>CM053570.1:47699784-47946226 GCA_028646485.1 Cryptoprocta ferox | reverse complement strand
GGCGTGAGATGGTATCTCAGTGTGGTTTTGATTTGTATTTCCCTGATGATGAGTGATGCTGAGCATAGAACAAACTCTTCTTGAATACCAACTTGTGCTGGGTATTACCCGAAACACTGAGGAGGGAGGCCTGATCCTTGTCCTTCAGGAGCTGAATGTCTGCTCTTCTATTCTTTGAAGGTCAGTGACACAGAATACTGTAAAATTCAGGCTTACTTTTTCCCCTAAGGGATATATACTGTGCCCTGTCCCCTCCCCAATTCTGCTTAGTGACATATATTTTATCCCCAACTGACATGTGTATTGACAGGTGATCCTGGCCAAGATCAAAGAATCATCTGGAAGATTTCCTAAAGTGTGTTAACACAAGACCAGGCCTGTGATATCCTCTCTGAAAACAGAGTTCTGTTTATCTAATTCCTCATTAGCACATTCATATCTCCCAGACTTGGCAATAAAGAAATCTATTCTACCTAGTGTTCCCCAGACTCATTTAACCTCAGAACCCTTTCATCAAATAACCCTTTTAGTTGTGCTTCATGGAACATACTTTAGGAGATGTCACTTAAACCAGTAAAATAGCTGACACTTGTCTGAATTAAACGGAATAGGAATGTGTCTAAGTACGAACTATTTTAGCAGCTTTCTTTGACTTTTGACTTACTTAAAGCTAAAATCTAAGACACTGAAAATCTTGTTAAGACCTATTTAATGGGCTTCTTGTTAGTTAGCCTTTTTCACGTTGAAGAAAATCTTGCTCCTGGCTTATCTGAAACTCTCTTTGAAAATGAATTGAATGTTAATGAGAACTGAGAAGTGTTTCAAGCAGGGCTACTGTGGTACATCAGTTTTAGGGTTGGGGGGTGAGGTGGTGGTGGTCACTATTCATATATTGCCTTGTGAATGTGCTCACACAGACAACTTGAAGAGCTGCTGTTACGACATCAGGATGCAGAAGTAGTCATATATGATTGATCAAGGCATCAAAATTGCACCCCAGTTACACAAGAATTGAGGTATTGAGTAAAAAAGAATGTCCTCTGTTAACAAAAAGTTAAAAAAAACAACAACAGAAGAGTCACTGATCTCTCCTCTTTCACAGAGAGATAAACTTTCCTCTGCTGCAAATCACACTGTGTTGATATTATCTTTGGAAGCACAGCATGAAGAATTGGTTCATCCAGCATTTCCCCCACCACTTTTTCCTCTTTATGAGGAATATTATATCTGTGTTTTCCCTACCATTCACTGCTTACAAACCAGTGTGCTTTATCACCAGCCATGTCCTTCTCACACAAACACACACATCTCCTTTACCCCGGATCCTTTTCTGTCTCTTACCTAATTATATCATGAAATTCTCTCTCTCTGGACTTGTCAAAAATGGCCCTAATTACAAATAATGGGCCTAAGGACACTCTAATGACACTCTTACAGCTAGGAAAAAGAGAGCCATAAGTGTTCGGGGGAAAATGAAGACATTATAATAACCATGCCCTCACTTTCAAAGTCCTTCAAAGTCCGCAGAAGTCTCCTTCAGAATCTCCCAGAAAGTTTCTGTCTACCTCCTTATCTTTCTCTAATCATGCCTGTCATGCTTCAAGTAGCTTTGTATAACATAAGTAAATTCAAATATTCCCCAATACAATTTGATCTCTGGGAAGGGCTTTAGAGATACTTTATACTGAGGAGATGAAAGACTCAGCAAGTGAAGGCACTTGCCGAAGGACACACAACTAGCAGATGAAGGGTAAAAGAATAAGCCACCCCAAATATGCCACTTCAGCATAAGGATTATTGATTATTACTGCTGAAGGCAACTGAGAAGAAGCAAGTGCAAGAAAAGCTCTCTGCCTGCTCCCTAGTTGCCTAAAAGCAGGACATAAATGTACAAAGGTGTCCCCCTGCCCCTTTCTATCAGGAAGGACAAAGGTTAATTCCTGGAGACAACTTGAGACCCTTATAAATAAGAGAAGGCATGACATAACAAAACTTACTCTTTTTTACCTTGCTTTTCCTGATAACTTTTCCATAAGTATACCTTTCTTTCTTTTGTCTTCAGCTGAAGATAGTATTTAAGTCAAGATTCTAAACCACCTCAGGGAGTTATTAATTTTTCCCTGGGTATCTTCTATGAAGTACACATGTTAATAAACTTCTGTTTGATTCTCTCTTGTTAATATACCTTTTATTACAGAGGTCTCAACCAAGAACTCAGAAGGATAGAGGGAAAATATATTTTCCCCACTATAGCAGTGACAGGGGATTCGAACTAGGCCTCCTTTCTCCCCTCTGAGTTTCATTCTAGCACCTCATGCTGTCTTCCCATACCACAATGCCTATTTTTTCTGACTGACTTAGTAATACTGGTGGCAAATAGAGACAGAAGGAGCAATCCCCATGGAGAAGGGTTAAGTGTCAGAGGTCTTTTGGGGCACAGGGTGGAGCCTGCCTGTACTACCAAGACCCATTGGGAAATGTCACCGACATTGTCCAGAGACCAATTCTAGGTTTCCCTAGACACACACACTGAACCATGAGTCCATTTCTTTCAGTAGTTTGGTGGGTATAAGAGCACAACTCTCAGAGAGACCTGGGCTTGAATCTGAGGTTGGCCACTTACAGGTGTACTGGATTGAATAGCATCCCCTCAAAATTCATGATCACTACAAACCTGTGAATGTTTCTTTATTTGGAAGAAGGGCCTTAGCAGATAAAATCAAATTAAGATGAGATCATATTGGATTAGGATGGGCTCTAATCCAATGAAAGGTGTCCTTAGAACGAGAGAGAAATTTGGACACAGAGACACAGATGAGGAAGATGATTATGGGAAAATAGAGCTTGGAGTTCTGCTGCCATAAACCAAGAAACACCAAGGACTGTCTGCAACCACCAGAAGCTAGAATGAGCAAGGAAGGAGTCGTCCCTAGAGCCAGCAGAGAGCATGGCCGTACTGGCACCTTGGCTTTCGACTTCTGGCTTCCAAAACTGTGAGAGAATAAATTCCTGCTGTTTTTAGCCACCAAGTTCATGGTAATTGTTTTATGGTAATTTTTTGTACTGAAATGAACACAAGCTATGTGATCAGAACATCTCTGAGACTTAGTTTCTTCCTCTGGGAAATGGGAATAAAAGCAGGGATATGTAATAGGTTTCTCTGAAGCTCTTGGTTCAATGGATGTGAATTCTTTTCCAGGAATGCAGAGGGAAGAGGAGCCCACAGCAACATTGCATGGGTCTCTAGGCTATTGTCAGGGCTTTGTGAACAGCCAGCAGCTCCTGAGAAAATGAACTCTGGTCTGTTGGGGTGAGCATTTTCCCCCTTTCACTGCTGTGGCTCCCTTCTGGCTCTTTCTTTCCAGACAGAGAAAACCGTCTGGGGGCACCAATTGCTCCTGGAAGAGGGATCGGTTTTAGCTGGTGATAAATGGGTTGCTGCCCACAGGAGAGCTGCTGGCTGACGTCAGAGATGGCTGGGCACTAATTAAGGGGTTACTGTGTTTACAGGAAGACGGGGAAATAAATGTCAAGACTGCCATGCTCCAGCTGGTGTTTCACAGGCTCAAGGCCAACCAGGACGCCTTTTATCTGAGAGGGGGGCAGGTCCGACTGCTCAGGGCCACCCAGGTTCCTCCCATGGCAATGGCGGGCAAGGCCCGCTGCCCAAAGGGGGAGCTCTCTCTTGCTCTCTTCTATTCTCTCTGCAGCTCATCTTTTCCGCACTTGTACTCTGTTATAGATGGAGGGAAACAGAAGCGAGAAAAGTTCTGTATACTTAATTGAAACATTTATAAAGAAGCCACGTTTCCAATCTCTTGCCCGACCGCTCATGATCCCCGGCATTCCTGCTGTTGGTGTTTGGAACTGATAAATGTGTCTTTCTAAACAGGTCCTAAGAGGCTGCTTAGATTTGGAAGGACAGGAAATTAAAGAGCCTTAGGAGGGGGGCTGTCAGCTTGCGCCCCCACCCTGCCCTAATGTCAAGCAGTGGCTATGGTAGGAGAAAGCAAATAAAGGAGCAGAGCAGCAAGTGGGAGGGGGGCACTTGACAGTCCCATCATTGCCAAAGCCCCAGACAGACCCCATCCAAGACTGACCGCGGCAACACAGGAACTGATTGCCCAGGGTGCCCAGTCTAAAGCTGGCTGCAAATCAAAACCTCATGCCTTCTGCTAGGCTCTCAGCCAGCAGTTTAATTATCTAAAACAGTCAAAAGAACTGACCCCCTCCCACCCCCCATCCTGACCTATGTCTCCTAACTCTGGAAGCCTTTTGTGGCGTTGAGCCTCTGAACATCCAATATGGAGTCCCTGGTTCAAAGGGAAAGGGGGATAAGAGGGCTGGAAACGGTGCTGGAGGGGCAGAAAGAGAAAAGCAGCCCCCAACAGGGCACAGTCCTGGGGAAGGAGCTCAAGTTAGAAACGCAATCTGGCAGCCTACTTGGATACAGTTGAATTAAACTAAGAAAAGTAAGTGCAGAAATGTTTCCCAAAATGTTTCCATTTTTTTCATATGGGAGAACTAAAAGCTCAGCAAGAATTAAATGAAAACTATTACAGGTACTACTTATTACATGCTATTATATGTCTGCAAGTCTATACATTTTGTATATTCCTTATGATGATAACTCTGCAATGTAGGTGTGATTGTTCCCACTGAATGGATGATGAAACTGAGGCTCAGAGATGCTAATCAAGGTGTCCAAGATCACACAATGAGTAGGTAAGTGGATGAGCCTGGAATCAAATCAGCCTGCTTCTAGGGCCCATGATCTTTCCCTCTCTTGCTTTCCAGTTATCTGTTGCCGAAGAGCAAGCCACCCTGAAAGTCAGTGGAGTAAAACAACCATCATTTTAATACGTTCATGATTCTGTAGGTAAGGATTTAAGTAGGGCTCCATAGGGAAGGCTCATTTCTGCTCCACAATGACTGGGATCTCAGCCGGGGTGGCCCCAAGAACTGGAGATCATATATCTGGGGTTGCAGATTTTACTTTCCACTGGGTTCCTTGATTTTTCTCCACATCGTGTCTGTCAATATCCAATATGGTTTCTTTACCCACATACTGAGAAAGTACCCCTTTCTCTCTCCACCCAGCCTCTCCATGTGGCTAACCTAGGCTTCCTCATAGCATGGTGGTCTCAGAATAGTCAGATTTTTACATAACAACCGACTTCTCCAGGATCGACAGAAGAGACAGGAATTAGAAGATGTCAGTTTTTAAAATATTGAGTGTGGAAACTGGCACAGTATGACTGGCCATATTATATTGGCCTCATGAGTCACAGAACCTGTCCAGATTCACTACCGCCTCATTAGATGCTTTGTGAACATCATCTCTACACCTTCTACCAGCAGGTGTGCAACGGAGGAGCTCTTTCCCTTAAATTACACTGTTTGGGATGATAATGATAATGCCTTGATTTTGCTTAGCTTTTTACAAAGAGCTTCCAACTGGGTCTCTTATTTCAGCCTCACAATAAACCTCTGAGGCAAGCCAAGCAGGTTTTAGTCCTCACTTTAAGAAAACTAAGCTTTCAAAGAGCAAAGAGGCTTATTTAAGATGGATCATAGGTAAACTCCCAGCCCACCCAACTCCACACTGCCCCCCTGACTACAGTTGAGAGCTTTTTCTGCCATACTCTCTGCCCTGCTAATGTGCTCTGATTTGTCATATGTTATTATTCTGCAGCTTAAAAAAAAAGGAATATTTCCAGAAGGCTGTCAAAATAATAGCTCTGTTAATAAAATATAGAGCTGGGAATGATACCTCCACTTTCCCAATTTTAATGATAAAGAAAGGTATATGTTTTATCTTAACTAAAATTAAATACGTGTTTGCCTTTTATTGACATGAAATTCACATAACATAAAATCAACCATTTAAAAATGAACAATTTAGTGACATTTAGTATATTCACAGCGATGTACAGCTATCACCTCCATCTAGGTCCAAAACATTTTCACCATCCCACAGGCCCTGTTTATACATTTATAAAATAAAACGTATGTATGATAATGTTGCCTTGTACTTGAAATCAAAATGCTTTGTAGGTAATTACTAATGCTAGGCTTTGTTAAAATGAAAAATGCTCTGCCGTTGGACTCAGACTGACCTGGATTGAAATCACAGCCCTTCAATTTTCTAGTCTTATGGGTTTCAGAAAGGTATTTAACTGAGCCTGTTTTCTCATTCCTCATAAATGGGAATAATGATGTCTACTTAGACAGGAAATTATGAAGACAGGTGAGATAATGGATCTCAAGCACCTCTTACAGGGAATGGTTCTTAGAGTTTGCCTACATGGGGGCAGTTGTTATTCACAGTATTAATAACCAGAAAAGAGATATAGGACCTTAGGAAAACCATTATGACCCTCTAGGCCTCAGACTCCCAGATGGAAACAGAAGTGTGGGTCTAGACAATTTTTTTTTCAGGAGATAGAGCAAAAAAAAATTTTTTTTTTAATTTATTTGTTTTGAGAGAGAGTGCAAGCAGGGGAGAGGCAAAGAGAGAGAGGAAGAGAGAGAGAATCTCAAGCAGGCTCTGCATCAATGCATGGCTCGAACCTATGAACCGTGAGATCATGACCTGAGCCGAAACCAGAGTCAGATGCTTAACCAACTGAGCCACCCACATACCCCATGGTCTAGACAATTTCTAAGCTCTGATATTTAAGGCGATAAAATATCTAACAGGTCTGTCCTCCTTTTGCATCTTTAAAAAGCTTCCTGACACTTTCCTCCCCACTGCCCCCCCTGACAAACACAATTGTGCACATACACACACACACACACCATACACACAAACACAAATCTTATTTCTTCTTGATTAGAACTTAAAATTTTTGACAGCTGTAGTGAGGTATACTTGACATACAATAAAATGCACATATTTTAAGTGTACAATTTGATAATTTTTTCAAGTTTTTAAATGTTTATCTGTTTATTTTGAGAGAGAGAGCGACTGTGTGTGAACAGGGGAGGGACAGAGAGACAGGGAGAGAGAAAATCCCAGGCAGGCTCTGTACTGTCAGTGTAGAGCCTGACATGGGGCTCGATCTCACAAACTGTGAGATCATGACCTGAGGCCACATCAAGAGTTGGATGCTTAACCTAGACTGAGCCACCCAGGTGCCCCAAAGTTGTTAAGTTTTGAGATATGTATACACCCATGAAATTTTCACGATCAAGATGATGATGTATTATCACCTCCCAAAAGTTTCCTATTGCCCCTTGGTAATCATCTCTCACATCCCTCCCTATCCTCTGGCTATTTGATATTTGGGATATCCCCATACTTGGTATTTTTGTTATCCAGAATGTACAGACACACAGGTTCCCTCAGGCCAGGGCCTATGTGTGCTTTGCTCATTACTGTATCCCAGCAACTGGCAGAATACTGGAAAATAGGAGATGCTCAACAAATATTTGTTAAATGAATGAATAACTCCTTTGTTCCTTTACTTCTGATGCAGAGATACTTAAGCTTTTTTCTCTGAGTGCTATGGTGATCGACGCCAAGGTAGGAGAGCGCTCTGGGGGCTGGAGTGGCTGGGAGCGTTTCACAGGGGGAAGGAAATTGCTTTGAGGCTCCTATGATGAAAAGGGCTTGTTGAGGAAGGCAGAGCTAATGGCTTGAGAACAGGCCAGGAAATAATCTGGGAAGGATGAGAAAGTAAGGAATGGATTCGAGACAAAGCAGTGACAGACATGATTGACAAATGACAAGAATCAAGCTATCTGGAGCTGTGGGAAACTGGAGGCTTTGTGGAATAGAAAAACCAAAATAAAAACAAAGCAGGAACTGGCGGTGCCTTGGCTGAGAGTCATAGGATGTTAGAAGTGACGTAGGTATTTAGGATTAGACAAATACCTTCCAAATGCAAATGAAAAGATGAATTCCAGAGAAATAAAATAAATTTCTCTAGCTCCTATAGGAGAATAGTAACAGAACCAGAAAAATCTAAGTTTCTTGTTCTCTGCCAGCTTTATTCATTCATCTTTTTAAAAAATTTTTTTAAAGTTTTTTTTTTTAACATTTTTATTTATTATTGAGAGACAGAGAATGATTATGGGAGGGGGAGACAAAGAATCTGAAGGAAGCTCCAGCCTCTGAGCTGTCAGCACAGAGCCTGATGCAGGGCATGAACTCACAAACTGCGAGATCATGACTGGAGCCGAAGTTGGACACTTAACCGACTGAGCCACCCAGGAGCCCCTATTCATTCATCTTTTAATATTTATTTCTTTACTTAATTTACTGAGCTCCTACAATATGCAAGCACTGTGCTAGCACTGAGATTACAGGGATGAAAAATATAGTCCCTGGCCTTAGAGAGCTCATAGTCTATTGGAAAAGATCAACATGATGCAATGTGAAAAGAATTTGGCCTGCTGGTTATGACTTTGAAAATGAAGAGTCCAAGAACTAAGGAATGTGGGCAGCCTCTAGAAGTGGGAAAGGGGGAGGAAGCATTTTTTTTTTCTAGAGCCTCCAGAAAAGAATGTAGCCTGTTGACACCTTGATTTCATCCCAGTGAGATCCATTTGGAACTTGTGAACTGCATAACTGTAAGATAATAAACCTGTGTAGTTTGAAGTCATCCAAATTTGTTGTAGTGTGTTACAACAGTCATGGAAAATTAATACAATCCCTTTCTAGCTGTTGAGCCTTGGAGTTAGTTACTTAAATTTTCTGAGAATTGCAACAGTTTCCTCAATAAATACAAATAATAGAACTTAGCCCTTGGCTTATTAAGGAATAAGTGAAAGAATAAAAATAAGTGAGTAATGTCTGGTGTTATAAACTGAATTGTGCCCCCCTTCTCCATTCATACATTGAAGCCCTTTTCCCTACCTAAGAATGTAACTGCATTTGGAGATAGGACCTTTGAAGAAGTGATTCTGTTAAAATAAGGCCAACAGGATGGACCCTAATCCAACGTACAGGTACCCTTATAAGAGGAAATTGGGACACACAGAAAGACACCAAGGATGTGTGTGCAGAGGAAGGACCATGTGAGGACACAAGAAGGTGGCCATCTGAAAGCCAAGGAGGGAGGTCAGGAGAGTCCAAACCTGCTGAATACCTTGATCTTGGACTTCCAGACCCCAGAACTGTGAGAAAACAAATTTCTGTTGGTTAAGCCACCCAGTCTGTGGTACTTTGTTATGGTAGCCCAAGCAGACGCCATGAATATGAGTCTGCAGGGCAGACCTGCAGTGCTTGGGATTTGGTCTGCACCTGTTTAAGACTTCCATCTTCTGATACATAGTAGGAACATTTCAATTTCTGAAGACGTGCTGCTTATAAAGGGACTCCTTTTGAGAGACACCTTTAGGCTGCAGAGAGAATGAGGAAACTTCAGCCATCTATCTATGCATGTTCTCTTCTCTAGCTACGCTCAGAGGATATAAAAACCATCTGGCAGATGAGAGCCCTGGCGGTTACCATGGTGAGGCAGAGCAGAGCGCAGAGACTGAGGCATGTGTGTGTCTCTGCCTGACACTTGAGCCCAGTGAAATGTTAGCCTGGCTTGTGTTCATTTTGGACAATATTTTTATCCATCTTTTTTCCCAGCTAGGTCATTTAAAAAACATGCATGTCCTGTTCTGATCACTGGGTGTTTTTACCTACAGATAAAAAGCTCTTTGACAATAGGGACTGGAGTGCTTCCCCATTTCCTTTCCTCTTTCACCCCCCACCTTCCCCCAAAGCATTGAAATCCATGTCTGTCACTGAGTTGATTCTCAAAAAGTACTTGTCAGGTTGAGCTGAATTAATTAAACTTTGGGGAAACTCTGTGTTCATATTTGCTTCCAATTTAAAAAAGCACTGACAATTAACTTCAGTGGGAATGTATAGTTCATTCAAGTGGCAAGCTCTGATATTTGGTTTATCGATGCAGCAGGATTAAGACAGGTGAGCAGAGGACAGGGGCTGATGCCAAGAAGTTAGTGCACAGACAGGGATTGGGAACAGTGGCTCTGTACTCGGTTGGACCTGGGTTCTTGTCCTGGGTCTGCAGCCACTCCCTGTGTTACTTGGGGTCAGAGATTTCACTTCTCTGGCCTCTTTATTGTTCTAAACATGGGGGTCCTAATCATACCTGTTTAATGGGGTTCTTTTGAGGCTTAGTGGAGATGATGTTGGTAAAGCCCTGTATCTGGACAGATACTCAACTGTGGGTACTTTAGCCATTAATATAACACCATTACAGAGGCTTTTATTTGGGCTCTATCCCCAACTCCTCAAGCTTGGGCACTTGTTTTCTGATTTCTAACATTCTAGGAAATGTTCTTTCTCACTAAGCTCATGTCTAGGGGTAGGTGTGGACATACCAGAGAACTGTACCGGCTCCCAGGCCATCTATGGGCTCCCTTCAATAATTATAAGATGGCTGAAGCTTCCAGAGGCAGAGACATTTGGGGAAGGCAAAAGGCTGAGCCTGGAATGGCAGGGCAGAGGCTTGACAACAGGGAGCGAACTGGCTCAGACTAGCCTGGTCCAGACACAGGAGGATCCAGCCACTGGGAGGGCTGGCTGTGGAAGATGGCTCCATTCACAGATAGTGCTAGGCTCTGGAAGGAATCAGCCAGGGGTTGGAGAGTCCAGGGCTGCTCACAGAGCCAACAACAGCATTGTGGAGACAGTGGCTTTGCCCCTTACAAGGTCAGCGCAATTCCTCTCCTTCCTTCCCCTCCAAATGAAGTGTCCCCTTTTGGGCGTATGCAGAAGCTGAAAGTTGGGATCTGCTGGATTCTTTCATGTTATGGCAGGTCTCCAGCTGCGTCAAAGCCCCCTCTCCCTCCCAGCCCCGGACTCTCCTCCATCCTTGCACCTCCCCTCTCCACACCCAGGTCACCCACCTTGGGGTGGGTGGAAGGAGCCATCAGTTAATGGGTTTATTAGGTGCTCAAACCATCCAATAGCAAAATCTACTAGCATTTATTGCATACTTATTATGTCAGGCATCTTGGTGGGTGCCTTGTATGCTGTATGTCATTTAATGCACCCTAGGGAAGTACTTCTTTTCATCCCCCATTTTGTGATTAAGGAAACAAATCCATGTAACTTGAGGCTTTATAGCCAAGCCAGGATTTGGACCTATCAATCAAGCTCCCAAGAGTACGCTTCTCAGTATGGAAAGGCAGAGTGAGGAGAGTAGGGCTTGGGAGACAGACTGACAGTTTGAAATCTGGACCCACCATTTACTGCGTGACCTAACTTGGTACTTGATCTCTCTGTATCTCACTTTCCCATCTATAAAAATGGGGACAATGATAGTACCTCCTTCACAGAACTGTTAAAGTACTGTATGGGTCAATACACATAAAGTGCTTAGGTCAATGACCAGCACACAGTAAGCACTGTCTGCAAATTTGCTATTATAATAAGACATCAGGATGCCCTCTGCATCTTGGTAGCTTCCCTGAAAAGTTGCCTAAAATCTCTACATCAGAGAGAGAGCCTGGAGCTTCTGCAGATCATAAGGCACTCACTGGGATGCCAGGTGCACCTTCTCCAACAATCCTGGCCAGGACCCAACGAGCCTTCACAGAGGGAAGGATAAGTCTGTGGTAGAGGGATACTCTATCCTTCCTCTGATCCCCTTGCTGTTCTTTGCCCTCATACATACTTAATCTTGGAAAAATTAATGATCAGAAGGAGCTGAATTCGAAAGACCTGGATGTGTACCTTTTACAAGTTGTGTGAGTTTAGAAAAATTAAAAAACCTACATGTCTCTGTTTCTTCATCCATAAACTAGGCACATGACAGAATGGAGGGCAGACAAGAGGGAGAAGGACCTGATAGGGCAAAAGGTGGCCCCAAAGTCACTGGCTTCGTAACAGATTTGTCCTAAGAGCCTTAAGAGAATAGTTTCTTAGTACCTACAGGGTTGAACTTCTTTGAGTGGCTCTTCACCTGTGGTCTCTTTGATTTCATTGAGTCCCAAACACTTTGGTCAAATTCAAAGTTCAGTGTTAAGTGTCACTAATTATCAGGTAAATGTAAACCAAAGCCAAAATGGGCTGTTACCTCACACCTGTTAGAATGGCTATTATAAAAAACACAAGAAATTATTTAAGTTGGAATGCAAATTGGTGAAGCCATTGTGGAAAACAATATGGAGTTTCCTCAAAAAATTAAAAATAGAACTATCATATGATCTAGTAATTCCACCTCTGGGTATTTATTCAAAAGAAAGGAAAACACTAACTCAAAAAGGTATCTGCAACCTCACATTCATAGTAGCATTTTTCTCGATAGCCAAGACATGGAAATGACCTAAGTGTCCACCAATGGATGAAGAAAATGTGATATTTATGTGTCTTTCTGTGTGCATCTATATCTATATGGATATATAATAAGATATTATTCAGTGATAAAAAGGAAGAAATCCTACCATTTGTGACAATATGGATTAACCTTGAAGGATTGTGCTAAGTGAATAAGTCACACAGAGAAATACTATATAATCTCACTTATATGTCGAATCAAAAACAAACAAACAAGGGGCACCTAGGTGGCTCAGTTGGTTAAGTGGCTGACTTTGGCCAGGTCATGATCTCATGGTTTGTGAGTTCAAGTTCTGCATCAGGCTCTGGGCTAAACGCTCAGAGCCTGGAGCCTGCTTTGGATTCTGTGTCTCCCTCTCTCTGCCCTTCCCCTGCTCGTACTCTGTCTCTGTCTCTCTCTCAAAAGTAAGTAAGCATTAAACAAATTAAAAAACAAACAAACAAAAAAACAAAAACCAAAATCAATAAAACCAAACTCATAGAGACAGAGAATAGACCAGTGGTTGCCAGGGGTTTGTGGAAGGGAGGGAGTGGGTGAAATGGGTGAAGGTGATCTAAAGGTACAAACTTCCAGCTATAAATAAGTCCTGCGGATATAATGTACAGCATGGTGACTGCAGTTAATGATACTGGGCTATATATTTGAAAATTGCTGAGAGGGTAGATCATTTAAAAAAAAAATTCAAGGTTCAGAAGAACAGGTGGTTCTAGCTTTGGATTTATCATAGTTACAAACCCAGAAAGCTGCTTATTAGAGGTATCAAGATAGAGAATTTGTGGCCCCTGTGATTTAACTCTCTTTAAGAGCAATTTTGACTGTAACAAGAGACAAAGAAGGACACTATACAATCATAAAGGAAATAATCCAACAAGAAGATATAACAATTATAAACATGCACCCAACATGAGAGCACCCATATGCATAAAGCAGCTAATAACAAACATAGAGGAAGTAATTGACAGTAATACCATAATAGTAGGGGACTTTAACACCTCCCTTCACCCTCCCCCTGCTTACATCAATGGATAGATCATCCAAACAGAAAATCAGCAAGGAAACAGTGGCTTTGAGTAACATATTGGACCAGATGTATCTAACAGATATATTCAGAACATTCCATTCTAAAATAGCAGAATACACATTCTTTTCAATGCACATGAAACATTCTCCAGAACAGATCACATATGAGGCCACAAAACAAGTCTTTACAAATTCAAACAGACTGAAGTTATACCAAGCATCTTTTCTGACTACAATGCTATAAAACTAGAAATCAACCCCAATAAAAATCTGGAAAGAACACAAATTAAAAACACGTTACTAAACAATGAATGCGTCAACCCAGAAAGCAAAGAGAAAATAAAAAATACATGGAGACAAATGAAAATGAAAACACAATGGATTTTTGGGATGCAGCAAAAGCAGTTCTAAGAGGGAAGTTTATAGCAGTATAGGTCTACTTCAAGAAACAAGAAAGATCTCAAATAAGTAACTTAATCTTATACCTAAAGGAGCTAGAAAAAGAACAAACAAAATCCAAAAACAGTGGAAGGAAGGAAATAATAAAGATAAGAGCAAAAATAAATGAATAAAAACTAAAAATACAATAGAACAGGTCAATGAAACCAGGAGCTAGTTCTTTGCAACAATCAACAAAATGGATAAACCTTTAGCCAGACTCATTATAAAAGAGAGAGAGAGAGAGGACTCAAATAAACAGAATTGGAAATAAAAGAGGAGAAATAACAACTAATACCACAGAAATACAAAGGATTATAGGAGAATATTATGAAAAATAATATTGAACAAATTGGACAACCTTGAAGAAATGGATAAATTCCTAGAAACGTAGAATCTCCCAAAACTGAATCAAGAAGAAATAGACTGATTACCAGCAATAAAGTCAAATTAGCAACCAAAAAACTCCCAAAAACCCCAGGACCAGATGTCTTCACAAGTGAATTCTACCAAACATTTAAAGAGTTAATACCTATTCTCAAACTACTTCAAAAATAGGAGAGTAAGGAAAGCTTCCAAATTAATTCCATGAGGCCAGCATTACCCAGAAACCCAAACCAAATAAAAACACCATGAAAAAGACAAACACAGGCCAATATCTCTGATGAACATAGATGCAAAGATTCTCAACAAAAGGTCATTCATCATGATCAATAGGATTATTTTTGGGATGCTAGAGTGGTTCAATATTTGCAAATCAATAAATGTGAGACATCATATCAACAAGAGCAAGTGTTAAAACCATATGATCATTTCAGTAGATGCAGAAAAAGCATTTGACAAAGTACAACATCCATTGGTGATAAAAGCCCTCATCAAACTAGGTTTAGAGGGAACAAACTTCAACATGATGAAGGCCATATATGAAAAACACAGCTAACATTATACTCAATGGAGACAATCTGAGAGCATTTCCCCTAAAATCAGGAACAAGACACTGTTACCACTTTTATTCAACAGAGCACTGGAAATCCTAGCCCCAGCAATCAGAAAAGGAAAAAGAAACAAAAGGCCTCTAAATAGGTATGGAAGAAGTAAATTTGCACTATTTGCAAATAACATGATACTATGTATAGAAAATCCTAAAGACTCTGCCATAAAACTACTAGAACTAATAAATGAATTTAGTAAGGTCACAGGATACAAAATGGATATACAGAAATGTGTTGCACTTTTATACAATAATACTGAATCAGCAAAATGAGAAATTAATAATCCCATTTATAATTGTGCCAAAAATAATAAGATACCTAGGAATAAACTTAACCAAAGAAATGAAAGACCTGTACTCTGAAAACTATAAAACATTGATGAAAGAAATTAAAGATGACACAAACAAATGAAAAGATATACCATATTGTTAAAATGTCTATACTACCCAAGACAATCTACAGTAATGCAATCTCTATCAAAATACCAACATTTTCCACCAAACTAGAAAAAATAATCCTAAAATTTTTAAGGAACCATGTAAGATCCCAAAGAGTCAAAGTAAGCTGGAAAAAGAAAAACAAAACTGGAGGTATCACAAACTCAGATTTCAAGTTGTACTACAAAGCTGTAATAATAAAAACAGGGTTGCCTGGGTGGCTCAGTCGGTTAAGCTTCTGACTTCGGCTCAAGTCATGATCTGATGGTTTGTGGGTTCGAGCCCCACATCTGGCTCTGTGCTGATAGCTCAGAGCCTGAAGCCTGTTTCCAATTCTGTGTCTCTCTCTCTCTGCCCCTCCCTTATGGTCTTTCTGTCTATATATCAAAAATAAATAAACATTAAAAAATTTTTAAAAAATAAAAATAAAAAGAGTATGGTCTTGCACAGAAACAGACCCATAGATCAATAGAACAGAAGAGAGGCCAGAAATAAACTCACGATTATATGGTCAATTAATCTTTGACAAAAGAGGCAAGAATATGCAATGGGGAAAAGTCTCTTCAACAAATGGTGTTGGGAAAACTGAATAGCTACATGTAAAACAATGAAACTGGACCACTTCCTTACACCATACACAAAAACAAAATCAAAATGGATTAAGGATCTAAATATGAGACATGAAACCATAAAAATCCTAGAAAAGAGCACAGGCAGTAATTTTTCTGACATGAGCTGTAGTAACATTTTCCTAGATATGTCTCTTGAGGCAAGGGAAACAAAAGCAAAAATAAACTATTGGGACTACATCAAAATAAAAAACCTGCACAGCAAAGGAAACAAGAAAAATAAAAGACAACTTGCTGAATGGGAGAAGATATTTGCAAATAACATATCTGATAAAGGGTTAGTAACTTATACAACTCAACAGCCAAAAAAAAAAAAAAAAAAGAATCCAAATAATCCAATTAAAAATGGGCAGAAGACATAATCAGACATTTGTCCAAAGAAGATATCCAGATGGCCAACAGACAAATGAAAAGATGCTCAACATTACTCATCATCAGGAAAACACAACTCAAAACCACAATGAGATATCACCTCATACCTATCAGAATGTCTGAAATAAAAAACATAAAAAAACAACAAGTGTTGTCAAGGATGTGGAGAAAAAGGAACCCTCTTGTGCTGTTGGTGGGAATGCAAACTGTTGCAGCAACTGTGGAAGACAGTATGGAGGTTCTTCAAAAGTTAAAAATAAAATTATCATATGATACTGTAATTCCACCATTGGGCATTTACCCAAAGATTACTAAAATACTAACGCAAAATGATATATGTACCCCTATATTTATTGCAGCATTATTTACAATTGTTGAATTATGGAAACAGCCCACACATCCATCAATAGATGAATGGATAAAGATGATAAATATATATTATACACATACAGTGGAACACTACTTCAGACATAAAAAAGAATGAAATCTTGACATTTGCAACATGGATGGATCTAGAGAGTATAATGCTAAGCAAAATAAGTCAGTCAGAGAAAGACAAACACCATAGGATTTCACACATACGTGGAATTTTTTTAAAGTATTTATTTTGAGAGAGAGAAAGAGAGGAAGCTGGTAAGCGGCATAGAGAGACGGAGAAAGAGAACCCCAAGCAGGCTCTGAGCTGACAGAAGGGAGCCTGACATGGGGCTCGATCTCACAAACCATGAGATCATGACCTGGGCTGAAATCAAGAGTTGGAATGCTTAACTGACTGAGCCTTCCAGACTCCCCGCCCCCCTCCCCACATAAGTGAAATTTAAGAAACAAAACAAATGAAGAAAAAAAAAGATAAACCAAAAACAGACTCAACTATAGAGAACAACATGATGCGCCCCAGAAGAGAGGCGATGGGTGAAAGGTGAAGGGGATCAATTTTGCATTTATCTTGATGAGCACTGAGTCATGTATAAAATTGTGGAATCACTATATTGTACACCTGATAACTATACTGGAATTAAAATTTTAAATTAAGTGAAAATTTAAAAAATAAAAAAATTAAAAAAGAAGAATTCACTAGTCAAAGAGAAAAAAGTTTCAAAGGACCCCAAGCTAAATGACAGGATCCAGTTCCCCTGGATCCATGCTCCCCTTGTGGCAGCTGTGGGAATGGCCCCTACCTTCACTGCTAGTCAACTGTGACCAGCTACTCGGAAGAGTGGATGGCTCCGCAGCTGACAGGGTATAGAGAAGAGCTGATGAGAGGGCTGGTGCATGTCTGCTCACAGCCTCTGTGACCCACCCAGGCTGAGTTTTAACACTGTGTTTTCACTAGACTTTACATTCCATGGGGGGATACCAGCCTTGTCTGGCTTCTCCCCACTTGTGTTCCTAATTCTTGGCATAGTGCCTGGCACACGGCTGAGGCTCAGTTGATATTTGTAGAATAATAACTGGATGAATGTTAGCTACCATCACTGTTGTTATTATCACTGAAATGAAGACTCCCTTTCCTGTAGTATAAACCTATGCTTGTAGAGCTTGTGATCTGTTAGAGATAGCTTGGTGTATTTAAGCCTCAAATTCCCATATTCACAACTAGAGACAGCTGTCCCAAATGCTATTCTATGAAATACAAGTATGATACAATGTCATAAGATAAATATCTGCCAAATAAAGACTTTTTGCTCAAATAAGATTAGAAAGTGCTATAAACCATATTTCTTCCCACCTGGATCTCACAAAATATACTAATTGACTAAAGGCTCTGAGAAGCCCTGCCATATAGAAATCTGACTATCTTTGTTTAACCAACTGCCCATGGAACCATTTTCTCATATAACATGGATGAATATTCTTGCTACACAATCATTTGGAAACTGTTGAATTACACTTGAGCTTTGTGAAGGTAGGAGCTGTGTCTTGTCAATATTGGTATCTCCTAGGTACCTAGCAATATTATACACATAAATGTTGATCAGAAAGCACACACTGATAGACTGTCCTAGCAATCCTCTCTCTATTTTTTTTCTTATTTTTCCTCAGTTTCTTTACAAAAGCTTTATTGGGACTTAATGCAATTGCTGGTAAATCACACTGAATTTATTTCCCTCTTGCCAAGATTAAACCAAGGCAATTTGTAATAATTTATTTATAAATATAATGGAATCATAGGATCGATTCTAATTCAAGCTCTCCCACTCCTAGCTCTGTGGCCTGAAGCAAGATACCACTTTTGAGATAGCTTAAAAGCGCTTGATTTCTAGATTTCTACCTGTCAAATCCCATTGTCTCATAGTCTCCTACAACTCCAAAAATGCTGCCATCATCAGCCTATTTTCCTCAAGCCAGAAATTTAGGTACCATTTTGGCTTCCTGACTCCTATCTTCATCCAATCCACTAGCCATTCCTAGTGATTCTACCAACCAAGCACATTATATCTCAAAGCTATCCAGTTCTCCCATTTCCATTGTCACCTGAATGGGGCCACCAATGTGGTAACTAGAACCACTTCAATGGTTGCTTGCTACTTTGTTTTTGTTCCATCCCCCTATAATCTATCACAACATCAGCAAGAATGATCTTAGAATATAAATTACATTATGGCACTCTTCTGCTCAAAAGTCCTTCAACCTTTCCACTGTATTCAGAAAACAATCCAAATTCCTCATCATGGTCTGCATCTTTGCTAACCTTTGCTGCTGCTTGTCCATTCTCTCTTTATTTTCTGCATCCCTAGTATATGAGTTGTCTTTGATTTTCCCAGACAATCCAAGGTTGTTTCACCTCGGAACCTTCACACACACTTGACCTGCAACAGTGGTCCATCCGTTCTTCATCCAGGGCTCACTCTTATATTTCTGTGTCAGCCTAAAGGGTACCTCCCCAGAAAGACTTAGTCCAACTCCTATCACAAAGTAGGTCCTCCCAACTTCTCTATCTCTGTGCCTCATTCATTTCCTTTAGAGGAGCACATACCATTACCTGTTACTGTTTTGTGTCTTTGTCTGTGTGTGTTGCCAATGGATTATAACCTCAATGAGCCAGAGACCATGTCTGTTCCTTACCTCCCCTGTGCATAGAAGAATGACTGCAGATACACAGAAGTTTTCTTTTTGTTTTTTAATTAAAGAGCCTTCATTTTCTCAAACATGAATGAATATTATTTGTCTTACCTTTGGGTTGAGCCTTACCACATACCTTTAAACTGGCTCTAAAAAACAAATGGGTAAAACAAAATATTTATTGAGTTGCCATTACATGCAAAGCATAAGCTAATAAATGTGATACATCTTAAAGGAGAATGCAATCTGGTACAGTAGAGAGAAGCCTGGGCTTTGGAGTCAGAAACACCTGGAGACTACCAGCCACCTGTTGACTGACTGGTAGGACCTTCATGTCCTTCCTTGAGATACGGCTCAAAGGACAACCCTGTCATCCTTCAGGGAACATCTGACAGAGACTCTTGCCCAAGGAAGACAACCATGACACTCTGCTGCTAAGCCTGGCCTCTGCCTCAAAATCCTTATCAGTTACTACCATTTGATTAACACTCTCATGAGAGACAAAGCCTATTTTTTTTCTCTCTGCCCAGCCCTCACTGGTTGTGTCCTGTGGTGAAGGGGACTCTGCTGCCCTTGAGCAACCTTGCAACAGTCCTCGGGCTTCTCCACTCCCAGTACCTGCAGATGGCCCTGGAGAAGAATCCCTTCCCCTTAGCCTGTCTGTGAGCCGACCCCCCCCACCAACCCCCAGGATATTTTTTAATTGTTTCAGACCATTGGTAACTTTTCCTTACCATTAATGCACTTTTTAAAATGGGGTCTTAGCATGTCATAGAGTCTTTGCGTTCCTCTGCACTAGTTGAAATCTCTATGTTTGATCTTTGTGGAAATAATTGACTGTAGAATTATCTGGTATAATAGGAACAACTCAAGATTTGGAATCAAGACAGGAGTCCTTGATTCAACCCTATTGTGTTGTGTGACTATCGGTAAATTATCTCTGTACTTCAGTTCTCTGCTTTGCCAAGTGCAAACACAAATATCTGTCCTTCCAACATTATGTAATGTTTCATATGTAACATTAATGAAATATATAATGTTATAAGGTAACATAAATGAAAAACATTTGAAAAGTTAAAACTCCAAAATGTTTAATAGTAGTGTGTGGTTATTTCTTGCTTCCGAAAAACAAACAAACAAACAAAAAAAACAACTCCCTCTTGTTTTTTTCCAGGGTGGCTTAATAAACAGGGCAGCTTTTCAGAGAAACAGTCGTAGCATACATTCCATTATGCTAATCTGCATTCAATTAGAATGTAAAATTCCAGCCATCCACCTTGCAGTGTTAATAAGTTGCCACTTAGAAGGACCAGGAAGCAAATTAAATGTGCAGTAGATGTATAAAGTATCAGAACTGCCAACTTTCTACCTGATTGGAAACTGAGCTGCTCAGGTCCTGTCCTCTGTTTCTCATTCCTCAGTGTAGGGGCTCCAGCTGGCCCATTATTCTATGTGCATAATACCAGTGACTTTCCCACCATCCCTTCCCAGACCCATCTCATCTCAGATCCTGGCTAAGCGAATAGAGTTCACCTGTGCTAGACTTGGTTTCATCAGGAGACGAATGGAGGTGGTTTGGTTGCAAAAAGGGAAGGATGCCTACTTCATTCTTACTGGAAAATATGCCTTAAAAACTTCCTCAAAAGTGTCTTTGCCAGTATACCAGAAAAGAGTTTTTTTTTGGTGGGGGTGGGGGAAGAATGCTTTTTGGAATGTTATAAACATTCAAAAAGGTAAAACAGTAAGAATAGAATTGTATCCCCAAAACTAATATATAACACTGTATGTTAACAGGAATTAAAATAAAAACTTAAAAAATAAGAATACTGATGATGATGTTATATAGAGTAGTAACTTCTATGCACCAGACACTGTGCCAATGCCTACATCTAGTCTTTTTTTTTTTTTCTGTAAAGTTTATTCATTTACTGAGAGAGAGAGAGAGAGAGAGAGAGAGAGAGAGAGAGAGCGAGAGCGAGAGCACAAGCAAGCTGAGTTGGGAAGGGGCAGAGCGAGGGGTTGGGGGGAGAGAGAGAATCCCAAGCAGGCTCCACACTGGCAGTGTGGAGCCCAGTGCAGAGCTTGAACTCAGGAACTGTGAGATCATGACCTGAGCCGAAATCTAGAGTCAGATGCTTAACTGACTGAGCTGCCCACGTGCCCCTACACCTAGTCTTTTTGAAATTTATTTTCAGGGATGCCTGAGCATGGAGCCTGCTTAGGATTCTCTCTCTCCCTCTGTCCCTTCCCTGCTTGTGCTCTCACTCACATGTGCTCTCTAAGATAAAAATAATTACAAATAAAATTTAAAATAAAGTTATATGTACATGGTTTTAAAAGTTCATTTTTTAGTTTTTTTTTTAAAGTTTATTTCTCTATATTCTGAGAGAGAAAGAGAGAGCACGAGCAGGGGAGGGGCAGAGAGAGAGGGAGAAACAGAATCCAAAGCAGATTCAGCACTGTCAGTGCACAGAGCCTGATGCAGGGCTTGATGTCACAAACTGTGATATCAAACTCAAAAGTCAGATGCTTAACCAACTAAGCCATCCCAGCTGCCCCAAAAGTTAATTATTTTTTACAAAGCTTATTAAAGTAACATCAGCTGGCCTGCCATACTCATGCCACTTCAACAAATTGTTCCTGTCACCTGGAGACAACTGCTTTGAACCTTTTATCAGTTTCTTTGGTTATTTATCTCCACATTTATTAACAATATGCTTACACCACTGTTTCTCTATTTGAGATGCTCTGTCTTGACTTCCTGCTGTGGAAGATGAGCATTCAGTTCTCTTGTCCCCTCCTGGAGAACACACACACACACACACACACACAGCACACACATGTACCACAAAATTTGCTTCCCCCATCCTTTTGAAATATTCATATCATAAAACTGGTGACAGCAAAATAACGAAGTAATTTTTATTCACAAGTGAGCCATCAGGTATGCATTTTTCTTGTATACTCTTTGGTTTGGTATCTGCCAACTTTTTTGAGCTTTTCACTTCTGCTATTTTATTTTTAGATTTTCAAGTGCTTTTTTGGTTTTATGAATACTCCTTGTAAAAATAACCTGTTCTTAATTTGTGGCTGCAACAGAGGCTCATTTGTCTACAAAGATATTAATAACAGTTATTTTTCTGGTTTAAGTTACTTCTTCCCACATTGTCTCTCTTTTTGAATACCCCTCCCCCCACTTTTCCTTTTTTGGTGTTTGTTATTTTTGGTCTCTTTTGCTCAGGTTGAAGGCTTTCTTCAAGTGTCTTCAATCAACCCTGGGCTGTCAACACATATATAAAAGCAGGATATGAAAAACAACACATGGAGGCTTAGAGGGGCATGCACAGGACAGGTGGTTGAACAGGCTTCATGGTAGGTGGATCAGAACCAACAATATCAGTATCCAGGTGCCTTTTCTCATGGGGTAGACAGATTACTCCAAGAAGGTCCTTATAGTCTTTGGTCTGGCAATGTTAAGCCTGCTTGCCAGACTTCTGGATCCTAAGAGAAAAGGCAAGGGGGTCTCAGAATTCAATATATGAATTTTCATCAATTCCTCTATTTAAGTACATTGTCTCTGCCTTCCACCCATGTGGCCCCCAATCCCAAGTCCCTTTGGTACTCTTTCCAGAGAGTCAATCTCTGTAGTAGTTACATCTACTTCTAAGGAAGGTATAGCTGCAGATTTGAGAAGTAAGAGAGGGGGTTTAAGGGTCTTTGTTGTAAATAGATTTTCAATCAGTCCTCTGGTGTTCAGCCACCACCTCCACCTGCCCCCAAACACACACTTCTGTGAATCCCTGCTGTTGCCAGTTCTCAAGTCACTGTGCAGCTCTGTGGTGCATATCAGCTTGCTTCTGGAAAATTCCATGGATGGGTTAAGGTTCGATGTTCTGAGGCCTGCCAAGTCAATCATCCTTTATCCTTTTACTTCACAGCTTCAAACATTTTATTGCTTTCTTTTCCTCTCCTGTTCTCTTTGTTCTTGTAGCTTTATATCTTTAAAAGAGAATCCTTTTATTGTCTTTTTATCGAGGCTGAGGGTTGGGGAAAGCCACATGTGTTTCATTTACCATTGCCAACCAGAAGAGAGAAAACATCAGTACTGAAAGTTGGGGGAGCATGTATGACATGTCTGTCTTGACAAAATGACACTGCCAGGGATCCAGAGCCAAAGTAGAACTCAGATCACATTATCTTTTTTCCTAAATGCAACCCCACTAGGTAGTACTATTTTCCAAATTTGTTAATAAGAAACAGCTCATGATAATTTTCAACATTATTGACTGCCTAGTATGATTAGATGTCTAAATCTATTAGGGCAGCCATAACAAAATACCACAGACTGGGGGGCTTAAGCAACAAAAATTTATTTTCTTACAGTTCTGGAGGCTAGAAGTCCAACATGAAGGTGTGAGCACATAACCCTGGTGCCTCTCCCTCTTCTTATAAATACCCCGGTCCTATTGGAATAGAGTCCCACCCATATGACCTCATTTAACCTTAATCACTTCTTTAAAGACCTTGTCCTCAAATACAGTTACATTTTGAGGTATGGGGGTTAGGAGTTCAACATATGAATTGGGGAGGACACAATTCAGTTCATAACATCAGGCATTGTTCTAATCACTTTATTTCAATTCCTTCACTTATTCCTCACAAGAAGCCAAGGGCTAAGTATTATCATTATATATTGAGGAAACTGTTGTTCAGAGAATTTAAGTAACTAACTCTAAGGCTCTATAGCTAGAAAAGCATTGCATTAATTTTCTACAGCTGCTATAACACATTACCACAAACTTGATTGCTTAAAACCACACAGGTTTAATATCTTAAAGTTGTGTAGTTCACAAGCGTGAGATCTCACTGGATTGAAATCAAGGTGTCAACAGGCTTCTTTCTTTTTTGGAAGCTCTAGAAAACGAGCCTTTCCCATTTCTAGAGGCTGTCCACATTTCTTAGCTCTTGGATTCTTCTTCCTTCTTAAAGCCATAACCAGCAAGCCAAACTCTTTTCACACTGAATCACTCAGACCTCTTCTGTCTTCCTCTTACCAACTGAAGGACTCTTTGATTGTACTGGGTTCACATGGATAATGCAAGATAACTCCCTGCCTTAATGTCTGCTGGTTAGCTATCTTAATTCCCCTTTGCCATGTAAGAATCATCTTATGTTGGTTCTATATTATATTTTACTTTAAACACTGGGACAGAGTTTGGCTTAATGGAAAGAGGACTTAAATCAGAATTGGGATATTGGTGCTGTTTTTGACAGTACCAATTTGTAGTTATATCATCTTTGTCAAGATATATTAGACCAAATATGCTCTGAGTCTTTTTATATTGTATTCTATCTTCCTGTGCCAGTGGTTCTCAACCACAGTGATTGGACAATATCTGGGACATTTTTGGTTGTCATGACTAGGGGAGGAAGAGGTGCTATTGGTGTCTAGTGGATAGAAGCTAGGATGCTGCTAAGTGAAATACAACACACAGGATAGCCCCCAACAACAAAGAATTATCTGACTCTGAATCCCAGTGGAGCTGAGATTGAAAAGCCCTTCCCAACTGTTATCTGGAAAACGGACTGCAGAGCTGCAAGAGAGGAAGTTGGGGAAGGAGTTAGAAGGCAATGGCCAAGGTCCAGATAGAGATGATTGTGCTTTCAACTAACATAGTAGCAATAGAAATAGAGAAGTGGGGGTATTTAAGGTCTATTTTGGAGAAAAAAGTGTAGGGCTTTGAGATGAATTATATGTGGGAAGTAAGGATGGTGTCAAGGATGACTGTCAAGTTGCTTTTATGACCTTCTGGATAGATGGAGATGCAGTTACTGAAATGGAGACTTCCAGAGGAATAATAGATGATGCTTAAATAGATCTTATTTTATGTCCATTCCAATCTAAGTGTATTAACTCATTAATCCTCATGACAACTCCATAAAGTGAGTACCATTCACATACTCTTTTTATGAATGAAAATAAGGAGGTACAGAGAAATCAAGTAACTTTCCCAGGATCACCCAGACAGTATTAAGCAGGTTTTGAATGAATAATATTAAATTCCAGAGTGCATACTCTTAATCATTGCTTAATACCACCTTTTGGAATAGCAGATTTGGGGAGAAAGATCAAATCTCTTCCCATGTCTTTACGTCCTTCACTCCTAAGATCAGAGTGCACACTCGATGACATCAACACTGCTTTGAAGACTTACTTTTTCTGTGATACTTCCATTGTATTCACAGGATAACCCCCCTCCATGCCCAGGTTGAATCAATCAACTGTATGCTTTTTCTGCTTTTGTACCTGAGATGTCAAGCATGGCTGGAGAAATACACAGCACAGCAGGTTTATGTTTCTCTGGCCAGTACACTTTCTGCCCTACTCTGCACATGGCCTTATCCAGCTTCTCTCTGCTCATGTCTCCCCTCCATCTCTTACCCTGAACATTCAGATATCCCTGTTCCCTATTTCACCAAGGAAATACAAGCACTTCCTCATCTTCTAAAACACCCCTTAACTATAAACATATCCTTATTCTTACTCATTCTAGCCTCTTTTCTTCCCATATTAGTAGAAAGTACATTATTAATTAAGATAAATATCATATGATTTCACTCATATATGGAATTTAAGAAATTCCATGAAGAGGTGAACATAGGGGAAGGGAAGGAAAAATAAGATAAAAAGAGAGAGGGAGGCAAAACAAGAGAGACTCTTAAATACAGAGAACAAACTGAGGGTTGCTGGAGGAGAGGTCGGTAGGGGGATGGGCTAAATGGGTGATGGTCATTAAGGAGAGCACTTGTTGGGGTGAGCACTGAGTATTATATGTAAATGGTAAATCACTAAATTCTAGTCCTGAAATCATTATTACACTATATATTAACTAACTTGGATTTAAATACAATTTAAGGGGCGCCTGGGTGGCTCAGTCAGTTGAGCTTCCGACTTTAGCCCTGGTCATGATCTCACGGTTCATAGGTTCAAGCCTCATGTTGGGCTCTGTGCTGACAGCTGAGAACCTGGAGGCTGCTTCAGATTCTGTGTCTCCATCTCTCTGTGCCTCCCCTCTTTGGTCTCTGTCTCTCTCCCTCTCAAAAAATAAACATTAAAAAAACTAAATAAAAAAAGATCAATCCATCTTGTACTAGGGATTGGGCCTCCTCAGGGACCTCCTTCATGAATTATTCTAACGTTCTCCCAATACTAGAACCTCTCTGACTTGTCCTGCACCTTCCCAGCACTTAAAGACACTCAATGCTAGGTTAGACATACACAAAGCACCATTCGATCATGACTCTTGCTTTGTTGGCATCAGATATAAAAGAATAATATCCAGTGCACTCTGGTAAACCTGAATAACACACCTTCTAGTTCCTTTGGGCACAAGGTAGTCTTTAATTATAAACTATGCCTTTACAATCATTTATAAACATAATTAAAAGTTACTGATTTCTTTTCCAGTGCCAGAACAATTGTTCAACTTTTAAAAAAAATATCCAATTATATTTCTTTCTCAGAGAGAATAATTTCATTACCATACGGAAGATGCATGTTCATAAACTTAGATCTACTCTGCTGTTTTATCTCCAACTTCACCCCTCGGTGTCTGGTCAAATATATGTGTGCAGGAGGTGAGATACAGATGAAGAACAAAGACTAATTCCACATGTGAATGATGGAGGAAAAGGGCCAGTCTCATGTTTTTTAAGTAGTATGCATCCTTTCCTTCATTTACTCAGTCATTCAAAGGGGTTTTGAGTTTCTGCTTTAAGCCAGGCACTGAGGAAAACAGATGCTAAACCCTTCCATAACATCTAGTGGAGATGCAGCGTCTTTAACAACAATCCTAACACAGGTCTGCAATCCCTTAGCCATGGTTTCAAAGTTCAAAAAACTTTGAAAATGCAAATATTTTTCAGAAGTGTGCAATATTTGTTTGACAGCAAACCTGACTAGGCTGACCTTGCAGCCATTTATAGACTTTATTCCAATTATTGAAACATATGCCCTGTATTCAGACATATCACTGAGGAATATTAATATGTTAGATTTATAGCGTGCTGCCTGAGACCCAATGCAGGCATTATAAATGTGAAAATTCTGAAATGCCTCTGGCTGTAGGAGTTTCTATGTGTGGAATACATGCATGTATAAAGAGACTCACACGGGGAACAAAATTGTTGAGTATCCCACTGAGTATCAAATACCATGTAAATCACTTTGTAGGTATCATCTGACTTAAACCTTGGGACAGTTTAGGGTGATAGAGATCACAATCTCCATTTAACAGATCAGGACACTGGGCTTCCACTAGGTTATGTAACTTGTATAAGGAAGGGGCTTAGCCAGGATTCAAACTCTTGTCTGTTGATATATGTATTCTGATACCTGCACCAAACCACTTGGGCTTGACCAAGGGGGAAATTCGTATCTCAGAGTGGTAGGTCCCTAACTCACATTGTGTCATAAAAGACATGAAGCTGTATAGGCGCATATATTTAAAGAGAGTCCTAGAGGGGCGTGCCCAGGAGGCTGACACACATACTGCTTTGGGGATTTAGGGAACACATCATAGAAGAGGTGGGATTTGAGCTGATTCTTATAGAGTCAGGAAACATTTTGCTTGTAAGCTGTTAAGCATGTTTAGTCTTCTCTGCTTGATGGAAAAAAGACTCCTAGAATGGGCTCTGGCCTCTGTTTTTATGTGAGTGTTCCCCCTGGATTCCTCCTTTCTGTGCTCTGTGACAGGGCAGTGAGCTTGGACTCATGGTTATGCACAGACCTGTTTCCTCCAGGGTTAGGAGTGGTCCTCTGGGCTTAGAGCCTGCGTGGGAGACCCGACTGCGTAGATTTTAAAGCTCAGCATCCAGGCCACTGGTCAAAGAAGTGACCCTGGGGATCTCACAAAATATATTTATTTGAGCAAAAAGCTTATTTTTGTCCTGTGCAGTTGTATATCAAACTCCTTTCATAGGCCTTGAAACAATGAAAATGATTTGTCTCGGCTTTTAGTGGCTTATAAGGGCCTAGCTTCCTATGGGACTTCCAGAATACTGGCCTTTGCACCCTGGGGCAGGAAACATGCTTCCATCATGAGTTTCTCCTATGATACATCAGTTTTTCAACTGGAGAGAGCCTGAGAATTTGAAGATTTGTTTCATAAGCTGGTAGGGCAGAATGTCATTAGCACATCTGTGTTAGGATGGGGTGGTGGGGTGTAGAGAAAGGATGGTGTCCTCATACTAGGTGCTAAGGTGTTTAATGAGGAAAGGGAACAAACAGAAAAACCATGACCGATAGGACTCAGGTTATAATCACAGCTGAGAACTGGAAAAGGGGTACTCAACAGTACAATAGTACAATCCCATTCTGTAGCATTGCTATCCAGGGCTGAACAGGCTTGAAGTCAGGAATGCTGGTTTCTTTCTAGAGTACCATGGTTACTCTGTGACCATGCAATCCATCTCTGTTCAATGGGGGCAATGAGGTTCCTTCTAAGCTGATAAATCTTTGTGTTTAGGATTCTAAGTTTTTAATTACACACTTAAAATATGTTTTAATATAATTTATTGTCAAATTGGCTTCCATACAACACCCAGTGGTCATCCCAACAAGTGCGCTCCTCAATGCTCATCACCCACTTTCCCCTCTCCCCTACCCCCCATCAACTCTCAGTTTGTTCTCTGTCTTAAGACACTCTTATAGTTTGCCTCCCTCCCTCTGTTTGTAACTTTTCCCCCTCCCCCTCCCCCATGGTCTCCTGTTAAGTTTCTCAAGATCCACATATGAGTGAAAACATATGGTATCTGTCTTTCTCTGATTGACTTATTTCACTTAGCATAATACCCTCCAGTTCCATTCACGTTGCTGCAAATGGCAAGATTTCATTCTTTCTCATTGCCAAGTAGTATTACATTGTATATATAAACCACATCTTCATGATCCATTCGTCAGTTGTTGGACATTTAGGCTCTTTCCATAATTTGGCTATTGTTGAAAGTGCTGCTGTAAACATTGGGATACGTGTGCCCCTATGCATTAACACTCCTTTATCCTTTGGATAAATTCCTAGCAGCACTACTGCTGGGTTATAGGGTAGTGTTTAAGTTATAAAGCCATGGCAGGGCATTTTTTCCCCAGATAATATATATCCACATACTTGTCTGTGTTCAGACACAGATATTCAGTCTCAGTCACTCCTGTATAGTTTGGTGGATATATCAGCATACATATAACAATGGGTAAGCATTTGAATCCTGGCTAAGCCTCCTCCTTATGCAAGTTATTTAACCTAGTAGAAGCCCAATGTCCTGATCTGTAAAATGGAGATTGCAATGTCTATCTCCCAGAACTATCCTGAGATTTAATTAAGATGATTCATATCAAGTGATTTGCAGAGTGTGAGAGGAGGGGAAGGGAGAGACTGAGAAGCAACTAGGGAGAGAGTTTTGTCAGAGGATCACCAAGTGTGCCTGTGACAGGAGAATCAGACTGTGAAGGGTTAGTGAGCTGCAAGCCCAGCTCTGAAATGACCACTCTCTGAGCAGCAGCCCGATCTCTGATGAATTTAATAAAGCCCACCTTGTGATGTGCTGGTTCCATCTGCCAGGCTGGGGCAGAGTCAGCATCAGTTGTTTTGGCTGCCAGCCTAAGGATAATTATCACCTAGCCAATTACAGATTGGCCTCATTGTGTGCACCTGTAATGGAAAAATCACTAGGCTGTCTAGTTTCAGAGCTGACACTGAGGGGAGCCTCATTTCACCTTCGGCCTTTTCTGTTCCCACTCCAGGTCTGTTCCATCTAGCAATAAATGCTGGTTAATAACAATATCGGAGAGCCAACATGGTGTCTTTGTGGATCAGCACTTTATCTCTTTGGGCTTGAAGCTTTGCAAACATACCATGCTCCGTCACAATTAGGGGGGTGCGTGTGTGATGGGATATCAAATTGGAAAGTGACTTTAAAGGCACAAGAATATGTATTATTGTATTTAAATTTTTACTTAGAAATCATAAAACTATGTAAATAACACCATGCTGATTTAGCTAAGGGGTCTGAGTAATGTTTGATTTGATCACAGAAGCAGCCCATCCATAAAGAAGCTTTTGAGATGCATCTATACTAACTTTCCAAACATATATGGGTCACCTGCGTGTGCTAGGATGGTGCTAGCAGCAGGGGTTGCCAGATTGAGCGGGATTTGCCCTCTGCACTCAAGGGGCTTATAGCATTAAGAGGAAACAGACATATAAAGAGATAATTATAACACAATGTAATGAGTCCTTTTTTAGGTAGGGACAAAGTGTGTTGGAAACACAAGAAAGAAACAATAGATGGATATGGTGAAGTGTGTGTGTGTGTGTGTGTGTGTGTGTGTGGTGTGTGTAAGAATGTAACATGCAAGCCTTCCCTTTGTGAAGGTAAGGATACAGCTGAAACTTGAAAGTTAAGTAGACACTTATTAGATGGCAAGTTTGGGAATGAAATCCTATAATTTCAGGCAAAGAATTGCCAAGCCATAGGAAACATATTGTGATAGTAAGTACAGAGGAGAGATTCATTCATTTGGCAAGCAGTTATTCAACACTAGTATGTCTGAGATACGATGAGAAGGCTGTTTCCTAGTGGGGAACAAGAAAACATAGTCCTGTTCCTCATAGATTTTACCATTTGGTTGGGGAGATACACCAAAAATAAGTAAACAAATAAACAAAAATTGCAAAGTATTGTCAAGTACGTAAACAGATAATGTGGATATAAATCAATCCCATGAAGGAAACTTGAAAAGAGCTAAAACAGAATCATTGGGGAGATACTTGGAATAAGGTGTTAGCTGGTAGAGAAGGTCAAGTCTAAGCTGAGGCCAGAAGGATAAGAAGTCTACTTTAAGAAAAGTGGTCAGAGAGCATCCAGGCAAAAAGAACAGCATGAATGAAGGCCTTGGGGGGAAAAATCTCTGAGTTCTAAGAACTGGGAGAAGACTAATGTGAAGGAGACAATGAAGGGGTAATGAGAGAGGAGGAGGGCGGCATCAGCGAGGTAGAAGGGGAGAACTTCCTACATTCCTACCCTCCACCTGCCTCCTGATGTTATCTTCTCCCAGTTCACTTGAGTAGCTTCCCACACACTTTAAAATAAAACCCCAAGTCCAGTCAGGCCCCATTGACCTCTCTTGACCACTCCTTGCCGCTGCCCTCTGGCACACTGTCCTTCTTGCTTTTGCTTGGCTCTGCAAGCATATTCCCATATCAGAGATTGAGCTCTGCTCTTCCCTCTGATGGGATTCCTCTACTCCCAGTCATTACCAAGATTCACTCTCTCAATTCATTGCCATCTTTCCACAAATTTCATCTCATCAGAGAGGCCTTACTTGACCATCCTAGCTAGAGTAGTACATACGCTCCATCCCCTGACACTGTCTCTTCACCCTGCTTTATTTTCTACAATATTTCATTATCACTACTAGTATTTTAGTATACATTTCCTTGTTTACCTGTTCATCTTTGGTGTCTTCTACTGGAATATAAGTTTCATGGACTGAACATGTTAGACCCAGGCTGGCTTCATGGGTGTGAGACCTGTGCAGTAGAATAGGGACCCATCCTTAGAAGGTTTCTGTGCATAGTTTAATCCTCTACTGTTGCAGTCTCAAAATTCATAATAATTTTACCTTTGAACTTGTGTGCTATAAGTAAATCCAGTGTGTCAATGGACTATGCACAGAGTTGTGTACGAGCAGGGGAGATATTCTGGACAATAGCATATGTGGTAGTTGTGGTCTAACAGCAATGCTCGCACACACTCAATGTGCACGTGTACACCAGGGGGTGGTCCGGGGGCTTTGGGCCCTAAGGCAGTGTCTACGGACAAGATGAGGCTAATACTCATGGTAGTGACAGCGATCTCAGTAGCATAAGCAGTAGCCACGGTTGTAGGAGAGAGGAGAGACTCCGCATGGAGGAACAACTCTAGAACACCTGTTGGGAGACCAGCTCCCCCATCCATCCCTGCAGCTTGCTCTTAAGGCTTTGCCCAAATGTCAAGGCTTCAGCCTAAGTGCCAGGACAGAAATTTCTGGTGCTCAGTGAACTTTGTCAGCAAATAATTACAAAACAAAAGCATATACATTAAACTTGTAATAAACCATGTCAGGGAATTATAATTCTACAGAGTTTGGAATCCCTGGTTTGGAAAATTGCTACTATATTATAAATAAGTATTCATGAGCTTAGAAATAGAAACTAAATGTAAAGATTGTTGCACCTGAAAGAAAGGAACATCTGAAGAAGCTTCAGATGAACCAATTAGTAACAAGGAAGATAATTTTAAAATTAATTTTTCCTTCTAGTTGAAGATACGGTGATAGAATATATAAACAGGCATTTTGAACTACATACAAACCATGAAGTAACTTTACATTTAAAGAAAGTCAGAGGAAACATTAAAATTCCACTGTGTAAATTAAAATTAAGTATAGATTCACACAGAGCTCATTTCTGTATGAAGAGTTAAACTTTTTGGAAAAATTATTCTGTAATAATCATCAGCTCTAAGTGTAATTGCATTTATATTTCAAAATGATTTGCCTGAAATTTATCTGAATGTTGTCACAACCTTTAACAGCTCCAGTAATAACTGCATCAGCAGAAAGATCCTTCCCAAAATTAAAAATTTTTGAACATTATTTCCAGTCTTGCAGTGATTGATGTTTCTTCAATTTTATTTCTTGAAATGAAGCTGCTAAAAGTATACATTTTGATGACCTGATAATTAATTTGCAGAAGTCAGCCAGAAGAAATCTTATGATTAATTAAGATGTCATGGTGATATATTTAATTTATTGTATTATATAAAATTATGACACCAAGTACATTATCTTTCAATATATAAGTTATGTTGTTACTCATTTATCACTATTACCCCAATATATGTCATAAAATAATTTTAAAGGAAAAAGTTTTATATTTTAGTACCTTTAGTAATATTTTTTAACTGCTTTTGATAAAGAACCCCTCATTTTTATTTTGCACTGGGCCTTACAAACTGTATAACCAACCTTGAATCAGGATCCTGGCAGAAAACACAATGCAATTCCAATGGTTCAAGACACTTGAGTTATGGAAATGCAGAATGAGAAGGGCTAACTAACAGGGAATACTGAAAGGTTGATAGACTAGCAGTGATAGGAAGATGCTAGCACACTTAGAGCTATAGGAGAAGAGTATTACAGATGCCAGTCGGAGCTGGGGCCACTGGAGAGGGGTTGCCTAACAGGGGCTTGTGGTCTAGAGGGAAGCAGTCATGAGCAGAACCCATGGGCCAAAACTCTGGGAGTTTTGGGAGGGAAAGAAATATCCTGGTGTCTCTCAACTTTCAGTCTCTTGGTATAACTTCCATTGGTGGAATCCTACTAAGAGCTAGAAGGCAGCTGGGGCAGGGCAGTCTCTCAGAGCACAGAGTAGGGCAGAGAGAAGCAGAGGAAGGATTGCTCTATATGTGTGTTTGTGTGTGTGTGTGTGTGTGTGCGCGCGCGCGTGTGTGTGCGTATGCATGTGTGTGTGTTGCATACAGAGAACAAGGATTTTGTCCATTAAAAACACTACCATACCCCAAGCATCTAGCAAATTGCCTGCCCTATGGTAAATGTTCAGAAAAATACCTGTTAAATGCATGGAAGAACAGACAACTCCATGTCTGATTTAGTAGTGCTAGTAGCTTCCCACAGATCTTGTGAATGCTTTTCCTACTAACGTACCTCACTCCACTGGGCAAGGTTTGCAGGAGGAACCTCTGAAGACTCCGATGTCAGGAGCCCACCATGCTCTCAGCTACCATGTAATGGAAGGATTCCAGGGGGCTTGGTTCTCCTCTGTATGAACCCCTTTGGCCCAGGCAGTGCCCTTGCAGTAAACCCCACCCTGACACCTGAGCCATGGCTGACTAGACCAGATCAGTGCCATGACCATGTAGCAAGAAGGACTCTGCCTCGGAGGGGGCCTGGCAGGCTATCTGTCCCATAGAAACAGGCCATACCCAGAGAGAAGTCAGCCAAACCCTCCTTTTGGGGTAGTGTACCTGCTGAGTGAGCAAAGAGGATGTGGAAAAGTGGATCTTTTTCTTATTGTTTCATGCCCTGCGCTAAGAAATTGGGCAGAGAAAGACACTAACATCTGTGAGAAACTGTTATGTGCCAGAAATTTTGTAGTTGTGAGAAGCTACAATGGCCATGTCATATCCAGGGTGTCACAAGTCTAAGGACAAAGAGCCAACAGGCTTAGCGAAGCAGAGTAAAAGGACATGAAGGATCTTGTGATGTTATCATGGAGCTGCTGAGCTGATACTAGCAACCACCTATCTCAAAGTTATTGTTATATGAAAAACAAAAACAAAAACAAACCTATATTTGTTTCAGCTAATATTAGTTGGGTATTGTGTTACTAGCAGCATTCCTAATGGATATGGCAGTCACTGTCCCAAGATATAGCCCTTTATATATCTCTCTACTTTTTCTTCTGCTTTTATCTGCCATTGGCACTGGGAACTCTCATAGCTGATGAATTTATAGATCTCCTGTATGGAATTTCCATCTTCTATACTAGTATCTTGGGGTTGGAGGAAACACTTATTAAATGTTTAAGGCTACATTAAAATTTTATTACTCTTTTCCTACGTTGAAATCATCTTTGTATCATAATTCTTAGAGTGGTAGCTCAGCTTTATTTTTTTAGGTTTATTTATTTTGAGAGAGAGAGAGAGAGCATGAGCAGGGGAGGAACCGAGAGAGAGGGAGGGTGGGAGAGAGAATTTTAAGCAGATTCCGCACTGTCAGTGCAGAGCCCAACACGGCGCTCGAACTCACAAACTGTGGGATCATGACCTGAGCTGAAACCAAGAGTCAGACACTTAATCAACTGAACCAACCAGGCTCCCTGGTAACTTAGTTTTAGCTGTGTGTGTGTGTGTGTGTGTGTGTGTGTGTGTGTGTGTGTGATTCCTAGAACAACAGGCATTTAGCCTACCGTTTTATTTCTAGATTTATGAAGGACAATACACTGGGAAATGTGCAGCCTAAATCTTAACAGTGGGGCAAGTTGAGATAGGAACCTAAAAGATACAAGCAGTCAATGTGACACTTTTAAACAGGAGTTTTGTTAATGTGAAGTTGTTTGAATCTATCCTTGGAAGCAGGAGATAAAGTATGACAGTAGAAGGCAATGAAGGCTGAGGAATGAGGAAGGTGTCTCCTAATGAAAGCTGAATGGCCATGTTTTGTCTCTAGTGGCCAAAGAAAGTTAGCTATTACATTACACCTATGAAGTTGCTGATATTTAAATTTTTTTGATCTATTTTGTCTAAGATAACTATAGTCTCAATTATCAACACCCTAATTTTCAAAAAAGGAGGAATAATTTCTTACACTACATACTATTCTGTATTTATTACTCAAGAAACACATGTTTTCTGGATAAAAATACAGATAAATTAAAAAACCAGTCATGTATACATGTATAATATCATATCTATACATGTCCTTTTTGATTCTTAAAATTTCCATCTCTCTGCTTATACTACCCATCTGTTCCTGCAAGCTGTTTACTTTATCCATTAGAGCATTGGCTATATTAATCATAGTTGGTCTAAATTCCTAATCTGATCATTCCAAATCCCTGCCATATCTGAGTCTGGTTCTGATGCTTGATTTATCTCTTCAAACTGTGTTTTTTGACTTTTAGTATGCCTTGTAATTTTTTTCTTGATAGCAGGACATGATGTACCAGGTAAAAGGAACATTTGTAAGTTGGGCTCTAGTAATATGATAGCAAAGTGTGGGGGAGGGGAGGAGTATTTTATAGTCCTCCTCTTGGGTTTCAGCCTTCTAGTGAGCCTGTTCCTCTAGACTGAGAACTTTGCATGTGCTTCTCAGTACCCTCACCCCACACTCGGTGCGACAGGGTGGCTAGAGCCTGCTGGAGTTGGGTATTTCCCTTCCCCCAGGTTGGTTTGGCTCTGAAAAACCTGAATAGTTTAAGCCCTGGTGAAATAGTTTCCCCTGAGGGCAGGCTTGTTAAGAAAAGAATGTTCTGGCATATTTCAAAAATGGTTCCTTCATACCTCCTCCTGAAGGAAGGAAACACAAGTGGATTTTTCTCCAATATCCAATGTGAGAACCGAATCAAGATCCTGGAGGTAAAACTCACAAAAGTATGGGGTCATCTCTATGACTGGGTCTCCTGGAGGCTTTATCTGTCAGACCTATCCACACCAAGCCTCCAGCAATTCCTCAATCGTATCTTAGGTTTCACTACTCCACAACTCATTCCCACAGAGGTTTCTGTTCTGGGATTTCTGCTCTGGTAACTTGTGATTCTCTTTATCTACCTATTTCTCCAATAGGGAGACAACAGTTTTTCCTGTGGGCTCACATTTCTAGTGGATCCAAGAAAGGCTGCTGATTTTTCAGTCTGTTTGACTTTTTACTTGTGAGGATGGAGTGGCAACATCTAAGCTCCTTGGATGTCAAACCAGAAACCAGAAATTGCCATGTTCTTTTGTAACCTGATTTTCCCCTTTACATTATACTGTGAGTATATTTGATATCAGTAAATATACTTTCAATAGTTTGATTCATATTTCATTGAATGGATAGATTGTAACTGATTTGAGAACAAGTATAACTTAGTGGTTATACATGCAGTTTCTGGAGTCAGAGTGCCTAGATTCAGATCCATCTTTGCTACTGATGAATTGAATGACTGTGAGCTGACTGGCTCGCCTCCCTATGTCTCATTTTCTTCATATGCAAAATAGCGATAATACTAGTACTCACAGGGTTCTTGGAAAAATTAGATGAGTTAGTGTGTGTGTAGAGCTTTTAGAGTAGTGGCTGGCACATAGAACCTCTGTGAATGCGTTAGATGCTATTATTATCTCATCCTCTGTTGTTGGACATCTTAGTTATTTTCAGTTTTTCACTATGATAAAAAATCCTGAAATGTCTCTACTGAGATCAAAATCTTCGTGCATATCCTTAATTCTATCGTTAGCATACATATCAACTAGGACCCTGTTTTGGCTGCAAGTGACCAAAAAATCCAACCCAAATTAACTTAAGCAAAATAAATAAGTAAATAAATAGACAGTTATAGACTTTAATAAATAAATAAAAGTATCAGCTCATAAAACTGCAAAGTCCAGGGCTAGAGGTGGTGCTGCTTGACTGGAGTACTGAATCATCTCTAGTAGGACCAGTGCCTTTCTACTCCTCAGTCTCGCCTTTTTCCATATTAGATTTATTCTTGGGCTTCATGTGGTGACTGAATGGTTCCAAGCCAAGTCCTCCTGCATTCCAGTCCATCGAGAAGGGAAGGAACAACGGAAGGAAGAAAGGGAGGGAGAAAAGGAGGGAAGGAGGGAGGAAGGTGGAAGGTAGGAAAGGAGGGGGAGGGGGGAAGAAAAGTTTCTTTCTCAGAACTGGATAAAAGTCCTGGGGCCTCTATGACTCCTAAAGACCAGATTGAGTCATTAACTATCCCTGAATCTATGACAATGGCTGGATGGGTGGAAAGCATTGAACGGCTCAGCCCTGGAGCTAGAGAGATATAGGCACAACCCAAATCACATGAAAGGATAATGGGAAAGGATGGCCTCGCAAAGGAATTTAAAATACTAAACAACAACAAAGAAAGAAAAAAAACAAGGAAAAGAAAAGATTAAAGAAAAGGGGTAAGGATGCTGATTGGCCAAAAAAATAAAGAGATGCCTCTGCTGGTTACTTTCTAAGACGGTACTTCCCTGTGGGGGAAAAATGTGCATTTTTAAGACTTTTGATTTTGCCAATTTTATTCCTTTAGAAAGTTTGTACCAATCTACCTTTTCACTAAGATTTCTGGCACTTTAGCCAACACTGGTATTGTCATAAGAAAATTATATCTGTCAATCTGATAGGCCAAAAATAAGTATATAATATGTGACATATTATACATATAATATGCAACTATCTCACTTGAGCTATTAGTTTGGATCATTTTGTTGGAGCTGTGTCCGTTATGTGAGGTGGAGGAAAAACAACAACCAAGAAAACTCTCAGATGACCTGAAGGTCCTAGTGCTAGCGTGGAACCCATAGATTAGGGCTCTCTGGGCCTGACTCACATCTCAGGCAAGATCCTGCAGGGGTCATCTTTTTTTTTTTAGAGCTACATTTCCTCATCTGGAAAATGACAGCTTTGTACCAAAATAAGATTTCTTACTGTGTCAGCATTCTGGGGGGATTCTTGAAAAGTAATTAAATTAACTGATAAATTTATCTCCTTGGCCTTGCCTATCCTTAGTGAAAACAAACAAAAAAACAAACAAACATTAAAAGGTGGGGACCAAGAGAAGAAGCCAGAGAAATAAGATGCCCACATAATCTTTAAACTCAATACTCAGCCCTCGAAGACACGAATGTTATAGAACAATGCTGGACAAAGTAATGGAGCAGCCAACCGAACTCAGGCAACAGGAACAAGTTGATTTAATATCGGCCTGTCCTTGGCAGTTCTTTTTGCACCAGATAATGTCCTATTTGACTTTATGGTGACTAGGCACCTGCCTCTAACTACTGTCTTTTAAGAAACAGAATCTGAGGGGCACCTGGGTGGCTCAGTTGGTTAAGTGTCTGACATTTGCTCAGGTCATGATCTCATGGTTTGTGAGTTTGAGCCCCGCGCCAGGCTCTGGGCTGACAGCTTGGAGCCTGGAGACTGCTTTGGATTCTGTCTCTTCCTTCTCTCTGCCCCACCCCTGCTTGTGCTCTGTCTCTCCCCAAAATAAATAAACATTAAAAAATTAAAAACAAAAAGGAATAGAATCTAAAAGAAGGAACAAGGAACGTAGTAGCAGCACAGTAACTGTTTATTCACTGAATGAATATTTATGGAACACATATTTATTCAGCACTCACAGTGTTCCAGACATGGGTTTGGACCTGTGTATAGACCGGACATAGTCTTTCCTCTCCCAGTGGAAGACAGATATCTAAACAAATACTCATGTGTTTTAGTTTAGCTACTGTGATAGAAATCTTTATTAGATATTGTGGGAAAACAGGAGAAAGCATTTAATTCTGCAAGAAGACCCTAAGAAAGGCATAGACGAGTTGAACCTGGTTCTGTTTCAAAAGGCAGAGGTGGAAGGATATGCCCACAGAGGAAACAGCAAGAGCAAAGGTGAAGGGGTTTGAAAGAGTGTGGAGGGGTTGCAAGTCCAAAATGCTGGTGTGAGGGGGCATGACATATGTCACAGAGGTGGGCACAGGAACAAAATTCAAGGCATTTTAAACCATGTTAAAAGTATGTTGGAATTTACCTTGTAGTGAGGGCTGTGGAAGGGTTCTAAGGTGCGGAGTGGTATGGGCAGATTCACATTTTAAAGTTTTTTTTTTAATGTTTATTTATTATTGAGAGAGAGAGAAAGAGCGCGAGAGGGAGAGGGGCAGAGAGGGAGACAGAGACTCTGAAGCAGGCTCTCGGTTCTGAGCTGTCAGCACGGAGCCCGAAGCAGGGCTTGAACCCACAAACCGTGAGATCATGACCTGAGCCGAAGTCGGATGCTTAACCGACTGAGCCACCCAGGCACCCCCTCACACTTTAGAAAGACCATGCCATCATCCATGTGAAATGTGGATGATTCACGGAGATTTGAGAGTGGAGGCAAGGAGACGTAGGAGACAGCAGCAATCCTCCAGACAAGAGCTAAGTCACAGCAGCTACAGAAGGTGGAGAAGCTATAGGTCTATGCAGTGGTAGACCTGCTTTCTGTTGCCACAGGATAAAACAGCACAAGTGTAGCAGCTGAAAACAGTACCCATTTATTAGCTCACAATTCTGAGGGTCAGAAGTCTGGGCCTGGTGTGGTTGTGTTCTCTGTACCAGATCAAACAATGCTGAAATCAACAGGTCAGCCAGGGTTGCTGTTCTCATCTGGGGCTCAGGGGCCTCTTTTAGCCTCATTCACATTGTTGGCAGAATTCCTTTCCTTGCATTCATGGCATTAAGGTTCTAGTTTTCCTGCCAGGTATCAGATGGTAGCCATTGTCAGCTCCCTGAAGCCATCCTTCTCTATCTGTGGTTCGTAACATGGATATTGGGGTTTTGCAAGTCAGCCAGTTGTATCTCTGACTTCCTTTTCTGTGACTATCCTAAATAAACTCTGCTTTCAAAGGACTTATGTGTTTAGAGTAGGTTCACTCAGATAACCTCCTTTTCTTAAAATCAACTGTGCCGTATTACTAGCCTAATGACAAGAGTAAAATTCATCATATCCACAGTTCCAGGGATTATGCAGAGTATGTACAGGCAGGAAGTGTTGGGGTCATCTGAGAATTCTGCCTGCCACAGATAGTATAAAACAACAATAGCAACAGCAAAAACTAGATAGAAATTGGTTCCTAATTGCATGAGGGAACAGGGAAGAGGAAAGACTAAGAGATTTGGGGGACTGGTGGCTTGGTTCACTAAGGTAGGGGGTAAAAAAATTACAAAAAGGCCTGGGGCTCCACTTTGGACTTGAAGTTGATGTGTCTGTGGACTATGTGGGTGGTCCAGGAGACAGCAGGTATGAAATACAGGAGAGGAGTTAGGAAGGAAATACAAGATTTTTAGTTATTAGTAGAAGATATCAGAATGACATATAGTATGCACTCAAAAATCAGATGGATGGATGGATGGATGGATGGATGGATGGAAGAACTGAGATTTTGTAGCAAAAGCATGTTGAACACTGTATATAGTTTATTGAATCCTCAAGACAATCTCACAGAGTAAGTACTTTCCTTAAACAGAAGAGAAAATTGGGACTCAGAGAGATTTTTTAAAACCCTGGATCACACATATGGTCAACAGGAAAGATGAACTATAAATCTTGGATGCCTGATGCCAGAGTCTAAGCTCTTAAACACCAAATGATACAGCTCTTTTCCCAGTCTCCCCATCTTGCTGACAAAAATACCTCCTAAACTGGAGAAACAGAAAACCTGGGGGAAGAAATCGTATGTGGCCCTTGCGATAGGAGCTGGGCTGTTGCAGAAGGAATGGGGCAGCCTGGATAAGGCTGCCAGATTTAGCAAATAAAAATGCAGGATGCACAATTAAATTTGAATTTCAGATAAAGAACAAAAAAATTTTATTATAAATATGTTCTCATTATATAGCATGCTCCAAGTGGGCCAGAATTTTCACTCTCTCATATAACTTTTTACCTCCATACTTCATAGCTTGTGCTATTATTCATCTTTGTGGAACATCCTACCCTTTCTTTTTGTCAATCTTAAAAACCAAAGTTCTGTCCAAATTAACTCTCACTTGGTTAGCACTTTCCTACCTAAAAACTGTATTCAGATAGATGGCCTCTTTTGATTTATGAATCAGCCTTACAGGTAAGGAGGGTATGTGCTACTATTAACCCCTTTGTACAGACAAGAAAACAGAGGCTTGGATCCAACCTGCACAGAACATTCATTCACAAACTGGGACTCAGGGGTCTTCTGACAGCAACTTCCATTCTTTCCCACCAATCCACACTGAGCACAAATGCACAGGTACCTCTCCCTCTTCTTGGCCTCTCAATTTGGCTCCTGATTTAAAGTTTACTCTTAATGTTCAAAATACATACATCTTACTTTTCCAAGAGCTCTTAAGTTCTCTTAAGACAGAAATCTGCCTTGTACATCTTTGTCCCATCCCTCCCATTCATGCATATGCAGGTTACACTGATGAATTTTCCAAAAGTCCTGGGGAATGGTCTGGAAATCTATCCAGGTCTGAATAACCTGTAAACTTGCATGAGTTCTTGGCAGGGTGAGTTTCCAGTACTTGTGACTAAAATTATCTTGTTTTTCACAGAATGCCAAAAATTGTCTGCTTCCAAAATGTGATCAAATATTCTTCCTTGATATCTCCCAGTTAGTGGTTTCTTCCAGGTAGACATTGCCATTCACCACAAAAATGTCCAGAACAAATAGCCAAGGAATAGACTAGTTTATCTAATGATAATATATTTTTCCATCATTCATTCAACAACACTTAATGACACCTATGATATGCTAGACATTGTGTCAGGAATGGGGATTGAAGATAAGAGAGACATGGTTCTCTTCTCCAGGAATTCATTGTCTATTAGAGGTGATTTCACTTTACACAAACACCAGAGTACAAAGCATACCTGATAAATGCTGTGGAAGTTCAGAGGTGGAAGATTATTTACCCCCACCTGGGAAAAATAAGACAATATTACTTCTGTTTTTAACCTGATTCTGCTTTATAATCCATACATCCAGTCTTTTAATATATTAATTATGTGGATTGTAGCCTCAGAATAATTAATATGATTATCTCAATAAATTTATTTTTTTTCATTTTTTATTTTAGAGAGAAAAGAGTGTGAGCAGGGGAGAGGGGTAGAGGGAAAGAGAGAATCTTAAGCAAGCTCTATGCTCAGTGCAGAGCCCAATGTGAGGCTCCATCCCATGACCCTGATGAGATGATGACCTGAGCCAAAATCAAGAGTCAGATACTCAACCCACTGAGCTACCCAGGTGCCGAGATCTCAAGAATTTTAAAAGGGACTAAATGCCAATGTAAAAAAAAAAAAATGACAGACTCAACAAGAGGCATTGTAGGAAGGTGTTAGATACAATGAAGAAGGATAGGAGTACCCCCACCCCACCCCATCTTTCACTCTACCTCCTCCACTCCAGGGAGAAGCAGCATGACTCACTCTCTTTCTTTCTTAATCATTTTTCTTTATCCTATAGTCATCTTATGGAACATCTATCTCTTGCCTTCTTTCTGTCTTCCCAACCTCCTCTCCTCTTTACCTTATAGACATGTCTGTCTTCCATGTGTTATTTATCCTTCAGCACCCACCTTTCCTAATTTACTTTTTCAAACTTCTTGTCAGGCATCATCCACTCACCATTCATGCTAGCCAGGACAACCTGGTATTTGTCATTGTTATTTGGGAACTGGTGTTCAATGAATGAATACTGAATACTTAAGCTACAAAATACTACTATTACTTTGTGTTGGTATATCACTTCCTAGTTTTTAAAATGGTTTCTTGTGTCTCATACTTTTCCAGTTTTCCTGAGATATAAGTGATACACAGCACTGTATTAGTTTAAGATGTACAGCTTAATGATTCAACTTACATGTACTGTGACATGAACCACAATAAGTTTAGTTACTATCCATCATCTCATTAGATACCAAAAAAAGGAAAAAGAAAAAAATGTTTTTTTCCCCTTGTGAGTACATCTTAGGATGTACTCTGTTAACAACTTCCATATATACCATACAGTAGTCATCATGTTGTATATTGCATCCCCAGTACTTCTTTATCTCATAACCAGAAGCCTATTGATTATTTTATCTCTTTAATACACACCCAGAACTCAACTTAAGCAACACAAAATAAGACAGATGTCAGTGTCTCTTGGGCTCCTTCAGTTAACAAGCTATTGAAATCTCTGACCTGGCTCCTCAAATAGGCATCCCAAACCTTCCCATGCCTGGCAGCGAGACATAACCCAGGCCTTCCCCCTCCTCCAGTGGGTGTTGATGGCATGGAGGTCAGCCCATCTAGTTTCCACTGGTCTTAATGCATGCGTCCTCAGTAGTTGGACTATTTCAGAGGAGAGTTACCAAGTATCGTGGAAAATAGGCATCATCCTCTTTGATCCTATTACAGATCTATCACCATGCCGAATACCCTGAAGGAGAGATGCCCTAACCATCCCTGAACAGGTCTATTTAGACTTAGGTATCTTCCCCAATCTCTTCTGGCAAGGATTTCTTTGCATTTATGGAGCCTCATTATTTCACTTAATAGGCCAGATTGCAAGGCTCTAGACATATTAGACCTATTAACCACACCTAAATCTGTCCTAGATGCCACAGGATACCCAATTCCAGCAAAGAGTAGCGTCAATAAAATTTATAATTGTCACAATGATAATTAAAATTAAAATATGGGTCTCTCAAACAACACACCCATTCCAAATCTTTGGCACAGGAGGCTCAAGGATTTAGGATTCTTTAATCATTTGATTTTGGGAAACCACTTCTACAACTAATTTCTGCTCTCTTACAGGTCTGTCATATTCATCTTAACTGCTCATCATCTCCAGTCAACCTCCAGCCTCTGTACACCTCTCAGCACTCTCTTACCTCTCCAGGTGCTTTTGTATTAAACTTCCCTTCACAGGCTCCTTGCCCTTCCCAGCCTCTCCGACCAATCAATATTATATACAGCTGTGGATTCTCCCCAGCCCCCCCCCCCACTGAGATTATTTGGCTCTCACATGTCTGTAGCAATATAAATTTGCCCTCCAGAAACTCCACCCTCTGAGACCCTAGGGTTCCTAGTTCTCCTATGGCATTATTCCTGCTCAACAGGGACTCATGCTCTCCTCCTCCACCCCACCTCTTCTCACCTATGTAACCTGGCCTGTGTCCTGGTGTCAGACAGTACCCAGATCACTCTACCTCCAACCAGAGAATTCACTTGTCTCGTGGAGACTTCCCTCAAAACGGCCACATCACATCTTTTGTATAACAGGAATAGATTTAGGTATTTTCAATTCTGTAACACAGGCTTAACTCAGAGAGGCCACAAGACAATGTCACAACTCCTGGAAGACCACACACTTCAAACAGCCCAAGCCATCGATGCCATTAATGAGAGGTAAAACTCTCTGGCTGCTATGGTAGCTAATAACAGATTGGCATTAGACTATCTACTGGCATCTCAAAGTGAAGTGTGTGCCTTGAAGTGAACTTCCTACTACATGTAGGTCAATAACACAGATAAGGTCTGCAGAAGAGTCCAATAAATAAAGCAACAAATTAAAATAGTCAGTGTTATTACTAAAATACTCTAAGACATTCCTGGGACTCCATTCATTTCTTCTGGCTATCTCCTTCTGCCTGGGGCAATTAAGTCCCCACTATCTTTCAGGAAGCTATAATAACAATTGCTGGACTTCTTATTTTGGGTTTGCCTTGCAAATTTGGTTCCTTTCAAATACATGTTTATTTATAGGAAAAGTGGGAGGTTGTGACATTAACCCAAATACCTCAGATGAGTTGTGAAGAGCATAAGAAACTTGAACCCCCACCCCCACCCCAGCTGACATTCATGTGTCTAATAACTCCTACACAATAAAATTCACACTTTCCCACTCCTGTCTCTTGAGCTCATGTGTGTTCTTACTGCCTCTTTCAAATTTCACTGCAGCTGGTGGGCTCTCCTCCCACTGGCAACACTTTCTATATATAAAATGCCTGTGCACTTTCTACACTCTCTCTTCTAGACCTTCTCCAGTAGACCCATCCCCTTTGTCCTTCACCTTGGGATTTCCCCATCTGTGTGAGTAATAGACCTTTCTTTAATCATACCAAGAAAACTAATCTTAAGGGTTTTCACATTGGAAACTAACCTTGGGAGGAGGCTTCTCCATGTTATGATGGAGTTGCCCTTACATATATTATTTTGCTGATGAGGAAATGGAGAAACTTTGAAGCCATTCTAGATGATTAGACCCTACCTGACACTAACACTAACATGATCATAGCTCTTTGATAAAGTCAAATTATTTACAATAAACTTGAGCCTACAAATATTTTGGTGTGTGGTAGAATTCTAGCCAGAAGATTTCTCTAACTGGAAATGACATCTGATTGCTGTGGCAAGAGTTAAGAGAGAGAGTTCTAAACCACCCAAAAGTGAGGGTGAGGTAGGGGCTTGTGACTGGATTCTTAAGCTCTGGTACTAGAAGGTAGCTTCTCAGGAAGTCATTCTGACTTCTGCTCACTGTGTGGCCGAATTCTTGTAATCAATTTTTGTGACTATCTCTCTCATGGGAGAAAATGCTTCAACTTTCCTACTCCCTGCCAAATGATTCCTTGGGTGATCAAGTACACAATAAAACCACAATCCTCAGAAAACTCAATTTATGATGACATCCTGGAATATAGGGGTTACCAGATACAGCAAAATAACTTACTGCTCAATCTTTGCTAGTGCAAAGTTTTCTAAGACAAATTATTCTGCTTTTCTTCCAAGAGAAGGTCAGTATGATGAACATAACTGATAGTATTTTTTTACCCTCATGGTATACAATAACCACGATACTCATTTCTGATTCAACTGGGATGTCAGAAGGCCCTAGAATGATAAAGTGATGTGTATGGGCTCCAGTATATACCTTTAAAATAGTTAAATAATAATAAATCTCTTATCCTGAGCATCAACCATGTATCAGGCAATTTATATACATTATTACTTAAATCCTTACAACAAGTCTGTGAGGTAATCACTATTACTATTCTCATTTTACAGAAGAGGGAAGTGGAACAAATTTCAAGGTCCATTTAGCCAGTGCAAAAGACAGAGCTGATCAGAGGGGAAGGGGAGGAAAAATAAGATAAAAACAGAGAGGGAGGCAAACCACAAGAGACTGTTAAATACAGAGAACACACTGAGGTTTGGGAGAGTGGGGTGGGGTGGGGTAAATGGGTGATGGGCATTAAGGAGAGCACTTGTTGGGATGAGCAGTGGGTGTTATATGTAAGTGATGAATAACTGGATTCCATTCCTGAAGCCAAGACTAGACTATATGTTATCTAACTTGAGAATAATAATAATAAAAAAAAATAACAACAATAATGAAAAAACACAGAGCTGGTTTTCAAGTCCATGTCACCCTCCAAATTGTAAATTATAACCAGTGTCTTTCCTTTGATATTGATAATAGGCAAAATAATGTCCCCCCCGACAAAGATGTCCATATCCTAATCTCCAGAAAATGTGACTACATTACAAGGTGAAAGGGATTTTGCATATGAAGTCAAGGAAGAAAATCTTATGATGGGGAGATTGATTTTAGGATTATCCATACAGGCCTGATGTAACCACAGGCATCCTTATCAGGGGGAGGCAGGAGGATCAGAGTCAGAGAAGATGTGACAACGGAAGCAGAGGTTGGAGAGATAAGGCCATGAGCCAAAGAGTGAAGGCAGCCTCTAGAGGCAGGAAAAGTCAAGGAATGGATTCTCCCTTACAGCCTCCAGAAGAAATGCAGGCCTGCTGACACCCTGAGCTTAGCCCTATAGACGCATTTCAAACTTCTGAGCTCTAGAACCATGAAATAATACATTTATATTGTGTTAACCTCATAGGTTTCTGGTCATTTCTTCCAGCAGCAATAGGAAACTAAAAAAATGTCCCATTGTTACTTTGTACTTTCATATCACATTTTACCTCAAAAATATATGTATACACATATATATGTACATATATATATATATATATATGTTTCAAAAAAATCTATTCCAACAAAATTTTTACTTTTTTTTTACTCCTACCAAATCTTAGCTTTTTTCATTGTCTACATTGTACTAGGCACTAGACTAGATACTTTACAAATAAAGACTCATTTTATTTTCCTATCAATCTTGTGGTAGAAATAACTAGCTTTCAATATCAAATATATGTTTCCCTTCTGTAGGACAGAATTGTTTCTAGAAATTGGTTGCTCAACTGGAGAGTACATTTCTTAGAAGTTTTCTGTTAGGTAGGTGTGTGTGGCCACATGATCAGATTTTGCTAATGAAATCTGAGCAGATGTAGTGCGGTTAGGAAGCACGTACGCCTTCTCCATTCTTTCTTTCCCTTCTACAGAGACCTGGGAAGCTATGTATTAACAATGTGGGAACTGTAAAGTGGAAGAAGACTTGGTCCCTTTTCACCATTGTAATCTTTTGAGAGCAAGAAATAAACTTTTATTTGTGTAATCTACAGAGACTTAGGGATTTATCTGTCACATCAGCTAGTGTGACTTTAACCACACTCCAACCCTATGCAGTGTATATTATTAACCTCATGTTTAATGGTAATGAAGCTAGGGCTCACAATGATGAAATAACTTGAGCAAGATAAAGCATTTGAAAGTGGCAGAGTCAGAATCGTGACTCCAAAGACCATTATATTTCCACAATTGTACATAGTATACTATGTAAAACTATGGTTCAATTGTCTGTTGAACTAATTCTTTTTTAAAAAACCATATCTCTGAATCATAGATTTTAGGCCTAGACACTTTAGAGATTATCTCCCCTAAATCTCAAAGAACTGCAGAGATGAGAGAAGGAGACCTACAGATAGATGCTAAGTGACTGGCCCATGTGATGACACACAGCCGATTCAAGAACCTGAGCCTTCTTTTCATCACTCAAATGCTCCTGTATGTCAGCTTGTGTTTTAGTCAAAACTAGTTTTCAAACATATTTAGATAATGTCACCCATGACCATTAAGGTAGAGTCTTCTCTTTAGAACAAAAAAGTTAAAAAAGAAAAGAAAAGAATAAGAGCAAAAAATAGAAAAAAAATAACTGTATTAAAACAAACCAACCCAAGAATATTGTACATCATGATACACACACACACACACACACACACACACACACACACACACACCTTGCTTTATTCTTACTCTCTTGTTCTATTGAGACTAAATTATCTTCATGCTATAAAAATAAAAGTGGCAGAGCACTGAACAGATGGAGATATAAAAGAATGAGCTGAGGATTCCACATCTTGGCAGTCTGAAAATATGTTCTACTACAGTAAACATATTTTTAGCAAACATAATGGCAAGCCATATGCTGATCTCTCACTAGAATTCTCTAGTTTGGCCCATTTATCCTCTAAGTATAGCTGAAGTTCTTTGCAATAAACAGCTATCTCCCACACTTTCCTAGCCTGAGAGTGAATTTAAGGATGCTGGAGAACTGGGTAAAAATGTAAAACTATAATTATGATTTCACACTGGGTGAGATTTTTTGAGTGAAAGCAGAACACAGACACTGGATGGACCATTTTGATTTCTGCTACTGACCTGATTTCTTAATTTAACATGGAAATTCTAAGAACAATTTCTCCAAAAAGCTATAATTTCTTTAATAATGTCAGTTCTGGGAAATGGAGGTCTGAAAATCTGAATAGGCAGTGTGCCATGAGATAATTGCAGACCCACTGTATTTATGATTCTCCATGATAAATTTTGATTTCAACCCCATATCTTAGCATTAGGGAATCTCAGTACCAGAATGGAACTTGAGGCATAGAACAAATCTCCCAGTTTCTATTACCTGAGAATTGGTTTACAGCGGTATCTGCATATTAAATATGCTATTCATTCCTTAATAGTTTTTCTGTAAATTAACTTTCAAATGAAAAATTAACTTTTAAAAAATTATCACCTTTCTTTGAGGTATAACTTATATAACATAAACTTCACTCACATAAATTCAATACTTTTTAGTGAATTTAGGGAGTTGTGTAACCATAACCACAGTGGTATTTTGAAACATTTCCATTACCCCAAAAGGATCCCTCCTACCTATTTTCACTCCTGACTCCCATTCTCAGGCCTAAACAAACAATAATTTACTTTCTTACAGATTTGCCTTTTTCAGACATGTTACATAAATGAAATCCTACCATACGGGGTCTTCTTTGTCTGGCTTTTCGCGTTCCTTCCAAAGTCACTCAGTCCGGCCAACCCAAACTGGCGTGGAGGGTTGTCCTGGAACTGGAGAGGATGCAGGTGAACAAAGCCACAGGTGAGGCCCCAGTGCCAGGTTCCTGACTGCAGTCCAGCTAGGCACACTGCACCCGATCCTTCCTCCTGACACAAAGAAAGAAACGACTGATGTTGATCCTTCTCCAGTTCACCTACGGAAACCTTGTTATGACTAACAGCTTTTACAAAGTCAAATTAAACCATCTGAGCTCTCTACAAGGCCATGTCTTTGTAGAGCAGCCCAAAAGTAATAATTAAAAAAAAAAACAGTAAACACTCTGGGCCCAGGGGACATTCAGCTAAGCACATCAAGGATGTTCTAAGAGGCAAGGGGCAGAGATGAGAAGCATAGTATTTAGGGGTGCATCCACGTTTGTGGCTTGCTTCAGGGCTGGCTTCATTCCCTGTCATTGCTAAGTGGTGTACTATTGTATGTATGTACCACATCTTGATTATCCGTTCACCAACTGACAGCTTGCTTATCCCTTCACCATGGAATGAACATCAGAATGGTCTCCTCAATTGGTTATTATGAATAAAGCTGCTATTATAAACATTCATGTGCAAGTCTTAGTGTGAAATATGTTTCATTTCTCTTGGATATATACCTGGGAGTGGAACTGCTGGGTCATATGGTAAATTTATGTTTAACTTCTTAAAAATTGCCAAACTGTTTTCAGAGTGGCTGTACCATTTTAGATTCCTGCCAGCAATATAGGCCAGGCTCTCCACATTCTCCCCAGCATTTGATGTTCTTGCCTTTTTAAAAAATTTATTTTAGCAATTTTGGTGGGGGTAGAATGATATCTCATTGTAGTTTGATTTGTATTTCCCCGATGGGTAATAGTGCTGAACATCTTCTCATGCGATTATTTGCCATCTGTAAATCTTCTTTGATAAATGTCTATCTGCATCTTTTGCCCACTTTCCAACTGGAATTTTTTTAAATGTTGAGTGTTGAGAGTTCTTTATGTATCCTTGATAGAAATACTTTGTCTGTTTAGGTGATTTACAAATATACAATGTGTATATTTGTCTCTTTGTCCTTTTAACAGAGCTGTTCACAAAGCAAAAATTTTCAATATATGTTGATAAAAACGTATCAACATTTCTCATATAGAGTGCACATTAGTGTCAAGTCTAAGAGTTCTTTACCTAGTCCTAGGTTACAAAAAGTTTCTTCCATGTTTCTTACTGAAAACTTTATATTTTTGCATTTTCCATTCAAGTCTGTGATCCATTTTGCATTAATTTCTGTACAAAGTGTGAAGTTTACATTAAAGTTTTTTTTTTTTTTTTTTTTTTTTTTTTGCTTGTAGATGTTTAGGTTAGCACAGGCTGCCATAACAAAGCATTGTAGACTGGGGTGCTTAAACAATAGAAATTAATTTTCCCACAGTTCTGGAGACTAGAAGACTGAGATCGGGTCTGGGTTCTTGGTGAAGTTTCCTTCCTGGCCTGCAGACAGCTGCTTTCTTGCTGTGTCCTCACATGGAGGAGAGAGAGAGCTCTTCCCTTATTTTAAGTCCACCAATCTTAGGTTATGATCTCATTTAACTTTAAATACCCCTTAAAAGTCCTATCTCCAAATGCAGTCACACTGGGAGTAAGAGCTTCAAATGTGAATTGGGGAGTGGTCAATGTGGAGGACACAAATCAGTCCATAGCAATGTTTGATCACTCCAGCACCATCTGTTGAAAGACTATTCTTTTTACACTGAATTGCTTTTGCACTTTTGTCAAAAATCTGTGGGCCATGTGTGGGAGTCTATTGTGGGGTTCTCTGTTCTGTCCCCTTGATCTGTGTGCCTATCTCTGCCAATATCATACTGTCTTAATTACTGTGCCTATATATTAAGTCTTAACATTAAGAATCAACACTGAGATTCTTGATTCCTTATTCACACTTTATTTCTTTTTAAAAATTACTTTGGGGGCACCTGGATGGTTCAATTGGTTAACCGTCCAACTTCCACTCAGGTCATGATCTCATGGTTCATAGGTTCAAGCCCTGTGTCGGGCTCTGTGCTGACAGCTCAGAGCCTGTAGCCTACTTCAGATTCTGTGTCTCCCTCTCTCTCCGCCCCTCCCCTGTTCATGTTCTCTCTCTCTCTCTCTCTCTCTCTCTCTCTCTCTCGGTCTCTCCCTGTCTCTCTTCCTCTCTGAAAAATAAATAAACATTTAAAAAATTTAAAAAAGAAAAGAAAAATTACTTTGGCCATACTAGCACCACATTTCCTTTTCACATAAATTTTAGAATATGCTTGTCTAAGTCTAACAAACCTTGCTGAGGTTTTTTAGGAGTTGCATTAAATTTATAGATCAAGTGACTCCTATGGGCTGGCTACACGCATGCACAAGCCTAGAGAATAAATGTAAGGGCGTGCAGACACAGCGCAAGAGGGGCAGGTGGCCTAGGATGGGTTAGTGTGCATATAGAGTGGGAATTCAGCCTTTGGGGGAAAGCAGCTCAGGCTGACTCTGTCTCCACCCTTGCTCCTAAAGTCTATTGTCAGAGCCTGCCAGAGTCTTAGACAAACCAATCACAAGGCTTGAATTCAAGTCCTCCTTATTTCTTCTCTGTGTGGCCCTGGGGCGTGGCAACTCTAAACTTTGGGACTAATCTACCCTCCAGGTTACATCATTGACCTTAGGCTGCTAAGTTTCATGAAAGTAACAAACATAAGAGAAGGAGCCTGGGCACATGGACCCTCTTTATTACTAGCTATGATTTAGACCTAATCCCTCTCTGGAGCTGTTGGTCCTAATGAGTAGGGCTGGGAAAATGTTGACAAACTCTCTTTGTCCTTTTAGCTTTAAGTCTAGACAGGAAATGTCTCAGCAGACAGATGAAGCCTTCTCTTCCCTGAGCCCTTTTATTGGTATCTTTAGGGTGTCTATTTGACCTTCCCAGGGCACAGACATCCCTTCCTTCAGCTCATAGGAGAAGAGGTATTTCCAAAGACAAGTATAGAAGGCAACAAGGGAAAAGCTAAAGAGACACTATGGCATTTGGATTCCAGGGTTGTTATTGTTGTTTTAATCATTTTCCTTATTGCACTGGAAGCTCTGGCCTAATCCTGTGGCTTTATTTTCCATGGCCTTGATCCAATCACTGTTTCAGTGTTCCATAGAGGTGGAGCTGGGGCAATGGAGGGAGTAGGCTGCCTTTCCCTAAGCTCTTCCTCACTGTGCTACTAACTCTGTTTGCCTATACAGGTGGAGAAATTGAATTTCATAAATCATCATGCAGTTCACATGGGCACTAACGTCAGATCAACTGCCTGACAGCCTAGCTGTAACAAATCATTGCTTGTTGCTATGCTGTTCCTTGGAGCCCTGAGAGAAAGATTCCACGGTGCAGTAACAACCAGTTATGCATCTCAGGGGCAGTCAGAGCCACCACTTTCACCTTTCAGTGTCTTTGCTCACATTGCTGCATTTTTTAAGAGAGATCCCTCTATCTGCCACTAACTCAGCTCAACCACTGTCTGTGAAGTTTTTCCTCCTCCTCCCCTCACTGCTCCCCCAGCAAAAGGATCATGAATTGTTTCCCTCACATTGCCCTAACAGCCCTCTTCTGTTATTGTACTTCTGGCATGATTGGTTTTGTTCTTTATTGGGCAATAAACCATGGGCAAGGGGGGCCAGGGGATATTTCTGAGTAGGGCAGAAACTCAATCAGGTCTGTGCTTCAATCAGATGACCCTGGCAGTAACAGAATATGGAATAGTTGAGAGAAAAACCTAAGGCTGAGACAAACACCTATGAGGTGTTCTTATAATGTGAGAAACAGTGAGGTTGGAGGCAGTATGTGGATAGTCAGAACAGAGAATGTTGACTTTGATTCCAATGTGCTGGAAGGTTGTATCTGAAAAATGTGATTTAGTTCTCTTAATCAACAAAACAGGGAAGGGATTGTTGTGGATGGATTAAATGAGATCAGGCGTGTATCAGGCATGTATAGCACCTCACCCAAAGCCTGGCACATAGTAGGCACCCAGTAGCTGTTGCCTCCCTTCTGGCCCCACTACGGCAGCCACAATTCTGGGCTCTCATCATGCTGGGAGAGAGTAGTGGGCAGAAGAGTGATGTGGAAGCAAACCAGAGCAGAAGACTCATCAGTTACAGGTGAAAGACTGACCTACAAGGAGGCAGATGGATGGATGGCCTTATTGCTCTTGCAACCCAGTGGTATAATGTATCTGCTCATCTGAGATTCAAAAGTTAACCATGGACAACAAGAGGCCAAGTTTCTACACTAAAGAAGGTTGTTAAAATTCATGGATCAGAGAAGCTCTTAAAGACACAAGATTCATGATGCTCTTTTCATAAGGAAGTAGAAAATTTATTACAAGCCAAGGTTCTAAATGTATGTTGTGCCTGATGCCCTCCCTCTTTGGGACAGTGAGGAGGAGAGACACTAAGGGCAGTTGAGTGATCACATTATGCACCTCCCTGTTTTCTTTGTTGATGGCTGCTTCAAGCCAAGAGAGTCCAGAATAAAGTCACCTTGACCATCAACGACTTGTTTATGCTCTCAGAACCTTTGCTTTTTTAAATATATAGCTTGGAAATAATCATACTTTCATTATCCAGCCCACAGGATTTTTGTAAAGATTGAGTTAAGGGAAGGAGAGCTGTGACCTGGTGTTATGAATCCACTCTACACCCACCCATTGGTTATAGAGGCTTCTTTTAAAATCACTAACTTGAACCTGTTGCTTAAGCCTTAAAACATCTTCCTACTGTCTTTACAAAAGTCTACAACCTTCAGCATGACTTATAGGGCTCAGCAGGTTCTAGCCCTACTCATTTGCCAGGTTCCTCTTGTACCAGACCCTCCTTAGCTCCTTATTCTCCAGCTGCATTTGCCTTCTTTCTAGTCTACTTGATACCATACTCTTCCCAAGTGAGACCTGTCAACACACTATTCTACTGCCTGGAAGAATCTTGCTCCTCATCGTGGTTAACTCTCATCCTTCTTTTAGGATTCAGCTTGAGTTAATGTCAGTCATTCAAATCAAAGATATTTACTGAGTGCCTACTGTGTGCCAGGCACTGTCCTAGATGCTGGAGATAGTTGTGGATCTAAAGGCAGAGACCCTGATCCCATGAATCTCATTTTCTAGAAGTGGGGAGACAGAGAGTAAACAAGCAAGATAATTTCTTATGGTGGTTATTGAGAGAGCAATAAAAGGGTAATGGAATAGGGAATGCCAGGCTCTCTGGAGGGTGGCAGTTGGGTGGGAAAGGGCAGTATGCATTGATTGGATCACCTCTAAGTAATCTGAGCTGTGTGTGGTAGGGATGAGCTTTGCCAAGAGGAAAAAGAAGGCCTGGGTCCTAGGGTACAATGATGGGGATAGACAAGTATACCATAGGTCATAGAGGAGGGTGGAGCAGGTCATCTAGAGCATGATCAACCATGTTGATAATGGTAAGAGGTTCAGATTTTAAGTATAAATGGAAGCCACTGGAATATTTATTTTACATTTATATTTGGACAAGATTATGCAGGATGCTATGTGGAGAATGGCTAGTGGGGTGACAGAGAGAACACAAGGGAAGAGAATATTCAGAGACTTCTTCAGGAGGCAAGATGGCAATGATGCTGGTTTCAGTGAGGCTAGTATTGGTGGAACTCAAGAGATTGGGGTGAATTTTAGAACTGGAGCCAGTAGATCTTGTTCATGGATCAGATGGCTGGGGTGAAGAAAACAGAAAATAATGAAGGAATAATCCTGGGGAGAAAATAATATTTCAGTGTCTGCCCTAACCCTAACACTAAACCCTAAAATATTTCAGTGTCTGCCACACTAAGTTATTTTTCATTGATGATTTCCCTCCTCAGTTCTGGTTAGAGCTTTATATTGGTTGCTCCTAGAGCATCATGCAGTTTTCCTTTATAACACCCTCAACGTTTACCTTTTGTCATTATTTATTTAAAATAACTCCCTCAGGGGCACATGGGTGGCTCAGTTGGTTAAGCATCTGACTCTTGATTTCATCTCAGGTCAAGATCTCACGGTTTGTGAGATTGAGACCCATTGGGCTCTGCACTGGGTGTGGAGCCTGTTTAAGATTCTCTCTCTCCTGCCCTCTGCCTCTCTCCCACACACACTCTCTCCCTCTTTCAAAATCATCATCATTATCATCATCACCATCATCACCACCATCATCATCCCCTCACTAGACCCAAGGGGAAAAACCCACCTGCCTTTAATCCTTTTTCTCCAATGCTTTCCACAGTACCTAGCATATAGTTATAGTTTATAACATAATATAATGTAATGATATTAATAGCACTTAAAGAATAATTTCACTGTGCCAGGTACCATTCTGAGCTCTTTACATATATTTGATTTTGACAACAATCTCCTGAAATAGATATTATTATCATGTCCATTTGACAGATATGTAAACTGAGGCACAGGGAAAGCAAGTAAACTTTCCTAAGGTCACACAGCTAGCAAATGCCAAAAATTGAATAAAGTTATTTTACAAACACTTTAACTTATACTTCACACCACTATAGTGAGGTGTGATTCTTGTGTTTCCATTTTTGGTTTAAGGCAAGCCAGAGAGATTTGTTCAAAGGGGTCAGTATCAGGAAGCAGAGTCAGCAGGCTTAGAACACTTCAGAGTCTAACTGAGCAAAGTTTTATTATGAGGCAGCATAGCACCATGTTTTGAGAGCATTCACTCTGAGGCCAGCGGGGAAAGGCATCTTTGCAACTTAGTGTGTGTGAGACCTTGGCCAAATTACTAAAAACCTCTGTGCCTCAGTTCCCTCATCTGTCAATTGTGGCACTATTAACAGTACCTGTCCTCATGTGGACTGGTTGTGATAACATTTGTGGAGCACTTAGAATAGTGTTCTGTCATGAGAAGGAACTATAGTTTGCCCATAAAAAATACAAAGGAGAGAGTATCCTCCAATTTCTACTCCCTGATCTTTCCCAGAGGGCACTTAGCCTGGATTAAGATGTTCAAATCAAAGAATCATTGGGGTTAGAGTTAATACTAACCTAATTTACCCCCTTCTGCTCATCATTCAGATAAGCAAACTGGGCCAATGAGGATGAGTGCTAGAAGATAAGACAACAACCGCAGAATCTCTTGGAGAAACAAGAAACCTTCTGTACGCTATAGTTTTAAAAAAAGATTAGACATTATACTATCCAGAGCTAGAAAAATCAGGCATCTTTTGTGATTGAAAGAAAACCCTTACCCATCATTTCTAAGATAATCTCTCAATTTTCTGTGATTTGAGGGGTCAAAATGAGCAGGGATTATGAGAACATTCACTTACTTGCTAATTTTATCCTCCCACCAATTAAATAAGAAGGCTAGGCAGTTTCGATTTTCTTTTCCTTTTATTCCTTCTTCTAGTTCTCTGTTGGAGGTGTTAATGAAAAGCGAGGTGGTCAAATCCTAACTCATCAGGAGGAGACAGAAAAGGGATAAAAATTCAGGGTAATCAGGCCCCAAATAATTAGGATTGCTTATGCTGAAGTTGGTTTAACAATAAAGTGTCTGAAAAGTCAGTCCTCTTCCCAGGTCTTTAGTTTTCTCCAAGTTGCATCCCTTTCCGTCAGGCCATGAGCTTGATGACGTCAGCCCTCATTTCTACGCCCACAACATAAACAGTTACTTATCTAATTCCCGTCCCACTGCGCAAACCTGGCTTTAGGAAAGAACTGTTCTGATCCGATACATAATCCAAGTCAAAATATTTGAAATCCAATTTGAAACTGGGGTCTGACATAATCGACACAATTCAAGGCTAGGTACTTACAAGCTGACGCAAAACAGGCAGTCTGGCGGTAGAACTTTTGCCCAGGGCTGGTAGATATGCAAATTGTTGCAATCTTTCCAGAAAGCAATTTAGAAATACGGATTGAGAACCTTAACAATGGTAATACCCATTTCATTCTTAGGCCTTGAGCCTGGGGAGATGTTCAGAGACAAGGACTGAGGTTAAGGTACAGAACTGTTTCCTGTAGCACTACTTGCAACTACAAAAACAAAATCGGAACCAAAGAAAATATCCAACAATAGCAAATTACTTGTACCATATTTCCATCAACCAAATATGTGGTTGTTAAAAGGAAATACATTTGTGTGTGTTTGTGTGCACTTGTGTATATATGTGTGTGCACGCATACACACACACACACACACACACACATATACATACATACAGAGTGGTTTAACTCCTTAACTTGGCCTTCCAGGTCTTTGTCAACCTGGTCCTACCATATTATCTGTCTATTTTTATTAGTATTTGTTCTCTTCAAATCCTCATTCAACAGATATTTAGGAAGCACCAACTCTACCAGGCTGGCACCAGGCTTTCCTCCTCATTGCCTATTACTCTCCACATGTTGTCTCTGCCCCCAGACCAGCCTCGTATGCTCCTTCCTTCAGGTTTCTGTTCCTTGGTGTGCTCCTGGCTGGGCCCCTTTGTGAAGACCCAGGCAACATGCAACATCCTCTCAGAAACTTTTCACTTATCTCCCTTACTGGAGCACATGCGCTAGGGATTTCGGCAAGTGCCTTAATCCCTCCTTCCTTTAGCTTTCCCGTTTGTATAATGAGAAGTATAGTACTAACCTGTGACCTCTATATATTCATTGTAAAGATCAAAAGAGCTAATACATGTAAAATGCTTAGGACGGTTCCTGGCTTAACCTGAGTTCAAGAAATGTTTCTTATTTGTGTCAGAGACTGTAAATTCCTTAAAGGTAAGACCCTAATCTCATTTCACTTAATAATTCCCACAGGACCAAGCATCTTGCTTGGACTCCAGTTGGGTACTCAATAAATATTTGTCAAGTAACTAAATGAATAAATGACAGTTATATGAGTCTGTACTGACCATACCCCTTGCCTTTCTGGGTCCCCGGTGACTAAGCCATCCCCACATCAATCATGTGGTGAGAGTTGGTGCCAATCATTGCGATCAGAAGCAGACCCTGTGCAGCAACTGTTAGCTCGGCACCAGATTTCTTCAGTTCCTGAAACACTGCCAGAGGTGGGAATGGGGAGGATAGGAGGTAGCTGCTCATATCCTGCCAGCAGATTTATACACTGTTTACATTCTTCCGTAGCAAGTTACAGAATGGCTACGTTGTAAATTTTCCAATCTTTCTAATTTTCCTGGCCACAAGGTTGAAGAAAATGGTATTAAGTCTTCCACGTTAAGCATTGTACACCTCAAATGAATGTCCCAAACTGCAAGTGGACTGCAGGGACACCTCCTGGGCAGTCCATTTGCATGTTAGAGAAACATAAACCAATGAAGGCAGAAAATAACCAATTTATTTGCAGGACCACCATGTGCCAGGTACTGTGTTAACATTTTCATACATTTGTCCTGATGAAGAATGTTAAAGGTGCTGAGAAGCTGTGTGACCACAATCAAACCAGATTGTCCCTCAAAGCCTTTGTTTGTTTTCCCCAGACCACCATAACCTCTGCCCATATACCTCTCCTATTCTCTGATCCATCTGTTGACTATGTACTAGAAAATTCTGACTGCCCATACAGAGTGGACTTAATTCCCACCCCAAACCTGCTCTTCCTCCTGTGTCCCCATCATCCACTCAGCTGCCCAAGTCAGAAAGCTGGAGGAGTGGCGGGGTTGGGGGGGGGGGGGAGACACCTAGTGGCTCACTGGTTGAGTGTCTGACTTTGGCTCAGGTCGTAATCTCATAGTTTGTCAGCTCAAGCTCCACATTGGGCTCTCTGCTGTCAGCACAGAGCCTGCTTCAGGTCCTCAGTCCCCCTCTCTCTGCCCCTCCCCTGCTTGTGCTCTCTCAAAAATAAATAAAAAACATTTTAAAAAAACCTGAGGGGGTACACCCTCTCCACCTTCCTGTCCTCACATATGATTTATCACAAATCCCGTCGACTCTGCCCTCCTCCCCTTGCTCTCTAAATTTGCTGCCACAGCTGCTACTCTGGTCACTCTCATGTCTCATGTGCTTTATGGCAACAATCTCATACCTGGTCCCCCACCCCAAGCCCTTCTTGGCCTTTCTAATCTACCTTCTTCTTTATAACCCATGATTTGGTTTTAAGCCCTCATGGCTCTCCATGTACTCCATGAGGTACTATCTGACTCCTGCTTTGCTCTCAAGCCTCATCAATTCCTTCACTGCATACTTTGAACTTTATGCACAACACAAGAGATTCTCCAAGTGTGGTCTGAGGACCCATGGGGTTTCCCAGGCCTTTCCAAGGGGTCTGAAGTCAAAACCATTTTCCTAAGAATATTAAGACACTGTGCTTTATTCACTTTCATTCTCTCCTGAATATTCAGTGACGTCTTTCCAAGCTGACGTGATGTGTGGTATTGCAAGAGATTGTTGCAAGCAGGTATGAGAACCCGGCGGTCTTCTATTAAGCCAGACATTAAAGAGATTTGCAAAAATGTAAACCTATGCCAGCTCTTCGCTAAATATTTTTTGCTTTGGAAAAACATGTTTATTTTTCATAAAAGGTATGTTATTTATGTGAGCACGTAATGGGTTTATTTTATTCTTACTTTACATTAATAAATACCTATTTTAAATTTTTTAAGGTTTTAAATCAACACAGTAAATACCAATGGATCTAGCCCACATAAACCAAACCTTTCAGAGATCCCCAGTAATTTTTAGCATTGTAATGGAATCCCAACACTAAAAAGTTTGAAAACTATTGCTCTAGCCTAATGGAACCACCCAGAGTATCCCAAAGTGTCATGTTCTCTCTCTCTCTCTTTCTCCTTCAGTCTTCTTTTCAGTGTTTTTGGCAGGAACACTTTTCCCAATCATATAACCTTTTCCCTGCCCCACTTTGCCTACTTTTGCATGTTTCAGTACCCAGCAAGAGAGTCATTCCTCAGGGAAAGACTCCCTTTAGCCCCCCAGTGGGACTTTTACTGGAGGTGTCTTATATGCCTTACCTTCGTTTTCTCTTCCTCTGAGTCGGGCTCAGGCAAAAACAGGCAGGGCCAGGGAGGGAGAAAGATACAATCAACTCCAGTCTAGAGCTAAGGAAATTTAGGCTCAGAGAAGGTTAGAAACTACTCAGGTCACACAGCTGGTGAGTGGCACAGTTGCTCTGAATCCATTCTCTTCTCACTCTATCAGTGGTCGTCATACTTGAGTGTGCCCAGCGGTATGCTGGTAAATGTTCAACAGCTGCCTCTCCAGAGGGACCAAGCCCTGATTTGTAGAGTTCAGCAGTTTCTGTGGTGTAAGTACTCCCATGGCGGCCATTTTCAAGCCACCAACGTGACATCACTGAACACAGAGTTGGGAAGGGATGTGCAGGAGCACATATCCTAGAGGATTTGTGTCATGAGATGTAATCAACACTCAAGAACACAGATAATAGTATAGTCAGTATATAATCAATAAAACACTCATGAACACAGATAATAGTAAAATGTAGTAAAATAATTAGGAATTACAGTGATGTATCTTGAGTGTTCTGAATTTGAGTACTTGTTTTAAATATAATTAAATAATTTATTTCATTGCAGTTCTGTATACTCTAATTTTTAACAATGGTTGTGTTTAGCAACCAGCTCACAAAACTTCTCAATATTTAAGAATTGGCTCTTGTACCTCAGAATTAACTGTGTAGCATTTGAAAAATTTAGATGCCCAGGCTCTTCTCCAAAACTACTGGCTCTAATTCTCCAGGGTGAGGCCCAGGCATTTGTAGTTGTACCAAGCCCTTAAGATATCATCAAGCACAGAGAGAGTGATTTGTACACTCTTTCCTTCATTCAAGTGCTCAACCCACATTTATTAAGGGCTTATGTTGTGCCATAAACTGTTGCAAGGTGCCTGGAAGATAATACTGAATAAAACAACAACAACAACAACAAACTCTGCTCTTGAGGAGTTGATGTCCGAGTGTAGGAGACAGTACACAAACACAGAAGCAAAGATTGTACACTATACTTGTAGATAGCAATAACTCTTTGAAGAAAATAAAACTTGGTAAGGAATAGAAAGTGGTGAATGGGTGGTAAAAGGTCGGAGGCAAGAGCGAGCTGGGTGGACTTGAGGGACAGCAAGAGATACTGAAGGGTGGCGCACCTGAGAGAGGTGAGTGAAAGGGTCTGGGGTCCAGAGGAAGGTAGGGGTGAGCAGGGCAGGCATTGGGGTTGTGGTGTGGGGCCACGAGGCTCTGCTCCCATCCCACACCTGCACGGCCCTGACTGCAGACCCAGGGTTTCATCTGCTGTATTCTGAGTGCTTCGCTAATTGTCTGCATTCTGACCAGACTGCATGCTCCCTTTAGAGCAGGGACAGAGTCTATTTTCCAGACACTGGCCCAGAGTCTCATACATCATACAAACTTCATAAATATTTGTGCTAGAGCAAACATAATAGCAACAAACCAAGGCTTATCTGGCTCAGACCAGCCCAGTCCACAATCTGGGATTGGAAAGCATAACTGCCAAGAATGCAGGCTTTGGCATCAGGTGAGTTTGGGTTTGAGTCTGACTCTTGGACACTTTAGTTAACTACTGTCCAATTTCCTCTCTGTAGGAGTACTAGTTTGCACTTCAGAGGATAGAATCGCATGCAATCATGTTTTTTGTCCTGTGCTTAACAAAGTTTCCTGTCCATGTTATCCAAAAAGCTCCTCAGTCACATGTGGTCCTCTCATCCTTGTTATTTTTGATAGTACTTACTGCTACCTGAGGTTGTATTATATAACATCTATGTATTTGTTCATTTTCTCTACTCCCTGCCCTCCAGCCCCCTAGAATGTGTCTTCCATATGAGCAAGGTCTCAGTCTGCTGCATTCAACTCTATATCCTCAGTACCTAAAAAGTCTTAAATCTAGTAGCCCCCCACTAAATAATTGGCAGATGGATGTATGGATGACTAGGTGGATGGATGGGGATGGATGGATGGGGATAAATGAAGAGCCCAATATATATGTTGGTTATTAATAATTTCACGTTTTCTTTTTTCAAACACCTCCCTTTGTATTAAGGGCCCCATTGGGTGGCTCACTTGTACTCCAGGATCTAGGACCTTCTTCCTTCTTCCACATGTTACCTGCCATGGCCTTCTCAAGTTCATGGCCTGTCCCCAGGTAGCAGTTCCAAGTCCTTCTGATGACACCATCCTTCTCCACTGTGTTTCAGGAGATAAGAAGTCAACTTGGGAACTTTTCTTTCTGATTCTCCTAGGAAATTGTTTAGTTTGTTACGAGGATCTGATATCCCAGGAAACTTTTCCACTTCAGACTTGATGAAGCCAACCACAAAATGACAAGTTTCTGGCAACGATAGAGCAATTGCATTTCCAAGCATGTATTTTTATTTTTGATCTGCACAGAAGAGTTAGTTTCTTATTCTGACTTAAGAACAAAATCCTACCCTCAGATTTGACTTGGGTTCTCCCTTGGGAGAGTGAACTTGGCAAGCAGATCATGGGGCTTTGCTCTTGGTTATGGTGGTTAGGAGATCAGAACTTCTGGAATCAGACAAATCTGGGCTTGAATCCTAGTTCTGTCCCATACTAGCTCTGTGTCGTGGGAAGATACTTAACCTTTCTAAGCCTCGATTTCCTCTATAAAATGTGAATTCCTTCACTAACATGTATTTATTTGACATCTATTAAGTTCTGGGCATTATGCTAGACTTTAGGATACATCAGTGAGCAAAAGCCACATGTGACCTCATGATTAAAATCTTATACTCTATCTGCTTGGAAAACCATTAAAAATAACAGTGTAAAGGGAAATAACAGGGTGTGATAGGAACTTACAGTGGATATATAACCCAGTCTGGACAATCAGAGAAGGTTTAACTAAGGCAATAGGGTTAAACTGAGTTAGGCAAAGAAGAGCTGTGAGTGAGTGGGTTCCAAGAAAGAGGAACAATTAAATGCCTTTTATTCAGTTATGTATGGTTTTGGGCTAGAAGTGAAGATTCTGTTTTCATAAGAAGTTTGGTGAGACTCTTGGAAAAGCCATACTACTTTAGGGATGAGGTGACAAAGAGCATAGAGTTTGAGACAAGGCAATTATCCCCCACTTCTTCATGAAGCCCTGACATTCTCCAGCATTGGGAACAGCATCATGTGAACTTGGTTTTGGACTTTACTATTGGGGGATTGAGCAGCTCTAGATGAACATGGCAAATGCCAAATGGGACTGACCAGTTTGTGCATAGTTATAACCCAAGGGGGCTCACAGAAATTTTTGGTGGGGGTGTGGGTGGTGAGTATGGTATTACTAATTGAGGGCAAGAGTGGGATCTTCCAAATAAATTGTTTGCTCATGTGTTTCAGATTATTAAAGGAGTGACACACATCTCCAGTAGAGTCATAAACAGAAGCAAAAAGTCTAGTATTCAAGTATTGGCTAATGAACTGGTCATGCAGAATATGATTATGAAAACACTTTTTTATCATTGAAATGAAGGCATTTTACAAATATTAACTCATGTAATATGTATAACAACAATATAAGAGAGCCTATTCATTTTCTACTGCTGTATAGAAAACTATCACAAACATAGCAGCTTAAAATAATACATATTTTTATTTCACAGTTTTTGTGGATCAGAAGTCCAGGCACAGCATAACTGGGTCCTCTGCCCAGATTCTTAACCAGGCTGCAATCAGCTGTCAGCTGGTTGTGTTCTCATTCGGAGAGTCATCTGGGGAAGAATCTGTTTCTAAGGTCATTCAAGTTGTTGGCAGATTTCATCTCCTTGCATCTGTATCACTGTGGGCCCCAGGGTTTTGCTGGCTGTTGGCTGGAGACTGACCTCATGTCCTAGAGGCCACCCACAGCTTCTGGAGGCTACTCCTAGTTCCTAGCCATGTGGGCTTCTCCCACATGGCTCTTTATTTCGCCGAGCTCACAAAAAGCTCTAGCCCCAGTCTGTCAAGATAGAGTCCTATGAAGTGTAACATAATTACAAGAGTGAGATCCCATTACCCGTGTCATATTCTATTAGTTAGGAGCAAGTCACCGACCCTTTCCTTGACCCCACTCAGGAAGAGGGGATTCTACAAAACCATGAATATTATGAGATGGGAATTATTGGGGTTCACTTTAGGCATATGCACATCAACACTGAGGGAAGAACTATTATTACCCTCATTTGCAAAGTGGAAACAAAGGCACTGGGCCAAATGTACATGATTAGTAAACAGGAGAGCCTGAGATGCAATCCAGAAGTCCTGACCCCAGAGTCCATGCTCCTGACCATGAAGTTCTGTTACCACACTTAGCTAATGGTCCAGTCTGGATTCCTCTATTCATAAACTTCAGCAAGTTATTTTTTTTTTTACCCTAAATTGTTGCCATCTTCCATATTCAAACAATAATCCCAATGATGTCTTATCTGTGTTACATTTACAGCTTTAAACACACTTCACATAGCCCAGTGATATGAAGAGGTTACTGGTATCATCCTTTTCTAGGTAGAGAAATCAGGGTTTAGAAAGGATAAATCACAGCACTTCTAGGAGTGGGCTCAGTCAAGAGCTTCTATCTCCCTTCTCCACACCATTCATCAGTTCACCAGTGCCGCTGTGAACACTGCAAGAGAATTACCGTAGTACTTATTCCGCCAGATAATAACAAAGATGTCCCAATATTTTTAGTAGTAAGGAACTTTCCATGTTCTCCAGCCTGAGGTCTTTAACTGATGGCTGACGGGCCTGATATAATTTGACCCAAATAGAATTTTTTATGAACAATTTCTAATTAGTTGCCAATATTTAAGAATTGTTATATTCTCAAAAAATAAAAATAAAAATAAAAATTTTGTAACACTAGGTCCACATTTCCCAATAGAACTGAGTAGATGCAGTTCCCTCTAGACGGGGCATGATCTTCCTCTACACCGCCACTTAGACTCCCTGCTTGCTGACTGTGGAGCATGAGTTTGAGATCCTCTCATTTTACAGGTGAAAAAAACTGCAGTCCACTGAAGTTTTCAGAGACTGCCAGCTAGCTAAGAATGGCAGAGGTGATATCAAAGTTAGTGCCTCAAGGAGTGCCCTCGCCAGCAGAACTGGAGGCATTTTGACTCAGGTGGGCATTTTCAAGCAACAATTCCAAACATGTGACAAGCTGCCTAGTCCTCAAATAGCCCAGCCCCATCACACTACTTAATTTCCATTTCAATTATACTGGGAACAAATACATTTCCCTATACTGAGATCCAGGTTGCAGAGAGAATAAAGCATACTGATAGAAGACTGCAATTACCAGTAATTTCTCTTTGAATCCCTTTTTCTCTCTCCCCCTGTATTAATGACTACCTGTACAAAGAGGTTACATGAGCTTTCAGAGCAAAAGGAGTAAACAGGACATGCATTCATGTGGCAGGCTAGTTACCTCCCACACAAAAGTACAAAAAGTACAGAGCTTTTAGAAATGGAATGCTTTAGATGTGCTTCTCCTACAAATACCAGGCAAACATAATCTCCAAGAGTTAAGGGGCAGTGGGTGTTGGGTAGAATGACAGTTGCATTAACCACAGAGTAAATATCTAGGAGATGTAAAGAGAGAAGGTAGCATCAATCCAATTCAGCGAAGTGGCTGAGGACTTACTATGCTCTGGGCTCTGCGTGCAGTGCTTTCACGGGTGTTATTTGACTTCATTCACACAACTCACAAGGTTGGGAGTAGCAAAAAAGCAAAGAAGGAAAGACTCAGGATTAGACCCACAACTCCAGTGACCTCAGCATGGGACTTTAGGTTACTTATTTTAATCTTATGAGCTTCATCTGTTCCTTGTCTGTTAAATGCCATACATTAGATGCAGGACATATTTATAGTTATTTTCTTTCAATTAGACCAGGAAGTTCCTCCTGGGGATTACTTTAATGTTGAATAAAATTGAAAAAGCACTGACGTTGGTGTCCGCAAATTTGGATTTTAGCCCCCGCTTTGTTCTTTCCTGTTGGGATTCATAAGGAAATTACCTGTTTTTTTTCAATAATTAGAAAAATAATATATATACATGGTATTCTTTTTTTAAGGTTTTATTTATTTATTTTTGAGAGAGACAGAGAGCTGGGGAGGGGCAGAGAGAGAGAGAAGAAAAGAGAGAAACCCAGGCAGGCTCCACACTGTTAGCATGGAGCCCAGTACATGGCTCAGACCCAGGAACCATGAGATCATGATCTGAGCCAAAATCAAGAGTCTGACACTTAACCAACTGAGCCACCCAGGTGCCCCATGTACATAGTATTCTAATTCACACTGTAATAAAGTTTATAAAACTGAAAATTTGCCATTCCTATCTTCAAAACCAATGTCAATTATCAATTATTTCAATATCCTTTTAGAAGAATTTTCTATTATATATATACAACCACACAGACACATACACACATTAATCCTCAAATAGGAGCAAATTCAAAATGAATCTTGGAGATGTTATGTTATGGCCCATATAAACCTCATTATTTTAATATAGTTGAACCCATATTGAAGGTCATTTAGGTAATTTCTAATCTTTTGTTAAAAATAGCAAATTAATATTTGTGGATTGCTTACAATGTGCCAGGCAGTATTCTGAGTGCTTTATGTGTATTAACTAATTTAATACAGTCATCCTCGGGAGAAGCTATTATCATTACCCTCACCTTACATTTGAGGAAAACACCACCTTGAGAATGTCAGTACTTGCTCCACAAACAAGAAGCGGCAGAAATGAGACTCACACCCAGGTAGACTGAACAACGCTATAACACACATCTGTCTACACAGTTTTGTGCACATTTGGCAAATCATGGCTCTTGAAAAGAACAGCACTGCAATCAAACTGCATTTTTGAAGGTCAATATGATAGCAGGGTGGGGAATGCACCCATTTTATAGTAACAGTCACACTGTGCTGTGCATTTTTATCTTCCTCCCTGTCTCTTTTGTTGGATTACAAGCTTCTCCAAGGTAGGGCCTCTGTACCCCAGGGCTTGGCACAGGGCCAGCCTATTGCCAACTCTCATAACATTTGTGAATGATTACTGAAAAACAGGGAAGCCTTCAATGGCCTGGCCTTTGGTATTTGATCTGGATTTGAAAGGGTGAATAAAATTTTGGTGAGCTGATGATGGAGGATTTAAAGTACCTTGTGTGAAGAAAACAGCAAAGGAACAACTACACAGCATGTTTGGTGGTACAGCAAATCATCCAGGCTGGTTGGGGAAAGGGTGTGTGGCTGTGATGTGCTCACAGAGGCTACTGGAAAGGAAATTTGGAGGTAGAAAGGGAATTCTAATGCTATTCAGAGTTTGTAAGATCTTTCCCAGGCCACATTCATTTATTAACCTTGAGGACAAAATGGATGAGCATCTATGAATACACCCACATCCATCTATAATACTACCGCCAAATAGTTAAATTTATGGAATCTTAGTTTATAAAATTGCATTGTCTCTACACCATGTTTGTTTTCTCTACTTTTCCACTTTTCAGTGTCACATGGATGGCAGGCCTGTCAGTATCAGTAGCCTGGGAAAACATCTATCAAGTCAGTGGGCATATTTTCAGTTTTCATTTATTTTAATCCTCACAAACTCGCTGAATTCACTGTGAAATATTTATTTTCCCAAGCTCTGGGCCTTTGGACCCAGGTTTATAAATGTAGCATATAGAGATGTACTATTCAAATTAATTTATAAGCAAACATACCTCTCAGTGGATTTTGTTACATTTCTGTTAATCTTGAATTTCATGAAGTTACTTAGACATCTGACAACACATATTATTTTATATACATGCTAACATTTTTCGACACTTGATCATTGATCCTGGTTAATGTATGTGATCAAGTTCAAATTGGGAATCAGTTCTGATAGCCACTCTGAACGTACATCAGCACTGCCTAGGAGGAATATAATGTAGACCACAAAGATGAGCCACAAATATACTTTTAAATATTCTGATAGCCACATTTAGAGAAGTGAAACCAACACCAAAATAATTTAGGTAATATATGTCATTTAACCGGCCATATCTAAAATATTATTATTGCAACATGTAAGAAATATAAAAAAGTATGAGCTATTCTACATTCACTCTTTCTGTAGTTAGGTCCAGAGTACACTTATACTTGCAGTACATCTCACTTTGGACTAGCCACATTTCAAGTGCGGACATCACATAAGGCCAGAGATTGCTATGTTGGACAGTTCAAAAATGGAAGTTTAGATTCTAGCTCCTTTAAATAAACACTATTAGCTCAAAGAATGGTTAGAATGGCTTATATTCTCCCTGCTTCCATCCAAGGGTAATACATAAAGTTTCTCACTTATGATTTTTTAGGAGAGACCTAAGAGATGACCATGTCCCAAATTTTTGATTTTGGTCAAGACAGTTGAGACTCACAGAAGTACAGGTGGGCTGGGGGAGGACTAGACTGTTGACTTGCTCTGTTTCACACCACCTCATTCAGCCTCGCTGCTGGCGGGTGGAGACGGAGGCTCAGCTCCCTGTCAGCCACCTGCGACAACCCTGGAAGGGGACTGAGAGCATGAACTCCCTGCTCAGCCCCACAGACATCACCCTGCCAGCAGGGAAAGGGTGGGGGCATCTGCTGCTCTACGGTAGGCAATTATTCACTCCTTGCTCTGTCCTGTTGTCCAGCACCAGGAGGGGACATCAGAACATTACCATATGCTTCCACAGGGCAGGGTATAGTGAGGTGGAAGACCAGCTCTCCCTGGGCCGAGGAAGAAGAGCAAGGTTTGGCTGTTGGTGTTTGATATTCAGGTACATATTACCAAAAAGGTTTTCTATTATTAAACCACTCTTTCTGTGGTGCTTTGGCTAGGGAAAAACGTGCCCTTTTTGGTTTGTGCCTGTTGGTAGCTCTAACCTGGAGGCATTCTATAGTGTCTTGTCCTGAATGAATGGGAGACAATAATAAAACTCAAAGAAATCACCATCATGCTGTTCCTTACATCTCCAGGTTCCTAGGCCATTCACTTCTTTCCATCTTTATTTTCCTTTGCTTATTTATTGTGTTATGTCCAGGGCTACTTTAGTTCAGAAGAAGAGGGGGGCTACTCTATCTTGGCTGGAACCAGAAATCTGCTCTGTAAGCAGCACTTTCTAATCCTCATCTTATTCAATTTTAAGAAATTTTTGCTATGATAGAGTACATGCTTTCCCTTGAAACTCATTTTTCCTTCAACATTTATTACTGTACATTGTGAGCTTCCTCCTATCTTTTGGGCATTTAAAAAAAAAGTTTTATTTATTTATTTTGAGAAAGAGAGAGAGAGAACCAGTGGTGGAAGGACACAGAGTGGGGACACAGGATCTGAAGCAGGCTCTGTGCTGACAGCAGAGAGCCCAATGTGGGGCTCAAACTCACAAACCATGAGATGGTGACCTGAGCCCAAGTCCTACACTTAAATGACTGAGCCACACAGGCGTCCCTCTACTCATCACTTCTAAGTGTCCTTTGCAGTTTTCTCTAGGTCAGTAGCTTTCTAAGGTGCTTGTGTTCCCTTAGGATTCTGTCCTAAACCCTTTCATCTTGCCTCTTTTTTTCCCTCCACAGCCTTACTACCAGCTCTATGCTGAAAACTCACACTCATTGTCTCCAGCCCCCAATTCCAGTCTAATTCCCATTGGAAAGCTCCACCTGGCTATCATAGCAACCCTGTTATCCAAAGTGTAACTTATTATCTTCGTGTGCATGTGCAAATAGATCTTCCCTCAAACCTGCCTTCTGTTTATGATTACTTCTCAACAGTGTGCTTTTTCCCTAAAAATCAAGCTATAAGAAGCTACCTTTTTTAAATGCTTATTTTTGAGAGAGACAGAGCATGAGTGGGGGACAAGCAGACAGACAGACAGACAGAGAGAGAGAGAGAGAAAGAGAGAGGGAATCTGAAGCAGGCTCCAGGCTCTGAGCTGTCAGCACAGAGTTGGACATGGGGCTCTAACACAAACCGTGAGATTATGACCTGAGCCAAAGTCGGATGCTTAACCTACTGAGCCACTCAGGTGCCCCTATAAGAAGCTACTTTTAAAGACACATAAATTGTTCAAAAATAAATATTTCATGGGGAAAAAGAATTACCAGATTAAGAACCTCCTTTTCCCAAATAAAAAAAAAAAGACAATCAAAATGGTATGTACAGATACATAGTCTCTTACTCAAAAACATGTTCAAATATAAAACTAATCTTTTTATTAAAAAAACTCCCTTAAGGAGGAATTTCTCAAATTTCACATTCCACCATTTCCCCCCATACCCTCCATCCCCCTCCCCACTCCCTACATCTAGCATTTCTTGAGGGAAGACTTTGGAGGCAGCCAAAGGCTAAGGTTTCTTTTTACCACTTTTTTTTTTTTTTAATCTCCGGGACAGGAACAGAGTGAGCATCCTCTTCAGAGGTGCCTAGAGAGTTCTTCTGGATGCCAGCCCAGGAAAGGTTATGGATATAAACCAGCTCTGCATGGCAGGGACCCCTTAACTGCACCCCTGAACCCACTGGCTAATTGCAAGAGGGAATAAGCTTCCTTGTGTAAAATTCTTATTAGAAACCGTCCCCAGAGGTGATTGAAATTTTAATGCAATGGGTATTTTTATTGTTGTTGTACAGTGAAAAAGAAATTATAAAGCTTACTGCATGCAGGAAAAGCCTTATTAAGTCACAAAAACTGCTATGTGGAATACCCACACATTTTTAAATGACTTAGGAAATAACTAGCATATATTTAGTAAGCAAGTTCCACTTTCACTATTTTCTCCCCCCCCCCCAGCTATAGAATATCCATTTATTTAACATATCTGTCTAAAAGCCACAGCTTTGGTTGCAAAAATACATTTTTAACAATTAACTACACGGGGAGACTTCACAGGACTTGAAATGTTTAAAAATAACACGCAATAATTAGAATTAGACTAAGAGCAGTGGCCTCTTCAATTCATTTCAGCATTTCATTCTCTTTTTTCAAACATTAATCTCTACAGTCTATCCAAGGGGTCTTTAAACGCATTGTTCTCCTTTTTTTCCTCCTCTGCCTCCAACGTTTTAAACAATTTGAATTCTCTTGGGTGGAAAAAAGAAAGCTATCAACTTACAAGGGGCATTTGGTGACATTTAGTTGTTACCCAAACGGCAGCACAGAAGTCATTCACTACAGGTGACACGTTACACTGGGACAGGTCCATGTTTAACGCACACTCTAGGAGAAGTTCCGGATCCTGACACCCAGAACTCACGTGAAGATGCATTTGTTGAGCAGCGTTGGGCAGCTTCTTAGCGGTCTTGGACATCTGGGATTTCTTCTCAGGATGGCGGAGGTAGGTGGCAGGATGCTTCCCGTGGGTCAGCAGTACGTGAAACAGCTCCTGCACATTGATAGCCACCTGGGCTGACGTCTCCAGGACCCTGCGATTCCACTCCAAGGCGCAGGCAGTGCGGTCTCTCACCAGTCAGCTCCCAGCCGCTTTCATCACTTTTGCTGCCCACCAGTAGACAGAGTATTTATTCAAGCTGTTGCTTTCGATTTTGCGGAGCGGCTCATAGAAGGGCTTCAGCTCCTCCACGGTTTGCTTCTTGGTGACTGAACACACCAGGATGAAGGCAATGGCGAGGCGCTGCAGATCCAGGTAGCGGTGGTCGCGGGTGGTGTCAGTGAAGTGCAGAGCCCCAAGGCTGGGTCTGCGGCTCAGCACCTGGAGGTAGGTCTCCTCAACGGCTGGCAGGTACACATGGGAAAGCTGCACCCACCTCTGCACCGGAGCACTCTTGACCACGCCAGCAGAACCAAGCGCTACCATGCCATAATCTTGGCTGTTGCTCCGAAGCATGAAGGAATGTAGGACAAGCATCGTGGGCAGAGGAGGCAGCCACTGAACCGGCTGTTCTGAATCAGCAGTTTCTTGAAGCCAAAGCAGTCATTGCCCATTGCAGAGAATTGGTGGGGAGACGCGCGCGCAAATTCTTGGCACTTACCCAGCAGCAAAAGATGGTTAGGGAGGAAGAAAGGAAGAGAGAAAGATGGGGTTTTGAACCTGTTAGATTGTCCATGTGTCTCCTTGGCTAGCTATGTTTTGGGGCACTCGGCAGAGTCTCAGCTCGCTCCCCAATCTCACTTCCTTCCATCTACGGTGGTAGAGCCAGGCTCACTGCCCACCCACTGTAGTCACAAAAGGCGGTGGGGGCAGGGAGGAAGAGGGAGAGAGGAAGAGAGAAAGAGAGAGAAAAGGAAAAAGACAGAAAGACATTGGCCTCTTGTCAATTGCCATTGCTTGGAGACCTCGAGGACCTGGTTCAGTAATAATGGGAGTAAGGAGGGGGTGTCCAGGGAGCCCACAGCAGCCAAGATGCTCCACTCTGGTGCCGGTATAGACCCATTGCCTACAGAACGTGGAGGGATGGATACCCACTTCCCGGACACGTAGGCCTCCCTGACCAGGACTCTTTGAGTGCCGGGGGGGATGGGGGTTGAGAAGCGGAAAACAGCTTTTACCTCTCTCCAAGGCACCACCAAGTGTGCAGCCTGGCAAATTAACTGCATCTAGAGTCAGCGTTGGGGGGGGGGGGGACAGTGGCAACAGCAAAGACCAATCACAGCCTCCTCTCGCAGGTGCATACAATCCACACGGTGTCGCGGAGAAGCGCTAGAACACCATCGCGCTAGCGACTGAGGGCGCAGGCTTCGAGATTGTACTTGCGCATGTGCTTGCGCATGTGCGGAGGGAGCACCAGCAAGGGTGGCGGGGGAGGGGGGTGCCTGCATCCCCCACGGGAGAGGAACTGTGCCCACAGCCGAGAGGTGGGAGTCGGGGGGAGGGAGATGAGGGAGAGACTTTGGGTTCACAGACCGTGGCACATTCAGGTGGGTAGGCTTAGTTTCATGCAGGCATCTTTTACTCTTCTTTGCCCTTTGACTACTGTGGGCTTAGCCGTGCCCAAGCCCCGCTGTGTTTGCTTCACTCAGAATGGCCAGTTAGAATCCTTCCCACCACTACTGCCAGGCTCCATGGTGTTTCATCCACTTTGCTCAGTAAGCATTTCTCTAACACAAAACCCGTTTTTTGTCCGTCCAGAAAGTCCAACTAACACACGTAAGAGACTCAGAACCTGCCTCCTGGATTACCTGTGGTTTAGAGGTTCTGTGTAAGAAAGTTGAGGAATGTCCTCTAAACCCAGTGATCTTAAAGGGCTGTGACGTTCCTCACCCCTGCTTGTACAATAGGTTTCATTTGGTAATTACCACAAACACTTTCTAAGAAAATCGGGGCAGGGATGTGAGCGGCCTCTAAAAGCAGAGACCCAACAAGAAAACATGGACCTCTGGCCTACAACTGTTGGCAGTTTGATTTTACCAACAGCCCAAATGCCCTTGAAAGCAGGGATTTCTCTAGAAACTGCATAGAGGACCACAGACCAGTCAACACCTTGATTTTATCCTTGTTTAAGCAGAGACCATCCAGACTTCTGACCTACAAGATTGTAGGTGTTGTATTATTTTAAGCCAGGAAGTTTGTAGTAATTTGTTATGCAAAGAAATTTGTAATTTGTTTACAAATTTGTTTCTTGTTTGCCAAAGAAGGACTAATGTAGCAGGTAAAATTACTCGTTCAAGGTTACAGGGCTCATAAATGATCCACATAGGCCCAAACCTACTTTTCCTAACTTTAAGTCTTATCCTTTTTCTGGTGCGATCATTCTAGGTCATTAATCTGCTATTCTGTTTCTTGCTCATTAGTAAAAAAAAAAAAAAAAAAATGTTCCATAGCTATTTTTACCTAAAAGTCCATCCATGTTGGAGAGATCAAGGGCACATGCTTTAGAGGGTGAAAATTTGGTTTAGAATGCTTATGTGTTTTTTTTCCCCTTTTTCCTTCTTTTGAATACACCTTAATATGCCTTTGAGCTATGTATGGGATCTTGGAAAAATTAATTTTCGGTAGAATAAGTACTAATACCTACTAACAAGAATTGTGGGGAGGATTCAAGGAGCTACTGCAGAAGAATATCCACATATCCACAGTCTTTCAGCATTTTAACAACAGCTTTTGGAAGTGTCGTGGCCTTTTTATTTAATCCAAAGGAAAGAAGATTTCAGTCTAGAAAACATAGGTTCAGGGTGAAATAAGTTGGAGGAGGGCAGAAGAACTTAGGGGAAGGAAGAATCAGGGTGAGAATGACAAGCAATCATGAAATTATTGTTGATTCTCCCTAAACCACAAAATTCACCCTGCCTATTATAATCAGAACAACTGAAAAGTCTTTGGGAATGAAAAAGACTACAAAAGAGCCTCCTGAAAGCACAAATGTAGAAGATGAATGAAGGTGACTCTGGAGGCCTCACACGAAAGAAAGAGAGAGAGAGAAAGAGAAAAAGAGAAAGAGAAAAAACAGAGAAAGAGGGAGAAAGAGAAAGAAAGAGAAAAAGAAAGAGACACACAGAAAAACTGGGAGAAGGAGTGGTGACGGGCTATATATCCCAAAGCTATAAACTTTAAATGCTAGAAAGGTCAAATTAAGAAATTATGAAATAGAATTCACAAGGAAAAATGAACATATGAAACCATAGCTCCTATATCCAAATCAACTTTTGTACCTCAAAGCTAGTATAAAATATTTTACCTTAATAAAGAGACCTAGCCGAGGGAACCAATACTGCACTGGGTCAAAGAATCAAAGGAATAGACCAGACTAGAGTTCTGGAGCTAATTAGGATCCAAAGTTTGGAGAGATAGAAGAGATAGGGGTGGGGGGGGGAGAGAGAGAGAGAGAGGGAGGGAGGGAGGGAGAGAGAGAAAGAGAGAGAGAATATTAAGTGAAACCAAGACAGAGATGAGTCAGATGTTGGAGTAATCAACATGAGTTCTAAAGCCATCATAGGAATACTTTAATAATCACATAAATTTTCTTGAAGCAAATAAAAATAAATTCAGCAAAGAAATAAAATGTATAAAAAAGGATCTAAATGGAAATTATAGAACTGAAAAATACAATAATAGAAATTGTAAAAATTTCCTGAATGAGCTCCATAGTAGAATGGAAATGACAGAGGATAGAATCATTCAACTTGAATATAAAGTAATAAAATTTATACAGTGTAAACAGCAGAGAGAAAATTGACTGGGAGAAACAAACAGTGTCTCAAGGACCTGTGGGACAGTAACCCATATTCCAACATTTCTATCCTCAGAGTCCTAGAAGGAGAGGAGAAAGAGAATAGATCTAAATGAGTATTGGAAAAAAAATATGACTGAAAACTTCCCAAATTTGGTGAAAGACACAAACCTACACATCCAAGAAGATGCGAAAATTTATCAGGATAACTCCAGGGAAATCTATGCCAAGACACATAATTAAATTCTGAAAGCTGAACACAAAGAAAAACTCTTGAAAACAGCTAGAAAGAAACAACATATTGTCTATAGAGGGACCTAATTCATTTGACAGCAGAGATCTCATTGGAAACCACAAATGGCAGAGGAAATAGCAGGATATTTTTCAGGTGCTGAGAGAAAAGAAAGGTTGGGGTGCCTGGGTGGCTCAGGAGGTTAAGCATCCGACTTTTGCTCAGGTCATGATCTTATAGTTTGTGGGTTCAAGCCCTTCATTGGGCTCTGTGCTGACAGTGTAGAGCCTGGAGCCTCCTTCAGATTCTTTTTCTCCCTCTCTCTCTGCCCCTACCCCACTCACGCTCTCTCAAAAATAAACAAACATTAAAAAAGAAAGAAAGAAAGAAAAGAAAGAAAAGAAAAGTCAACTGCAAAATTTAAAGAGCAAAGAGGAAATAAAGACATGTTTAGATGAGGAAAGGCTAAGAAAAAATTTTTTTTGACAATTTGTTGCTAACAAACCTGCCTTTTGAAAAATGGCTAAAGGAAGTTTTCCAAGCAGAAAAATGATAATGGAAAACAATTTGGAATTTTAGAAAGGAAAGCAGAATATTAGAATAGGTAAAAATTGGGGTATATATAATAATATATCCTTATCATGAGTTTTTGCAATCGTATTTGGTGATTCAAACAATGAAACAAAAATCATAACATCTGATACTCGAGATAATGGTATTAAACATTGGGGAAGGCAAAGAGACCTAAATCAAAGGTTTCCAAACTTCACTCAAAGTGGTAAAATATTGATAGCAACAGATTGTGATAAGTCACATATGCATATTGTAATACCTAGAACAGCAATTTTTTTATACAGAGATACACTGAAATACTCTAAAGTAAATTAAGATAGAATTCTGAAAAATGTAACCCACCAGAAGGTGAGAAAAAACAGGAAAGCCAGAAAACAAATGATAAAATGGCATACTTAAGGTCAAATATATCAAGAATTGCCTTAAATATAAGCAAATGTAAATATGCAATTAAAAAAGCAGATTAGTAGAGTGGATTAAAACAAGCAAACCAAAAGAAATGTAAACCAATTATATGGTGTTTGGAGTGAGAAGACACTCACTTCGCACTTAATGACAAAGGTAGATTGAAAGTAAAAGGATGTTTTTACATAGTAACTCAGGTTATATGGAAACTAAAATTAAAAATAAAATAGTATTTACAATTGCTATAAAGAAAATTAAATACTATGTATATACTTAACAAAACACATAAAGGATTTGAATGCTGAAAATTACAAAGTGCTTATAACAGAAATCAAATTACATAGATGGAGACATAATATGTTCATGTATCAGAAGATTCAGCTTAGTAAAGACGTTAATTTCCTCCAATGAAATTTTTGCCAAAATCTGAGTAAGGCTTTTTGTAGACATAGACAAGCTCATCCTAACATTTATGTGGAAAGGGATAGTACCTAGAATAGCTAACACTCTCCTGAAAAAGAGGGATAAAGTGAGAAGAATAACTCTATTTGATATTAAGTCTATGACAATGTAATACTGGCAGAGAGATAGATATATAGATCAATGGAACAGAATAGAGAACCCAAGAATGGGTCCACACAAATACGTTCAGCTGTTTTTTGACAAAGGCACAAAAGCAATTCAAGACACAAGGACGGTCTTTTCCATAAACGGTGCTGAGCAATTGGACATCCATGGACAAAAACACATAAGCAAACACCAAAAAAAAAAAACAAAAAAAAAACCAGCCTAAATCTCTCAGCTTATAAAATTAATTTAAAATGGGTAATGGAACTTACATATAACATGTAAAATTATAAAACTGTTAGAAAAAAAGACAGAAAATCTTTGGAATAGATTTTGACTGTGGTTACTGACAAACCCACATGTATGATAAAATTACATAGAATTAAATACATACACAGAGGAGTACAAGTAAACCTGGGGAAATCTGAACAAGAGCAGTGGATTGTATCAATGTTAATATCCTGGTTGTAATATTGATTACAGTTTTGCAAGGTATTTAGCATTGAGGAAAACTAAGTAAAATTTACTCAGGCTCTCCATTATTTCTTGTAATTGCATGTGAATCTTCAATTAGCTCAAAGTAAAAAACTTTAATTTTAAGAAGCACTTGCAGAAAAACCAAAAACAACACAACTCTCATGGCTCCCAATTAAAGCCCAAACTCTTTAGTTTCATATTCCCAGCTCCCTCCAAACAGACCCCAAATTCCCCTTCAAATCTTACCTTCCACGAGCCTTCTTCACACACTGACTTAATAACTGGATATTCTTGGGAGTTCCCTGTGTCTGCTTCTCCAGTCAACTCTTGCCCCAACCCAGTCCCCTTGTCCACACACCCCAGTTCTACTCCTCCTCAAGGTTCACCTCCAAACGGTACTTCCAACTGCAAGAAATCTCTCCAAATTCCCAGGCACCTTTTCACCTTATATTAAAGCCCTGTAGGTACTTTTTTTCTATTTTCCACAAAGCTATGAGCTTTTCTCTGACAGAGCTGACATTCATTAACTCTGATTTCCTCACAGGTGCTACTAAGCACCAGCAGGTAGCACTGAGGCAACCAGGATGGTACGGGATAACAGATTGCATCAAGAGGGTGTGGAAGAGCCTAACTGCTCTCCAGCCCTGTTTCCACTACTTTACAGTTTAGCCTTTAACTCTATCCTCAATTCCTCAGTTGATAATAGGGGCAGTACATGGCAAGTGCTGACATATTAAAAAGCACCTTTCTCAATACCTGGCACTGGCTGGATACTCAGAAAATACAGCTGGAGTTTGGAGACCTGGTCTCCAGTTCCTGTTTGCTCATGTAGTAGTTGTAGGGACTTGAACAAACCATTTGTTTTCCTTTTACATTGTTTCTTCACCTGTAAAATGGGGACAAAAGTGTTTATGTTTGAAGTAAAACTAATTGACTTATCTGTGTAAAATTCAAGCAGTGTTGCTTGTAGAATGTGAATGAGCTAACATTCATCTGAGTATTAGCCATGAGATAGGCGTTACTTGAATAATTTTACGTGTATTAACTCATTTAGAACTTACTCTGAGTCTATAAAGTGGAGACTATTTTATCTCCATTTTATAAATGAGGAGACTAGGCATAAAGAGATTAATTAAGTGGTTAATCTTAGGCTGGAATATCTGGCTAGTTCCAGGGCTTTTGCATTTTACACCATGCTGCCTCTTTACATTTTTTTTTAACGTTTTTTAATTTATTTTTGAGAGGCAGAGAGCAACGAGAGTGAGCAGGGGAGGGGCAGAGAGGGAGACACAGAATCCGAAGCAGGATCCAGGCTCTGAGCTGTCAGCACAGACCCCGATGCGGGGCTCAAACCCATGAACATGAGATCATGACCTGAGCCAAAGGCAGATGCATAACCAACTGAGCCACCCAGGCGCCCCCATGCTGCCTCTTTAAAGAGCAGAGACAGGTGGTGATGTTTGGGACCCTTACAATTGGAATTTTAGAAGTCTGTTTTCTTCTAGTTGCTTTCTAGGCTCCTCCCCTTTTAAACTCTGCAGAAAACTAAGGGCAGTTGCGTTCCCCATCCTTCACAAAGACACAGTATTTTTACAAATTTGATTTCCAGGATCAATGTTACTTCAGAATCCCTTCCCTTACCCCAGGGATGCAAGCATCTTTTCCCATTTTTACCACTTCTGTTTCCAGCCTGACTGCTTGCTCCTACCACCTTCTGGCTACAAATAGCCCCTTGTTTACAGAGCTATCCTCTCCAAAAAGAAAGGAGGCCACCAGATAAAACTCCACCAGCCCTGGGGTGCCTGGGTGGCTCAGTCAGTTAAGTGTCCGACTTTGGCTTAGGTCATGATCTTGCAGTTAGTGAGTTTGAGACAGCTCAGAGCCTAGAGCCTGTTTCAGATTCTGTGTCTCCCTGTCTCTTTGCCCCTCCCCCACTCATTCTCTGTCTCTGTCTCTCTCTCAAAAATAGATTTAAAAAGCTTAAAAAAAAAAAACCCTCCACCAGTCCCTGGCCCACCCATCTGCTGTGGTATATTTATTCTCTTTTCTCCATCTAGGGTTAATGCTTTCTTCTGAGCCTTAGGTGCTTTAACCTGTGGGCCTAGTATCAAGTGTATTGGAATCACCTGGGATTCTTGTTAAAAATACCCAACCCACGTCTACAGAATCAGATATACGTGAGACCTGGGACGGGGTGCAATTTCCAGGCCCTTCCTGTAATTCTGATATAGAACAAATCTTAAAACTACTCCTTTAGGGGGGCCTGGGTGGCTCAGTTGGTTAAGCATCTGACTTTTGATTTCGGCTCAGGTCATGATCTCATAGTTTGTGAGTCCAAGCCTCACGTTGGGCTCCATGCTGGCAGTGCAGAGCCTGCCTTGGATTCTCTCTCTCTCTCTCTCTCTCTCTCTCTCTCTCTCTCTCAAAATATATAAATAAACTTGAAAAAAAAAAACACTACTCCTTTAGAACCTTACTTGATCATTGCATTCCTTTATTAACCTTTCAATGTCTGTCATATCAGTAATGGTGACCCCTATTTCATTTCCAATATTGGTAATTTGTGTCTTCTTTTTTTTTTTTCTTGGTTAGCCAGGCTAGTGGTTTATTAATTCTTTTGATCTTTTCAAAGAGCTGCTTTTTTGTTTCATTGATTTTCTGTATGTTTTCCAGTTAAATTTGTTGATTTCTGCTCTGATTTTTTTCATTTCTTTTCTTCTGTTTGATTTAAGTTGTGCTTTTTTCCTCTAGTTTTCTAAAGTGAAAGCTTAAATTATAGATTTTAGATTTTTCTTCTTCTCTAATATGGGCATTTCATTCTATAAATTTCCCCTGCAAGCACTGCTTTCTGTACATCCAATGAAAAGTGTGTTAAATCTCCAAATAGTTGGGAGTTTTTTAAGTTTATCTTTCTGTTATTGATTTCTAGTTTAATTCCACTGTGGTCTGAGAACATATCTTGTATGACTTCTAGTCTTTTACATTTGTTCAAGTCTGTTTTATGGCCCCAAGTGTGGTTGTGTTGGTAAATGTTCCATATGAGTTTGAAAAAAAAAAATGTGTATGCTGCTCTTGTTGGACAAAGTATTTTATAACTATCAATTAGATCTAGTTGATTAATGGTGCTGTTTAGTTCAACTGTATTATTACTCATTTTCTGCCTGCTGGATCTATCAGTTACTGAAGGGGTATTGAAGTTTCCAACTATAATAATGGATTTGTCTATTTCTATTTGCAGTTCATTTATTTTTTGCCTCATGTCTTTTGATGTTCTATTATTAGGTACGTACATGTTAAAGATTGTTATATTTTCTTGGAGAATTGACACCTTTATCATTATGTAATGACCCTATTTATCCCTGATAATTTCCCTAAAGTTTAATTTGTCTGAAATTAATATAACTATTCCAGCTTTCTCTTGATTAGTGCTATTATAGTATATCTTGTTTCATCCCTTTACTTTCAATCTGTTTCTTTACACTTAAAATGGGTTTCTTATAAAAAATATATAGTTAGGTCTTTTTCTTATCTACTTTGACAGACTTTGTCTTTTAATTAATGTATTTATATCATTCATATTAATGTGATTCTTGATATATTTTGTTTAATATCTACCATGTTTGTAACTGATTTCTATTCATTGTACTTGTTCTGTGTTTATTTTCTTCCTTTTTTCTGCCTTTTCTGGTGTTAACTGAGCATTTTATATAATTCCATTTTCTCTCCTCTCTTAGCATATCAATTTACAATATATATTTATAACAAATTTAAGTCCACTTTCAAATAACACTGTACCACTTCACATGCAATGAAGGTACCTTATAACACAGTATTTCCAATTCATACCTTCCATCCCTTATACCATTAATGTCATTCATTTTACTCACCCATATGCTATAATCACCTAATAAATTGTTACTATTTACTATTACTTTGAACAGTTATCTATTAGAGCAATTAATAAGAAATATAAAATATTTTATCTTACCTTCATTTATTCTATCTTTAACAATCTTTCATTCTTTACTTAAATCTGAGTTCTAAGGAAAAGATTTATAGAGAACATGCTGTCTGGAGAGAACCTTGAAGGGAGAAGAGGACATTGGGGAAAAGACATATCAGAGAGAAGAATGATGCCAAAAGGGCACAGAGCCAAGAAAGCATCTATGGGTGAAATAGTAGTTGACTTGGAATTTATCCTAGAAATCATCTGTGGTTAAATTACATCACTTCCTAGATGAGTAATTTGCCCAATGTTACACAGCTATAAAATTGCAGAACTAACATTCAAACATAGGAAGAATAACTTCAGCACCTATTCTAACCACATAAGGAGATTAAGATTGCCCAGACCATCAGACACAGCCAGGACTAGGCCTGTTCCTGTCTCTCAAACCCTTTACCTTTATTTTCCCATAGGTAAATATCCTGAAATATAATTAATGCTCACAAATCCTATGGGGATTTTAGAGATGAAGTTAATATAGTCTCCTGGGGTCAAGGAAGGGAAAATTCTATAGGAATCAAAACTGATATATTTTCAGGAGGCAGAGAAGATTTATAGAGTAGGACTAATTATAGTTTCCTTCCTTGGAAACTTTCCTAGACAGTCAAGTCTGTGTAAGTGAATACTTATACCCTAGACCCAAGGGAATGAGTCAATTGACTGAAGCCTCCTTGAGGAGGAGACTGTTGGGAGGAGAGTATCAGAACACCACAATGGGACTGGCAAAAGAGGGATTTTCTTTCTTTCTTTCTTTCTTTCTTTCTTTCTTTCTTTCTTTCTTTCTTTTTTTTTTCTTTCTTTCTTTCTCTCTTTCTCTTTCTTGCGTCCCTTTCCTTCCTCCCTCCCTCCTTTTCATTCTTTTCTTCTTTCCATGATGCTCACCTTGGAATATTATGTAGCGATTATAAATGTGCATATATTCACATAACAATAAGAATGGGTGTTAAAAACATAGTGCTTGCCAAAATAAGAAAATGGGATGAGATATATGACACTTCACCATTTATATAAATTAAAGATGTATGTATGCCTATCAAAACAATATTATACATTTTTGCAGGAACACTTATATACAAGACACATACTAAACACATTAGAAAAGTTGCCTATGGGAGGCAAGGAAAGAATGATCTATGCAGGATATATATATATATATGACTTACATATTTATAATTGTTTTACACACATTATATATAAGGATATACTTTATATATCCTTATTACAAATTATAATATATAATTCATATATTCATATGTAAAGCGTGTGTGTGTGTGTGTGTGTGTGTGTATTATAACCCTGAACAATGATAAGATAATTGAGGGTAGCATCTGTAAATGATTCATTTTAGAAGCCTCACAGTTCCTGGCATATAGTAGGCAAACAATAAATACTTCTGAATGAATGGTTTCATCTTCAACTTGCCTGATGTTCTGAGCATGACCTGCCAGAGAGAGCAAAGACCTTTCTTCCCTAGACATCCCTTACCCCTGCTCCCAGTTCTCTATTTTCACCACTATGGTCTATTAAAATGGCAGAAAAGAGCTACCTAGAAAGAGAGGAATAATTATTTAAGAATGAAAATAATTATCCCATTAAAAACAAGAAGCATATTATATGTTCCTTTTAAATAACAGAATGCTGCAGTGTATTCTCTTTTGACTGTTTCCATATGCACAATGTTTCTACTGTAAAACACTCATTGACTAAACAAAAGTACTTTTTTTGTACAAGTCCATAAAGAAAAATCCATTTTCACTCCTTTGTGTCACTACAGCAATACTCTGGATGCTGTTGTGGCACAGAATGGCATATGCTCTTCATTTCACTTTTGAAAGCAAAATCCTATTTCTGCCAGTATAACTAAATTCTGCAAGTCTGATTTAAAAAATTTTTTTTATATAGTTTATTTATTTTTGAGACAGAGAGAGACAGAGCATGAGTAGGGGAGGGGCAGAGAGAGAGGGAGACACAGAATTCGAAACAGGCTCTAGGCTCTGAGCTGTCAGCACAGAGACGATGCAGGGCTCGAACCCACAACCGTGAGATCTTGACCTGAGCCGAAGTCGGACACTTAACCGACTGAGCCAGCCAGGCGCCCCAAGTCTGACTTTTTAAATGTTTTAAAAATATTTTATAACCATTCTAGATTTATAGAATTATTACAAAGATAGTAAAGAGGTATATACCCCATCTATCCCACAGCCAGTCTCCCCAATTACTAACATCTTACATTAGTATGGTGCATTTGTCACAATTAATGAACCAACGTTGATACATAATTATGAACTTAAGTCCATACTTTATTTAGATTTCTGCTGAGAGGACCTCAGTTTTTCTCTTAAGGCCTTCAATTGATTGGATAAAGCGCATGCACATTATGGAGGAAATCTGCTTTCCTCCAAGTCTATAGATTTCATATTAATCACATCTAAAAACTATCTTCATAGAATCATCTAGACTTGTGTTTAACCAAAAGGCTGGGTACCATGGCCAGGCCAAACTGACACAAAAAATTAACCAGCAGAGATAGTATAGTGAGCTCCTATATATCTCCTAGACAGTTCCCCTTCTTGTAAATATTTTACATAACTATGATAACATTTATTATAATAAATGAACCAATATTGGTACACTTCTTTAAAATTGTTTTATGTTTATCTAATTTTTTAAGCGAGAGAGACAGAGCGTGAACAGGGAAGGAGCAGAGAGAGAGGGAGACACAGAATCAGAAGCAGGCTCCAGGCTCTGAGCTGTCAGCACAGAGCCTGATGTGGGGCTCGAACTTACAAACCGCGAGATCATGACCTAAGCTGAAGTCAGACGCTTAACCAACTGAGCCACCCAGACGCCCCTACACTTTTAAACTAAATTCCATTCTTTATTCAGATTTCCTCCTTTTCTTTTCTAATGTCCTTTATCTCAGGATCCCATGAAGGCTACTTACCATGCTATATTTAGTCATCTTGTTTCCTTAGTTTCCTCTTGGTTGTGACGGTTTCTCAGACTTTTCCTGTTTTCAATGACCTTCACAGTTTTGAAGATTGCTTGTCAGATACCTTGTAGAATGTGTCTCAGTTGGCACTTGTCTGGTGTTCTTCTTGTAATGAGTCTGGGGTAATGTTTGGAGAGGAGGAACACAGACAGCTTTCCATGTATTAACTCAGTTTATCCTCACACCAGAACTGTGAGGGAGGTATTGTCATCGCTATGTTCCAGATGAAAACAAACGAACAAAAAATGAAAACAAACAAATAAACAAAAAACAAACAGGCACAAAGAGTGACCTCAAAGAGGCAAGTAACTTATCTAAAGTCACACGTCTATTAAGTGATGAAGCCAAGACTGAACTGCATGCAGCTGGCTCTCAAGTCTGTGCTTGCAGCCATGGTGCTCTACCAGCTCTGACACTAATGAGCATCTTTCAGAAGGCTCACTGAAGCCTTCTTAGTCACATATATTGTCTTCCGGTTGCTTGTGGGACAGAGCTCCAGCTCAGGGTGCACCGATCTGACATGAACATAACTCCTTGGTCAGGCCTGGGCTCATCTCACCTGGCTTCTCTCCATACTGGATGCCACAGCCGACCTAACCTCTGCCACCCATGCCCTTCCCCACATCTGTGAGAAGCTCTGTGCAGAGTGGGGGGGAACGGCCTGAAGAGTCAGACAAACTGGGTTTGAATTCTGGCTCTGCAATTTATTGTTTCTAGAATAACCTTAGGCAACTATATAATAACATCTACCTACTAGGATTTTCATGAGGATTTAAGGAAATAACATATGTCAGTATTTAACATAGTGCACACCATCTATAATATGCACTTCCACCGTAGGAAAAATGATATGAAATTCCAGTATTTCCACCTTCAAACATCTCATGAATAGCTATTCATACCCATAACTGGTTGACAAATCCCCTGGTTGACAGACCATGCTTGCTGATTTAGGGTGTGGAAAACAGAGTCACTATGTAGCCATTGGAGTTTATGCACAGGAAAGAGCATGTACAGGGGCCTCCAATAGTCAGCAAAACCCTTCAGAGGAAGCTGCATTAAATTCAACCCTGAAGGCAGAATTGATACAGCTAGGTAGAAATAAGTGGGCAAGTTATGGACACATGCTTAAATGCAAAAAGCACTTGGTATTTTGTGGTGGTGATTTTTGTCTGGTTAATAGGTACCACCCAGGGAGATCTGTGGAAGATGTGTTAGAAAGGTTAGCTTAAGGAAAAATTATAAGGGCCTTGAAATCCAGGCAAGGGAATATGAAATTTCTCCCTGCCTCCTTGCCTTTCTATTTTACAACAAAGACAGCAGCAGCAAAGACAAAACCCCTCAGAGGAAAACAGCCCAGTTACTAAGCTGCACTCTCAGATTAAAAATTAAAACCCAAACCTCAGTACCCCACATGTAGATGAGGGAGCTAGTGGCCACACAGAAGGGTTCTGGTGAGTGTGTTCCTCTTACAACAAAGCTCTCTGAAGGCTGCATTCACTCAGAATGAATCCTGGCAATTTGCAGCTTTGTGTTGATGGAGATGTTTCCATTCTTCTATTGGCCAGTGTTCAAAGGGTTCTGCCCTCATCTGGTCCAAGATTAAGACAAAAGTGTCACTGGGACCGGAGGAGGAATAGGTGGGGTATGAACCAGCAGGAGCCTCACAGATGAGGACAGAGAGTATCTGAATGCCAGCTAGACTCAAAGTCGAGTCAGGCAAGAAGCTTTTTTCTAAGGTGATTGGTTACGTTCTGTGTGTAGCTTTTTGTCCATAAGTTCAATTTAATTCTTTAATTCTTAATAATTAGTAATTATTAACCTTAGATAATTTTGCCCTTTTGTTTCATCAGTGTTGCTCATAAATTGTCACATCACCTATTACATTAGTATAATTGAACTGTAAACAATTTTGCAAGATTGACCTGATTAAGGCATTGCTGATTATTGAATTAAATTATTGAAAGGTATCTCACATTAAAAAAAAAAAGGAGTGTACAAGGGTGCCTGGGTGGCTCAATTGTTTAAGCATCCAACTCTTGATTACAGTTCAGGTCATGACCTCAAGGTCGTGAAATTGAGCCCCATGTTGAGCTCTGCGCTGAGCATGGAGCCTGCTTGGGATTCTCTCTCTCCCTCTTCCTTCTCCTCCCCCATTCGTGTGCATGCCCTCTCACTCTCTCAAAATAGATAAACATTAACAAAAAAGAGTGTACAAATCATGAGCATATATCTCAATAGAATCCATTGCATAGTCAACAGGACATTTCCAGCACCCCCAAAAGCCAAACTCAGTTCCTCTCCCTAAATCTACTCCCTCCCTGTAATTACTACACATACTTCTAAAGCCATAGTTTAGTTTTGCTTGTTTTTGACCTTATGTCAGTGGAATCATACAATATATATTCTTTTATGTTGCATTCTGTGCTCAAAAATAATGCTTGTGAGATTCGTTCACATGTCATGTTTCTGTAGTATTTTCATAATTTATTGCTGAAGACTATTTCACTGAATGGGGATATAGTTCTACCATGAATGGACATTTGGGTTGCTGCCAATTTGGGGCTATTAAAGTAATACTGTGATGAACATTCTTGTAAGTATCTTTTTGTGCACATATACTTGTACTTCTGTTGAGTCTGTGTCTAGGAGAGGAGCTGCTGGTCACGGGGTAGATGTCTGCTTCAGTTTGTATTTCTGTGGCTACTAATGAGATTGAGCACCTATTGTAGGTACACCAGCTATTTGGATATACTTTTTTTGTAAAGAAGATGTATTGAATCATCTGTACTTTTCTTACTGATTTGTAAAAGATTTTTCATGGATTTTGAACACAAGTCCTTTGTCAATAACATGTGTTACAAGTATTTCTACTCTGTGGCTTACGTTTTCCCTCTTTTAGTGATATGATTTAATAAATAAAGTTCTTAATTTAATGTAGCTCATGTTATTAATATTTTCCTTTATTGTTGGTTATCTTCATGTTATTTAATAAATGTTTTTCCCTATCTTCACATCATGAAGACATTTTATTTTATATTTAAATGTTTAATTATTCTTGAGAGACAGTGCAAGCAGGGGAGAGGCAGAGAGAGAGCAGAGGAGCTGAAGTGGGCTCTGTGCTGACAGCAGAGAGACCGATGCGGGGCTGGAACTCATGAACCATGAGATCATGACCTGAGTCGAAGTCGGGTGCTTAACCAGTTGAGCCACTCAGGTGCCCCTTTTAAGTTATCTTATAGAAACTTTATTTTATCCTTCACATTTAGAACTACCATCAATTGAGATTTGATTTTTGTGTATGATGTGATATAATAATCAAGTTTCTTTTATTTTCCCCATAAAGCTACCCAATAGACTAAACACTATTTACTCAATGATTCTTTCCCCTCTGCTTTTCAGTGCTAACTTGTAAGGTTAAGTATTCAACTATGTGTATTCACATATTTGTACGTGAAGTATTCAAAGTTATCTTTTTGAGGACTCTTCTGTAGTCTGTTTGTCTACACTTCCATCAATATCACACTGTCTTAATTTCTACATATTATAGTAAGTATTGATATCTAGCCAAATAAATTCTTTGGCCTTACTCTATCATAGTAGGATCTCAGCTATTTGTGACCCTTAATATTTCCATGTATAGTTTGGAAACATCTTATAAGTTTTTATTAGAAAGCACTCCTGTGATTTTTACAAGGATTGTAAATAATGGAGTTTATGTTTTATGGAGTTTTTCAATTCACAAACATGGACTATTTCTCTGCTTATATAGGTCTTCATTAATATCTCTCAATATTATGTTATTTTCGTGTGCATAGGCCTTGCACGTTTTTTATTAGATTTATTCATAGGTATTTGGTATTTTTGTTGCTACCATAAATGGTATCTGCTTTAATTTATTTTTTGTTATTTTTACTACTGGTATTAATTTTGTATCTTTACCTTGTGTCCAGTAAGCTTGCTAAACTAATATTTATTTCTGATAATTTAATTCTGCAAATTTAATTTTAAATTATTAATTTTTTCTGCACAAAATACATTTGTAAACAATAATAGTTTTATCTCTTACCTTTTGTTCATTATATCCTTTATTTTCTGTTCTTCTTATACTTGCTTGGATTTTCAGTAAAATGCTACATAGAAGTAGTGATACTGCTCATATTTTTCTTTAGTCTCAGAGAGAAAGCTTTCAACGTTTCACCAATAATTTCATGTTCGTTTTTTCAGATAATGCTTATCAAAATAAGGAAATTTTTCTCTATTCCTAGATTTAAAAAAAAAAATCAATGTTTATTTTTGAGAAAGAGACAGAATGCAAGCAGGGGAAGGTCAGAGAAAGAGGAAGACACAGAATCCGAAGCAGGCTGTCAGCACAGAGCCTGACACAGGGCTGAAACCCATGAACTGCTTGATCATGACCTGAGCTGAAGTAAGATGCTTAATCAACTGAGCCACACAGGTACCTGTCTATTCCTAGTTTTTAAGGAGTTTTCTTTTCTAATGAATCAATGTTGAAGTTAATTAAATATTTCATCTATTGAGATGTCTGAAAGGTTTTTTATTTTTCTTAGCGTTTATACGGTAAATTATACTGCCTGGTTTTTCCAATGTTAAACTAGTCTTGCATTCCTAGAAAATATTCAACTTGATTTTGATGAATTGCACTTCTTATATATTGCTGGATTGTTAATATTTTCTTAGGATATTTGCACCTATGTTCATGAGCAATATTGGCCTATGCTATTGGTATCAAGTTTTATAGTGTCAACGCTATAGGACCTCATAAAACAAATTGGGAAGTTTTCCTTCATTCTCTATTTTCTGTAATAGTCTATGGAATTGGCATTATTCTTTCTTAAATGTTTGGTGTAACTCACCAGTGAGTTTTTCTTTGTGGGAAAGAAATTTAAAGTTAAAATATAATAAATATTTATAGGACTATTCATATATTCTGTATCTTCTTATGTCAATTTCAGTAAGTTATGATTTTTTTAAGGAATTTGTCCATGTCATGTAAAATTTCAAGTTTATTGGTAAAAAATGTTTATTTTATCTTCTTGTTAATTTTGTAGTGTCTACTTGAGTTTAAGCAAACTGCCATTCTAGCACCTAGGACAGTATCTAGTCCCTTGTAGTATGCAATAAATTATTTGAAAAATGACTAAATGAATTTGAGTGAGGCAGAAACAATGAAGGCATACTGAGCAACTGCTATCTATTGTCATATTAAGCTAGGAGTCAGAGTTGAAGGAGGCCCTTGTACATGCCAGAAAACTACATGTTTGTGGCCTTAGCCAGTGGTTCGCAAACAACGCCACCACCATTTCAAATATATATTTGTAATGCCCCATTTGCTATCTTGAAAAGAAATTCACAAACAATCTACATTTTTAGAAAATAACATATTATGTTGAACAGAGAATAAACAAATGAAAGGTAATTTATAAGAAAAAGTATGTATTTCTGGTACAATCCTGGTGGAAAACAGTATAGATGCTCCTCAAAAAATTAAAAACATAGTGGCACCTGGGTGGCTCAGTCGATTAAGCATCTAACTCTTGATTTCGGCTCAGGTCATGACCTCATGGTTCGTGAGTTCACGCTCTGCATCGGGCTCTGTGCTGAGCCTGCTTCTCTCCCTCTCTCTCTGCCCCTCTATGGTGAGTATGTGCTGTCTTTCCCTCTGTCTCAAAGCAAATAAATAACCTAACAAAAATTAAGATTAGAAATTCCCAGTAGTGGAATTACTGTATCATATGATATTTACCCAAAGAAAACAAAAACACTAATTTGAAAATATGTGTGCACCCCTAGGCTTATTGCTGCATTATTTACTGTAGCCAAGATATGGAAGGAACCTAAGTGTCCATAGATGGGTGAATGGATAAGATATGATATACAATATCTATAGCCATATCTCTATAATGGAATATTATATATATGGATAAGATATGATATATCTATATATCTATATCTATAGCCATATCTCAGCCATAGGGAAGAATGAACTCTTGCCATTTGCAACAACATGAATGAATGTAGAGGATATTATGCCAAGTGAAATAAGTCAGACAGAGAAAGACAAATACCATAGGACTTCATTTATATGGGGAATCTAAAAACAAAACAAACAAACAAATAAAAAACAGGGACAGAATCATAAATACAGAGAACAAACGGGTGGTTGCCAGAGGGGAAGGGATTGGGGGGAGGTACATGAAATAGGTGAAAGGGATTAAGAAGTACAAACTTCCAGTTGTAAAATAAATAAACCATGGGGATGAAACGTTCAGCATAAGGAATACAGTCAATAATATTGTAATAACATTGTACGGTGATAGATGATAAACGCACTCGTTGTGGTGAGCATAATGTACACAATTGTTGAGTCACTATGTTGTATTCCTGAAACTAACATAACATTGTATGTCAACTTACTTCAGTAAAAAGAAAAAAAGAGTATGTATTTTAACCTGGATGTGTTCAGACATGACTACACTACAGATATAATGAAACTGGCAGATGCTTGCTTCTATATGCAATAAGTAAATTTAGATGCAAGAGAAGAGGACAATATTCAAATAATATTTATCGTTGACACTTTTTCTTTATATTGAACATTTTGAGATAAACGCTACATGGGCATGTCTGTATATATATAGAAGTAGAATCAATATGGACGTGACATCTACAAATGTAAACTGATACGGGCATATTGTGTTGTTGACTCAAATACCAGAAACAGTATCATTGATGATGGAATATTTCTAAATGGTTATCAATTCTTGGTAAAGTTCTGAAACAAAATACAATCTTCCTGTGATTTACATGGGAGCTGCATTCCTGGAAAATTCAGTATATATTAAAACCATGCAAAATAGCCTCTTAAAAAATACATGAAATGGAGTTAGGTGCTAGGCTCTGGTAACTGTAGAGATTTTTACCTGCCTGAAGTTCCAGTGGAGCATTTAAAATTTGTGCGGGACTGTGTCCCTCATTGTAGGATATCAATAGATTTGTCCCTTGTCCAGTAAATCCCAATAGCATCCCGTAATTATTGTGATAATCAACCTCCCCACACCCAACAAATTTTCCAACACTGAGAACAGCCATCTTTGTTGAGAACCTGTACCCAGTTGCTGTGAAGACAGAGCTACCTCCTTCACTCCCACTCTCCCAAATCCTCTGCAAGCACAGTACAGGCACTGGAGGATATAGCAAGTCACTTAGGAAGATTCCAAATTGTGTCATTGAATCAACTTTATTTTTATTATTTTAAAAAATTTTCTTATCATCTTCCAAAAAGGATGCTTTGGTATTTTACAAACACATACCTAAGGGGGAAAAATCTGGTGGGGTAAAGAGTAAGAGAAAAACAGGAAGGCAGGGGGAAGCTGGTGGTGAACCTGGCACCTAAAAAATACATTCCTGGGGCTTGTACATTTGCTAAAAGTGAGAAGTAAACTGGTTGTCATGAGGGACATTTGGTCAGTTACAGAATTCCATTGTCTCTGACTCTGGAGCTGAACTGCTTAGATTCAACTTGGCTTCACCCTTACTAGCTTTCGGACCTTCAGGAAATCACCATGTGCTTCAGTTTGCCTATAAACTGATAGTAATGGCACCTATAATACCTACCTTGCAGGTCTATTGAGAGGATTAGATACGTTGATGTAATAAGATGCTTAAAGCAGTACATAGTAGCCAGTTGTATGTGTTATATAAGCATTTGCCCAACAAACATGCAAATACAGTTGCTCAGAGAAAACACAGCTTTTTCTAACAGTTTCTCTCACTGAATGGTGTAGGATTGAATTAGCTAGCTTGGATGCTCTGGGGAAACTTGACATCACTCATCAATTCCAATCTGCTTGTACTACAGTGCAGGAAAAGTATAGCTGGAGAGTGGAAGCCTAGTGGCCAAGCTTGCGTAGCTAAGTTAGTGGAGAATCCAGGTCTCCCACTCCTGTCTGCGGCTCCTTCAAATACACCATAGCTAGAGCTGGCCTGGGGTACAGAGAACCAGCCTCTTATCTCTCCTACCCAGAGTTCCCACAGCTCCCAAATCCAGCCTTTCCCCAACTATCCTCTTTCTCCTCCCATCCCTTCCTAAGTACAGAGGGCAAAGAACAAAATAAATCAAGTGTGAGCAATCCATAAACACAAACACTTAAGGAATATGCAAACTCAAAGTGGATTTCCTTTAAATCTCTAACTTTGGGTAGGAGCAAGAATGGGTAAGTAGGGTGTAAAGGTTTTGGCAAGAATTTAAAATTAAGTTAACTGTCTGGACTGGCAAAGTTCCACCACTTTCTATTTGAAACTCCACACAAAGTTACTCAAGAGTCTCTCCGTGCCTCATTTGTGTCATCTGTAACATGGGATTGCTGTAAAGAATAAATGAAATAATGTAAGGTGTGTAGCACCATGCCTGGGACAGAGTCAGGTGCCAATATGTTAATCAACATCGCTGTGATTATTTTGGGCATCAGCAACCTACCACAAGACAGATATTTCCTTTACTCTCTAAAAAATTAAGGCCATATATCATTCCACCCCAGAAATATTTTATTTCAGTGTCTTCCTCCTCCACGAACCCAATTACCTAGTGAAGGGCAAAAAGGATGTCTGGAAAGAAAGAACCTGAATGTTAAGTCAGTTTAGGCCCATATGAAGCAGGCACACAGAGGATGGATTTGGGATTGAATCCAATTCAATCACTCACTGTAGCATGTTCATGAGTGTGTCGTTTTCCCTCTCTGATCCTTAGACAAATATTCTTTCATTTTCCAGCACATAATACCTGACAGGGTTTGCCATTATTAACGTGCTCGTTACTAAAGGAAGAACTTTGAAATACACAAAAAATCTAGAAAGGCAATGAGCAGAGAAGAGTCTTCTGCTGGTGACAATTCAGAATGATTGGCAGAAAAGGCTTTGCAAAGTACATGCTTATAAACACACTCTCTCCTTCACCGGGAAAATTATAAAACAATATTGTGTCACAGTGAGAAATATCAGAAAGTTTACTAAAATGTTTTTATACCCTTAAAAATTCAACAACTCAGTAGTCCCACTCCACTCAAACTTGTCACTGGAAAGAAATGAAATGTCTTATGGCAGATTTTAATTTTCAAAGGGACATTGACCTGTATGTATGTGGGTAGCAGTAAATGCCTTCTTTACAGCTCCTGGGAGCTGCAGTTTCTGCATACAGAGGTGTGGGTGGTCAGACGTTCTCTGGGAAGCAAGGAGAGGCAAGGACTATCTACCATGAGCAGAGGTGTGCCTTTAGTATTTCATTCAGCATCTCCCTCCCTGTGTTAGGAAACCATTTTCTCTCCTCCTGCATTCTTGCCAGTCTACAAACTGCCCTCTTTAGAGCATTAGAAAGTTAGTTTGCCCCTATCCCTTTACCTTTCCTCCTCTTTTTCTAATGGGAGAGAATGACTTTTCTTTCTGGTGAATGTAAGAGTCCTGAATGGGCTCTCTTTTTAGGTTGGTTGTACACGGGATAGAGCCTTTTTTTTTTTTCTTCACTGCTTTCCCATGGGAAGAACAGTTGGATACCAGCTTAAGGTCAAGAGAACCATGTCGCTCTTTCTCCAGAATTCATGGGTTTGAGGCAGGCTGCCCACCTCATGCATCTGCACCATACATAGCCCCAATTCTGCCCCTGTGGGAGTCCAGACTCAGTCAGGGTAGTGCCATTTTGAAGGTCATTTGGTGGCAGGTCCAGCTTTAGGGTTCCAACATGGGCCACCAATAAAGCTGCTATTTTCATCTCTGTTTGACTGTAAATATGACATTTTTTAATTGGTTCAGAACCAGAAATTCCTGCTATTTTAAAGAGTTGGAAGGAGCCAGAAAAAGTCATGCAGCTCAAGCCCCTTACTGTGTAGGTAAAAAGCTGAGAACTGAATGCCCTCTGTCTGGCCCTCCCTCCAGACCCCAGCAAGGTGCTGGCAGCATAATAAAGTGCATCGCCCAAGATCATTCCATGCCTTGGCACTCTTAGCACTGCTCAGGCCCTGTGGAGCTAGATGAGCTGGCTCTGCATCAGACCTCATTGTCTCTCGGCTTTGTCCAGTAGACCCCTGGCCTCAAATTGTTCTGTGCCTGTTGCTTTCACTCATTCAGAAATACCCGAGTCTTCCTTACCCTTCCGCTGCTCAGATCCCTTTTCTCTGCTGGGGGCATGTCTTGGGGTAAGATCCTATTCTGGATCTGACCCCAGTGGACTGGAAGCTGAATATAGGTCTCCCGCCCCATGCTCAGTGTTCTCTTTGCTCACACCAGGGAGGCTACTCACTGTGAATTATGTAGTTGGGCTTCTTTTAATATCAGACTTCATTAAATAGAACAATAGTTTTAGCTCATTGTGTGATTCAGAGATGGTTGCTAGGGAAACCAATGGGAACACGTTTAATTTGTAAATCCTGTGATTGCCCTAAGTTAGCAGTAATTTGTACTTTTGCTTCAAAATGATTTGGGCTGAGCTGACTGAGAAGCAGGCAAGGAGGAGGGAACAATCACAAGTTGGATTCCATTGTGAGATATTCACAATCATTATAAAGGGTTTTTTTCTCCTGCTTTGCCAAAAAGCCAAAGGGATTGAAGAAGGAGCTTGAGGAAGCACCATGGTGTCCTTCTAGTGGACTTGGAAAGGGACAAAATAGGGCAGTTCTTCTCTTTTTATGAATCAGATGGTTAGAGCAGAGTGATTGTGGGAAGCTCCTAAAGTGATGGGAAGAGATTAAAGAACATCTACAAGGACTTTTCATTTTAAAATGGATTTGGAATAAAATCTTACCATTTGCAACGATATGGATGGAGCTAGAGAGTATTATACTAAGTGAAATAAGCCAGTCAGAGAAAGATAAATACCATTTGATTTCACTTATATGTAGAATTTAAGAAACAAAAGAAGCAGAGAAAAAGAGATAAACCAAGAAACAGACTCTTAACCATAGGGAACAAACTGATGGTTACCAGAGGGGAGGTAGTGCGGGGGATGCGTAAATAGGCGATGGGGATTAGGAGGGCACTTGTGATGAGCACCAGGTATTGTACAGAAGCATTGAATCACAAAACTGTACATCTGAAACTAATATTACACTATATATTAACTGGACTTTAAATAAGAACTTGAAACCAAAACAATAAAACATAAACAAATAAATAAAATGGATTCTGAATCCTAAAATTATAGTTCATAACCCTCTCCTAACTTCAAATTAGAAGAATCAAGCTATTTGGGAAGTTTCATGTCAGATTTGGAAGAGAGACAGGTATCATCTCTGCCAAGTCTTTTCTTGACTCACTTCCATGAGGGTTGACCACACTCTGCTCTCGGACATTTACAGTGATGAAGAACTCTTTCCCAAGGCAGCCAATTTTGTTCTAAAACAGCCCAAATTATTAGTAAAGCTGCCTTATCTTGAGTTAAAAAATGGGTTCATTCCTTGATGCCATTGACTGGATGAGTTCAAAGGCTTGTGTATAAGCCTGAGACATACTCTTTCTCTGTCATGTGTGCCCATCACCGAGCAAGCCACACTGGCTCTGGGGCCCAAGACTACCCAGCCACTTGGAGACTCCCACCTTCTGGCAGAGGGGAGAAGCAATAGGGAAAAAACTCAATGTTCCTTGATGCAGCGTTTGATTAAGAACAAAGAGAACAACTTCTGTCTCTCAGGGCTCTGTGATGTTCACCTCATTGTGACAAAAACCAAAATCAAAGTGTGGACCCTGTTGCCCAGGGTAAATGTCATATGAAACACTTCTTTCTACAGTATCAGGATCAATGGAGGAGGACTCAGTGTTCCAGATGTGGCCAGGGGTGTTAAGTCCAGTGGTGTCACTGTGTCCTCTTTTGGAAACACCACACTTTTGTCAATGTGGCTGTACTTCACATTAGCTCGTGGCAGGTGCATCCCATTGGTGACTCATGTCGGACTCTGCGTAACCAGTGCAAATTCCCAGGTTAGAGCTCTCCTTTGTTGGCGCAACATCATAAGGCTCCCCACCCCAGTTCTATTTGGTCTGTGGCTGTCCAGGGCCCCTTCTGGCCCCTTGGCTGCTTCTGATGTCAAGTTCATCCGTTCAGCTTTAATATTTTAAAATTCAGGATTGCAGGGACTATTTACCTCACTGTGATAAAAACCTAAACCAAAGTGCAGCCCTGTCTCTGGTTCTTTGGCATCTCTCCTGGTTTTTAAGGCCCCAGGAGGTCACTGTCTGTGGATAATTGATCTTATCTGCATGGTCCGGTTTCTTCAACTCTAATTTATCTAGACCAGCATGTTTAATGAAACTAAATGTCTAATCTGCCCTTTATCAATGTCTAGTCTCCTCTTTCCAACTCTTTGACAGAAAAGTTGGAGGAAAGGCAGGAGCAGAGGAGTTCTGCTCTTTCTCTAATCTGTTAGAGCATCATAATTAATTTACCTGATAATATATATATTCTGAGAGGAAATAATTTAGGAATTTGGAAAAAGACCTCCCACCTGAGTGTCTATATTTTGCATAGTCCTCTTACACTGTCTAGTGCTGCGATATTTGTTTTAACAAAGACCTCCAAGGTCTATTAGAATGGACACATATGCTAAATTCTCATTAAGTTCAATTACTCTTATGTAAAGTCAGGTTTAGATGGCACAAAGCCATAACCGATTTGCCCCATTGTAGAGAAAGAATCCAGGAAGAAATAAATGGTCATGAATGGCAACTTTGCAGATTCCAAACAAGGAAATGAGGGCATAAATCACCACTGTCCAGAGGTCCTGGGCTCCAGGAAATCCAAATTCCAGAGGAAAAGGGATCCTAGTTTTCTCTCTCAACTCTGCTCAGGATTTACTAGGAAACTAGCTGCCATGCAAAACTAGAAATCCAGAAAGGACATATTTCTTGGAAGGTAGAGGTGTGAGTAACCTCAGACTTAGAGTAAGGAGTCAGAATACGTCTGACCTAAGGAAATAGGAGTGGAAAGATAGATTTGGACTGTATGGCTACACCTGTGGAAATATATTAGTACTCCACACTGAAAGTCACAGGAGTATACAAAGACATTCCAGAAGGAAAAAGGAAAAAAGGAAAAAAATACTTTTGGCCCCTAATGAGAAGGGGCATGGGCTTGGTGTTGAGGTTCCAGGGGTGAGAGAAGGGAAAAGACAGTAATATACTATCATTTTTCTACTCTTTTCTTTCAGAATAATAACCTTAAACTTAACATTGGTCGCTGCACTCAAAGTTTTATTATAGGGAACCAAGTATATGGCTCTGAAATTCTAGAATTCCTTGGTGCAGATTGTTCCTGGGAAGGATCCCAGCTAAAAACAACTAATGGTCACTCCCATAGCAATGCTCTGTATTTGAGATGTAGATACATCAATAATATATACATTCTTGAGTGGTTTATTAAAAGGCACTTAGAACTATTCATAAAGAGAAAATGTTAGTGTAAGGCAACATGCCCCAAGGGGAGTCAGGGGAGAGTGTTCCAGCAAGATGCTGAGTCTGCATGGGCAGAGCTGGCTGCAAGGAAACCTTAAGGGATCCCTGAAAGTATGTCTGGAAGATAGTGTCCTCAGCGTACCCTAGTCTCTGTGTGACCTCTGCAGCTTGACTGCACCAAAAGGCAGTGTGGAGGGTAAAGACATCTCTAAGCAGGAGGTAAAACCCCAGGCCCAGTGGCCTCCTGGCCTGGGACCTGCCCCTTGGAGCTGGGAAATTGGGCTGTGACTTGATTTCACCTAGGAGGCAAATTGATCTAAATTTGATTCCAGAAACTTGGTGAATCTAGGAACTAATCACCAGATGTTCAACAATGCCAGATTTCAGGGAAGAAAGTTCTATATTTCTCAGGCACTAAATGCCTGAGGCCTCTACACCCATACAAACACATGCACACACATGCACACACACGCACACACATTATCACAAAGCAAACAAGCCTCACTCATTTCCTGATGTGCCTTGGGTGAGGGAACATATAATCCTCATGGCACATCTATAAGGCAGGTACTATTCTATTACCTGCATTTTATACAGGAGTAAAATGGGACAGGTACACAATCTACCCAATCACAGGCACAATGCTGAAAATGACAGAACAGGGGCTCAGACCTGGGTCTGCCTGACCTGAGGCCCAGGCTCTGAGGTAAGCACAATGCAGAAGAAGGTATATCCCAAAGTTTCGCAGAAAGTCAGCTCTAGAACAACTGCCACCGTCCACATCCAGCTCTCTGGGAGATGAATGGAATCATTGGTGGAAACAACCCTAAAGCCAAAGTGGTCCTGACAAGCCTAGGCTCAAAGGGGGTTTTTATCAATCTTTGAAAATAGGTATAATAATGCTTAGATGTACGAAACACCTGTATAGTTTAAAGCTGTTGGTTTTCCCTCCTCTCCTTCAGTCCCACTGATAGCTCTGTGCTGTGGGTGAGGTAGGTATCTTATAGGAGAAGAGTGGCTTTTCAAACCTGACACCATATATTTGGACAGAGAAAACCCCAGATAGCTGGTTCCCAAATCATTTGAAAGGGGCACATTTCCGGCTTACTGGAAAAGGAGCTGGTCTTTATTTTTCTTTTTTCCTCTTCAAATTTTTATTTAAATTCCAGTTAGTTAACATATAGTGCAATATTGGTTTCAGGAGTAGAATTTAGTGATTCATCACTTATATACAGTAGCCAGTGCTCATGATAACATGTGCCCTCCTTAATGCCCATCATGGTGCTGGTCTTTAAAGTAAAAAAGACCTGAATCCTGGCCTTTCCATTTAATAGCTGTGAAGCTTTGGTTAACTCACTTCATTTCTCAGATTCATCTTTTAAAAGGAGTCATTAATGAGGATAATAACGCTTATGTCTCAGGATTGTCTTGACGACCAGATTAAGGTCAAAGGGACTATAAGAAATGTCTACCAGCTGCCTCCCTCCTCCCTTGAAGGCAGTGTACCCACCCACCTCTACCACTCAGCCCCACATGTTCTCTAGTCTACACAAGATTCCCCCCTCCCACTTCCTTCTCTGCTATGATTAATTGGACCGAGGTGGGCAGTTAAGTTAAAGAGAGGTTAGCTGAACTCAAAGGTGTCCAGCAGTATACTGAACTGAGTCACTTAGAATCCTCCTCTTTGAGATTTTTTTTCCACTGACAGTTAAATTTTTTATTTTATTTCATTTTAATTTAAATAGCCACACGGAATTAGTGGCTAGCACATTGAACAGCTCAGGCCTATAGGCTTATCCTCTGGAGAAGGTAAAACAGAAGCCAAAGGGCTGAAAAATTTGGGGGAGATTTTTGTATCACGGGAAAACTTAGCACACCCCAGAGGCTGTGAATTCAGAAAAAAAACCAAAGGAATATAAAGAAAGGAAATGGTAATGCTTGAAGGTATTCAAGCACTGATTGGGAGGTAGAGATGATTGTGAAGGTCAGATAATTTCTGTCTTGAACATCTATACCAAAATCCCCACGTTAGTGGAGCCTGCTAATATTAAAAAGCATTCTGGCATGGTGCAAAACATGTATGATGGAGTTCTTGCTACTATAAGACCATTATGACCTGATAAAATGTACTTTTAATTTGATTTCCAGGCTTGCAGGAAGAGATACAGGACTCTTCTGCTCCCACCCTACCACAGCAGTAAGGGATCAGTAAAGGTGAAAGCAGTTCACCCACAGCTCACAGCAGTTGGCCCTGCTGGCAAATGCTGAAGTTCAAACCATAGTCAAAAGCTAGGCAACAAGGAGGGTAGATTAAGCCTGGGATTCTAGCAGGGGGCTAAGGTTTTTAATAGGTGGGTAGCATCCTCTGGCTCTGAGCAAAAGCAAATGCAAATCCTCAGTAGAGGAAAGCTTCCTCTCTTTGGCTTTCTAGGATTTTCACTGATTAAGATGAACAATATAAATATCAGCTTTCAGGAAAATATAAGCAAATGCATGAGAAACCAAACCACTATGAGAGAGAAGAGGAAGAAGAAACAAAGAACACCATATTTAGATCTGGAAGGACATTAAGTAGTGGAATAATCATATATAAGTGCAAAATAACTATGTATTAAATCCTTAAAGAAATAGAATATGAAGTCCTAGATATAAGCATGCAATGCTATCAAAAATTAAATGGGATATTTTAAAGAGAATTAAATTTTATAAAGGAAAATTATTATTATTCAAATAAAACCCAGTGGATGGGTTAAACAGAAGAAGAAAGACTTAGTGAAATGGAAGATAAAATTGAAGAAATTAGACCAGATGCATCCAAGGGAGAAATAGAAGATGATAAATAAGAAAGATTAATAAGTAATGATCATAGGTTCCAGATAAAGATAGCAGATTGAACACCTACATCTAATTCCCCAAGCCCATTAAAACTATAGTAAAGGGATTTTTCAAAATGATATAAACCCACAAGACTGAGCAGAATATCACAAATGATAATGGAACTTTTAGAAAACTTTTAGAAAATGGAAGGCAGATGAACAAGTGATAGTAAACTTATTAGAACTAAGAAAGCCAAATCCTAAATTGGCGGTAAGGAAAGTCTTGAATCAATCTGATTTTCTGGTAAAACAAACAAAAGGAAAGTAGAAGCAAGGGATAGAATAGAGAAATTAGTATAATAGGAAACAAAAATACAATAAAGAAAAACAAGCAAAGCAAAAGTTCTTTGAGAAGACTATAAAAATGAATTAATCTCTGGTAAGATTGGGAAGAAAAGAGAGAAGTATGAATATATAGCAACTAAGGGGCATGTCCACAGATAAGCAAAGGTTTTTAAAAGGTGGTAATAGAGTACTCTAAAGTATTTATACTTATACTTTCAAAGAAATAAAAACAAATTCTTGGGGAAAATATTGCTTACAAAAGTAACTGAAGAAGAAATAGAAAATATAAATAGCCTTATCATTATGAAATAAATTGAAGCAGTAGCCCAAAATCTCTCTGCAAAGAGAAGGTTCAGATGGTTTTGGCGGCATATGATTATACCACTAAATGGAAGAGCAAATGTCCAAGAAGAGCCAAGTTATTTTGAAGACAAGCAACACAAAGGAACTTGCATGACTTTCCAGACTGCATGACTTATTCCACAGCTAAAGTAGTTAAAACAAGATTGTCAGGACAGTCAAATTGGTCTAAGGAATGGACTACAGAAGTAGAACTATGTATATATGATAAGTTGCTAGACGAAGAAAGTGATGTTGTAAGATCATGAGTGGACCATTAAATAAATAGTGCTGAGGTCATTAGTGGTCATGAGTGGACCATTAAATAAATAGTGCTGAGGTTATCCAATAGGGAAAAGAAATGAAAGACAATCCTTATTCTGATATCTAAAAATTAATTTTTGATAGACTAAAATCTTAAATATGGAAAATGAAGCTTAAAACTTTTAGAAGAAAATTTGAATATCTTTATAATAAACCTTGGGATTTATTAAAAGACATACAAAGTACCACACGCCCCCAAAATTTGATAAATCGACTTCATTGACACCACCACAGACACCAGAAAGAATGTGAAAAATATCAAATATCTTGGTGTAAAGTATTTGTAACAGATATAACATATATAACTGACAAGGAGTTAATATCCAGAAAGCATTTAAAATTCTACAAATCAATTAGGACAGCTCAACAAAAATGGAAACAGAATACAAATAGGGATTTTACAGAAGAAACAACACAAAGAGCAAATACACATATAAAAATATGCTTAATTTCAGTAACTGGGAAAATGAAAACTATGACCAATGAGATGCTATTTTACATACAAGATTACACACTCCTGGGAAACATTAATACAATAGCAAGTGTTTATGAGGATGGTGGTTAATGGGAACCTTTATACACAGCTAGTAGCTATGGAACTTGTACAATCACTTTGCAAAGTGATACCATATCATAAAGCTGGAAACCTGCATTTTTTTATGACCCATAACTCCATCCCTAAACATGTACCTAGAGGAACTCTTGCATACATGTGCCTGGAGACACGTCCAAGAGTGTGAAATGCATGGAGTGCAGCCATGTGGCCAACTCAAACGCATCTCACATGGTTTTGAATTATAAAAAAAAGTAGCTCCTTTAGCATATTATCTTTCTCTAATGTTTAAAACAAGCAAGATGAAACATTCAAAGTATATATAAAAATAAACCAAAAGAACAGTAAACAACTAAGTTCAGAAAAGTGATGACCTGGAACGGGCCAAGAAATAGTGTGGGGTAGGGTACCAGAACCTAGACAGATACAAAACCACTGGTAATACTCTAATTCTTAAGTTGTTGGTGGGCTTTTATTATTTCATTTAATTGCTTACATAAACATTACATACACATTTTGTGTTATTAAGTATTACATACTAAAAAATGTTAAGATACTAGAGGAATACTGAAAGTTCTAATAAGACCATTTACTGGCTATAATTTATTATTAGCTTTTAATGCAAGAAGCACAGGAATCTGCAAAGGGCCCTTTCTGAGTTCTGTTTCTAGAGTTCACACTGCATGAGTTTGAAGCCCATGACAGGTTGTGAGACTTGGAGCCTCCCAGGGTTACGTGCTGGGTCCAGATAGAGATCTGGGGAGGAGGCATGTGGTCCAAAGCTCCAGGGCTGGGCACTGGCGCTGCCTGCCCACAGAATCCTCTACCTCACCTCCTCAAGGAGCGAGAATGAGTTTACCCTTCTCACTGTAAGCACAGCCACTGGGCAAGAAGAGGGGAAGGTTCACCTAGTACTTATCAGCAGGGTGAACTAAGTGGTGAATTACAACCCAGCCTGAGAAGGTTGTATGGGGGATGTTGGTCCTGCCCAGAGGAAAAAAGAGGGCACAGCAGGACCACATATGCCTTGGAAGTCAGGGCCAGCCTGCAGCCCCACTCATCTGTGCTTATGGGTGCCCACCTCTCAAAACAGACAGCTACAGACCAAAGTCAGGGACCTAACTGTTCTCTTTACCTTTTTTCTGTTTAGCTGTTGGGAGCATTTGGAGACCATGGGTGAACTGGATCAGTTGGCTCCACTATGTTCCATGGTCTCAATTCAGAAAACTATACAGAGACTGAGTAAGGCTGGGGGGAAAGAAAGACAATCGTGGTGAGCGGAGGATGCTGGTGAACAGTGGTCCAGAGTGGGCCGCCTGCATGCTAGCCCTGCTTTGTATCTTCTTGTCTGTGAGAGGCTAAACACCTTACTGTGCCCCGGGTTTCTTTTCTGTCAAGAGCAGGGATCAATTGTTCTCATTTGGGGGTGATTCAACCCTCAGGAGAGGCCCTTTGAAACATGTAGGGGAAATTTTTGGTTGTCAGAGTGACTGGGGGACCAAAATGCCAGTGGTACCCTTAATGGGAAGCACTGGGTCTTACAGCCCTTCAAGCCATCTGCATTTCTCTGTGTCATCTGCATCTGTGATATCTGCTGCTGCCAGCTGGGTAAGTGTGGGACACTTTGACAAGTGTGCACATCTCTGCCCAAACCGTTGGGACAGTTGGTTGCTGGTCCTAACTTTAGGACCCTGAGGGCTACAGATGCTCTGTTCTCACTTATTTCCTGCTTGGGAGCTAAATCATTCTTGAAGTAAGATTTGGTTGAATTCGGTCAAAGACGACAATTATAGATACTACAGGCCACGCTGGCTTGTTGGGTCAGCCAGCAGGAAAAGAAAACTGATTTGCTCCAGTTCTAACTGCATTCTCAGAACACCTGTGCAAAGCTGAGCAGCGCCCTCCTTGGGACACACTGGGAACGCACATGACTGGCTATTCTGAGAAAATGTCTTGTCATGAAGAGAAACACCATGTGGCTATGACTAGAGCCCATCAGATCACCGTCAGTCCATGCGAGCGCCTTGGTAAATGCAGAGGAGTGAGAACTGGCTTTCAGTGCTCACTTGCTCCCTTGGCCAGGTGCTCTCGTTCAGTGCATGAGCTATACAACTGTACTTAGTGGCCAGACCCCCTCCTTCCCTCTCAATCTGGTGACCCACCCTTGGCTTCACTCAGGAGCCTCTTTGTGATTGCCTTGTGGCTGCCTGAACCTAACAGCACACATCTCCCAGACTCTAGTTCTAAAGAGATGGATCCAGGTGTCCAGCCCCTATGACCTGACACTCCAGGTTCCAATTTGCTTTTCTACTCACCACACTCACCAGTAGCTAGAGCTACTGGCCGGCCTGTGACATACTCTGAATGCCAGCCCTAGAAGTACCCACAAGGACTGAGGCTCCCCCAACGAGAAAAACAGCTATATCTTCACAGGTGGAGGCCTCACCTAGAAGTTGGCTGAGACAGATTTACTAGTTTAAAAAAGACGTGCTTTGGGTGGTTTTCATAATCTTTGGTGAGTTTGCAGCAGTCTTGGACCTTAAGGACTCAAATCCACCACAGCTCAGCAGAGCAAATGTTTCGGAAAATGCTACAAAAAAGGCACCTTTGCTGATTTCCCTTACAATGCAATCATTGCACAGGTGTTTACTGACCATCTCTGTGATCCAGGCACAGCTCTGGGCTCTGGACACGCTGCTGGGAACAAGATGGACTGAACTCCCTGCCCTCCCAAGCATCTGCTCCAGCTCAATGGCCAATCCACTTTTCACATGATACAAGCACGGTAGCAGACATTTGGACAGTCACAGGAGTCCTGGGGAAGGGAATGAAGCAGACACACCTTTCAGAAATTTTTCTCAAATGCCACTGTTCAAAGCTGGTCTTTGGACCAGCAGCATCAGGACTCCCTGGGAGCACAATAGACATGGAGAATCTCAGGCTCCTCCCAGACCTTCTGGAGCAGAAACTGCCTTTCAGAAACTATACTTCAATAATCTCCTCAGTGAACCATGTGCAGGTGAAGGTTTGGAAAGACTGCTATAGAACGTCAAGTCCCCCAAGCTGTCCCACAAACACAAGAGAGCCGGATGGCCAAGTAAGTTTGAGAAGGAGCATACCCTGGCTCTCCCTTGCAGACTCAGAAAGCCAGCATGTGAAGGACAGCAATGTCCTCAGAAAAGAAACTTGCTTAAAACACCAATGCTCCTCAAACTTATTTGACAGCCCAACAATGACTCAACAAATGTAAACATTCGATGAACTAGTATCCTATAAAATGCACCTTGGGAAAAACTGCATTGCACCCTGGCATTCATAGATTCAGTTTACTTGGTTTAAACAGTTCCAGGTGGAATGAGTCCATAGCATGATAAATGGCAGCTTTGCCAAGGCACAAATTTGAATCAGGCCCACTGCCCTGCTGGGGCTCTGGTTAAAGGTCTCAGTTCTTGGGGGCAGACTAGGGGGATGGTAGGGACCCAGAGTCTGCTCCTTCATGTGGCGGGGGTGGTATCTGTCAGGACTGAGTAAATCTATGGCAATACTTATGGGTAATAATGACACTGAATAGCCATGAATACTGGCCACCCCATGAGAGATAAGCCTTTACTCTGATTTAAATTGCTGGTTAACTTATTGTGAGGATATACAGGCGAAATATTGCGTTCTAGAAGGAGCATGCCATTTGGAGAAACTCAGGAGCCAATACAGCGTTTCTTCTTTGTCACTGGGAATTTGAGAAGGTCCAGAGCTATACGTAGTCCACAGGTTTAAGAATCCATGATGATGACGACAACGACGGTGATGATGCTGATAGCTAACATTTGATAGTTCCTTACATGCCAAGCACTGTCCTACCTCATGTTTTCCTTATGGCAACCCTATGAGAGGAGTGCTGAATTTATTTTACACATGAGGAAATAGAGCAACAGGGCTGGTTCCTCACTTTAATTCCTTTTATGCTGAATTGTGACTTCTAAGATCTAAGTGTCCAGTGACTGGTGGAGACCAAACTGGCCAGATGATGAAGCGGTGCCTGGTCCCCCACTCCCCTCATCCAGCTCCCCAAGAGCTGAGAGCCTTGGCCAGAGGCCCAGCCCAAGTTGAGCACGGTTCAAATTTGTGCCCCAGCAGAACTGCCAGTCACCATGCTATGGGGCTCATTCCTTCTGGAATAGTGTAAACCAAGACTGTTGAATCTCCTTTGAGAAAGAATCTCTCATGTTCCAATTTAAGGGTGCCATTTCTGTGAGTGAGTGGCCTCAGTGGTGGGCCCAAGGCTGGGAGGAGATGCCTGGTTTGCTTGAGATTCTGCATTTCTATCATGCTGCTGGGCTATCCTGGAAGAGGACATGGTGCTGGATTGCAGGTAGGACTGACCTTGCACTTGTAAGGCCTGGGCTCTAGTCTCAGCTCTGGCCCCCAGTGCTACATGGTCTCTGGCAAGCCTCCTCCTCTGGGACACAGTCCCTTCTCTTTAATGCTTGGAAAAATGGTACTTCCCACCTCCACCCCCACATAAGACTACTGAGAGCCTCTTACCTAGTGTAGGGGACAGTCCTTGGCACTTCATGTTTCAACTCACCGCTTCTCAAGAGGTCCCTTCTGGGGCTCTCTCGGGCTTGTGTTGCTCCAGGTTGGCAGATCTGCATCATGTGAGAATAGACCTACCCACTCCTCTCTCAGGGACACACTGATCTGTTGCCTCCAAATCACACCAACAGGTCAGACAAAACCCAGGGATACATTCTCTCTGTTTCTTGGGATGATACTTAAAGATCCCTGGGACCAGAAGGTGAGTCACTCAGTTTATATCGCTTCCCTCATTTTGGAACATAGGATAGATTGGTGGTATGGTGGAGTCACCCAGGCACAGCTTTGAATGTTGGCTGTGAAATCCCAGGCAAATGACATAAACTCTCTGAACTTCAGTGTACTCATCTGTAAGTTTTGTGAATAACAGTACCAATGTTGTGGGGCTGCTGTGAGATGCTGGAACATAATCTGTGCTTCTTAAAGGGTAGCTATCATTATTGGTGTTATTGGGACACTGGTTACAGGAAAGGATTCTGGGGTATACCATAATAGAATACTCTTATAAATTGTCTTTTAAAAACATCAACAAAATTTTTAATGAAATTAAAAAATATGTTCTTCTCTCCCTATAAAATTAATATTTTGCATGAAGTTGAGCACACATGATTTAAAAAGTAAACAAATAAAAATCAAGGGCTTCTAAAAATTCTAGGACTCCAGGAGCACCTGGGTGGCTCAGTCAGTTAAGCATCTGGCTCTTGATTTTGGCTCAGGTCATGATCTCATGGTTCATGGGTTCAAGCCCCTCGTCAGGCTCCATGCTTAGAGCGTGGAGCCTGCTTGGGACTCTCTCTCTCTCTCTCTCTCTCTCTCTCTCTCTCTCTCTCTCCCCTCCCCTGCTTGTGCTCTCTTTCTCTCTCAAAATAAATAAATAAACTTAAAAAAATTAAAAATAGATAAAAAATTCTAGGACTCCTTCACTCCTCCTGTGTTCTGCCACCGTCCACCACTCCCTCCTGGCAGCAGCTGCTGGGGGTTTAGGGCAGCCCTCTCTGGAGACTGGCGGGTCTCCACCCCCCAGGTGCAGGCAGCTCTCCCTGGAGCAGACCTGAAGCCCTCTTGCTGTCTCTTTGCCCCAGAGATCAGTCCAGGCAGGGAAGAACTTTTGGTTTTATCACTAACTTCCAAATTGCCTCCCGCCCTTAATGCTGAACTGCAGAAGCAGGAATCACAGAGACTTCAAGACAGGGGCCTGGAGCAGCTGGTCAGAAATTCAGTCCCTCCTGTAGCTTCCTTGACCTTCCCTCCCAGGGCCAGCATCTGGGAGGGAGGAGAACAGGGAAAACACCTGATAGAGCCCTGCTGGGAGCACGCACTTGCCATGCATTAATCTTCCCACAACTGCCCGGGGTAAGGGACTGGCTTGAGCCTGTACAGGGGCAGAGATTGAGGAGTGGCTGAGCCAGATGAGCAGAGCAGGTGTTTGCCATCGAATCACGCTGTTGTCTATACCGTATTTGGGGCAGGAAGGAAAGCATATCTACTAGGACATAACAGTAACGGGGATGTATGGAGTGGTTAAGAACAGGTCCTGGAGCCAGACTGATTTAAATGAGGCTCAATTACTTCCCAGCTCTGTGACCTCGGGTGAATCAACCTCTCTCTCTGCAGCAATTTCCTCATCGGCAAAATGGGAAAGTCATACCTAAATCATAGGACTGATTTAAGGGTTAAAATGAGTTGATAAATATCAAGCAATTAAAATACCTGGCACCTACATACCACGGACTCTAAGTGTTATATGTTATATCTGTTGTTATTGAATTAAATACTATATAGGTCGGAATCTTTGTCTATTTTGACTACCGGTCTTTTATTTTTTTATGTTTACTTATTTATTTTGAGAGAGATAGAAAACGTGCGTGTATGTGCATGTGAGCAGGGGAAGGGCAGAGAGAGATGGAGAGAGAGGATCCTAAGTAGGCTCCACGCTGTCAGCACGGAGCCCAATCAGGGCTGGAACTCAAAACCATGAGATCATGACCTGAGCCGAAATCAAGAGTCAGACGCTTAACCAACTGAGCCACCCAGGCGTCCCCTGGTTGGTTTTACAACAGTGTCTAGTATTTAATAGGAGCTCCATAAATATTTGTTAGGTAAATGAATATTATCGCAGTCAGATAAATCGGGGGTTTTTTTGTAATGCAGACATTTCTTTTGACCAGCAGAGGTCAGCAAATAGCTATGACTGACGCTGATTTCTGGGCAAAGGTGGTTTTCAACGTTCACCTGCAAGGTTCATAGGACTGTCCTTCCTGAGCTGACTGGCAGGTTAATAGGTTGCCACTGCACCTATATGACCTGTATGGTCCCTCCCCCCCTTCCGACTCGCTCTGTGTCAGTTGGAATGATTGGCAGAAATTCCAACTCACTACAAATTTTGGTTTGATTTTTTCTCACAGGCCCACCTTATTTTCAATTTCCTCCCCCCACCCTCTGTCTCTTCATTCCCTTCTTTGTCCTCTCTCTAAGGATCTGTTTCTCACACACATACTGCTCTGCATCAAGCAGTATACTCTACACACTCCCAAATTTTATCAGTACAACTGCAGCCTTGTGCTCCAAACCATGAAATCTAGAGTGCATATCCTTATGCAGCAATTCTTCCCAACTAAAAGTGCTAAATGTGACATAATAAAAAAGGACATCTGATTTGATCAAACTTAACCCAGAGAGGTACTGTAACTTGGCCAAGGACGTCCAACGATTAGTTGCAGGGTGAGAGCACTAGCCAGGCAGGGCCTTCAGTTCTGCCCACTGCACCAGGTTACCACTGAACTAATTTTTACTCACAGAGGAGGCTCAAGTGGTCCCTGTGTACTGATCTAATCAATGTAGGTGTCAGCTTCTAGCCCCAGATGCTGTTGCCCTGGACACCAGCACAGAGGAGCAGACTGCTTTCCAGCGCAGCTCACTCAGAGGTCCAGGGACGGTGGGCAGGAGGCCATCACTGCCTACTCACCACTCAGCTCACTCAGCCCCTGCCCACAGCTCCCACATTTCCTCTGTGACCCAGGGCAAGTCCATTTTCCCCAGATGGTGCGTTTCCTCGGCACTGACAGGGCCCACACCGCCAAAACCAAAGGTGCTTTTCTTGGGAGCCTCTGGGTAGCGCCTTGGAGAGCAGCAGCCAGAATGCACACTCCACTGACAGCTTGCAACACGGCTGGCACCTGGAATGGTTGCCCTGCATCAGCCTCACCGCAGCTCCAGAGTCTCAGCTCAGGGGTGGCCCACAGCCGTGGCCTCCCCATTTTGCTTAAGATCCTGTCTTTCCCAATTAATATAAAAAAAAATTATGCCAGGATAGCTAGTTGGGGAAAATATTTAATTGCAATTCCTACGGAAAAACAAATTCTATATGAATTGATAAGTTGAAGAAAGAAAGAAAACTAAAAAGGAAAATTTTAAACCCAGAAAAAACAGGGGTAACTCACTCTATTACCTTGCATAGCTACTGCAGCATTTCCATTGGGTCAGCATGTGAGGAATGTCAGCCAAATGTCTGGTGGGAAGATCTCGTGTGGTGGCCACTTCTGTCTGTAGCTCAGTCTCTCAGTGTTCCTGAGCTGGAGAAGGTCTGCTTCACTGGGAGTTAAGACTATCCCCACCTGGGCTCACCCACTAGACAGAGTTGCTGGATACAGGAGCCACCTGAGGGAGCTCAGAAGAGCAGAGAGAGGTGTCTGTGGGGCTGCAAAGCCAATAACTGATTGGGATTTATTTACATGAGCACCTCCCAAATGGCGGTGCCTAGCAGATCTGGATCAGACACCCTATATTACTAAAGGACATCTTTGCACACAGCTTCCTTTATGATTCTTAGAATCAGGGCTAGTAAGGACTTCAGAACTTACCTCGTTCAAGGAGTATGGAGGGGGGTGCTCAGCTGCCCTGAGAATTCCAGAGCAAAGTTGTATGCAGAGCCAGGACCAGAATTCACTAAAAAGCAATAATTATCCTGGAGCAATTACAAATTTCCCAGATTCCAAGGTCTGATTTTTCTGCTGAGGATTTGCTCAGTGGTAGCTGTCATTCTATTTTTGGCCAGAAGAGGGCAGACACTTGCCATTGATGGAGGTAGAGAGCAGGCAGATATTTTTTAGGCTGGAATAACATCTCCCTAATAAGGTCATTCTGCTCTAATGAGAGTTGCAACTCAAAAGAAAATTCCCGATGCTTCTGTTACAAATATGCTACTAAAAAAATGGTGAGGTTCAGGGACTGAAAATCTCTTCTTTGTTCCAACTTAATCACTTTACCCCTCTGAGCCTCATTCCTTATTATCTACTACGTGACTATGAAGAGGTGTTATTAGGAGAAAAATATGTAAATTATAAATTTCCTTATTCCAAAACACACATGAATAAAGGGAGTTTAACAGCAATGGGATATGTGTGTATGTGTGTGTATGAAGTTAGAGCGAAAGCTGGACAAAGGAGAGTGGTCCAAGCTGTTGCAAGGGTTTTCTGAAGGTCTTGGATGAATATATTTGTAAATTCTGTGGCAACTGAAACCAACCCATTTTACACTTGGAAAGGACTTTACTACTTGCACTTACATTTCAAACTGTGCTAATTTGAAAACTTAAAGATGTGCTTTACCTATTGAATCTATGTAAGAAAAGTGAAATACCACAGGGATACCTGTAAAGTCCTACCATTAAGTTGAAAAATGTTGCTGAATACAAAAGAAGATATTGGTGATACTCGTTTTTAAAATTCTAAGTATTTGAGTGGTTTCATGGTCACAAGAAGGAAAAAAGTAAGATGTAGATATTTTTAAAAACCCTAGTACCATTTTCTTAGGATGTCAGACCCCAGTAGAAGTATTATTGTCACACTAATCTGTGCCATCTGGAGCAATTCTGCCGTCTGAGTATCACATTTTGGAATGGTGAGGAATTAGAATGCAGTTAACAGGCAAGTGGTCATAAGGGAAGGGTCTCGAAACCATGTCTCCAGGATGAGCTTTGGAACTGAGACATGAACTTGGAGAAGAGCAGCCCAGTGTGAAAGAGGACCTGTGAGAAAGAATTAGTAAGAACAGGAGGGTCAAAGCCACAAAGGAAAGGCTGGTCTCAATACTTAAGGGCCTTCTCAACAAGCGAAGCTAAGTGAATTGCTACAGACAGGCAGCTCTGTACACTGGACAGTTCAAGGAGCACCTAGAAGACCCTTCTGATGTCCAGACAAAAGGCACTGCTGATGTAGTCTTGGAAACCAAGTTATCTCTATACAACCAAATCAGTCATGTATCAAAGTATGACGGGTGGGAGCCAAGCTTGCAGAAATCAGACTGGTTCTTGTAGCCAAGCAGGACGAAAGGACCTTGAAATACAGGGGACAGCGGTATGGTCCCATGAAAGTCAGGTTGCACCGGCAAGTTCGGCCAAATCAGGAGCACTAACATATCCTGAAAGGAACGAAGTTGGCTTGAATCAAAACAAAAGGGGTCCTAAAGAATTCATGTTTCCACAGCAAACTGAGATTAGGATTAGCCAAGGTATGTTCACTCGCTCACCAACCCTCCCCCATTGAATTCCCACATTATGCTAGGCACTTTTGAGGGAGCTGTGTGTATTTTCTTTGGAGGCTCAGGGATGATCCCTCAGGCTTCTTATGGTTGACATGTTATCTCTCTCTTCTGTTTCCTCTTTTAGCCGCTATGGTTACCGGACGGAAAGTATGTCTACGCTGCATTGTAAAAGATTGCATGGGAATTATAGTTTATTGAGATTCCCCAATATGACCAGTCAGCCTCTCAGAGCTTGATCAATTTTAAAGAGTTGATCAAACATAGTTTCTAGAACTGCCAAGGTGTGAATGAGACCCAAGACCAATATTCCCTCTGAATTTCTTTCAACCTTCTCAAATGTATCTGCCAGGGGTGGGACTTCAAGGGCTCCACCAGCTCTGGGAGATGCAGTGAGGGACTCAGGCATCAGAACTGTTGCAGTGATTTACCTCCATTCCAAGAAAGGTTAAAACTACCTGGAGGTCATGTAGGGAACCACTTATTTCATTATTATGGACATTTTCTACCCGGAAGGGGAAAATGTAGGAACACCTGGTGAACACTCAGTGGGACTGAACCTATAAAACTGATTCTGTTTTCTCTTTTAAAAAGCAACTGTATTTTATCTACTTGCTGAATATGTTGGTGAATTTTTTTATTTTTTAAAAGCAGATAATTAGGGAAGTTTATACTTCTTTTCTAGAATACTCCTCAAAGCCACCTGCAGAATTCAGGACAACTTGTAAAACTGGTATACATGGCCAAGAAATAACTTTTTTTCTCTAGGTTGCTGGTCCTTAATAAAGGCTTCTTCTCACCACTTGAAGAGTTTCTTGAACTTTCCACTGATGGAAAATAGTTGTGTTCAACCTGCATTCTTTTTTTGTAATTTTTTTTTTTTTACATATTGTATAGAAATTTTTCAAGGGAGTTATTTCTTTTTTTTTTAAGTTTTATTTTATTTTATTTTATTTTTTTATTTATTTATTTTTTATAAACTTTATAGTTTATTGTCAGGTTGGTTTCCATATAACACCCAGTGCTCTTCCCCACAAGTGACCTCCACCAAGACCATCACCCCCCTTTACCTTTACCTGTAATTTTTTTTAAATGTTTATTTTTGAGAGAGAGAGAGTGCAAGCAGGGGAGGGGCAGAGAGAGAGGGAGACACAGAATTTGAAGCAGGCTCCAGGCTCTGAGTTGTCAGCACAGAGCCTGACATGGGGCTTGAACCCACGAACCGCAAGATCATGACCTGAACCGAAGTTGGACACTTACCAACTGAGCCACTCAGGTGCCCCCAACCTGCATTCTTGAAACTGAGACCTTCTTTAGCAGAACTCCAACACTCACGTCATGTTTGTGGAGGAGACAGAACACCCAGAGGGACAGGCTGCAACCTCTCTCCTTTGGACTTTAAGTTTCTCCTCCAACATCCATCAGCTATTTGTCTCCTGTCTCAGGATGCAAGTAACCTTTCATTCTTTCGAAACTAACCCATGAACTTGTGTCCTTGATCCCAATTTCTGAACTTCCTTGGGGCTTATGTTACCTCATCATCATCTTGACTCCATGGCTGGCTCTTACTCGTCAGGTTTATAAACTTGTACAGTTCTCTCCTCAGACTAAAAAACGCAAGCTCTCCCTTTATTCTGGTTTCTCTTGGAGTAACAATCCTACCTCTTTCCTTCTCCAAATGACCACCCATTAATTCTGCTCCACCTCTAACCTCTGTCCTAACCACTTGAGAAGGTCACAGACATTTAAACCACCAAATCCAACAGGTTTCATTGCCTAAACGCTGTCACATCTCAGGATCGCTAACTTCTTCCCCCGTGAATCAGGTTCGTTCTTTGGCTTCTTTGACAACTTGTATTTTTCTGGGTGATCTACCTCATTTTCTTTCTTTCCCAAATTAACAAGGCTGTGCCTGGTTCACCACTCTTGCCAGTTACCTTCCCCGATGCATTGATGCTGTGCCCCAGCTGTACTTTATTCTCAATGATAATGAGTGCCAAACCTCCTACCCCAAGTGGTCTGCTTTACCTTTCATTTCCAATGGTTAGCTTGTCAATTCTTCCAGAAGATGGCTTTTAAAACTCAGCCCAGGCAAATCCAAGCTCATCATCCTGCTCATTGTGGCAGATCTTTCTGAGTGTTTGTCCAGCTCAAAATGGATTCTCTGGAAACTGACCCCAATCCACAGGGTGAGCCACTAGCAGCTATTTGACTTGACTTCCTGAATACAGTTGATTGGCAAAAGGACAGGCACCTGCCCGAGGCTGAGCCACTCACATACTCCCTCCTAGTTTTTCAGTGAGACTGAGACTTGGACTGGTTGCAAATGGTACAGGTCTAGGGGAAAGGTCCATGAATTCCTGGTGCTTGGGTCTCTTAGAGTTGTCCCAGTTGCTAATCTTTCTGGTTAATTACAGAAAGGTTCTCTTTCATGGATCAATGAGATACTCTAGGAAATTGCTAATAAAGTCCTTCTTTTAGCTAAGGTTCATAGAGTTGTCTTCTACTACTTATAGACCTTTAAGTAATAGACCCACAGACACATCTCTAGGGCTCTCTAATTCTGTCAAGGGCCCTACCATTCCCTTATACAGCAAGGGCTTGTGATTTGACTCTGCTCTTGATTTTCATACGGCTCACATCCAGAACACTCAAACCGTGTTTATCTCCAAATAACTCCCTGCCTCTCCATGTCCTCTACTATTGCCCTGCTTCTGGCCTTTGTGATCTCTTTGCTGGGCTCATCTAGCTTCTCCATGCTTCGGTGATCATTCTGATCGTACCACTTTTCCGTCTAAAACCTGAGGGTAGGGCTACAGCTCTTACCATAGCACTAGAAACCCTTCCCATTGTGGCTCAAAGTGCATGGAGCTCATCTGCTACTTCTACTCCTTCCATGGGCCAGCCAGGCCTGAGGACCAGACTCATCCAAACATTCTCTATGATTTTGGTATTGCTGTTCCCTCTGCCCTTTGGCCCTGGTAAAATCTTACTCCTTGAAGGCCTATTTCAGGCCTATCCTATGTCCTTAAAAGAAATTCTCCCTCCACCCTTTGGGAGAGGAGACCACTAGACATGTTTTAGGTTCATCTTCCCTTCCAGACCATTAGGTTATGCTGAATTCCTGGCACCACAGTGGCTGTTGAATGCATTGGATCATACACCATCACATGTTGACCAGGACAGGAAAAGGCCTTGGAGAAAAGCCAAAGCATTTCTTTCCATCGCGGCTTAGCATGACTTTAGCCAAAATCAGGGAAAAGAAATGATGGGAGCTGCTGAGTGGGTACACTGCACGGACTGTGCCCCAGACCTGCAGGCGTGTGTGTCCAACAGACACAAAATTGCTTTTAGATTCCAGGAAGAACACATTTATATGGCTTAGAGTTTAAGAGACATTTCCATATACTTTAACTCATTTAATTGGCACTGCAAGTCTGTGAAGCAGTTAAAGTTTATGAGTGCCAGCTTGTAGATGAGGGAACACCGAGGTCAGTTGGCTTCAACAAGGTCACATTGTTAATGAGAGCCCTTTGACAGGAAACTGAGCCTTCTGACTCAGTGTCCTTTCTCTCTGCTGTACCACATTGCCTCTCCAAAGGCAGGGTTAAAATACAATGAAACAGGCTACTGGGGAAGTGGGAATAAGGTGGTGGGGGCAGCTGTCTGCTTGTACATCCTATAACTTTCCTTCCCCAACCCTGTGGCCACTCATTGCCGGGCTGGGGTGGCGGTGGTTAACCACCCAGCACAGAAAATATTACCCTATTTCCAGGAACAGATACCATCCCCAAGCACCCTGATTTGGTGGCAAAATATTTTAACTTTTCATAAAGCTATTTCCCCACCCACTCCCCACCCCATAGACTCAGCAGGGAAAAGAATCTGTGGGCGCGTGTGCTGGTGGGGCAGGAGGCGACGCGTGCATATACATATGTGCGTACACGGACAGGTTTATTTAAATGATTGGATCTACACTGTTGGAGGCTGTTGGAAGCATCTTATCAAAAGAAAACACATTTTAAGCAAGAGGTTAAAAAAGCTTTTCAGACCCAAAGGCCATTTAATACAGTAAATCCTACTTGGGTAGTTTAGCAAACATTTTTTTAAAACCCACATCCGACAGATTGGTTAGTACTGGATATACAGATTTGGTTTCAAAGCTGAAATGCCCCCGGCGTAACAGACCTTCTCATGAGATTCAGTTATTTTATATTATGCCATAAAAAATAGGGACACATATCTATCAACAACTTAAATATTAACTCAATAGGCTACTTGGTGATATAAATAGAAAAAAAAAAAAAAACACCACAAGTGGTCACAGACTAGGATTGAGAAGACTATGACATCAGCCTATCCTGGGCTGCAAAAAATGTTAAAATCTATCCTAGAATCTAAAACAGGAAAAAGAGTCAAATAATTCCACTCCATATAGATCCCATCTGGCCCAAACCATCCCCCAAGGAGAACACCCCCAACACATGAGGTTTACTAACCACCTGCTACAGATGTTACTATGTCACTAATTAACAATGATCACAGAAAATGTGTCACATCAGAGGTTTTGTTATCATACACGACGCATTAGTGGCCGCAGGAATCTTCCTCCGAGAGCTACAGTCGGAAGGCAAACTGACAAACGTCCATGCCGCAGGTCCAAGAAACCCCAGCTAAGAGCCTCGAGCATTCGTTTGCACCTGAGCTCTCTCTGGCACACTCTGCACTCTAGTTAGAGGGGCTGGGATGTGGGGGACAGTCCCAGCAGGTGCTGCGGCCTCTTACTCCTGGGCCTCCTTGCGGGTCAACTTGTAGATCTCGGTGGGTCCGTCCACGTGGGTGATGGTGGTGGTGAGCTGGAGTTCTTCCCCACTGTGGACACCCAGATCACCTGAAACAGGGTTTTGGTGTTAGATGTGTTCAGGGAAGAAGAAGGCCGAGATTCACCTCAGTACCAACTGCCCCAACCCCAGCCCCCTTTCACATTCTGGGCTTATAGAGACAACCAGGGCACACACATGGAGGGCTAATTCCCAACTTTTTTACTCAGACTCTGCTGTACTTTCATACCATTTTAGTCTCCCAGAGAAGAGATATTAATGACAGATGAGTCAGCATAATGCTTGTATCATTTGTAGTAATTATTAACATTTAATGAGAGCTTATTTTGTACCTGACGCTATTCACAATGTTTTATATGTAATCATATTTAATCCTCACAAGAGCCACCCCAGGTGAGCACGCTGATCATGACAGCTTTACTGACGAGGAAACAGGAAGGGAAGTAAGGTAACTGCCCCAGTAGGAGGGGCAGACACGTGACAGAGCCGGGAACTAGGCCAGGGAAGGAAAGTCTGACTCCAAGGCCTATGCTGTGGGCTAAGCCAGCGCCACAGGCCTCCCCAGTGACGGGGAGGGAGGCACATCCCCATTCGATGTGAGTAATTTACAAAGCAGCTACTCTATGTGAAGGGAAACAAGACCTGCCTATATTTACCAACAGATTGGGCAGGGGATTGCATGTAACACATTTAGAAACATTTTAGAGTTTTCTTCTCCAGGAAAAAAGTACCAGAAATGTGTTCTGAGTTTTGTGCTGCCCCCAGGATTCTGTACACAATGCCAGTGTTTTAGATTCATCATCAATGACAGAGGTGTTCCTCTGCTAAAATGGAATAATGTAGTCTTTTCTCCACTAGCAAGAAATAAATAAGTTTCTGTAAATTAAAGCATTCTCCTACCTGCCATGACACAAATTAAATGAATGCATAACTGGTAAAGGGAAAACGGAAAACATCAGGACCCAACTGTTGTCAGACTGTGTGGGGCACACATGGATTTGTGTATTTGCAGAAAGGGGTGCTGGTTATGTCTGTGAGTTTTAAATTTATACCGTGTACACATGATTTCATATTTTCTGGAACTAAAATGTTTCCTAATACAAAGCACGGAATTAAATAGATAAGTGCTATTTTCAATTGGGATTGAAACTTAGAAGAAGGCTTTGGTCCCATGCTTATAACTAATGTCTTATCGCTAGTCTAAGAATTATTGGGCAAAGAATCTCATTGTCTTGGAACCCCAAGAGTCACCCCACATACTGGTCCCACAGGCTGCTTGGCTGGTGCCCTTCACATGTGCCACGTGTGCCGTAGACCCACTTCTCAGCAGCTGGGCGGCTGAGTCAGTCTTACTATTAAATGCTAGTCCACAACTCTCTACCTAAGAGACTCCCTACTTTCAGCAGCAGTCCTAAGCTGTTGCAGAGGGCTGCTAATGGTCATTTGGGGTTACTGAGGCAAGGGTCCAATCCACAGGACTAGGGGCAGAAGAAGTAATAAAGGGGATATCAGCCTAGCCTCCAGCACGTCCAGCTTCATCATCCTTTGGACAAGGGCACAGAGCAGTTGGGTCAAAGGCTGCAGACGCTTTACACAGGGCCCCCTGGGGTCATGCTGAACCATGCCTTGTACAAAAAGTAAAATTTCCCAGGTCACTAGCTTGCGTTCTCACGGGTGCAACTTAGCCCACTTCTCAGTCTAGCACAATGCTGAGGCCTCAAATTTCTTGGTCAAAACTAGTTCTGGATTTACATATCTGGGTAAACCATCAAAACTTCAAAGCCACTGTCAGGATCTGCATGTCTGTGTGAGTCATCAAAATTTCAAAGAGAGTCCCACCCACCCCAATAAATCCATTAGCATCTCCAAGTGTTTACCTAAAGAATCCCTTTCAGTGAAGACTTAAAAATAGACCCTAGAATGTAATTTTGCCCAGGTTTTAAACCAAAGATGGTAATTCTTTAAGCTTAAAATGTGATTCTAATTAGCATGTCCTAAAAAATGTATATGATTGTACAGATCACTTGAGCCAAAATTACTTTGGCTTCTTTATTTTAACGAGTACCCATATTATAGTGTTTATCATGTACTGGACACTGTTCTAAACACTTTACAAATACTAATGCATTTAATCCTCATACCAGTCCTTTGACAGAAATACTACTGTCAACATTCTCATTCTACTGATGAAAAAACTGAGGCACAGAGAGGTTAAGTAACTTGCCCAAGGGCCAGGTTTGTAAATCATTTGGAATTCAAACCAGAGCAATAAGACTCCGGGATTCCAGGCTCTCAACCTTTAGGCTATGTTGATTCTTTTGTAAATATTCTAGTGTCCACCAGCCAAAGAGTCTGCCAGCAAAGTAGGAGTCCACATGCAATGCGTTATGGTCATAAGTATATAGCTGCAGTAATCTGGATGAATCGTTCAGGATATTAATTTTGTGTTTGCATTTGATGAACGAGGATTTATAGCACACAATATCAGTGCACAGATAGTAGAGAGAGCAGTTATTTATGAGTATTTATCCTATACAGCATGACCTGTATTTCTCTTCTCTGTAAGACAGGAAGGCACTGAGGCTCAAACAGAAAATTAGAGAAATTATTCTCTAATGTGGCCCAGTTTGCTCCTGGTAGAGCTGGGATGGGGACGCAGCCAATGGGTCTCCAGCTAGCAAACTATGATTCACGTGTGCTTTCATCGTACCCCGAAGGCTAACTTTTCCCCCCTAGGGAGTGAATGTGGGAATATGGCAGTAACATGGCAGAAGTGGGGATCCCTCCATTCCCTCAAAATTCCATCAACTCCTACTCCTGCCAAGGTCTTGCTCCATCTGTCATTCTCCTTTCTTGGCTCCTGCTACTCAGTGCACAAACATGCTCAGAGTCTCTTCCCATCTAAGACAACAACAACAACAACAACAACAACAACAACAACAACAAACCACCTTTCCAAAAATGTAGTATGTTTCTTACTTAGTGGGGAGGGGAAGAATAAAAGGGAAAAAATATATTAAGAAAGGTAAAGAAAAGAACTCTTCAGTTTGCAGTAAGTCTCTTTCCCTGGTTTTGGTGTCAGCTCCTCTCAGCTAATTAACGAGGAGATGGAGGCTTGTTTCTGTCTAACCATTGCAAAATGAGACCAATCTCTCACATCGGATTTAATCACCAAGGACTGTCGATGGATCCATATTTATGATATTGCACCACAGGTGTGTAGCTGCCTGCTGCTGGATTCTAACTGGCTGGAATGTATCACGGGGACACAGAAAGCTATATAAACTGCACTATAACAAGACGACAATAACCACAGCTCCCTAAGACTGGCCACAGCTTAATGCCCATCCCTTGTGTATCTGTGGCTACTTTAGTATAAAAGGAAGGAAAACTGCTAAGATAATTCCAAGATTGTTTCACAGAATCTGGGAGACCACCAATCTTAGAATATGAATGGGGCTACCTAATTCTGGCCTCACAACCACCACTAAGGCAAATGAATACTCTGTTACCCAGATCTAGAAGCCAGAAAGCTCCCATACCATGAGCTTATATTTCTTTAGGTCATACTCAGTACATACTGGAGCCAGGATTCCAAACCACCTATGTCGACCTCCAAACCTTATGTTCTTTCTGTAACACTCTTGACTTCATTTGTTCTTGTGGAATTTTCTCTAGTCCCATACCTACCAACTTCCTATTCTTCAAAGCTAAGCTCAAGCAATAACTCTCTGTAATAAGGTCCAGCCTGGTTCATGGCAGAAGGAGAAAAACAAGGAGAGTGTAGTATTTGTAAAGCTAAATTATGTCCATGCAAAGGACTATTGTTTACTCTATGGTTATGTCCTTCCTACATTTTGGGTGTTAATAATAAAGTGGATGGTAGGTTTTTTAAAATCTTAAAACAAAAACAGAAATGGTTCCAAGAATGTAAATAACCAGTGTAGTATCTGATACATAGTAGGTGCTCATTAAAATACCCACAAAGACTCTCCTAGTATAGGCCAGTCCATATCCTTCCTATTCCACTCCGTATGGCTGGGCTAGCCCAGCACCGCAGCACTCAAGTTCCCCACGGGGCCTTAGGGGCAAACCCTCATCTGGAAAATAGGTGTGCCTTGGCATGGCTTGGCTTTAGTGACCCCTTCTAGCAGATGGAGCACAGTGTCCTTGATGGGTCAGGGTTCAATAATCCTGGGACTCACCCATCTCTCAACCGCTTTCAATCAATGAGGTGGTTTATAGCAAGCTTGGGATAAGCCATTCCCCACCCACCTAACAAAGTCCTTCCAGATACTGAGTTCTGGGCAATTGCAAGAGGGGGGACACAATGAAACCTAAAAGTTGTAAGTGAAATCTTAATGCTATGGGTTGAATTACCTCACCCCGCCCCAAATTTATGTGTCGAAGTCCTAATCCCCAGTACCTCAGAATGTGGCTATATTTGGGCATGGGGTCTTTAAAGAGGTAATGAAGTTAAAATAACCTTTTAAGAGGTCACTAGGGTGGGCTCTAATCCAATATGACCTGTGTCCTTCTAAGAAAAGGAGATGAGGATACATATATGCACAAAACGAAGACTATGTTAAGATGCAGAGAGAAGATGGCCATCTACAAGCCAAGGAAAGAAACTGCCAAAGAAATCAATCCTGGGGACACCTTGATCTTGGACTTCTAGCTTTCAGAACAGTGAGAAAATAAATGTCTTTATTCTTTAAGGCTCCCAGTCTATAGTATTTGTAACAGCAGCCTTGCCAAACTGATACATTTAGGAAGCAGAAAGTTACTCCCAAAAAGGTGACTGAGGTACCTCCTACCATAGTGGGGTGATGGTCATTCTAAGACCTGGAAAAAATGATCAACTTTGCCTGGCAAAGGGAGATCAGGTCACTGGGGGGGATAGCAGCCTTGCAAGAGGCAGGGGACAGAAAGTGCCCAACTACATATAACAGAGCAAGAGGTGCTAGGCTGATGATGCCTTGTTACCTGCTTTCCATCTTCATTAGGAAATGGGAAAAGGATATTGAGACCTGCTTCCAAGTCTGAGCCCAGCCCTGGTGCTAAGACCACTTCCATCACTGCTCACAGACATCAAGAAGCCAGGCTAGCCATGGGTGGGTCATCTAATGTGCAACCAAGGGGAAGGCCTCAATAAAAGGCAGCCACTGTCAAAGCCTCATGACTCAAACCAAACATTTATTGAGGCAACAAAAGCCAAAGCCACCTTTTCTGTGAAACAAGCAGCAGGAGGCCTCGGAAGCCTCTGGCAGTAAAACTGACACAGTGTGGTAGCGAGCTACCATGACATGGGACTTGGGGCTGCTGCCGTGGCTTCCAGCAGAATGACTGTGTCAGACAGAAGCCATTTAGTGCGAATAGAAATAGAAAGGAACCGGTTGGCAATTAGAGTGTCTCCTGTTCCCTTCGTCATAGTCATCCAGTCAGGAATTCCGTTTCTCGGTTTTTTCCTAAAACCTTCTCACAAGAATTCTATAGACGAAAGAACACAAAAATGAAAGCTATTATTAAGAATCGTCTGACTTTATAAGCAGCTCCAACTTTTCTTCCCCACATGAATTGGTGGCTGAGGGGATTTGGACAGTTTGTCATGTGTGCAGGACATCGAGGCTGAACCCCTGGGAGATGCTGCCTTCGTTCTAGCCTAAGGTTAACATCAGCCTGCTGAGATCTGTTCCTGCCTGGGAAGACATCCAGAATGATTCACAAGTTGCTTATGGATGGAAACAGGTAAAAAGAACAACTTTAATGAAAAGGCAGCAGGAGCAGGGCAGAAAATGTGAATTGTCCTTAAAAGAGAAGAGTTCTAAAATATCTTTGCTAAATTAAAAAATATTATACATGTTTGTATATGTGTGTATACATATATGTACACATACACATAAAATATTTATATATAAACATATATACATAGGGGCGCCTGGGTGGCTCAGTCGGTTAAGCATCCGACTTCGGCTCAGGTCATGATCTCGCGGTCCGTGGGTTCTAGCCTGGCATCAGGCTCTGTGGTGACACCTCAGAGCCTGGAGCCTGCTTCGGATTCTGTGTCTCCCTCTCTCTCCGCTCCTCCCCCATTCATGCTTTGTCTCTGTCTCTCAAAAATAAATAAAAGTTAAAAAAAATAAAAAAACATATATACATAGACATAGAGTCACATATATATGTATGTATTTAAAATTGACCCACATAAACATATTGGCACCAGCAGCTATGGTAAATCAACCAACAAGATTGAACCCATAGCTCTACATCCTTGCAGCACTGTCAGCTGCTAAAAACATGAGAGGATTCCAGCCTGGAGCTGTTCTGCCACATCCCGAGTTTCAGGAGGCAGTCAAGGAAGCCTGGTCTCTCAGACGAGGCTATTAGCTCCATGAGAGCAGGGACTGTGTCTTAGTCACTCTTTTGAGCTTCATGTCCCTCCATCTTATCAAACCTGACACAGTGCTACGTACTGAAGCACTGAGTGGCTCATCTCTAAGGGTTGCTTTCTGATGCACACAATAAAAGAGAAAAAAATATATATATATAAGGGAAAAAGAATGCTCTTTGGAAACTGACCTCTTCTAGATCCTGCCATTTCCTTTGTTTCTCTCAGTCCATTCCTTGACCAAAAGGGAGAAGCAAAATCTATGCTCTCTGCTTTCATGTCCTCCCTACCCACTCCCTCCTGACACTTTTTGGCACCTCTCTCCATGTCCAAACAAAACAACCCCTCTCAACGTTCTTTCTCTTTCCTTATCCCCTTTGGCTGCATCAGAAACTGCCTGCCAAGTTCCTGGTAAGGAGCTTTTTCCGGAGGTCCATCCAGGATCCGTCTCACGAAGGCAAAAAGCACCACAAACCTGGGATTCATTCTCTGTAGCAAAAGATCTGAATTCTTGGCTCCAGACCTTAAAAGCAAGGTGGTGGGGGTGTGGGGGAGCCCAAGCCAACTTAAAAATAAAAACTTTCCACGAGAAAGGAAGAGGCGCATGGGAAGGCTGGGGGAGGAGAAAGGATGTCATCCAGAGACCCAGAGAATTTTAAAATACAGGAGTTCACTTTCTAGGTTTCTAAGTAATGTTCCAAACTAGCTCTTTCCAAGGAGCTTCAAAATTTTGGCAAACGCTCCATAGTTTCTAGGAGACATTCGTGGTCTGGCGGCAGATGAAGAGATGAAAATGAAAGAGGGTAGAGAAGGAAAATGATCAGAGAACCCAACATGGAAGAGTCCCTTCCAAATGCACAAGGTCATGGCACCACATGGGAAGTGAAGGGCACAACAAACTGCCAGGTGCTCATGGGCTGCTGTGAAGTCACAGCTGATCATGTCACCATCACAGAACTGCTCAATTGTGTGACGTGTGTTTATGATCAGAACAGGGTCCCAAAAGAGTCTGCCCATGTAACTGCTTGAAGAATGTCTTTCAACATGGGCTCTATCGGCATTTTAGGCAGGGCAATTCTCTAGTACAGGGACTGTTTTGCTCATCGCAGGACACTTAGCATCCCTAGAATCTGGTCACTAAATGCTAGTGGTACATCCCAGTCACAGTGACAATCCAGAAAAAAAATCAAAACAAAACCATGAATACTTCTGAACACCAGTTGGCAAGGGATTTGGGGGATATGACCACCTGCTGAGAACTAGCTTTTGAGCTTTCTGTGAAATTACAGGTCAAGCTGCCTTCAAACAAAAAAAAAACTCTGATGGGGAACAGATCAAGTGCTATTCTCAACTGCAAGGTTTCAAACCTCAGGGGGTGGCTGTTGTGCAGAGTAAGAAGTCCTAATGGGAGCTGCCTGACATCTGGCTTGCACATCAAGCATCTGGCCCAACAGCATGGCGGGCAGTCACCCTGCCACTGCAGGCTGGGCCACTGCTTCAGCCTCTCATGTGCCTAAAAGTGCTGTGATGGGCAAATTCTCACCAATGTTTGGAAACCCCTTACCTATGACAGAATCACCCCCTGGGCTGCCATTTTAGGACAGGGGGTGCTCTTCTGCCCCTTCTCTGCCAATGGGAAGAAAGGGAACCACAGAATTTTATGGTTCCAAAAGAGATCACTTACAGTTGGGAGAAGTGGTGTACAGAGAGGTTAAGCAGTCTGCTACTGGTCACACAGCAAAAACAACCAGAATAGTTTACATAAAGGGGTCTAGCACATGATCAGTATTCAATAACTACTACCCGTTAGTAGTATCATTCCAACCTCCCAGGAAATGCAGCGACTGCTTTATGCGGTATTTCCCGGGAAGGCAGGAACTTCACATAGTGGGTTCCTGCTTAATACTCTCAAGTCATGGACACGTCCATGTGATTTCTGTCAAAGTCCAACAGGATGATCATGAAATGAAATCAAGATTCTTGTTCACAAGCCCAGAATCCCTTCCTGCTGGTGTTATGAAGGTCCACTGTTTGAGAGGCTATGTGTCCCCATTTCCCACACTGAGTGTGACCAGCCAAGGAGCAGGGAGGAAGTGAGGCCTGAAGGATGCTCTTGCACAGAAGCGGCAGGTGTAGTATTGGAGGTGGATGGTGGTTAAGACTAGTCACTATCCCAACCCTCAACACAGATGCCCTTCACTTCCCACATCATCTGTCATGTCATCACCCCCTTCTTTTACCCCAACTCTCAAGATCACTGGCCCATCTGTGAAATACGAAAATTAATCTAGAACTCTTATTTCTAAAGTATTAATTTAATCAACACTTTGAAAGCACCCTTAAGAACCTGTCCTTGACTCTTAAGGAGTTAATATGCCAGCAGGAAAGGGAAGGCACAGGCAAATTCATCTACTACATTTACGCAGTGTCCTGTGAAATGTGTAATCATGTTCCCTTCAGCCTCTTCCTCAGAATACTTGTTCCAAACAAATACAGTGCCTAGAAAAAGGGTCCAGGGCCAAATGGTTCAATAATTTGGAGGGGCATCTGGGTGGCTTAGTCGGTTAAGCATCCAACTCTTGATCTGGGCTCAGGTCATGATCTCATGGTTTGCGAATTCAAGCTCCACATTGGGCTCTGTGCTGACAGCGCAGAGCCTGCTTGTGATCCTCTCTCTTCCTCTCTCTCTGCCCCTCCCCCCATCAAAATAAATAAATAAATTTTATAAAAAATAATCTGGGGAAACACTATTACTACTACCCATTTAAAAAGACTTATAGTAAAAATTACTGTACTAAAGGCATTAAGATGTTTTGAAGCAAAAACCTCATTAATGCTGATTAAAAACCCAATGATTCTCAAATTGTTTGACTACTAAAACCCATCAACATCCTCTGGCAACAATATTCTGTTGAACGCAGTTTGCTGATCTGCAACTGGGGTGATGAGGAATAGGCTTCAAGAAAAAAGAACCATTCTGAATGAGCCCAAAAGATGGGTAGGGTTTTATTAGGCCCAAATGGACATAGGATATGAATCCATTCATTCAACACACACATGGTAAGCACTTCCTATGAGCAAGGCCCAACTGGGGTGCCACAGCAGCAGACATGTGGACCTTCAAGCTCTGATCTCTGCTCCAAGGCAGTGAAGGGCACTGGCTCTGATTTGAGAAAGAACATGTTACATTTGAGGAATACCAAGTAAATGGCTAGGGTAAAGCAGGTGTGAAAAAGAGAAGGAAAATAAGGGTGGAGCCAAACAGTGTAGGCCTAAGTATTCAAAAGAAAGAGGAGCTATCAGATCTGTTGCTTGGCAGATCACCTATTCCAAGTTAAGAGCACAGCCTAGGCAGGGACAGTCATTTCCCTCTGCGATGGCTGGGAGAGAAACCCCAGGCAAGCCCTTCCTTTCTCTGGGCCTCAGTTTCATCACCTACAAAATAGCCAGACTGGCTAAGTTCCCTAAGGTTCCTTGTAGCACAAACTGCCCTTAAAGAAGGCGGCCTTGGGGACAGGTAAATAGCTATTGGTCTGGATGCAGGGCAACAAACAGCCTTGCAGAATGAGCGGAGAAAAAAATGAAGCCAGCTCAATCTTCAACTCTCAGGACCTAGTTCCATTCTATCTGATATCTTAAGATCTTGCCTCTCAAACCAAAAGAATAAATATGGCATAATCTCCAATAGTCAATTTTGCTCAAAAAATTTAGGAAAGCAAATTTAAGTTTTATACTAAAACTGGCACATATTGCAGCCCAGAATGCAATATTCCCAATGTTTAAATATTAAAAAAGCAGAAGACAGAGCACCTGGGTGGCTCAGTCGGTTGAGCATCCTGCTTCAGCTCAGGTCATGATCTCAATGGTTCATGAGTTCAAGCCCATCACATTGGGCTCGCCGCTGTCAGCACAGAGCCTGCTTCAGATCCTCGGTCCCTCTCTCTCTGCCCCTCCCCTGCTTGTGCTCTCTCAAAAATAAATAAAACATTAAAAACAAAAAAAGAAGATGACTTAAAGAAATATCCACCTTGTGCTGGCTTTTTGTCTTATGGCTCCCCAGCCCCTAAGGATGCTCACTGACATTTGGAGGGAAAGTCTGACTAGGGAACCCAGAGCCTTTGCTACATGAGCCTTGAAGAGACTGAAGTCTATAGGCTGAATACAGCTGTTCTAACGAGACGAGACTGAAACTCACCATTGGACTGGTCTTCCCCGTAGTTCTTATGGGATGGTGCATACAGGAACATCAGAGCAAAGACGTACAGGTTCCACATTCCATAGATGCCTGTGAAAAAGGCACTGTTCACTTGGACTGTGACGCCGCCCCACTTCCAGTGGCCTTCAGTCACCTATGGAAAAAGGACAGTGACATTCAATTAGAACCCAGAAGGAACGTAACACCAAGATAGGAACCAAACAACACAAAAACACAAAAACACAAAAAGACATTTGTCTTCTACATACAGGAAAAGTAAAGGGCCATGTAAGACTCCTTTTTTAATCTAAATCATACCAGTATGAATTTAGGTTCACTGAGGGCTTACTGTGTGTCAGGTACAGTCAGTGGTTCTCACACTGGCTGTACATCAGAATCACCCGGAGAGTCGCTCTTCCTTGAACAGCAGTACATAGTTATCCTTAAAGAAACTGTGTTTGAGTATCACACTTATCCCTAACTATAACTCCTCTGCTGTCTGTCTTCTCAGCTAGATGTAACTCCCTGTAGGCAGAGACCATTTCTGACTTGATTACTGCCATACCCTCGGTGTCTGATGCATCACAGTGGCTCAATGAAGACAAGCTGATTAAAGAAGCAAATGAGTGAGAGTGAGTAGCTTTCCTTAGTGGGGCAGTGTGGGGAAGCAGAGAGATACAGGCTTGGAGTCAGACATGGGATTCAATGCAGACTTCACCACTCACTGTTTAATGTAAGAGAAGTAAGATTAAGACTCTAAACTTCAATTACCTTAGGTGCAGTATAAAAACTTGCAGGGTTACTGAGGAGAATTAAGTAAACATATTCCTAGAAATTTCGTGACACAGTAAACACTTAATAAATCTTAGGTCTTACACTGTCATTCTATGTAAGTCACTCACGAAGGTAATTATGAAGATTTCACTGGCTTTACAATTCTACGAGAATGTTCTGAGGCTGCTTTTGTCTATGTTAATGACTTGATAATTGTTTTGAGGGCTGTCCGATGACATACAGCTTACACCAAGAACTGTCAACAGAACTGTTGACCCGAGTGACTAAAAATTTGTGCCAGCTCTGAGATCAGTGAAACGACTGTGACCACTTCTGCTTGCTGCAGGAAATCTTGAATGGGAGTAAAAGAATACTGGACAAATATTCCTGTGATAACTTAATGAGCCTGGGTTATGCAAACCATCTCTAGGAGCCCCTTCTTCTAGAAGCTAAAGTGTAAGATGGTAAGTTGTATCTAAATGTTAATGACTTTAACAAGCAGGCAGATTTCACCTCCTGTTCATGAAGTAATAGGTCTGTATTCAATTGACACTGTCTTTATAGCCCATGACCCCAGGGGCCCCAGGCATAATAAAGCTGTAAGTACAGGTGTTTCCTTTTGAAAGACCTGGCGTGTCAGTTAATTAGGCTAACTAACCGTAGACTTACCAGTTTTAGTTTCACCTTGGATACCTAATTTTTCATTTTTGTGACGCATAAACCACTGCACACTCCGATTTATTTTCAAAAATAATTCACTTGATATGATGTGCTCAGGCATATTTTTAGACAAAGAATTTCATAACCATTACTGATTTTAGAACAACGTACGACCATTCAAGCTACTTCAGACTGACTTCTTAGCAATGTCTCCAAATGTCCCTCTTCTTAAAGAATATCCTACCTTTATAAAACTTACAGTACTTAGGACATAAGATGATTTTTAGAGCACACACTGGAAGAGGAGAGGAAGTCTTAAGATAGTTCCTGGAAATATATGTACCTGCTACCATAACACAGGGAACCCTTCTGTGTGTGATGAAGGAGGCGAGGCTGGGCTGGAAACTATGGGTAAGATGGAGTAAGGCAGTTCTGATTTTCTTCTACTCTGTTAAGGAGGTGGGCCCCTCAATAGAGGAAGGGCCTGCAAGAGACCCTACTTTCTATGACATAAGCTGGGAATACTCAGTACTGAATTTTGCTGAAATTGGTTCTTGGCAGGACTGGCATGACCGATCTCAAGGAAACAGCCACTCACTTGCACACCAGGTACACAATGGTATTCGACAGACAGATGTTTGTTGAACGAATATAGGCAAAAGTACTGGCATTTGCAGGAATGCCGTGCAAATCCATGGGAGTAGAAAGGGAAGATAGAAACAATCACTCTAGGGAAATACCTGATTGCAAAGTGAAGAGAAAATACTGCGTTCCATAGTAAGTAATGAGAATTTTACTTGAAAGTAAGACGTCAGTGGGTAGTAAGTGTTATTTCACTTAAATATTGCTCTCTAACACAGATATTAGCAAAGCTAAGACTGTTTTAAATAATAACAAAGACAATGAGAGTTGGCATTTACTCAGTTCTAATACAGGCACTATAGTAAGAATCTTACATGGAAGATATCAGTCTTAATAAACAGCTTTATGAGGTAGGCAGGTAATATTTCCACTCAACATACGGTAAACTGTGTCATAAGGAGGTACATTATCTCACCCAAGATCACTCAGCCAGAAAGTCATGGCTTTGACGCCAAAAGAAGGTATTCTTAACAGTAGGAATATTATCGTAAACAGGGCTGAGTGTGTTAAGTTAGCGTATGAAGCCACTATTGTAGAAGACTAAACTTCCCTTGAAAATTCACTTAATTAACCATAATGCACATTATCATACACAGGTTTGTATATTCAAATCTGTTTAGTAATACACTATATGTCCTAGACATAGTAACATATATGTCCTCGACATAGTAATCCATAGTCAACTGGATATATATGCAAAGTACAACTTTACAGTAGAACCACTGAAATGAGAATGCTCATACCATGAGGGGCACGCAGGTGCTCAGGTGGCCTGAGGAGCCATCGCAGATTCGTGCCCCCATCTCATGGTTGCTGTGAGACACATGCACCTTGTTTAGCATGGAGCTGCAGAATTACCCTTTCCCATAATTTGTCATCTCTAAATGTATTATTTCCTGCTGAGGGCAAAGAGTCGAATTTGCATAAATGAGCTGTATACCCAGTGTCACTCAACTGTGTGTGCGTGCCCGTCTCCTCTCTCAGTTATTCCTGCCCGAGACCTCCTGAGCTCTGAAAACATTCCCACCAACAAGAACCACAGTAAGCAGCCTCAGCAGACCAGGCCCCGTAAATCCGAAATCTTATTAACGCCAAGGCAGAGAGGTGACACTCACCCTATTTTAACTTCTGGAGAAAAAAATCAGCCCCCATGGAAAAAGAAAAAAGAAAAAAAAAAAGAAAAGAAAATCATCTTCCCTCTACATAAGTCTTATTTCTAAAAGTCCCTGTTTTTCCTGATTTAACATTTGAACAATTTACTTTTGTGTGAAACCACCCAATTATACCCCTGGAGCCAAGTGAAGGTCAAATCCCTTTACACCCAGTAGTCTTGACAACCAACATTCCACTTAACAACAAGATTTCCAAATCCCAGACACAGGCTCTCTTACTGGAAACATTTCCTCTGTAAGTAACAGAATGAAGTGATCACATACACACAAAAGAGCTGGGGACAGGCTCTCTGGGAGTTTGCTGCATGTGGCTTGACCTGAATGTCAGGCACCTGGGGGTCCCCTTAGTGAAGGTTGGTGACCTTCTCCCCTGCATTGCACTTCTGTTCCCTACTGTCTGCCACCTCTAAACGGAACGCCTCTTTCTTTTCCAGAGGGAAGGGGCTAAAATACCAGACTGTGATGTACCATCTCTCGGTTGCTATGACTGAGGCCATTAAAATGGCAGGCATTAAAAGACTGCCCCTCAGGACCCAGCTACAAAGCCTCAAGGTCACTGCATTCCAGAGCTTCCTGTTAGCCCTTCATTCCTGGCCTCAGAGCTTCAATATCCTGGCGAGATCCCCTCGCATTATATTTCATGGGGCTTAAATGCAAGCTCTCTCAGCAAGCCCGAGAGTATAATGGGAGTTTTAATACATTCCTTTTACCTAAGGCTGGGATCTATTTCAAAAAGTTACCCAATAGGTTTTCTTTCAGGTGAGCTCATTGCTGAGACATTCCAAAATGACATTAAAAAATAAATCCTCTGATGACTATATTAGTACAGTACCTGGGACATTGAGAGTTATGCCTGAAAACGTCTTAGATATCTATAAATAAACCTTAAAAAAATAACCCAGCAGGAGGAATGTGAGGAGCTAATGGAATCCAAAAGAACTCGCTGCTACCCCCTTGGAGTTGAAATCCACTCCGGGCTGACTGTCGCGGCAGATATAAAAAGCCAGCCACAGGCTGGAACTGTGTTAGAAAATACTGGGGCAATGGAATATTAATCTCTTTCTCCAAAGAAAAGCCACAAACTCTGCTCCTTAGAAGAACTGGCCTACCTGGCTTTAAAAAGGTGCACTATCTAACATATACAAAGCTAAATTCGGGCAACATGCAGCTGCCTCAAAGATCGGCCAGTTGTCCCTTCTTGACTTCAGGTGGAAGGGACCCTCTGCAGAGCCAGGAGAGTAAGTGGCACGGGGACTGTGGGAGTGTGGCTTCAGCTTTCCGAGGTGGCAGACACACATGTTAGGATCCAAAGTACCCTTTTTTTCTGCCTCCCTGAGAGTATATCTTGGGACTGCTTTTTACTCTTCAGTCCAGCTTAACTTGAGGTTCTGTTTCTCCAAGCATGCCCTGCTCTCTCGGACTCCCCCAATTGGCCGTTTTAAGTGTCACGGCATGTTACCGAGGCACTGGAGGACTGGACACTTTGGTCACACGAGGGAACCGGCCAGAGAAGTCAGGCCTCAGACACCCTTGTTTGAGTCTCGGCTGGTGGAATAAAAAACTCACTCAGAATTTGAAATATTTTTACTGCATTTGGAGTGGCGAGTGAAGTATCCAAGGCTTTATAAGCAAACAGTCTGATACAAACACAGCACTGGTGTAGAGCACAGCAGATGTGGTAAGCAGAACTTAGGAAGACAGATATGCATGTTTGTTTTATTTTTTTCCCACATTTATGTCAGCCTTCAACAATAACACTAACGCTGCCCGGTTAGTGCAGAGCCCACATGGCCCCAGGGACTCCTAACTTGGGTCAGAGGCACCGTTGGATGTCCTTCCATAAAGTTCGTGGGGTCCATGAACTGGAATGAGGACAATTATATCTTTATTTTCACCAGTTTCTAACTGAAAGTTACCGTTTCTTTCATTTATGAATGTGGAAAACAAGTTCCTGTTAATATTAGCACCACTGGTAATTCTGCCACCAATAAAAATCATATTTTCATATCAATCACAATTATAGACACAGATCTGTAATATCTGTAACATATAGAACTGCAAATACCTATATATATGATTCCCTTTGAAAGCCAAAGTATTTTATTTTATTCATTTAAAAACTTTCCAAGAAGAGGTCCACAGCCTCCACCAGGTTGCCCAAGGGGGTCTATGGCCCAAAAAACCACAGGAGCCCCTCTAAGGAAATTAGCTAGCAGGAAGAGACAAGTCTGGTTTTAACGCTCTATCTGCATTACTTATATTCTCAGTTTAGGCAAATACAGGGATGACAGAACAGTTGGCAAAAAAAAAAAGTCAAAATGTCTGAGTTCTGGTCCCTAACTTACTGGATGTCATCTGGCACAAATTTACCCTTTTTCCTATTCACAAGAGTACAGCTATTCCTGCCCACCATGTGCCAGGCACTCTGCAAATCACTTTGCAAGCATTACTTCCTGTGATCCTGATAGCCACCTTTTGCAGCAGTACTGTTATGACATCTGTTCTCCATATAAGAAACTTCAACCTTAGAACTGTGAAAGAACCCACTCACAGTCCCACCCGGGTAGGAAAACTTAGCACAAATGGGAAATGTCTCTAAGGCCATTCAATTTCATATTCTAGCAACTGGGATAGCAAACCTTACCCTACTTCCCCACAGGATTTTCGTGAAGCTCCAATGAATGACAGAAAGGTAACGTGTCAGATTTAAACAGTACTTTCTACTTTCCAAATCCAGTTATCAATATTTTAAAATTATTACCATTATTGAGGTCGTCAAAAGAGCAAAAGTTTGAGTTTTGGAAATAACCAGCAGAAAGGGAAGATTCTATCAAGGGGACTTGTGAATTATATTTCATGTTTAAGTGGCAATATAATTACTGCAAAAAATGGCTGATGGACTGTAACAGGATCTATGTTAATACTAGATAAGGATCAAATCAAACTGATACTTGCTTCTTGATGTTCTGCTATAGGGCTTGAAAAGTGTCTTCTCTTAAGTAAATGAAGTAAGTGCCCTTCAATCTGGCTGCAGGCTTTTAATTTATTCAGCAACTTCTTCCCATGAGGCTGTACAAAAAGAGACAATTCTGTCCACCTCTGGCCAGGTGATATGTCCCAGATTGGAGCAGCCTTAAAAACATGGTTTGAAGAGCTGCCCAGTATTAGAGCCTCCCTGCTCCTTCCTCAGCAGCTCTCTAGAATTTTCTATGCAGAGCACAGGCACCTCTCCAGGTACATTCTCACCTTGACTGTTCAGGATCCACTTACCTGACTAACAATGAAGAAAATGACAGTCATAGCAGCACAGGCCAAGGTGATCAGCATGAGGAACTTGAACCTGAAAATCAACCCCTATTAGGAAAGAGAAAAAGAGTAGCTTAACACTCTCCCAGCTGGTACCAATCCTTTTCTCAATATAAAAATATATAAAAAACTAATTTTAAAGAAATCTATAAAACCAAATCCCTGAGTGACTAGTAAAATAATTTCACATAGTAACGTTTCTCCTGCAGAGATGAACGTGGCTGAAAAATTTATTCGGCCAAATATTTCTTATGTTCTTATCTCTCATGAAACAGTGATATCAGAGCCTGGGAAATTATATTCATAGCACGTTGTGAGGCTGCTAATTTCCCTGCTAAGCTGGTTATGCTTCTCTGCAAGGGTTCAAAGTCACCAAATCCAAGTTTTCTGCGGTTGTAATAAAATTCTGCTCCAGTGAACAAAAAGAAATGTGCATATTAATCAACATGAAGTGGATTGGGTTGAATTTTCTCATGTGTCACTCCAGCTCTAGAGACAGGCAAAGCTTCAGAAAGTGCCCAGGGTTTCCTGAGGGCAGGATTTAAGGGAACCTGTGTTTCAGAGAGACACACCTCTTATTCAGGGGCTCTTAGTTGCAGATCCACTGCATATATAAACCCTGAGGTTCTGCAGTTTGTTTCTTTTCACGGAGGAATTAGGCCCATGTCTCTCCAAGGACAGCCACTTAGGCATGAGTCCAAGGGATCCTTGAAAAATTAAGAATGTGTTGCTTGCATTAGAGATTAGAGGATATTGAATGTTTTCCCTTGAATGAAACACATAATACATAAACAGAGATTACTGAATTCTATCTGATCACCTGCTGGGTATTTTAGGGAAAATGTAGCCTCTTGGAGTCTAAAAATCAGATCACCTGGGCTGAAGCCCAGTCTCAAGGCTGATTCTCAGCAAGGGAACCTTACCTAAAGCCTCACCCCGGCCAAAGCCTGATTCTACCCTAGTCAAATCTCCGAGCATCTAATGTCACCCACATTCCATCCCAAAGCTGAAGAACCTGCTGAACAAGTTCACTCCTACTGAGGACAGAAAGTCATATAGACCACAGACAACCCCAAGATCCACGCAGGCCAGCTGGATGTTTTTAGAGTCCGATTTAGCCTCTCATTTCGCCCAGCGATCCTACATTACATGAGAACCTCTCAAAGTGTACTTGAAACAAAGGCTTCCAATCTCCAGGCATAGGTGTGTGGTGTGTGTTTACACATTAAGCAGGAGACACTGAGTTACCAGATCCTGCATGAGCCAAGAGATTTGCTCACCTCATAGTGCAGCCGCCGGACTTTGCTCATGGCTGGCAGGCTGGACTGCTTCCCACTGATGTTCCGAAACACCTGAAACACCATGAAGCACAGAAACAGGAAGTAGAGGCAGAGGCAGATACCAGCCACAATGATGAAAGCCATCTGATGGTTTCCAGTAAAGGAAATGGCAGGCTAGGTGGGGACACAAGCACTTCTCAGCTCTGTTGGCAACAAACTCTCTGTCTCCAAATAGGCAATTTTCAGGGGGATAAAATATTAAAACCTGGCATTCTAATGCCAGTGATAGAGATTTTCTGACAAAAAAGTACAACAGAATAGAATGAACCAAAAAATTGCTTTCTGAGGCAAGGAAAAAGAGGAACAGAGCCTCGCTTGTTAGAAATGCAGACTCCAGGGCCCACCTTAGACCTACTAAGTAAGAATCTGCCTCTTAACAAGATTCCCAGGAGATATGTATGTACAATAAATTTGAAAAGCACTAAAATACTGGATATGGTTGCAAATTACTGATCAGGTAGAACGCTGCATTAAAATCACCCAAAGAGTTCAAATGCAGCCCAAGTTTCACTGAAGATATATGAAATCAGATTTTCCAAGAGCAGGGAAACCAAGTATGATCAAGTTTGAGAACCACTGGGCTAGTTAGTCCTTGGATTTCTAAGGAGACGGAGACACCCTGGAATCAGGAGGTGATGGAGTGGGGGATGGGAGCAGCCACGGCAGCTGGAAGGAATGCTGGGCATGGAACAGACATCCTTGAAGTAAAACCAGGGAGGAAGTCCTGTTTGCAATCTTCTGTTGCCACAAGAAAAATCTTGCCACATGGGACAGGAAGCAGAAGGACAGATGGCCAAGTTGGGAGATGAGGGTGGGGGCAGCATATACTTTGAAACTGATCAGGGCAACTCTGAGACCTATCCTTAAAGCTCAACTTGAGAGCCACCAAGGCTTGGGGTATACTGAGCTGGCTTGGGAGGCAGGTGACCTGAATGCAAGTGCTTTCTGCTCCAACTCTACCCCCAAGTTGCATATTTTAAACTATTTTAACAAGTGTGAACTCAGCATGTATATTTCATTAAATAATACATTTAATGCAGTTTCTCTTTCTTCCCTAAAACCAACAGTACCCTAGAACGAAGAAAATACAGTTTTTTGCTACAGGACCTGACATTTTATTTGCCTCCCTGGACCTCCATCATAGCTGTACAACGAAAGGGTTGAAGCAGATTTAACATTATGATTTAACATTATTTCCTGTGTTGTGCAGCTCACTTTTTGGGGAGGAAGGATGGGAGTCATGGGGAGCTCAACTCTCTCATCTTTCAGGTAATGATACTACTGATTCAGTTTGCTCACAAAGTTCTTGTGATACTAAGAAGCCCAGAAAAACATCATGGCCAAACAAAGCATTATTTACCAGCACATGACAAGATATTATCCATCAGGAAATAATACAACTCCAGCCTTTCTCCCCACTACAGAGGAGAGTCTTTTTCTCCCAAAGCACTTGACATATTATTCAGGAAGATAAAATATTTAAATCCAGCATCCTAAAAGGGATAAGCTAAGACCGTTGCTTTGGCTTCAGGAAGATGACTCAGACAGAGTTTATGCCAACCAACCAGAAGCGTCGGCAACTCCTCTGGAACTAATCACCTTAGCCTTATCTCCATGTGGTCTCAGAAACGAATGGCGGCAGCACGGTAGGCCAGCATACCAAGGTCACTGTGAGAAGTCCCGCACACAGATGACTTGGGAAACGGGCTCTCCCATGGGGGCCCAGATATGAACCCTCGTGGCTGCAGGAAAAAGCTAGCCATGCTGGAGTCTGTGGTAAACAAGCATATAGATCATTTAGACAGGCTGTGGTAAGACTAGCAACTCTGATCCATCTGCGCTGTGAGGATGCACGGCAACTTCCTCATTTTGTCTCCTCTCACTGGGCTTAAAAGCAAGCATTCGTTCTTCTTCTTATTTGCCTTAACTGTGCCGTTATCATTGGTCTGAGGATCAAAGGACCGGCTGAGCACATACGGAGAACATTAGCAGGACTCAGAAAATCATGTTGGGGGACCAGGCGGCTATGGCAAGAAATGAAACCCTGAACCCATCAAGGAAGGATACAGCCAGCTCTGTTCCAACATCTGTAGTCCAGATACTGTAGAAGGGATTCGTGAGTTGTACCCCTCTACAAAGAAAAACGATATGGAAAGACACAATTAATACAGAGGCAAAGGGGAACTTTACTTTTTACACATTCTTAGCTTCTCAGCCAGAGGGATGGGGGCTGTATTTAGACTAAGAAAAGTTCACAGGCTCAAAGAGAAACAGACTCTGAAGGACAGGGCCAGCATGAATATCTTCCATCTATAAAGGGCTTTATCTTCAATTTAATCCCAATCCTTATCTGAGGATGTGACCATGTCCAATGCTTTTACCCCACAGGCTCCAGGCCACCCTTCCTCTCTTTGAATACCTCTAAAGGAGCTGGAGTAGACCCAGGGATGCACATTTTAGCCCAGGACTCTCCAGGCACGTACTCACCTCTCACACATGTCAAATATGAAGAGGCAGAAAGAGCCAACAGCAATTGGTCCAACTTGCTTCCAATACCCTGCTATGTGATTCCGCTCATGCTGATCCTGAGGAAAAGCAAATTGAAAAAAGAGGGGAAAGCAAAGCACTTCTATAGGTAAGTCAGTCATTCAAACACCTGTTGTATATTAAGCATCATGCTAGACAGATCTAGACAGAGGAGAATGAGTAAGACCAAAATCTTTGTTCCAAAGGAGCTCATTGTTATCAGCCCATCCATAGGGGCCCTCACAGCGATAGGAACAGGATGCTATGGGAACCCAAAAAAAGGTCTTGTACCCTCAGCAGTGGAAGATCTGTGGTCTGCAAAACAACTCATTCAGAGTTAAATTCCTATGTGACATAACACTTGTGTTTGATCAGACAGGTGGTCCCCAGAGGGCAAAATAAAGACTCTAAGGTATTAAAATATGTCAACAGATATATCGATATCTCTCATAGTTAGAAGAATAGACATATATTCTCCCTATCTTCATTAAAATCAAGACTGGTTCCTTTTGAGAGATGTACAAAGATGTCAAGAGACAAAGAGTGAAGGAATGTAACATGAGAAAACAGAGAAAGGCAGAAGACAAATCATAGCAGCCAGGCTGGAGCCCAGGTAGGACACTGCACATAACTCACTCTGGGGACCCCTGCGTGGCGGGCTGTGCTGCTCTACCTGAGTCCCCTGTACTGCTGTCCCTGCTGTGAGGGCTCATTCTGAGTACATCACTGCTGGAGGAGCCCTCATGCCTACCCCAGCAGTAGGCTAACACCTCTCCCTTCTCTCACAGCTCTCCTAGAAGGGCTGCAAGCCTTCAGAAGCAATGACCAAACCACCATGGAATTTAAAAACAGTCTACTACTATGAAGCTGACAGTGCCTGATAGGAGGACCCAGCTCCAGCTGGCACATCACCTTAGCCACAACGTGATGACTGCTCCATTCTTATTTTTATCCATGGTACCCTCAGTCCCTCCTGAAATATGATTTGATGTCTGTGCAAACCGAGACCAGGGAGGTGACAGGGGTTACTAGGCCACCTGGACAAGTTGCCAGCAGCAAAGAGCCAGGCCCACATTCACGGGGGGTTACCTTGATCCTGGGGACAGGCAGAGCTGAAGCCCAAGAAGAAGAAATAGTAGGAATTGTTGGCATTTATGTGTTTACTTTCTGTAAAAAATACATCATTTCATTTAAATCTCACAAAAACTCTATGTGTTAAGTCTTTAAAATCCATCCTACAGACAAGAAACCTGAAATTCAGAGTGATTAAATGACTTGCCTAAGGCCAAACGGCTAGCTAGCAAGTGCTGGAGTAGGAATTTGAACCAACGGTCTGACTCCAGAGCTCAGCCCTGCAACCACTAGTTTATTTTGCCTCACACACCATCCATTCCTTCGTCACGAGGCTCGTACCATCATGTGCTCGCCACAGAAGATGATCCAGAAGGAGAGAAGCATCGCATAGAAGATGCCTTGTCGGATGTCACCAAACAGCAGCATCCAGGTCCAGTCAAATCCAATGGAAAACCACTCCACTGGGATGTTGATAAAAGTCATGGAAATCCCAAGGGCAAAGATGACTCTGATTACGAGAGAATATCAGGAAAACCACTTTATTCATCTGGGAGGCAGATTTTCAAAAAAACAACCCAGTTTTGGGAAATGAGATATTACATATTGGGACTGAAGCCACACGATCAGTGTCTTAGCTCTCATGAATTTGTACACAGAGATGCAAAATGCCTTATTTTGTTGACACTGCTACAGAACGAAGGAGTGTTACATTAACCTTTTCTATATAATTGAACCTAACCTCCTTAATGCCCTGAACTTCATTTTGGCACCATATCAGATTAAGAGCTTCCTACAATGCTTTTCCCCTCCTTTGCCTTCTTAAGCAGACCTCATTGAACATAATTATCCTCGGTTACCTATTCAGGTAATCATTAACTGATCATTAAGAACACTCATTATCATCATTATTATGATATCCTCAGCAACTATGAACAAGCATGACTGTTTCAATAATCACTCACTCCAAACAACATGAAACACAATTTCTTTTAGCTGCTTGTTAGTTTTATTTTGCTTTTTCCCTATTGTACTATTAATTGCCACTGCTTTATCAAGTTCATTCATTTTGTCACTGATTTAGTCATACTTTCATTCATACCTATAAAATACAAGGGTTAATTAAGTTCGGATCACATACCAGGCATTTTGTTAGGGCTATAGATACCTAAGAGAGTAGCCCTCTTCTACTCAAAGAGATATATGTAGTGGCTGAGCTAAATAAAGTGTGACAAGTGATATGACAGAAGTGTGCACAGGCTGCCACAGGGACTTCTAACTTTGACAGAGACAGAAACCAAAAGGAGCTGGGAGTCAAGATTGGGGAGGTGAAAGAACATTTAAAGCAAAGGGAAAAGCCTGGATAGAGGCACAGAAGCCTGGAACAGCCTGAAGCATTTGGGGATCTGCATGTAGCACATGCCAGGAAATGACAGGAAATGACATCAAATTAAGTAAAAAAAAAAAAAAGGCTGAGCTCAAGAAGAAACTTGCCTACCCCATCAGAGAATTTCAAGTTCTCTGATGAAGAATTTCAAGTTGAAAGGACTGAGGATCCAATAAGAAGGGTAAACCGTGGAGTGATATCATTCATTCATTCAACACATTCATATTTATTGAGTTCCTACTATGTGCCAGTCACTATTCTAGATGCTGGGAATATAGTATAAACAAAGTAGGCAAGATCTAGCTCTAACGATGCTCGCATTCATCAGGGGTGAGAGGATGGGTCTGGGAGGAAAGATAACAAAAAGAGAATATAATGAAGAAAAATAAAGCAAGGTAAGAGAATAAAGAGAGAAGGAATACTACTTCATATAATGTGGGGAGGAATAAGTCTCTAAAATTAGAGACATTATGGCAGGGCCTGAAGGAAAGGAGGAAGTGAGCCACAAAGATATCTAGGAGAGATTATTTCAGACAAAGAAGACAGTAAATGCAAAGGCCATGGGGTGGGAGCATACCAGGCATGTCTGAGCATCATCAAGGGGGATGGTGAGTAGTAGAGAGGATAGGAGATGAAATCAGGGGATCCAAGTGCTTTACAGACCAGGGCAAAGGAAATGAAATGCCAACAGAGAGCTTTGAGCAGAGGAGTGATAAATTCCGATTTATACTTGAAAGGGAACACTGACTGCTGTGAGAATAGACTATAGGAAGGACAAGAATGGAAGCAAGAAGAGCAATTGAAAGGTTATTTGCAATCATCCAGGTGAGAAATGAGAAATGACAGTGAGTTAGTATGGTGGTAGCAATGGATACAGTGAGATTTCTGGCTGGGTTGGATGACAGTGTGTGAAAAGACAGAAGTAAAGGAGAACTCCTACTTCTCTAACCTGAGCAGCTGAAAGGATGGAGCTACCATTTCCTTCTGTGGGGATGCCTAGGAGAGGGGCAAGTTTGAAGTAGGAGGAAATAAAATGTTGTTCTTTGCATGTGTTACATTTTTGTGCAAGTGAAAATGTTAAATAAACAGCTGGAATATTTGGGTTGAGGGCTGGGAGAGCCTGAGGTTGAGGATATAAATTAAGAGTCACCAGAGTGGAGGTGATTTTTAAGACCACAAGACAGACGACATCACTCCAGGAATAAGCATAGCTAATAAAGAGAAGGGGCCCAAACACTGAGCACTGGCTCCAAAGTTTAAGAGGTTGAAAAGATGGTTGGAAACAGCAATAGAGACAGTGATGATCAGCGAAGGAGGAGAATAACCATGAGAAGAGTGAAGGAGGCTCTGGGAAGAAAAAGGAAGTGACCAATTATGTCGAATGCTGGTCAGAACTGAGAAGTGAGCATTGGATTTGGAATGTGAAGGTTACTGGTGATCCTGTCAAGAGCAGTTTTAACGAGGGGTGGAATGGGCTCAAGAAAGAACAGGTGGAGAAGATATACAGACAAGATTTTTGAGGAGTTTTGATGCAAAGAGGAGTAGAAAGACGGTGTGGTGGCTTCAGGGGGAAGTAGGAAAAGTAAGAGTTTTGTCTAAGAATGCGAAATGGTATAGCATGTTGGTATGTTAATGGGAATAATCCAGCAGAAAGGAAAAGTCAGTAATGTGGGACAGAAAGGGGATATATCTACGAGCATATCATCTTTATGGAGGTGAGAGGGTTGGGTTTAGGAGCAAGGCAGTTTGTTCACTGTGACAGAGAGAAGTATCTGACTCAGACCATAGGAATGAAGAGCAAAGACAGAATAGAGAGCCAGAAATGTGAGAGAGGTTTAATCCTTAGGTTTAATAATAATTTGCATGTGAAAGCTGAAGGAGTAAAAAGAGTCCAGGATGATTCCTGGTCTAATCACCAGCCCAAGTACCACACTGACCACTTGAACTAGACCCCGGCAAAACCAGGACCACAGCAGGCAGATCTGGGATGCCAGTGTTCTTTAAGAGTGCTCTGAAATCAGCTCTTACTTTTCTAGAAGCACTGGGGGTCGGGACATCATAGTGATCCTCCTCCAATACCACACCATAATGATGAAGATGCTGGGCGTAAGGAAGGTCTTCATGGCAAACCACACCTTGGTGAAGCCTCCATTTTGATGGATTCCCTAGACAAAGACCAATCATAATTTTGAAGGTGAATATATCTTAGTGTATTTTCTACCAGCAGATGCATTTTGGGGAGAAGTGAAAAGAGATCTTTTCTGCTGAACTTTTAAGATCAAGAGCTTTAACATTCATAGCATGTACTCTCTTCACACTCCCCCTGGCCCTTCCTCAGGCACTGTAAGAAATATAAATAAAAGGAAAAAAACTGGACCCACTCTATACAAAGGGAATCACTAAGAGCATGATTAAAGATTTTTCTGTGCGGTTTTTTTATTGAAAATTGGAGCTATTTTAAGATAGCTCCCAAAATGTTGGGATGGTAAAATGTGTTAAGGTAAATCTATACAGTGGAATGCTAAGCAGTATTGCAAAGTATATTTATATTATATTCACAATATACTATTAAATGAAAAAAAGCAAGGAACAAAGAAGTCAGTTGAGGATGATCTTTTTTTTTTTTGGAAAGAATGTATGTATGTATATATCTATCTGTATAGAAAAAGTTTGTAAGGAGATATATCAACTCTTCAACAGTAAGTACTTCTCTAGATATTATAGGTAATTTTTACATTCTTTATTGTGTTTACTTTTGCTTCCTAATTTTCTACTACGTATTTATTATGTGATTTTTTTTTAGATAAAAAAAGACTCTTGCTCCATGTTCTTTTTTTTTTTTTTTTTTTTTTTTTTTGCCTGTTAAACAAATAAAATGGAAAGAACCTAAAAACACCACTGCTCCCTTTAACATTTGTGCTTGAAATAAACTTTAAAAAAAAAAAAAGAAAGGGGGGATGCCTGGGTGGCTCAGTCGGTTAAGCATCTGACTCTTGGTTTTGGCTGAGGTAGTGATCTCACAGTTCATAAGTTTGAGCCCCACATCAGGCTCTGTGTGGACAATGCAGAGCCTGTTTGGGATTCTCTTTCTCCCTCTCTGCCCCTGCACTGCTCTCTCTCTCTCTTTCTCAAAATAAATAAATAAACTTTAAAAAAAAAGTTTGTGCTTGCAAGGTGAGACATGTAAAAAAAATTACTCTTATCTTGGTATTACTACACAATCATGACCATCATAATAAAATCTTAAATGGGCACAATAACTGCATTACTTTCCATTTCTGTAACCTCTCAGGTAAATTTAAGGTCTCAGCCATCATGGGTATGTTATTCCTATTTCTCAGGTGAAGCATTGGACACACGGAGATGCCAAGAGTGAGATGGAGTTCCCTTCCAATACACACGTCCACAAACCACTGCTCTTAGCCACTTTTCTAATGTCACATGCTGCCTGGATCCTGTAGCTTCACTTACCACCAACTGAATATCTTTTATCTCCCCAATTCCAACGTTGATTTTCTTCTTCTCATTCACAGGCAGCCGGATGTTCAGAAGATAGTACTTATGAGCTACAGACCCAATTTCCATAAAAGGAAGGACATCACACTCATAGTATCGACCTTCATACTCCGGGGTCTGGAAGAAGGGCAGAGAGTTTGAGACAGAATCACGATTTCCTACAGACTATGTCTGAATTGTCTTACCTTTGCCTCATATCACCAATGCTAAAAAGCTAATGCTTAAAGGTATACCTTAGAGTCACAGATAACAGGGCACACTGGAGGCATGGTATCTGATGGCTGCTCCCCACCCCCATCCCAAAAAAACCCAGCCACATCTGAAGTGGAACCAGCAATCTCGTCTCTTGACAAACACTTTCTCAGTTCTTCAATCCTCATTAAGCTTCGCATCAGAATAACCTGGTCTACCAGGCCTATAAGGGCTTTTTCTTTGCAGCACATCATGGGAGACCACTACTACCCCACGACTGTTGGCTAAGTGGAACAGACAACTTCCGAAATGTTCAGGAGGAAGCCCTTGCTAATGTTCATCACATTCGTAGATGACAAGAGTAATTATTTTTATGATTTTAGCCTCAAAAAGCTACAAGGTGAAAATATCTTTTTATTGATTTGATAGAAAAAGAAGCAAGTCAAGGAACACTTAGAATTTGGGGGAGATAGAAGGGATAAGAGGTAATAATGGGATTAGTTTGTCAGAGATGCCTACCTGGGATTTTTCTGCCTCTGAAGCTTCCTAACTGCCCAAGAGGTTAGATGGCAGAAGGGAGCAGAATGTTTAATTAAACCAAATTTAGCCCAATTTCTAGAAAAGCCTCTTGGACTTCCTGCCAATGATTGAAGAGCTACTGCTCAGAGCATGGTTTAAGAGATTAAAGAGTAGGGGTACAGGTTGCTTTTGAAAACTAAATTCTGCTCTATCTCACCAGGACTCCTGACTATGTGTCCCTGCTGAGGGGTCAGGGTAGGGGAGTAAATATGGGCATATAGAGGCATCAGCTAGCAGCCAGGGACTTTTCCCTGATAAAAGAGATGAGTGTCTGCTATTGATGTAGAGTTTATATGCCAGCTTCCATATGTGTTTGGTGTACACCTCTTAACCAAGTGATAGGGAACCTAATTTGTGTTCCTAAGCCTATATTCTCAGGACCAACATAATTTTTTTTGTATCTTCAGAGTAAAAAGTCCAGGAGAAAGCAGAAGGAAGATAACAAGTAATCTGCAATCCAACTTGTGTATGGAGAGTCTCTCATCACCCTTTTGTGATCTTGGAGAGTTCTTTATTGGACAGTTAGAGTGCAATAAACAGAATTTTGTATAGAGACAAAGACAAAAGTAGAGGTACAGCAGACTAATATCTGGCTTTTACGCTTCCACTCTTCCCTTCCTCACTCATAGCAGACATTACTAATCAATCATGATAGGTTTTCATCCACTAAGATTTGAGGGGCTCTTCAGAACTATTAGTTGACTAGACTTGGCTTATGATATTTAAAAAATTCTTCTGTAGAAAGCTTTCTGCTTCTTTTCCAAACTTCAGTTGCAGACTGGATGATTCTTCCTATATAGATTCCTTCTCTCCCCTCTGCTCCTTTCCTTTACACTTATAAATCAGGTCAAGTATTGGGGCTCTGTAGGAACTACCTTGCTCGAATTTGGCCTCAGATTAAGCCATACTGAAGTTGATTACCCTCTATGTTAACACCAAAAAAACATTTTCTGATGTGTTTTCCTTCAGTCTTGTTTTATTTCTAGAAATTGAGGTTTTGAGAGGGAAGGGAACAAAACTTCTTAGTCTAATGCCACAGACTTGATTGTATATCTCACCCAACGGCCCAGAGTAGTAGCAGTACTGGTTTGGGGGACATGGGTCTTCTAAGTCCAGCCTCTAACTCTGATCAGGAAGAGGACCCTCAAGTATAGCAGGGAGAAGAGTGATGTTGTCTCAGACATGTCTCAGACATGCAGGCACAGTCCTGTGGTAAGGAAGGCACTGAACGCCATGCCAGGAGACTTAGATTCTAGCCCTGATCTGGTCCCCTGCTGGGTACCTTGGGAAGGTCATCTGCCTCATTTAGCCTCACTTTCCTCCTAAGTAAAACAAGATCTCCAGGGTTCCTTCTAATTCCCCATTCATGGTTCTCTCAGTCTCCTCCACTTCCTTGTCCTTATAGAGAGGGTAAGTAACACTACCACTCCATGAGACAAATTTACCTAAGTTCAACAAATTAGACACATCAGATTCTGGGATCTTGGCCTGGCCTACCTGTCTAGGAGACAAATTCACTGTATCCTGCTGGGGACTCATCCTTATGCACCGAGGTTCTGCCTCTGCCAGTATTTAGGGCATTTAGGAAGAAAGACACTCCCCCCTATCCTTTCCCCCATCCTCCTCAGTCCTCCCCCAACTCCAGCATGAGACTGGCTAATTAGGACAAATTACAGCAGGTGGCAACTTGACTTCTTTTTTTTTTTTTTCAACTTCACAATCCACCAGGGACCAAAAAGCTTTAAAGCAATTTCTCATTTAATCTTCAGACTCAAGACTAAATTTCACTGCAATCAAAAAGCAGAGATTTGATGATTCATTTCCTTCACACTTTTCAAGGTTTAATATCTTTCTTGAAAGGGATCAACACATCCTAAAGATAATTAAGCAGCCATCATTAAGAAGCAGTTGCAGGCTTCTTAATGACCCCCTCCCCCCACTCTGCTTCTCAGTACCCTCCAAGTGTATATGTGAGGCAAGAAATGACTTTTCCCTTTTCTGAGGATGAAATTCCATATCCCAAAGCTTCATATACTTTAGATATCCAACCAGTCTCACCTCTGAAAGATGCCATCAACTTGCAGTGACAGGAAGGTTTTAATTAATTCCCCCCACTGCATATAGAGATCTGAAAATATCAGATACTCCTCTCTCTTGCTACATCCAGTTTCTCTCTACCATTCATTTTAACTTGCAGATTACCCCCAAGTACCTACCCCAAACAATTCCAGATGATTTTTTTAGGGGACGGTGCTATATTTGGCAGACAGCAGAGGGTCTAGGGCAGTGACATTTAAACTTCATCGAATTGAAGGAGTTGAAATCCTGTTAAAACACAGATTCCTTGGTCCTATACCCTGAGACTTTGACTCAGTAGGTTTTGGGTATGTCCTGGAAATCTACATTTCCTAGAGGCTCCGAGGTCATACTGGTGGTGTTGGTCCTCAGACCACACTTTCTGTAGTTCTGGTCTAGGGAACCTAGGGAAGGGAGAGTTCATAAATACCAGGTGCTCCAACAGGTGGCTTATATATAGGGTGTATGGCTTGCCCACAAGAGTCCTGGTGGCCCACCTGGCTAACATCCTCTTTCATTCCCAAACATATCCCAGAGTGCATATTAAATAATAAGGTCACCCTGCTCATGTTCATTATCTCATTTAATCCTTATAAAGAACCCCAAAGCAGGTATTATTATCCCATTTTGCAGATGAGAAAATTAAGCTTGGACAGATTAAGTATGTTTGCCTAAGGCCACGCAGTCAGGAAGTGATACAGCCTAGAATTGAAGCCAAGTATGTTTTGCTCCAAATCCACACTTTCACCTAATGTTAATATTGTGAACCTGCCCTTCCCCATCTTGCTCCTCTTCAGTGCAGGGTGGACAGCTGGGGCATGATACCCAGAAGCTTCAAACTACCACTCCGACCATTCCACAGGACTCCCCAGCCTTGCAGTGATAGCCAAAAGTGACGTCAGGAAAGGCCAATGCTAGGAGAGAAGAAGTACTAAATTGATCGATGAAGCAGGCACTACAAAGCTGCCCAAATCCTTTAAAAGCAACTGATCTGAAGATGACAAATGACAAATGACATAATCAAGAATGTGTTTCAGTGCAGTTGGGTCTCTCATGCACTTCACACAGAGAAGATGAGACCATTTCTGTACCTGAAGGGACATCAGAGGTCACCTAGCTGATGGTGATCTATCCTTGAGCAATGTAACTATGAGTAACAGTAACCATGGCTCCATTTCATCTTCACAGAAACTTTCTGTACAGGTAGGGGAGTCAGAATCTCGGAAAGGCGTGTGTGAGGACAACACTTGGCACTGACAGGGCCCCTGGCTAACTATGACCTGGTCCTTATACCATCAAATCCTACTATCCTTTGAGGGTTACTGAGTCAATCTCTGTATTCTCATTTATGAGGAATCATAAAATTAAAGGCCTTTGCCCAAAAGAAAATGACTCCCTATTTTCAATGCAGGAGAGTAACCCCTCTCCTGTGGTTGGTTGAAACAGTCCTAGATGAACCAGAGAAGGGAGAGCCTTAAAAATGGGTTAGAAGACCTAGGTCTCAAATGAAATTAGATTTCCTCCCTCAGGGCCTTTTTTTCTATGTGGTATTCACTGGGATTTTGAGTCTTTGTACCTGCACATTAACTCTGGCAACAAAGAGAAGAAACAGAGCAGCAGACATAAGCATTGATCCAATCTGAACAGATTCTCACACCTCAAAATAACTTAGCAACGTTCTTCAGACACTCGTAGTGCTTAAGAACCAAGAGCCTAGTTGTATGGAGGGATTTCAGAGAAATAATCACATCACTTAACACAGCCCTTCTTTCTTCTGTTCTTTCTTCCTGGGCAGGGATATGCAATCTCCACATTGCCCTTTTCTCTACTAAGACAAAGGATGACGACTAACCTTTGTGGGTCATGCTATACTAAGGAACATATCTGTTAATGTAAAGTAAATCTTCCCACATACCTGGAACCCAAATAAAAACCCTAACAACTTAGACACCAAGGCATCCTACCTTGGGGGATGTGAAGGTACATTTGAGTTTCCGGGGCACTCTCTCATGGGCCATTTCAGTCCATTCAGCAAACATATCATCGCGGTAAGCCAGGGAAACATCCATGGAAACTTCTGCATTTTCTCCTGCAAGAGAAAGGATGCACAATTCAGAAATGGCATCTGGGAAGGTATTTTGGAAACAGTTCAAAAGTTCTCATAGGCTCTGCCATGGAAACCAAGACAAAAGAAATATATTAGTTTCTCTCAAACTCTAGATCCAAGTTTCCAAATCAGAAACTTAAAAGTCATAGGGTGAATGTCAAAGTCAGATGCTTGGTCCCTTCCATAACCTCTTTGCCAAAGAGTCAAAGAGCTTCCACATAAACTCCTCCAGAGGTGGAGGTCTCACTCTCTCTGAAGCAGCTCAAATGGTCAGATTGTGACTCATGATCAGCACTTATCTTCCTGAGACTTGCAACACAGGTCCTAGGTCTGCCCAGAGGAGTTACATGGAACGTGAGGTCCTTCTTCCACAGAAGGGCCTGAGGTGCCTGAAACTCATACTTCATCTGTTGGTGTTTGCTCTCTTAGCTGATAAAAAATAACCACCGCTTAGAGGCATGATTTAAGTACCCTTCAAGGCATTCTTCTTAAAATTACTCCCAAAGAAGTTCTCAAAAATGGGATCTTTTATTTCTCAAAAACTCAAAACTCCTTCTGCAAATTGAAGGGAAAGTTAATGTAAAAGATGAAGGGTTTTTCCAAAATTAAAGACTTATATACACAGATAAAAATATAATAATAGGCACATAATTGCGCAAATGAATATTCACATGTACTTCCATATCAGTAAGAACCATAAATGGCTTTAACTCACCACAGAACTCATTAAGGAGATGAGATGAATAAAAATTGCATCCATCCATTTTGTCTTATACTGTGCTGATCAAGTTCAAGAACAGAAGAGTCTTAATGGGGGGAAAAACACAGATCACATTTCCAAAATGACTGGAGATCCAGTTCTCACCGGCGTTATGAGAAGGGGTTCAATTCTAGGCTCTAAAAACAGATGATAACTACTGTTTGGAAAATTAGGCTTTCTATCCACTGACCCAGTGTGACCTGAAGCCAATTTGACCATGTGAACCCCAAGTTCTCTGAAATCAAGAAAGAGAAAGAAAGAATTCAAGAAAGGAGAGATTTGAGGCCATCTGGATATAGATGAAACCCTCAATGAACACCAGTGCCCTGTTACTTTATTAGTACTATTTATATCCTCAAACATGGTGAATTGGCCATTCCTATTTTCTTCCTCTCCCTCCTGAAATTCCACAGAACAAACAGTAGAGGAATTCAAAGGATATTAAATCACAAGGGGGAAAAGCATGGTAATGACATGAACAGATCGGGGATTGCAACAACTTTTTAAAAAAGGAAAAACAGATGAAGTAGGGCTTCTTGACAGCCACAGAGAGGAGCATAGTCTAAACTGCTACAGAAGGGATATTGTGGAAAAGTGAGCCATCATGTCCAGTAGACCCCCAAGGAGCTCAAAATTTGAGCACATCAGTATTGCAGAAGACAGAGGTGAGGCACAGTGCTGACAACAGGATAACTGGTTCAAAGTCTATACACAAAATCACTGGATCTCCGGGTCTTCCATATTTTCCAGTCTCTTCACAGTTTGAGGGGAGACTCTGGACTTGGAGACACCAGGCAGTGCAGAGTCTCAGGGCTGAAAACAGGGAAGTACAAGTCTACACATAAGAAACTGTGGGTCACTCAGTTTGACAATGTGTTAGAGTTTATATGTCCTCTTGGTTGGGGCTCAAGCTGGCTACAGCTGCTCCTCCCTTGATGGCCTCAGTGGTCAACAGAATGAACTGGCCAGGGCTCTCACATTAGACACCAAGCTACATCTTTTCATTTCTTTTTTTTTTTTTTTCTAAAGTTTATTTACTTTGAAAAAGAGCACAAGTGAGCGGGGGAGGGACAGAGAGAGAAGGAGGGAGACACAATCCCAAGCAGGCTTGGCACTGACATTGCAGAGCCTGATGAGGGGCTCCAACCCAAGAACTATGAGACCATGACCTGAGCTGAAACCAAGAGTTGGACGCTTACCCGACTAGGCCACCCAGGCGCCCCTATATCCTTTTCATTTCTAACACTAGCATTAGGAATTGGGACTTTCAGCTATGTTGAAAGAACACTTCCAGAAACCACAGGACTTGAGACGGTAAGTCTGAAAAGCTGTAAAAGAAGTTATCAGTCTGCATATTGGGCTTCTTGGTGCCCCAGCGTTCAGAGTAGCACTGGCCTTAGATATTGGCAGAAAGGGCCCTTAATTTGGGATCCACATTTTAAAGGGCCTTGCTGTCTGGCCTTCTTCTAACTGTTCCCTTTCTCATAGGAAGAGAAACCCTCAAGTGAAAGGGACATGCCCACCCAGAGCCGAAACCCCTTACCCCTATTTTTAGAATATGCTCCAAGAACTCAGTACCCCAGAATACCCCACCCTGATAGCTCTGAGTCACGGCCTTAGTAGGGGGTCTTCCCCAGATCTGGCCCCCCAAAGGGAACTATACAACCACTGTGCACCTCTGGGCTCAATAGTGGTCAAAGGCTACTCTTTGTAGGATACAGTCAGAGATTGAGCATGGAGGTTGGGGTGTTCACACACATAGCACTCAAAACTCTTTTGTAGGAGATGGAGCCAGGTGGAAAGAAAAGGCCTTTAGGGGTCCACAACTCCTTGGTCAGTCCCATTTTGGCACAGAATTCCAAGAAGTGCAAGAATCCTAAATTCAAATCTGGCTTTCCAGTTCATTATGAAGGCAAATTTGTTATAATCAGATAATAGAACTTAACCTGGCTTAACAATTTGTTGGCCTGACTTATCACTTTTAAGTATTTAGACATGTGACAGCTATGCTTTCTTAGGCACTCTTGCCTTGGGCTCAAATGTTAGGGGTGAGCCTCATCAGAACAGGTGCCTCAGAGAGAGGGAAGGCCAGGCAGACTCACCTCCTGGCCTTCTCCCAGCTTTTAAAGTTATTCCCATCTGTTGGGAATCCCTAAAGGAAAAACTGTCTTAAAATATGCTGTTAAAAGCAAACAAATTTTAAACACTGCTTTCATGTCTGATTACTCTGTATTTAGCCCCTATGACTTCCGTGCTTTCATTTAAATGACCTCATTTAATGTTCTCAACAAACTCTATGAAGTGGGCACAGATATTTCCTTTTGATTAGTGAGTTAGCTGAGGTCCTCAGGTATTAAGTAATTAATTTGCCTGAGGTCATACTGTTGTTGGTAACAGGAGGGAGACAACCATTTTCAAGTTGCCTGAAAACACAATCATCTTTTTTACATTGCTTAGAAAAGACTCACTACCTGCTGTTAAAAGCAGCCCATCAAATTAGTCACAAAAGATGAATATGTAAGTCTTCAATAAAAATGCAGGCTCTATGCAGACACCCTCTCCTTGAGGCCTGGCATCCATCCTGTGCATAAGAGGTTAGAAATTTCCCAAGAATACACAGCTAGTAAATGGCAGAGTTGGGACTTAAATCTGGGTCTGGACCACTCCAAAACCCCACTACTCTCAACTACCTTTGTTGGTAGAAATAGTAGACTTCAAAAGAAACCTAACAGGGGGTACCTGGCTGGCTCAGTTGGTAGACGGTGCAACTCTTGATCTCAGGGTCCAGAGTTCAAGCCCCAAGTTGAGCATAGACCGTACTTTAAAAACAAGCAAAATAAAACTTGACAGTTGAATCAAGCACACTGTGTAACATGGGCCACTCAACGCTAACCAAACACCCTTTGCAGCTTCCTACAGAGGAGAAATACGTAGTACTCCTTGGAGGCCGTGAGCATGGCTTGCAGTGTGTCTGGAATTCTCTTATCTGAGCTACACAGTGCCATTTCAGAAATCTGACTGAGGAAGTGTGATGTGATGTGAAGACGTGATGTGACATGACGTGACATGACGTGATGGAGCTGGAGGCCTGAGGCAAGCTGGGTTCATGTCATGGTCTGCCCCTAACCACATGGGAGATCAGAGACAGGCTGGGTCTGGACGGGGCACTAAACCCCGTCTGTTGGAAGAGGCCACTTGTAGCTCCAGACCGCAGCCATTATGAGGCAGTACAGGTCGGTCTCACCAGACCTTCTGCTTTTTTCAAGACAAAGCAGAAATGCAGATTGTTATGAAACATCTCTCCATTTTTAAATGCCTGTAATTAATTCACTAAAAACAAAAACTAAGCTACAACAAAATGAAACAAACTCTCTATGCAGTTCAGCTAATAAAATACCAGGCAACCCGAGTGATACTGTGGAGGGGACACTTTTCATACTGCCTCCAAACCACCATTCTTTTCTTTCTGTTCCACCATCAAGTGAAGTTCTTCCTTTCTTTTTCTTTTTTTAAATCTTTTTTTTTACATTTATTTATTTTTGAGAGACAGAGAGAGACAGAGCATGAAGAGGGGAGGGGCAGAGAGAGAAACAGACACTGAATCTGAAGTAGGCTCTAGGCTCTGAGCTAGCGGTCAGCACAGAGCCCGATGCGGGGCTCGAACCCACAAACCATGAGATCATGACCTGAGCCGAAGTCGGACGCTTAACTGACTAAGCCACCCAGGCGCCCCAAGTGAAGTTCTTTCTAAAGCATTCTATTACTGTTCACGAACTGTATCACATGTTCCGCCTCATCCTCACAATCACTTACTTCCTGTATTGTCTGGGACGGGTATCATCATTCCTGAGGCAGATAAGTCAAGACTCAGAAAGCCCCACCTCTAGAAACAACAGAATCAAGCTTCTAGAGCTTCATGAACTGCAGCCCTCTAACTTTTTGCCATCTTTCATAGTGTACTTAAAAAATAGAAACTGGGGTGCCTGGGTGGCTCAGTCAGTTAAGTGTCTGACTTCAGCTCAAGTCATGATCTTGCAGTTCATGAGTCTGAGACCTGCACCAGGCTCTGTGCTGAAGCTCGGAGCCTGGAGCCTGCTTTGGATTCTGTGTCTCCCCCTCTCTCTCTGCCTCTCCCCTGCTTGCACTCTGTCTCTGTGTCTCTCAAGAATAAATAAAACATTAAAAATTTTTTTAATAATTAAAAAAAAAAAAGAAACCACAGGGAGAATGGTAGGTTCAAGTGACCCTCTGACCTTCCCTCACTGAACTTTGTGATATCACCCTTTGGCATAGATGCTCAGGCTTCTAACCCTGCTGGAATAGGACGTGTCTCCTAGGATTTTGTGACCATTAAGTTAGTTACCACATGGGAAAAAAATGCTTAGAACACTGCATGAAGTGTTAGCTACTGCTAACATGCAGAAAGCATGAAGAATTAGCTACTGTCTTTATCATTTTATTAGGGAAGTGCAAGTCTTATACCTACCTTTAATTCAAAATAATTACCAGGTCTCAGGAACATCAGACTTCCCACTATGAACCCCTATCCAAACCTGGAACACAGAAATCAGAAATAGGAAAGCACTGGGCAGAGGAACCCAGCAAAGCTGTGAAGTCAGCCACCTGAATCATTTTCTCTTCTGCCTCCAATGGACTCAGAAATAAATTTCAGCTTTAATGACTATGTCGCACGTAATAAAACACCGGTTTCATGACTCCCGGGATACTGCGTGGGCAATACTACCCTCCCTCCCCCACCAACACCCCTAGAGATAATGAAAGTGAAGAATCCAATTTGAACTCCCTGGGAGAACAGCAAGAAGGCCAAGGCTACCTCTGGCACCTGGAGAACGCTCCCTATAAAACAAGGACACTGGTTATACCTGTTCCATGCGGAAAAGTGGTAAGGTATCAATAAAGGGCATTTGTAGATTTGAAACCCGTGATTTTCCACACCTATACCAAACCAGCAGCTTTGCGATTCTGTGGGCTCTCCAAGCTTCACATTTCTCAAATGGCTTTGGAGACACATTTCAGTTGGGTAGAAAATTCATTTGGAATACTGGGAAAGGAGGTGTGGAAAGGCACTGTGGTTCTTCACATTTACTATTTTCATCCTGTTACGGGGGTGGTGCTCTGACATGAGGAAATCTGCACTCCTTGGTTCTGTAGGTGCAGACTCTGTAGAGTATTATTACAGGTGGAAAGATCTATGCCTTTCAATATTGGGAAGCACCGACCAATCATATCCTTAGGAATCATGTAACCTTCTCAGTTAAACTGTCCTGCCTTGCAGAAGAAAAGCATTTGCCAATCAGTTTTCCAAAGACAAGTAGAAAGCCAGAGAGAGGATAGCAAGTCCTTTTCATAAAGCAAGAAATGGTTGGGGAGACAAAAAGGAAGAATCTAAGCACCCCAAAATATCTAGGGCAGCTGCTTAATGTTAAAAATGGATCCCGGTGGAGTGAAGCAATGAAAGATGAAGCTTCACTGAGGAAGTGATCAGGGTGCCTCTCATTTAGACTTCTTGAAATGGGCATTTTCCAGCCAAGATGGTAGAGTCTGTGGGCCAAAGAGGTCTGTTTTGGAATTCTATCTTTATGTCTTTCTGAATGAGTGACCTTGAATGAGTCTCAGTTTCCACAGGCAAAATAGAAATCATGGGACCTACTTCACTAGGCTGTTGACAGGACCATTTGGTACACAAGTACTTAAAAATACTAGTTCCCCTTCCATCCTGATTTAGGATGGTTGGGTTGACCAGTTACCTGGAAATAAAGGGGAGAAAGGGGAGGGCAAGTTACATTAAGAGAAAATAAAGAATTATTTTTGGTTGTCAGAAGCTTTTGGGTTCCCTGAGAAACCTTGGTTTTCCTGGGAAAACATTAAAGAAATTTCAAAATGCTCACATGCATTCCCACATTCCATAGGGGAGCCGCCAGTCACCAGGGATTGTTTGGGTAACCTCAGAAGGAGGCTGCACAGACCAGCCTCCTCCCAGCCTCCAGCAGACATATAATCTGGGGTTATTTATGCCAGCGTTCCTTCCCCAATCAAAAACTCTCTGACCTGGCTTGTATTTTCTTGACGCTTTCAATTAAGGAAATAACAAAACCAACCCTGTCCTACATCCATGGTTAAGGGAAGCAAAAATGGACTCAGCTAATTATAAATTTGGCCCTGGCTGTTTTCTTAAGATGCCCTACAGGCCTGGGTGTGCACAGTTATAAAAATGAATGAGTACAATTATTTCGCAAACCAGCCTAACAGTTTAGTTTACATTACCTCTGTCGTTTGTCTCTATCACATCAAGCATTTGCATTCCGGAGAAATATTTTCCACGTGTAAGAAGACATTTTGCTAAGTATCGTCGAAATGATCCCTTGCTATAATGTGAAGCACCATCTCCTAGTTGAAGTAAGCAGTCTGAAACATGCAATGGGGGAAACGTTCCTCACATTGGTCCTTTTGCAAAGTGACAACTCAGAAAACATCCACTTATCCCTACTGTACCGCTTAAAGGCTATACATTTGGAAAAGGAGCTGGGGATATAACTGTTTCATAGACAAATGGATCTGAAGTACCACGGGATATAGTAAAACTACATCCATTGGTTGTAGAATGGCTCTTTCCTCTTGTCACTCACTTCACTTGCCCTGAGAGGTGGCACCAGCCCCTCTCAAGTTCAGATTTCCCTCTTGAGTTTGAAATCTGCAGGCTCACTTCCCACTGGAGGTCTCTACTTCCATGGTTCAGAAAGCCAAACCACCAAAGCTGGTACACTCTCTGCTCATCAAGTCCCGCAGATTTATTCCCCTCTCTCTCCTCACAGTCACTCCTCTTGCTCAAGGCCACCATACTCTTGGGCCTAAATAATTCAACCATATGCCCCATTCCTATCTGTTCTCCACACTGCAGCCAGGAAGATGATTTCTGAAATACTTCCAGTGCCTCTACATGGTCCTCCTTAAAATGTTTAAAAGTTGAAACTTCTTGGGGCACCCGGGTTGCTCAGTCAGTTAAGTGTCTGACTTCAGTTCAGGTCATGATCTCATGGTTCATGAGTTTGAGCCCCACATCAGGCTCTCTGCTGACAGTGCAGAGCCCGCTTTGGATCCTCTGTCTCCCTTTCTCTGTCCCTCTCCCACTTGTCCATGCCCTTTCTCTCAAATAAATAAACATTAAAAAATAAAATAAATAAAATTTGAAACTCCTTAAATGGCATAAAAGGCTAATTTCTGGCCCTGGTTGGCATCCTAGGTTCATTTGTTAGGAGTTCTTCTCTATTCCTGCCACCCAGGTGGCAGGTCACCTTGAGTGTAGCCCGCCACTCCGCCTCCGGCCTTGGAATACGGGTAAGAGCTCAGGCTGTGGAGACAGCCTAGAATTGTAGCCCACCTAGACCACTTGGCGCCTGTGCAGTGATGGGTGACTACCCAACTTTCCTATCTACAGATGAGGACAACAGTAATGCCCATCTCCTACAGTTGGGTGGATTAAATGAGATAATGAGCATGAATTGCTCAGCACAGCCCTGGCATACAGTAAACATGCAGTAAATGCTGGCTGCTACTCAAGGTGAACTATGCTGGCTGTACTCAAGGTCCCTGCCAGCACCCCAAATTTTAAAAAGGTGTCCCCTCTGAGAAAATGAATTACAAAAAAGGTTCCTTTTATTCTGGGCTGAGGACAGCACTCTGCAGCCCCACTCATATCAGACTCCTGCTCATCTAAAATTCGCTAGATTTAATCCTGCCTTCCCTCACTCACTAAAACTTGATGAAGTAGCCCTCACACCCTGCACATGCATCACTGTACCACTTACCCTACTACAGTGCAACTACCTGACTATTTCTCTCCCTACCCACCTCCCACTAAGACAGAGGGGTTCCTGAAAGCCAGGAACTGCCTCGGTTTCCTTCACAACTATTATCATCCATGTCCTTACAGAATATATATTCATTAACTATCTGCCAAATTAACATCATCCTTCTTTCTCCAAATACTTCTACAACCCAAAATTTATTCTGTTACTCCATCACTTTATACCCCACCTGTGTGGTCTATAGTTTACTCTGTTTTGATGGCATTCATTCTTTTCCCAATGCCTGCTGCCCTTTTCTTACTCCCACACGCATGCATACATGTACACACATACACACACACACACCGCTCAGAAAGATGTTCTTTAAATTTGGCCCAATGGTCCCATCGAGGAACAATGTACCTGTCCCCCAGGGTGAAAGGACAGCTTTTAAGGGAAGGGATCCTGAGGGAGGTACTGTCTCCTTTCCCCATCTCTGTATAAATCATAATACAGGGTTGCACTAATATTCTGCTTGAGAGGGCTAGTGGGGGCAACGGAGGAAACAAGATGTAACCTCAGGGGCTAGAAACCAAAGGGTTCTCTGAGTTTAAGGATTAAACAAAGCAATAAAAGGGTTGGCCTTTGAGGTCTATATCCCAAATCTGTAGGGATAAGAGAATAGATGGGATTACTTGCAAGAGATTCCAGAGAAGAAAAACTGTACACCATTCACTGAGGTATAACATGTCATGTTCTTTGGTAAACTATTCAAGCCTCCTTTGCCAAGTTGGAAAGGAAGTTCATGAGGAACTGAGAACCCATATCTGGTGCTGCCAAGAGGGAATCAATATACCTCTGAAACCCCTAATGCTAGCTGGACCATTCCGTCCAATTCATTTTTTCTTCCACCAAATATTTTTAAGTACCTACTAGTTTCCATGCACAATAGTGGGGGATTAAAAAAAAAAAAGACATACAAGGTAAAGTTTGCTCTTAATTGTTCACAGTAGAGTAGGGAAGGCAGGTATAAACACAAATAAGTATAATCACATGTGGTTAGTACTACATTAGAGTATAAAGTATAGAGTCAGTACAAAGATGTCAAGGGTGCTGGCTTGGGGTTCAAAGAATATAGCACAGAATACATAATCTTCTGGATCACCTCATCCATAAGAGGTAATGTTTAACTGTAACTCACAGGATGAGTAAGAGTTCATTAGGAAATGAAGAGAAAGAATTACAGGCAGAGGGAGCTGCATGAATAAAAAGCCACGGAAACATAAACAATATCGTGGAGTCAGAGAAATTGAGAAATCAAGTAATTCAATATGGCAGAGAATGGGAGAAGGAGTGGAGAGAATGGGCAAGGCTGGCGAGTGGGGCAGCATTTTGTTTAGAAAGATGTTTAAGCAAAGAGGCCAGGCAGCTGTGTGAGAGGGTGGGGACATTAGCATAGAGAGATCTAGAGAAAACTCAGACCCACTGCATTGACACAGTTCTCAGCATACTTAAGATTACCTAATCCCGTAGAAACTATCACCAGGAGGACCTTCCCTGTTTTCCAAGTAATCTGAATTCAACAATGAACAGATCTTTACCTAACAAAGCTTGAGAAGTCAGAATCATTCAAGCTGGCAAGTGTTAAAACACTGGAAAGCAAACATGGCAACAGCTCTTTCCCATTTGACCATAATCAACATAAATACGAGAGAAAACAAACTTGACAGCCAAGGGAGCAAAACACACAGTGGGCTTCTTTGCTTTCTCCCCAGGACACTGTCAAAGCACACAGCATTCAGAATAGCTGACTTGATGGTTACAGAAATCTACCTGCCTCTTCCTCTCACCCCCACCCCTTCTCTCTGAAAGCAATTAGAGAAGAGAGCTTCATTCACACTGAATCTAAAAATAGATGATGGCAGAGTTCACAGACTGACAGCTGCATTCTCATACAGTAACCAGGAAAGGAAAGGGATGGCTAATTTAACTTAACAACTTCCAAAACAAACAGGGCAGAAGTAGTCCAGGATAAAGAGAAAACACAAAGGTCAGCTCTTCAAAGAGCTGGAAGAGGAATGGGGTCACTTGGTGGCAGTTTATTAGTCCTCCCCAAATCCTGATGAAATCAGCTAAGTATTTTGCCCAGATCTGCCCAGAGTCCCTCAGATAAGAGCTCTGGCAAACCAAGCTGCTAGAGGAATCCAAGCAAGATCAGGCAGAAGGGCCAAGACTTGCCCTCTTAACTTCTCCATGCATCACCTGGACACCCACAAGCTGAGTAAGTCGCTACATTTTCTGGATAAGATAAATGAGCACATTTCCTGCCCCCCGCCCCCAACTAAATCATACTGCCTAGCCTGGGGCAGCAAAAAAAAAAAAAAAAAAAAGTTATCCAGGAAATAAACAAGGAGCATTAAGAGGGAGAAACCAGGTGTCTAAAAGGAGTGACCATTCCTTTTCCTCTTCTGGGTCCTAAAATGTTTTAGTTTCTCCTCTCATTCTGGCCTCCCCAGGGAGGGGATTATGGTTGAGCTTCAAAGAAGCAAGGGAATGCCTGTGGGCAGGAAGCAGATTCTCTCCAGTGCAGGCTCTCAGGGGCACTGCCAGCCAGCTAAATGTCGGAGCACTGTACCCCAGCATTCCCGTGCCGCACTGCCTCCATCGCCCTGGTGACTAAGCTGTTTCAACAGCTGTGTTATTGCTGGATTCAGGCCAGTGTTCTTCACACAGAGGATTTGTGTGGGGAATTCAGGATTTGGGGCTCTATTTGCAGATGAGGTCCTACCCTTGATCAATCAGCAAGGGCCTTCCCCAGACTAGAGCTCCAAACAGCAATGAGACGATATTGGGCTACCACCCAGCCTTCCAGGAGATGGACAGAGTCCTAACAGCACAAAGAGGTAGGAGAAAGCAATGTGTCTGTGAGAGGGAGAGAGAAAGAAGGAAGCAAAATCAAAAACCACCCTTGGTTGAGCCCCGGCAGACCTCCACTGCCCCTCCCTCAGTATAAGGCACCTGCCCTAACATGCTCCTTTATCTTCTCTTTCCCTCCTGCCATCTCCCTCAGTCTCTCCTTTGAAATAATTTCTCTTGCGTTTCAGGTGTTGTTGACACCCGCTTTGCCTCTACAAGCTTGCCCCTGAATACAAAGTTGGGCCTCCCAGGAGCCCCTGGCCTCCCTGCCTCTCATCACATCACTTATACTCATTTATGTTCCTATCACCTCTGAGGCAAGCAGGGCCTGCTGACTTGTTCCCTCACTACCCCAATCTCTAGGCACTTTGCTCAGCATGGCGGGCACTCCTTTACTAACTGCTGAACAAACCACCAAAGCCCTTTGCACTGAGGGGTGACCCTTATTTCCTGTGGGGGGGGGTGGGCAATTTTCATTTCTAGTCCATTCCAGGATGCACCTAGGAGCCCTATTAACCTGCTCTTTCTCCTAAGTTCTCACCAAGAGCAGTTGGGCTACATTTTCTGAATTTGAAGAAATCTTAGAAATGGGAGTTTTTGTATAAATAAGGTATTGCATTTTTAAAAGAAATAAAACAATGATTTTCAAAAGCTCCTATTTTTGAGTGCCTACTACATGCAGACATATTCAGATGTGTAAACATTTTCAGGCACATACGTGCCAGCCTGATACAGATGATCATCTGCCGTCTCAACAGGAGGAAATTGAGGCCTATGATCACACTGCTAGCATGGGAGAGAGGTACACTATGAACTCAGGTGTGCCTGACTCCACAGCTCAAGTTGTTTGCCATCATGTCACAGATCAGTTGAGTTAGGAGACCTATTTCTCGGTCTAGGTAAAGCCACTTACTAGTTGTACAATTTGAGGGGTTTTTTTTTGCATTGTATTCTTTCATTAATTACTGAAGTTGGATCAAACCAAGGTCCATCTCGTTCTAACATTTTGTGAATGTAGAAATCTAACACACCACCAGCTGCTGAACTGAATTCTGCACTTGTGGCATTGTGGCAAAAACAAAGAACAATAATACAAACCCTGCCCTCAGGCCACTTGTAATGGTGTTAGAGTGACAAGGGATAAAAACTCTGACGAATATGAGTTAAACAGTAGCAAATACAAAAATACCAGCGTACATGGCAGTACTTGAGAAAAACACCGTCATAACTATAAAAGGACAATAGTACATTTCAACAATGTTTTTCTCCCCACTCCCCCTCAAAATATCTTTTTGCTGCCAGCAGGACAAGCCAGCTACCAGAAGGGATTCCATCTGTTTCACGGGAAAGCTTTGTTTCTGACAAGTTTCGTAAAGGAAAAAGTAGGCTAGAACAAGCTTTTTATTTCCAACCCACCTTTTCTTCGTTCCCATGAATGAGGAGGGGATACAAATGAAGGCAGGCAGCCAGGGAGAAAAATAATATGGCTGGTGGTTCCTGACCTCTTGGATTCCTGCCGTCAGAGAAGCCCGAGAGGCAACATTTAATTGTGGAAAAACCAGCCTTGCTCTTCTCTTATCTTTTTCCTCTGTGACTTAAACCCACAATTACTGGCAACCCCTAGATTCCGAGTCACTCAGCTGGTGGTGCCAGCGATGGCTGTCTGTAGCTGAAAAGCAAAAGGGGAGTCAGATTTTACCTGCCTCCGAAGGCAGCCTCGAGCGAGCAGCCCTAACCCAGCTTTACGACTTCTCCCATTAAAAAGTTCACAGATGCCCTCCCGTTGGGAATACCACCATGCGAGAAGTCCAAATGGAAAAAAAAAAAAAAGAAATGCGATTTCCAGCTGCTGCATAATACAAAGAACAAGCTACAAATCTCAAATCCTGAATTCCACATTTTATTTCAGCACTAGATAACATGATTTTCAATTCCTTTTCTTAAGGATCAAACTCCAAATTTCTTTGCCTGGCCATCAATGCAACTCACCAACTGCCCCCTCAGTCTTTTAGGAGCTTATCTTTTCTCTCCAATATGAAATTCTTCTGCAGCCTAACAAATGGGCTCTCTGTCCTTCACATACATGTTCTTTCACAGCATTCCATGGTGGGAAAATAGGGATCTTGGTCCTGGCTTCCTCACCTGCAAACAAGGTGACCCTGGAAAAGTCACTTCACTTCCATAGTTTCAGTCTGCAGAGCTTTGAGAGGTTGTGTCCCAGATACTTCTACTCTCATCTTAAATTATTATCCTATTCCAAAACATTTTAATTTATATGTTAACACACGTTTACAGTCAAATGTAATTAAACCATGCCTTGTGGGCATATTCTCCTAAGGATGCTGAAAATTTCCCACACCTGTTTTAGGGTTTCTCTGATTGCTTAAGTGCTGATCAACATGTAATTTGAAACTCATGGGGTCCATCCATATCATGAAGTTGGAGCTCTTACCTAGAGATTCATGGAAAACCTCTGGGGGTTCAGTTGAAACATGAATACAAAATGTCTGAATGTCTGACGTTTTCTCGGAAGGTCAAGGTCCTTGATCCAAAGTTAAGAACCACTGTCCTGAAGTAATGAAAGGCCTATGGCCAGCAACCACCCAGGTCCTTGTGTTGCATACTCAGCCCTGCTGTCCTCCTTTCTGGACTTCTACATTCTCTCCAGAACTCACACTCCTTTCTGCTCGAGTCCAAGAATAATAATAACTTACCTTTATTGAGCATTTACCATGTACTTACTATGTAAAAGCTACATACATATTATTCTACTTTCATCCTTAAAACCATCTTACAAGGGTGGCACTACAATTACATATCTCTATTTTATAGATGAAGAAAATGGAGTACAAGGAAGTTCATTAACTTATCAAAGGTGTCACAAAATTTATAAGCGTCAGGTCAAGAATTTAGCCCAAACACTCTGGTTTCCCAGAACAAAAGTCAGCTACTTTTGAACTGTTTCTTTGCCATGATATATTAGTCACAAATTTCAACATCTCCTTTAAGATTTCACACTTCAGGGCTCAGTTAAAAAATTACCTTCTCAGTTAAGTTTACCATTTCCCCTTCTTTGTTTATGGAATACTCTAGGCACTTAGCACTGAATACATTGGTGTAATTTTTCGTTTCTTTTTCTCTGGACTAGACTGTGAGCTCCTAATTAATTATTTTGAGTACATCTTGAGTATTTAGACAGCCTGGGGCTATGCTAAGTATGGAGACAAAAAGACGAACAAGATACGGTCCCCGCCCTCAAAATTCAGTCTTGCAGGATAGAGAAAAGTAACAAAGAAAGGCTATGAGGTTTTTCTGAAACACATGTATCTTAAATCCTAAGTACAAAAAATGCCAGCACATAGTAGAAGCCCAATAAATGACCACAGAATGAATGAAGGAAGTTGGGAAGAAGGACTCAGAAGCCGGACTGTTGAATTAAAAGGTCTACCTTCCCTTTATGAAAACTCTTTGAGGTTATTTATACACTGACTCACCTAAAAACTGCTTCCTGTGTTGGTGTCTATGATACATTTTTTAATGTCAGACTAAAAATACACTTCCAGTACACCAACCCTGTCTGCCTACCCAAGGACTAGAAATGAACACAAGGTAAACACATAACAAAATAAAATACTAGAAAACTCATTCATGTCAACACTAAGCTCACCCACTAACAAAGGGGCATCTTCGAAAATGGTTCATACTTGAGGGTCTGTGAAGTCACCTATTTAACAAGGCTGAAGGGATACTTATAAGATTTTTATAAAGCCAAAGAATCTTAAGTGAGTCATGGACTCACAGCAAAAGAGAGTTGGAATAGATAGGACCTCAGGAGTCATCTGGGATAATTTCCTATTCAGAGCAGGGAGATGCTCCATAGCACTAGACAGACTGGGGGTGAGTCAAGGTACTGCACTCCAGAGATTACTTGCTTATAACCCATCTATTTCTCAGCTGTAAGACTCTGAACAAGTCTTTAATTTCCTCACTCTGTGAGGGGGACCTGTTGATATGATCAGATGAATAAAAGTAAAGTTGTCTCAGTCGAGAGGATTTGGTTGCAGGTACCAGGATTTCACCTGTTTTAGGTAGACAGAAATCAGCTGGAAGGAGCCTGGGTGGCTCAGTCAGTTGAGCATCTGACTTTGGCTCAGGCCATGATCTCAGTTTGTGGGTTCGAGCACTGCATCGGGCTCTGTGTTGACAGCTCAGGGTGTGGAGCCTGCTTTGGATTCTGTTTCCCTCTCTCTCTCTGCCCCTCCCCAACTCACACACACTCTCTCTTCCCCCCACTTTCAAAAATAAACATTAAAAATTTTAAAGAAAAAGAAAAAGAAATCAGCTGGAAGAGACAAGGGTATCTCAAGAAATCTGAGGGCAGAAAGTACTATCAAACCTGTGGGACTAGAACCAAGAAAGAAAATGATCACTTGTAATCGATTGTAATTATACCCCACAGATCTTCACCTCCACTTGCCTCTTTGCACCTGGTCTTCCCACTCTGCGAACCAGCTTTCTGTGCTTCTCCATGCATGTGGTGAATGATGGCTGCCCAGGGAGCCCTCAGGACTTCTCATTTAGATGCCAATGAAGGTGGGTCTAGAAATACTGAATCCCTGTGTTGCACAAGAGAGAATCTGATTGCTCTCCTTAGGTCAAGGGCCCATCCTAATCCAATCAGCTGTGGCTGGGGGGGTGGATCCTGTGGCCAGCGGCCCACTTAGCTGGTGTGGTGGAAGCCCACACTCTGAGGGAGAGGAAATATGCGAGTTCTGCAAGAAAATGGTATGAAGCCAAAGAAGATGGCTGGCCACAAAGACAAGCATCAGCATCACCCCGTGCAAACTATCACTATGGTCACTATCATGATTCTCTCCACTCCAACCAGCTTTTGCTTGATTATTAGCAGTGACAAGCTGCTCCATACTTGAAGAGACAACTCCAACTATATGACAGCAACTTTTTTTTAAGATGCTGAATTTAAGTATTTTGAATATTTTAAAATTTAAATTTAAATATATAAATTAAAATAAATTTAAAATTAAATATTTTCAGTCTTCCCCCAAACCTTACCTGTAAAAAAGATATAACCTTGCTTGTTAGGTTAGGCCTGAACTTCCCTTATGGCCATAATATGTGTAACAGGTAAGGCATAAAAGATAGATACATTGGACAATTATTTTAGGAAATAACCTCAAACAGAAAAATTTAAAAACCAGAACCTCCTCTTGCTTTAAAGAATTACTACTACCTCTCCAACTGACACTATTAGCACAAATTTACTAAAGCAAAAGAGAACTGGAACCAGGTCTAGCAACAGTGTGGAGACAATAAGTAGATATTAAGGGAAATTTTTTTTTTCAAATGTAGAGTCCCTGGCACTTTTGCAAGTAGAATTCTGCTTTGTTGAATAGAGGATTTTCCTTCCCCCATCCAACTTACTTTTGTTTTGAAAAGCATAATCCAGAAAGTCATTTTTCTTCATATTTTCTTAAGTTAACCAAAACTGAGGTATGATTCTGGGAAAAATAACCTCACATTAGCTATGTGATGACTGACTGGCATTTAAATACTGACAAGAATATCCAAAGCCAGAAGAGGAGGTAAAAAAAAAAAACATAAAAAAACTCCCCCAAAACTCCTTATATATAGCGGGGGTGATATCAAGGGATCTATTGCTGCTAGCTGATTTGCTATTCACATTCTTCATTGATGTCACCAGGATTTATTTTAGTAACCAGGATATACTTGTTATGGATGCAAAGAGAATCTCCTCGTTTATATTCTAAACTCAGAGCAGGAAATCAGACATGTGGGTGATCTGCAGCTGTGGTACTATAAACAGATTCTAGACTGCACTACATTCGCTGAACTACAGACTGGAAGATTTAATAGAGAAAAATAGAAAATGTACCATGTGAGAAAGACCAGTGCAACTTCTGTCCAGGAATATTTGGGTGCTGTTTGGTAGAAGGCTCACTGACCTGTATATGTTGTGTACTTGTTGCTATGTACCATCCACCTACCTACATGGTTGATGTACAACTAGGAGATCCTGCTTTGTCTTCAGCCAGCTATGCTACAGTGGGCAAGCATCTCAGGGTATAAGGTTTCTTCATCCAGTAAATTAAGGGATTAGTCCTTTAACATCTTGGGGTCAAGTACCCAATTTGAAAACTTGACAAAAGCCACAAACCCTCTTACTCTAAAAATAGATATAATAAATATGACTGGAATTTTTCATAGAATACCAGGGGGCTTGCCTGGCCCTTGAAATACACCCATAAAGCTTCTTGGTTGAAGATTACTAGACTAGCAGCATTTTATAGTTCCTTGCAGTGCTCAAAGTCTGCAATCACACAGTTGATGTTTAATAACAATTACTGTCAATTATTCAAACCATAGATGAGTAAGATTTGTTATGACTAGAAACCAACTTGATACAATCTACTTTCCAATGTTAAATTGACCCGTAAGCCAATGGATGACTGGAAGGAAATAGGAGGGAGTGGATATACCAAACTATAAACATTGATTTAAAAATCATGTAAAGGTTTTAGAAGAGCCCAACTCTGTTTCTAGGCTGTCTTTCTTCTCTTGGGTATACATAATACAAAACCCTTGAGCCAGATAATGGAGATCCAGAGAGTTTTATAGTGATGCTATCCAAGTAATGAACTTACCAATAATCACACCCAAATAAAACAAAGTCAAAGTTTCCCATGTTCCTGCCAACATAAACTTGTTCACAATGGTTAATTACAAAGTTGTGGCTGAAGAGTCCCTCAAAGGGAAAGATAATCCGTAAATGAAAGCAAACAAACATGATGTTCCTAATCTCCACTGTCCTGGTTAATCAACAAAGTAATAGTCTTCTCTTGTGATTTTAGTTTCTTTCCGTCCAAAGTAAGTAGGTAAGATTCATTGATACTAGAAAATTCTAGGCTCTTGCCTTGAGGGCACAGGACTCCGTAAGAAGAAAGCCAACTGGCCACATAAGCTCATCTCAAATATTGACAACCTCCCTATCTTTTACCCATCTCCTCAAGCCCCACCACATTGAAATCTCCTGGATCTATTTGCTGGACCTTTTTGATGTATTTTGAGCTTTTTCAGTTTATCCTTTTGAGCGAGGAGAGGGGAGAGGGCAGAGGGAAAATCTGAAGTCATTTTTGTTCTCATTGACTCTGATTAAGGTAGGTAAGGAAATGTAAAAGGTAACTGAAAAAATATTGACACCAGCCTGTAACAAAAACTATCCAATCAGAAATGTTTCTTAAAAACAGAGACTGTCACATGGTCATGGCTCAAATAGGGTCTCTTCTTGAAAGGAATGGGAGGGTAGAATTAGATTTCTTCTCAGTGGTTACTTCAACATATTTTGTTAAAAAAGACTATCTGATAAAGCATGGAACTCCAGCCACATGAATACCATTTTACCAATGGCCTGGTTACATCATTAGCAGTTGTAGTTCTATGGCCTATGGAATCCTCTCCCCCATAAAGCTCTCTTTGCGGAGTGTTCCCACAAGGCATCTGGAAACCTAGACTTAAGACCAAGATGAAGAACATTAGAGTCTTGCTAATGGCCAAGAATAAGTTCACAGACTTTCTTCCTCTTTTAAATTCACCCCTAATCATTCTGGATAACATGACTGTTTTTACAGTCAACAGATTGTTCTTTTATTCTCATTGTCTTCATTGTGGCGTCTACCTAACATTCCATAATAGGTGTACAAATGGAAGAGCACACTTACTTTGCGAAAAATTAGGCAGGACTCTCAGCTATCAAACTTGAAAACTGGGTAATATTATCATTCTAATTATTTTTTTGACTAAAAATATGTTTTACAGAAATGTTTTCAATTCGAGAGAAGAAAAATCACTTGTCAGTTGCAGAAATAATTCCATCATTTCATGTAGTCATTTGCAGTAATGAAACAAGCAAATAAGACTTAACACTAGATCTCAGTGTATAGCACAGGGCTCAAGGCAAAACAATGACTTCATTACCTAAGAACAGAATAGACATGCTGGCTTTTCCTAGCCCACAGCATTTACCATTATTTCTTCAGCGTAAGGAATTTTGAAACCCCTTAAAATTCTAGATTTACTACTCAACACAACACAAGAGATCAATCCATCTCGAGGCTCTCTGCCAATGAATCCTCAGTGCTTCTACTTCAACAGCCCGAATATTTGAAAGCGGGGTAGAGACATGTCAAAAAAAAAAAGTTTCTTTGATCTCTGCACCCAGGTTCCTCAAAAGAAGCCCCATGGAGAGTCTGAGGTTATGCTACGTATGTGACTTGCAGTTGTAATCAGTAGAGTGAAATTCCTTTTTACAAGTGGGTACCATCTTGGCCAGTCCAAACCTGTCTTTCACAAATACATACATAAATTGAGCGACTGATAATGCACTTTAAAAAGAATGAGATACACCCACTTTACAGGATATTTTCAATTAACAGAATTTGGTGTCAAAGAAAAATCTAAGCCCATCACACAGATAAGCATTCAATTTTCACAATGATTAACATATATACAGCTGCCAGATGTTTCAGCTGACTTTTCTCCAACACCCTTTTGTGTACTCATACTCCCTCCATTTCCTCTATGTAGTAAAAACGGAAGTCCTGTGTCCCTTACAACTCAACAGAAGCACCATGTTTGTGCCCAAACAGGTTAATTTCAAGGCTTTTAAATGCTCAGGAAAAAAGTTAGCAACAACTCAATCACAGACTTTTGACAGATAGGTCTGCTAGGAATTTGTCATTGGTATTCACTGAAAGGTCAGTTACTCCTGTTTCCAAGCATCTATAGGTCTCTAGAGTCCCTGCAGTGGGCCTCCCCTCCCCGCTTTTACAGCCTATTGTTTTAAAACTATCATCACTTCAAAGCTGAACCAACTACTTTTCATACATATCACTGAAGGACAATTGCAGGTTTTAAAATGTTTATGTTTAAAAGGTGAAAAGTAGGGGTTCTGTTTAAAATTAATTTTTCAAACATGGATGACCTTTTTTACATAACATACATGGACCATCTTCTTTGTCAATAATCAAATATAATATATACATTCTCTAACCACTTTTGTCCCTATAAATTTCCCTATAATGTCATCATTTCCCCCCTAAAGGAATCAATCTGATGAAATCTTAGAACAGATTAAGTAATGACAATCTTTTAAAGAGTAAGTCAATATTTTCCAGTTTCTGAGGGTTTGTCAGGATCTCAAATTCCAGCTAAAACCTGTATCACCTTAAATAGAAAAGTCTGAAAAGAATATACATTTAATACCAAATGACTAAAAGTCATTTAAAATATATAATTCTTGGGGCATCTGGGTGGCTCAGTTGATTGAACGTCTGACTCTTGATTTCAGCTCAGGTCATGATACCAGGGTCATGAAATAGAACCCCATGTCAGGCTCCAGGCTGAGTGTAGAGCCTGCTTAAGATTCTCTCTCTCTCTCTCTCTCTCTCTCTCTCTGCCCCCTGCCCCTCCCCCCCCATGGTGTTCTCTCTCTCAAATTAAAATACAATACATAATTCTTAGATTATTTTATCTGCTCAAAGACTCTTCAAAAGTAAGTTTATTTTATATACATATATAAAATAAAAATTTTACATATAAAATATGTAAAATCTCTTATTATTTGAAATCTGGAACTCATTTCACAGACTGCCTAAGAAAGTTTAAAGAATAAAATAGAATTGGGCCTGACTTCTCCTTACATTTGAGGTAATACATGTAACTGTTACAGCTTAATCTTTGATAAACAGGAAGTTATCCACATATAATAGGATCTTATTTACCACATCCCTGATCCCTTTTCTCTTGTCCTACTTCTTGCTGCCAGAAAGGCAACCAAACTAATGATAAAATATAAAAAGTAGATAGCAGTCTCATGCATTAACGTAAGATCAAAACAAAGACCTACAAGTGTCTTAGGATATTATAATTAAATCTCTCTATATATAAGCAGACAAACCACTGTCCATAAACAAAAGTATAGAGAATAAACTTAAGGAAAAAATATTCCCACAAACCTAACATGTAACCTTCTCCTATTAAAGTTAACAGCTCTCACCTATGGCTACTGCCCCAAAGAAGTATTTTTTGACCTGATTTTCTTGATGTCTCTATGGTGTCAGTTATCTCATACGTTCATTGAAGGAACTATTAGTTGTTGATCTTAATTTTTAGTGTGCCCCTATTAGGTATGGCCCTCATCACATTACAAGAAATTTAACAATTTATTTTAAGATAAGACTCTTTAGTACGATCCTTTTTTCCGGTTGAACATAAAATATATTTTGGAGGCAGAATACATACTTGAGAGGGTAAAAACAGACATCCAAATTGATTTACATATAGAAATGCTTTAGTTAAAGACTCATCACTGAAGGCATTTTTAATATTTAGGATTAATATTTGCTGGGAAGTAATTTATTTGTGAAGTTTTGAAGATACATAATAGGTTCTGATCACCAAATATAATGTGTGTGTCGGCAGGGGGTACCCCCATATCCAACAATTCTCTGACACCAGCAGAGTATCCTACCACACTATCTAGCTGGAGATGGCATCTGATCCCACAGGGTAAGGGCTCAGTCCCACAGTATCCTCTGCTTTCGATGCCAATCTCAAGCCCAGGGTGTTACCTTTACTTCTGACCAACTGGCTATAAAATCAGAGGTTCCCACAAGACCCTACTTGGGTTTAATATGCTAGAGCAGTCCAAAGAATTCAGACTAGTCACTAGATTACCAATTTATTACAAAGGATATGAATCAACAGCCAGATGAGAGTTACATGGGGCAAGGTCCCTAGTGAAATTCCTTCTTGGGGGTGCTTGGGTGTCTCAGTTGGTTGACTCTCCTACTTCGGCTCAGGTCATGATCTCATAGTTCATGAGTTCAAGCCCCAGCACAGAGCTCGCTTTGGATTCTCTGTCTCTTTCTCCACTCCTCCCCATCCCTCTCAAAAATAAACAAACATTAAAGAAAAAAAAAAGAAAAAAGAAAAGAACAGAAAGGAAAGAAAAGGAAAAGAAAAGAAAAGGGAAAAGAAAAAAGAAAAAGAAATTTCTTCTTTCCTCACAGAGCTTGGGGCCCGGCAGGGTAGCATAGGAGGTGTTCTGGTTTCCCAACCTGGAAGCTCTCTGAAATCCCTTCCTCTGGGGTTTTTCTGGAGGTCTCATTACATAGGCACAACTGATTAAATCTCTGGTTAATTGGTGACTGAATCGACCTCCAGCTCTTCTCCCCTCTCTGAAAATCAAGAGTGGCACTTTCAGCACCCCTCTATTTATAGTTGGTTCCCCTGGCAACCAGCCCCCACCCTTGGGTGCTTTCCAAAAGTCACCTCATTAATATAAGCCCAGTTGTAGTGGAAAGGGGCTTGTTATGAACAAGACACCCATTTCACCTTTATGGATTAATGCACCAAATATTATAACAAAGGATGCTCCCATTGTTCTTTTTTTTTTAATGTTTTTTTTTTAATTTATTTTTGAGAGACAGAGAGAGACAGTGCGAGCAGGGGAGGGTCAGAGAGAGAGGGAGACACAGAATCTGAAGACAGGCTCCAGGCTCTGAACTGTCAGCACAGAGCCTGACGCGGGGCTCGAACCCATGAACCGTGAGATCATGACCTGAGCCGAAGCCAGACGCTTAACCGACTGAGCCACCCAGGCGCCCCTCATTGTTCTTATCACTCAGGAAATGCCAAGGGTTGTGGGACTGTCAGCCAGGAACAGTGGGTGAAGACCAAATATATATGAAAAGTATATTTTGGTGATCTGAATGACCAAATATAGATTTCTTATATATCACAGTTTCACAACATTGCATATTCCTTTCATTGTAGCACATATCTTTCTTTTTGGTAAGTCAAATGTTGTTTCCCAAACACTGTCTTAACCAACTCCTTAAAAGAACATGTTTTATTCAGTCTTGTAGCCTCAGTACTTAGCATTTAACATATGGTTGGGGCATAATAAAGTTTGAACGAATGAATGAATAAATGTGTTACGCAACAATGAAGAAGACAATAGGCAAGAGAATGTGGACACATGAAATACAAAATACACCACTGAATGCTTCAGGCTGTTGTGCAAATCTGGACCTTCATAACAGCCATTCCTTCTATCTTGATTGTTCTTTCATTTGTCCCCACCCTCACCCCCAACTCCTCATCTGGGTTTTCACTCTTTGACACTCACTTTAAATATCTATTTGCTCACTTCTACACATACATACACACACACACGCACACACATGCACATATATGCACATGCATGTGTATGGCAAGGCAGTCTTCCCTTTCCATGTTCTAAAGTCTTTTCTTTGTATTTCCACAGCCTCCTGTGCATACCTTAGTTGCAGCCCCTAGCACATCATACTGGAATGATTGTTTATTTGCTTATCATTGCCGCTTGACTATAAACCCCTTAAAGTACAGTGTCTTCATCTGCATCCATATGTCTAGCCATCAGCACAATCCCTAGGGGTAGTAGGCACTCCACAATAGTTTGAAATAATGGGTAAGAGACTGAATGAATGGAAGAGGCTCTCCATTCTGGAAAGTCATCTTAGCATATCCTTTTGTTCCCAATAAGAGGTCAATCAGGCACATATACTGGTAACTCATATACAAAATGAAATTAATGGTTAAGTATTGAGATTATTGCCTATGCAGAAAAATTAGAATCGGAAATAGTACTGCTTTAATCCATGGACATGCCTCAGGGAGAGAGGACTCCAACACACCTTTTCCTCTTTCCATCTCACCCCAGATCCTGTGTCAGTAAAAAATGTTTTCTTTCTAGAGGCACCTGGGTAATTCAGTTGCTTGAGCATCCGACTCCGGCTCATGTCATGATCTCACGGTTTGTGAGTTTGAGCCCTGCCTTAGATCCTCTGTCACCTCCCTCTCGGCACCTCCCTCATTTGCTCTCTCTCTCTCTCTCTCTCTCTCTCAAAAATAAGTAAGTAAGTAAGTAAGTAAGTAAATAAATAAAACAATTTTTTGAAAAGTGTTTTCTTCCTTCTCAACCTATGTTTCCCTATACTGTTTCTCAGATGCCACACATGGATCTGTGTTCCAGAAATCATCCAATAATCTCCTGTTCATGCAATGTTTATAGGTCCCATGTCCTCAAAATCTTGAACCACAACTGAGTAAGCTAAAACCAAACAAACAAACAACCCTGGTTTTGTGGGAAAATGGGTTAGCATTCCCATTTTGACAGGGATCTTGACTAATATTATGGTTTTTCTCAACATGGGACCATTAAGAAATCCCCAAATAACTCTGCTGGGATGAGCTCCTTCTTAACACTAGAAAGGTGAGGAAGCTTGGTGTTTAGTGCAAGGCTTTGAAGCCAGGTTGCATGGGTTTGAATCCCAGCCTTTCCACTCTCTCACTTTCTGACCTTAAGCAACCTTGCTGATGCCCAAGGTTTCTATCTATAAAATGAAATAAGAAGACCTCCTCACAAAATTTCTAGGAATATGAAATGGATTAGTAGGATATTCAGAAGAGTGCCTAGCAAGTAGTAAGTAGTTGGTAATTTTCTGCCATTAATATTTTCATTTTACTGTTATTAGAACTGGCTCTGAAAGAACCCAAAGAGAGAAATGTCCAAGGGAGTAAAGGGTAAGAGAGAACACTTACGGATTTGGTTGTTCAGCTTGAATGCAATGTCCAGCTGCAGGATAAACAGCATGAATTGGAACCAAGGACTCATCTCCATGGAGGGAAGAGGAATGTGGACAGAAAACACAATGTCATTGGCTTCAATTTCCCGTGGAATTGCTTCCTCGATATCTCGGATCTTGTCGCATTGGTTGGGTCCCCAAGGCATTAACCATTTTGTCTTGTGATGGTTTTTACGGACATCCACACATTTCACTGACATGTAGGACACTGCTGTCGTAGGCCCTGGAGCTAAAAAGAAAATGTTTTTTTGTTTTAGAAAAATCATCCACTGAAGTTCTCAATTTTTGGCTAACATTTATCCCCAATTCTCATATCACCTTCTGTAATTGGGATCAGTAGTATCTAGGGATCCCCCAAATCCAGGTAAGGATCCTTTAGTGACCTCCACAGGTGTCAAAAAGTATCTCTAAGATTCTTCCCATTATGTCCTCAATCACCATCATTTTTGTTCAAAGAATATGTTTGTAACCACTTTGGTTCCTTACTCCAAACAAGTATCACAAAAATCAACTGTGCTTCAGTTCCCACCGGCTTAGAGGGCTCTTGGACTTTATAGAGCACAGTGTCTCAAGTCAGAAGACTTGCGTCTGAAGCCTGGTTGAACAACTTACTGTCAGTTCATCTTGGGTAAATTGGTTAGATCTAGTGGTTTCAGGACACTCATCTGAGAAACAAGATGGTTAGTTTCTAAGATTGACCAAGACAGTTGGTTTCTAAGATTCTCCTTAGTTCTAACATTGCTTCTGATTGAGAGAAAGAACTACACTGACCTCAGGCCCTCACTTAGTATGGTACTTATCAGAGGTGGAAACTGAAACACTAACTGCTACTTCAGAGATAATACAAAAGTCATGCTTTTGATCCGTGCATTTCAAAAGAGATATCACATTTGAACTACATAACATAAAAAAAACACTATTTTGGGATTGTAAAACTGTTATATGATTATAAAAGAAAATCTGCCAAATACAGAAATTTTCAAGTTCAAAACAACATTTACCCAAAATCCCACTAGAGGGAAGTAACCACTGTTGGAAGAATATCAAAATACTGTCTTTTCTATGAGTGTGTAATTAGATAAACAATTATAAATGAGGGGCGCCTGGGTGGCTCAGTCGGTTAAGCGTCCGGCTTCGGCTCAGGTCACGACCTCACGGTTCGTGGGTTCGAGCCCCGCGTCGGGCTCTGTGCTGCCAGCGAGCTCAGAGCCTGGAGCCCGTCTTCAGATTCTGTGTCTCCCTCTCTCTCTGCCCCTCCCCTGCTCGCGCTGCCTCTCTCTCTCTCTCTCAAAAATAAATAAAAACATTAAAACAATTTTTTAAATAAAAAAATTATAAATGAATTATATAACTTCAAAATACATACATATTAACATATATTTCTATAAAATAGGATCACACTACACATCGGTTTGTAGCTTTTTCTTTTTATTCACTTAAAGAAGCAGAGTAGTTCAGTGGTACCACCAGCTCCAGGCCAACCTGCCTGGTGTCCCATACGGGTTCACTAATTCCTACCTGTGTCACCACTAACTCACACTAAGAAAGTTTTGGGTGAATTACTAAAGCTATCTGTGTATTAATTACTTTTTTCATCTCTTAAATGGCAATAACAACACTATGTACTTCTGTGAGTCATTGTATACATTAAACAAGTTAATATTAAAAGTATGTACCGTGAAGAGTGCTTGAGCACACGAAAAGCACAAAATTAGCTATTATATTTTCATATGATTAAAATTTTTCAACCAGTGTTTGCAAAATAATCAGTCACATGATATACCAAATTTAATCTACTCAAAATCCCCCTAGCTTATAAAGGTTGTCTATAAATAATTATTTACCTAATATTTTTTGCTAGTAATTTATCTTAACTTTTCTATCTGCTGTCTAAATTTGTTTATGGCGTATTTAAATCTAGAGAAGTTCCAGATTTTATGTAGAATGTCTCTTTTGCTTTATGTTTTCTCCATGCTTTTGTGCTTAGACTTTCTTTACAGCCAAATTCAATAAACAGTCACCTTTATTAATTTCTAGTTATTTTTTTACAGTCTTTTTTTTGAATGTTTAAATAGTTGGTCCATATGAAATTTGTTTTGATGTAAAAGACGAAGTGAGGTTCTAAGTTTTATTTTTTCTAAATATTTAAATTATTCTCCTTTCTTGTTGATTTAGGATATTATCCCTATCTTATGTATACCAATAGATGTTTTTGGACAATCTGTTCTATTTCATGTATTGGACTGTCACTTCTTGGCTCAATACAACATTGTTTTGAATCCAATAAAATGACGGTTTGTATCAGTATCTGGTAGAGTAAATCCCCTCCCCAAATCCACTCAAGTTTATCCTTTTAATCCTTTTGCTGGGATTTGATTGAAATTACATTAAATCTACAAATGAATGTGAACAGAATTGGCATCCTTTCCCAACATTTAGTTTTCCTATCCAAAAACAATGATTGCTTATCCATTAAATGGAGTTCGTTTTTATATTTCTTTGAAAATTTTCACAGTTTTCATTATGTGGGTCCTGCTAGTACAATATATTTTTAAAATGTATTTATAAAACTTATAAAATGAGCAGGGAAAGGAAAACATTACAAATTATGGAAGTTTAAATATGTTTAATTCTGTGCATATTATAATTGACATACTGTGTTTTCAGACCTTTTAAGAGCAAAAATCACTTCTTTTGTAATAGAGATCAGATAACAACTAGAGAGATATGTAAAGCAAGAAGAAAGTCACTTAGGAGGCAAAAGTGTACATTATTAATATTTTCCCTGTTTCTAATACTCGAATACGTATTTTTCTATCCCTAAATATCTGTTCTAATGGTAAATTTTGAGTAGTCAAATGTTATGTTAGCAGAGAGTTGGACAATGTCTACTAAAACATTCCCGAAAACAAAGGACGACTGAACTCTAGCTGAAAGTCTTTCAGTACACCACAGAATTCCCACTAATCCATGCAAGGGAAGGTTTTCTTTAAAACCCAAAGCTGTATCACAAAGACATTTTACACCTAATCCACCTAAAATCAGACATCTAGTTTATTAGAAATATGAATCAATCAAACTTTGATTATCCTGACTCAGCCAAACAGCCCCCTGACATTAGAAAAACTAAATGGCACATTCAACTGAATGCTTTTTAATGTGGCTGGAGAAATAAACAGGGAGACAAAAGTCATGAATTCTATTTTTGGCTAACATACTCAAACTGACTATTTGCTGCAGAAAATAGTTACTACATTTTAAAACTTCAATTCTTCTAAAATGAACCTAACCTTTTTTCATTTCTTTCCTCCCCCCACCTTTGAAAAACAAGTCTCTCCCTCCTTAGACCAAAATGAAAAATAACTAGCTGAGTTCCTCAGCTAAGCTCCAAAACCACATTCCAAACTTAATAACAGAGAAGCTGAACACTTTACGGGCACAAAGGCTGCATTTTTAATGGACACAGTGAGCGCCTGCCTTTGTAGCAGCCTGAATTATTTTCATTCTTTCATTAGTCTAGTGTATCCTGCATAAAGAAAAAAAATCCCAGGAATACTAATATTTTCATAAATCTCATGGCAGTGAACTTGAGAAGCCTCAAGTACATCTCAAGTTATACTATGGGAATCAAATATTTTTCTACACTTGAATAAATAAATAAATAAATTTTGAGATCAGTCTCCAGTCTCAAAAACCTTTTTGCATAACTTAAATGCCTAAAGATAATTCAACATTTTCAATTTTTCCAGTAATGCTCAAAAGGCAAAATATTGGGGCGCCTTGGTGGCTCAGTCGGTTAAGCCTCCGACTTTGGCTCAGGTCATGATCTCACGTTCGTGGGTTCGGGCCCCACGTTGGGCTCTGTGCTGACAGCTCAGAGCCTGGAGCCTGCTCGGATTCTGTGTCTCCCTCTCTCTCTGACCCTCCCCCGCTCATGCTCTGCGTCTCTCTCTCTCCCGAAAAATAAATAAAAACTTTTAAAAAAATTAAAAAAGGCAAAATATTTGTATTGTTTGAGAAAGTGAAAAAGACATTCTGAAATTCAAACATGGACAGTTGATGTTCTCCCAATAATATAATTACAACTTAGGACAACCTCCTAAAACAGTTAAAAGTGAATTCCCAAGTGTTTTGTTATGTAGAAAGTCTATCAAAAACTAAAAACAAAGCTAATAGCTAGTAGAAAGTGTTTTCACTAGCTATAGCCAAAATAGTGACTATGTGAATCATAAAAGTGTCTAAAATTTAAAAATAGTTTAATTTCTATCTTTAAATTTTAAAAAAAGTATGAAGGATATTACTGTAAAAGAATAAAATGGAAAATGTTGACATTATCTGCAACCTTTTAAGAAGCCACCATCAACTAACAGGTATACGTAATGAAGGCCCTACTTAGTCACTAGCATGGTTCTAGGGATTAATAGAGTGTGTATATTTAAGAAGGGGCTGGATGGATTCAGGTCAACAAATTGAGTCATGTTTGCTCAGGTGAAAGCTAAAAATAACCACTCCTCAGTATTCCTAGGATAGTAATGCAATATCACCCAGCTGCCTCAGCACACATTATAAATGTCCCCTCTACCCATCCATAGCATTTACTTGAGGAAAAAAAGGTGGGGGGGGGGGTGGCGAGCAAAAGCTTCTTTAACATCAGTGCAATTTAGTAGTCAGAGCAATCTGGCCAAAAATGAATTTGCCCAGGCACTGTGGATTGATTAACTGATGGTAGCTCAAGACAGCATTTAGATCATGCACAGAAGTCATAAAACCGCGAGTTATTCACTGAAAACTCTGACTTGTTTTGAGTTCAGTTCCCTTTACTACGTCAAACATAGGCCATTTTTTTCCTCCCTTATCTGTACTTCAACTGCCAGTATTTTTGGCCTCCACCTCTCCACTACACAGTACAGGAACTGTGAAATGTGATACTACATGACATTTAATCTTAAAGGGATATGAAATCAGTAAGACTTCTACCTCCAGGTTGTGAAAAACTGCACAAACTCATCTTGAAGCTTCTTTGAAAATCCAGTGGCTCCTCCGTTACATACATTACAAAGGTTCATACTACATTCACCAAATATGTCTTAAGTACCTACTATGTGCTAGGTACTGTTCGGTGCTACAGTGAACCCAATAGACATCAGCCTTCCAGCCATGTGGAAAGTACAAATGATGGGGGTAATAGGCAATAAATAATTCGCAGTAAAAAGTAATTATAATTTTGGATGCTACATTTACCCTGACATTATCTGAGAAAGGGCAACAGAAAGATACTTGGGAGCGAAGAGAAATGAGTTCACTAGAATGAGGTAAAAATTCCAGTCATCATTACAACATAACCTTGAGTGAAAATGTAAGTGAACAATGACTAAACCTGTACTCCTTTTGGAACAATATTCATTGACTCCAGTCAGCTTCCTGTTATAGCATCTCAAATGGCTGTCCAGTTTACAAATTACCATCTAGCCAACCACTACCGCTATCATGCTCAAAGTTGAGTCAACATCAAATCATTAGCCCCTACTCCCTCCAGAACCTGTAATTAAAGAGCTGGATAGAGATACAAGACTTAGTTGCCTCCTAGAAAAGTTAAAATAAAATTAAAACAACATGCTGACATGACACATGATCTCCATTTAAGCCAACACAAACTCTTTCTTTCTTTGCTTTATTACAAGTAAAGAAGATTCCTTTAGCAATTATCTAGGAGTATCACTATTATGCGGGCATTGTGCTAACTAAAGATAGAGACAAATGACAGTCCCAGACCCCAAGCTGTGGGTCACAGTCGAGTGTGGGAGGGTGAGAAGTTGGCAGAGAAGTACATCCTGATTGAAACTTGCTCGTCCAGAGGTTTGCGCAGGATGCACCAGATGTAAGGAGGGGTGAAGGCAGAGGTACTGCTTTAGGAGGCCTGGACTTAGCCTTGAAAGAGAGCAGGTGTCAGGTGGCCAGAGGGAAAAGGGGGACAGCCGAGTAGGGAAGACACTGAAAAAGAGCATGTGCCGGATCACAGGATATCTAGCATATCACTAAGTTCTGCAGATGTCTGGTATTAAAATTTATAAAGAGATCATTTGATAGTTGAAAATGTAGCATCAGCCTAACTTTGTGTGCTTTCTCTAATTAGCGGCATCAGTCTACTAGGGTGCTTTGGCTTTGGCTCCCTACCATCTCTGTTCCACTCTGCAGAGCAACATAAGGAAGAATAATAAAAAGATCCACAAAAAAGAAAGAAAGAGTTTGTATTTAGGGGACTCTTTCCTTCGAGACACCATCTCTGTCCTGCAGATAGCCACGAAGCTGGCCATGAACTCTCCCGGAAAGAGAAGGAGGAAGGTGGTGGGGAGGGGGAGAAGGTCTGCCTTCTATCCCTGGCAACCTGGCCTCCAAGGAGCCTTTGAAGTCTAGATCACCTAAACCAGAGGAAGAACGTCTTCCTGCAACAAAGGTGCTATTTAAAGACTGATCTGCTCTGGGCTACAAGGGGAAGCAATGTGCAAACAGACCAGTTAAAAGGGTAAGTCATGGGGCACCTGGGTGGAACAGTCGGTTAAGCATCTGACTCTTGATCTCAGCTCAGGTCACACTCTCACAGTTCATGAGTTTGAGCCCTGCATCGGGCTCTGGGCTTATGGTGCAGAGCCTGCTTGGGATTCTGTCTCTCCTCTTCTCTGCCCCTTCCCCACTTGTTTTCTCTCTTGCTCTCTCTCAAAATAAATAAACTTAAAAAAAAAAAAAGAAAACTGCATGTAAAAAAAGGTTAAGTCATGTTTACAAAGATTAATAATCAGAACTCCTCAGTTTGAAAAAGTAATGATTTTAGGTAAAAATGGTCAAACATTTAAGAAATATTTCAGAGAATTTTACTTTCATCCTAGCAATTAGCTAACATGAAAACAAAACTATACACTCTGATTTAAACAATGTACACATAATTGCTAACAGATATCTTCTTCTACTGACTCAAGGAGAGTTGCTCTGACTCTTGATATCTAGTGACAGTTAAACATCTGCTGTCATGATCTCCACACCTATAAAAATACAAATGCTTGGTTTATTTATCTGTTTTTTATAATGTCATTTATTTTCTACCTCACTCCTAAAAGATTTTGGATAGATATCAGAAAATAGAAAGTAGATATTAGACTTCATTTTTTAAAATATTTTTAAATATTTCTTTTCAAAAAAATTTTAATGTTTATTTTTGAGAGAAAGAGAGAGAGAGAGAGAGAGAGAGAGAGAGAGAGAGAATGTGTGTGTGAGGGGGGGAGGGGCAGAGAGAGGGGGAGACACAGAATCTGAAGCAGGCCCCAGGCTCTGAGCTGTCAGCACAGGCTGACGTGGGGTTCGAACTCATGAACCGTGAGATCATGACCTGAGCCAAAGCTGGACGCTTAACGGACTGAGCCACCCAGGCACCCCAATGTTTATTTATTTCTGAGGGACTGAGAGAGACAGAGCGTGAGTAGGGGAAGAGCAGAGAGAGAAAGAGAGAGAGAGAGGGAGACACAGAATCTGAAGCAGGCTCCAGGCTCTGAGCTACAGAGCCGGAAGCAGGGCTCAAACCCATGAACTGTGAGATCACGATCTGAACCAAAGTGGACGTTTAGCCAACTGAGCCACCCAGGTGCCCCAAAACTTTATTTTTGTTTTAATGTTTAACTGTGGGATCATGACCTGAGCTGGAATCAAGAGTCAGATGCTTAACTGAGCCACCCAGGCACCCCTAGACTTTATTTTAAAAGAAGAATTGAGGCTGATTTAAAAGGACAGGGTTAATGTTGGGGGCACATTAAGAATTACTTGGCTGCAGTCCATATCTAGAAAAGTAGAGGACAAAAGCAGTAGCTGGATAATGTAAGCCCCCACAATGTTCATCTGAGCTACAAAGCTAAAGGTAGCTGAAAAACACTTTTCACTTTGTAATGTAGAGAAATTTCCACTGCCTCACAATGAAATGGATTTATAATTCATTAAAGATTAAATACTCAAATTGGTTCTACGCTTTGCCTATCCAAATATCTATGTTCGCCTTAATGAGAACTTATATGAAATGTATTGGGTATGCAGGCCCTTGGATAACTCCAGGGAGTGTTGAGGATTGTTTGATGTGCCTCAAGGAAAGGAGGAGAAAAGAAGAGGAAAAGGTACATAGGTGGCAGAAACCAAGGAGACCAGATAAATTTCTGTTAGTTGAACAAGTACAGTTTTTATTCACAGGCCCCCGAAGCATTTATTTAACCTAAAAGAAACTTCAGCTTAATTTAGAAATTAGCTTTTAAGTGTGTTAAATTGAGTTCCCTCAGAGATTCTGCCTCCCTTTCTCAAGCTCAAAAACCTCCTGCTTTATTTCTAGTTAAAAGGGAACATGTGAGATACACTGTACACATGAAGTAGCCAGATCATATTATCTGGTTGAGTTGGGAGGTTTTTAGACAACTAGCAATTCCTTGAGCCAATTCTAATTATCGCTCCCTCCAGGTCAGTTCCTAAAAAGATTTCTTAGTATCTGCTACAGCAGGTATGCAAGTTGTAGAATGTCCCATCATAATGACAACTTCACAAGTTTTAGCTAAAGAAAGTGTAAATACTTGTGTTAAACTGACTTAGTGCTTTGGAATTAACTGACTCAGTCTGTTAATTCCTTTACTGAAATTGCTCTGAAGTTATAATGGTCAGACATTCACTCCACTTCTGCCACTGACTTTGAAAATGAAATTCTCCTATATTTCAACCATACCAATTAAATCTCACTAGATTACTAAATGAAATATTATTTCACAATTCAATCTCGATTACTGGGCCACTGAAAGTGGGTCTATAGAGCCAAGACCTGGAGAAGGGATTTTCTGAATTATCCTAGCTATGCCCTAGCGCATGTAACAGGGTATGCTAAGTGAAATGTAATTCGTTCTTGCCAGCAATTTTCAGTAAGGAGTTAATTATGCTAACATCTGTTCTAGGAAAGCTAAATTTTTAAACATAGAAGAACATTCCTCTACACTAAACTACTACCACCATAACACACAAACACACATACACACCACACAGCCGAGCTGAATGCAAAGTAATTTGTACCGTACACACAAAAGTCAAGCACTTACTTACAAATAGTTCCCTACCATATAAACTCATGAATAAATGACACAGCCATTTTGAAAGCAAAGTTTCAGAAATTACAGCAAACACTCATGCAATTCATTCTGATAAAAAAATATTGAAAAATATTATATATTTTACATCTTAGGCTAATGAGAATTTTAAATGTTTGGCCTGCAAACTCAATTGTTCTGGAGCCAAAGATGTAACAGCTTTGAAGAAAAGAAGAATTACCCTATATTTGTCAGAACCTACACGGCAAGCAAGCCCCAATACTTGGCTTCCATTATTTGCCTGGCATGGATCCCATGGAAATGAAGAACATTGGAACCAAGACGAAAAAAATTAGAATGCTTTGGGACATAGAGCCAAACTCTTACATAGTATCTGAAATGCTGTGGTAAACATGAAACTACTTTAGGCTCAAGACTGGTGCAGTTTTTTTTTGGGGGGGGGGTTAAAAATCTTTATGAAAAAAAATAAAATGCACATAAACAGCCTGGCACAAAGGACACATAAATCTACTGACCATTAGACATGCTAATTGGGAGAGAAATCCCAAATCCTGATTAAAAACCTGACCCTCACCTTAAACATCTAGCAGCAAAGAGAGACTACATCAGTTCAATGTAAGCACCTCAAATGACTTATTCTAACCTCTGTCTGTGAAAAATGCCTGCAATTACTATTTCTCCATCACTCCAGAAATACTCAAAACAGTAAAAATTAAACTCACATGAAGCAAACACAAAAGATCTCCATAGAAAAACCAAATGGCTCATCTGTTGACGTTACTGCTCACTGCCCGGCTAACCAGTCATCTGGGCTGAATTTTTGAGTTTGTGCCAGTGCTTCAAAATCAGCCACCTTTTAGCCAAAAGGCTGTGGAATGTAGCCAAGACCACCTATGGAAAGTGAATTATAGCATCTTATAATTTACTACCTTGGCTATGATCTCATAAACCCAGCATGGAGGGTGAACTAGCTCTTGTGTGGGAAATCTCTGAACCCTGGAAGGGCCCCCCAAAGCTGCTCTGGCAGAGCTGCAGCTGTAGGGGTGACAAAAAGGTGGGCAACCGGCCCCACTTCCTGAACAAGTTCGCCACCAGCATATTTTCACATTAAAATTTTAGGGTTAGGAAAGCCCCAAATTAAACATGGTAGGAGAAACAGCTGCTTTGTTCTGGAGTACCTGTTACACTCTTATAAATTTCACACATTTGTTATTTATAATTGATTATAAATCACAGATATTCTACTTTTGTCAATATTGTCACAAACACTAACACAAATGCTAACTAATATGTGGACTGCACATTATACTGTACAAACCACTTTCATTCACATGCTTGGGTCATCAAATCCTCACAATAAACAGGTAAGTCATTACTATGACCTCCACTGCGCAGGAGAAGATTGATGGGTTTTGTCCCACCAGCAAGCGGCAGAGCTCAGACTAAAATCACCAGTGCTCCTTCCAAAACATCATACTGCCTCTCCGTTGCTTGTTTATTATTAGCTCACACTACTAATGAGCTCTCTCAAATTACCTGAGAGGTAATGTGGAGAGCAAAGAGATGAATCAGAAAGACTGATTGGGGGCCATTGGGAACTCGCTGCAGCTCCGCAGACAAGACACTACCCAGTGCTGGACTGGGCACCATACAAAGGGAACCATCAGGATGGCTTATCTGGGAGACTCAATTGGTGACATAGTACCTCCAGAGAGTTCCATAAAAGCGTGGTGGAAAAATGCTCCCCAAAATGCACAGACAGAAACTAATGGCTACTCTTCCATAATTTACAGGGGTTCAGATTCTAGGCTGGAGTGTCAGCCTAGAGAAACTCCAACTCAGGAGCACATGACAGAGCTGCCATGGATGACTCTGTGACAGATCTTGTAGGCAGAATAAGGGCCGAGGATACAAGTTAAAGGTAGGCTAACTTCAGAGAAACCTAACGAAGAATTCGCTGACTATTCGGGTAAGCAAACAATGGCACAACTTGACTCAGGAAACGGCAAGTTCTCCATCCATGGAAACATTCAGGAAGTGACCAAATAGATAAAAGCCTGAACTAAATAAAGGTTTTCTCAGTGACACCAAAATGATAAAGTGTTGCATTTGCACATGTGCTACACTAGGGAATGGAGGCTGTAAGGCCCAACAGAAAGCTTCATGCAGTTTATTGATTTATTTTTCTCTCTATTCTGACCCATTTCAGAAAAACACAAAGCAATTAAAGGAACAAAAGGGAGTATTCTGAAGGGTCAAAACTGCAATGCTGGAGAGTACAAGCCGAGGCTAAGGTCAAGCAAGGCTTATTAACGGCTTTATCTGGTATTTCACAAGTGCCAGGAATATTCATATCTCCTTCCCTGATTATTCGAAGAAAAGGTAAGACCTTAGAACTTCTGAATTCCCTAGAATTGAAGGCAAAGAGGTAAATTTTAAGGGTAAACTGCAAATTTAATAGTCATACTCTTGGGAATTATTAGGTTTTTCAAAAACCCTGAAATAACAAAATTAAGTAAAATCACCACATAAATATTTTACTATTTTCATTAGTTCTAGGTTCTATATAAAGTCCCACCTCCTTCATTCTATTTGTTAAATGCCTGTAATGTGACAACATCTGAGGCCTTCACCAATGTCCCTTCAGTAACAAATGATCCTTACTTCCTCAGATGCCAAGATCATCTGGCCTGTGTCCTTATTATAGGATTCCATTTTATTTGCAAACATATGTTCTGAACCCTACAGAATTATAAGCTCCTGAAAGGAGGGACCACATTTTATCGTTCCTTATGACACCAAGCATAGAGATTTAGAGATTTGAACATGTACATCCTCTAAATCTGAATTAAAGGGCCTTTATGTCATAACAGACACATTAATGTTAAATTATGATGATTTACGAGCACACGCCTGGCTCAGTAGGCAGAACACATGACTCTTGATCTCAGGGTTGTAAGTTCGAGCCCCACATTGGGTATAGATATAACTAAAAATAATTAACTTTAAAAAACCCGAACAAATAACAACAACAACAACAACAGCAACAACAAAATGAACTTTCCTAAACTGAAATACTATCATCCCAGTCCACAGGAAAGAAAGTAAATTTACACATAAAAGAATGTGTATGAAACAGACAACAGCAAGCATGGAAAAACACAGTAATTTATTTTTAAAAAAAATTTTTAAGTTTAGTTTTTGAGAGAGAGAGTGAGCGAGAGAGTGAGCGAGAGAGTGAGCAAGCATGAATGGGGGAAGGGCAGAGAGAAAGGGAGAGAGAGGGAGAGAGGGAGAGAGAGAGAGAGAGAGAGAGAGAGAGAGAATCCCAAGTAGGCTTCACACTGCTAGTGTAGAGCCTGATGTGGGACTTGAACTCACAAAAGCATGAGATCGTGACCTGAGCCAAAACTGAGAATTGGACACTTAACCAACTGAGCCACCCAGGAAACCCCCAAAACATGGTAATTTCTGAAAAATTTCTCCCGAATGGATTGTAGCCAACATTAAAAGTGTGGGAGCATGTTTAGGCAACTACTCTCAAGCATATTTTCTGGAAACTGAGGTTCTCAGTGGTAGGACTTACAGTGATTTATCCTATTTGAGTACTGCCCTAAGGAGATCAATGCCTGCATACCATAAAGAAAACAGGAGACAAAATGAGATAAAATATTCACACTTTTGCCTTAAATGTATAGAATTCATGGCTGCATATTTGAAGATTTAATGGCAAAATCTATATTCTTAAGAACACACAGAGGGAAAATTCTGGCCATTTCATTAATACCCTCCAAACAAGTCCTATCAGAGAGAAAAGAAAACACCCCCTTCTCAAAGCATCAAATCCTACTTTTGAGGTCAAATCTACAAAGCAGGTCCAGACAGAAATCTGGGCAAAGGAACCCTCAGCTACACGAACAGCAGCTCTAAAGATGTTTTTCTTTCTGGTCTAATGAATTATATATGAAAGTTCCCAAAGAACTAGCAAAGAAAAGCAATGGAAGACCTGGTGTGAAGGAACTGTGGAGCATGGGATGGATACCAGAATTCTTGAGATGACACATGGGAATTCTGAATGGTGACAGGTAGATGCGATCGTGACAGGAAGGAAGCACTATTTAGGAGGAAGAATTTGCAGACCCTATTGGTCCGTGTGAGATGTGAGTGAGAAAGAGAAGTCAAGGATGTTCCCAAGTTTCTTGCATGGGTAGCAGCAGATGGATGGTAATGCCATTTGCTAGGAAAGGAATCAAAGGAAAATAAATCCTGTCACAGGTAGAATATGTAGAAGCTGACATCTTGTTACAGAAAAGAGCTCACTTTGGAGGGGGCCAGAAGGGAAGAGATTACAGAGAAAAAGGTCAAATACGTGAATGATTGAGATTTGGAAGAGAAATTAGATTTATTCTAGGTAGTCCCAATGTTGCAACTTCTAAGTAAGGGAATCTGAGATCAGTAAAATCCAAGAATCCTAAGGTAACCAGTTGAAGACAATGAACTGCCCACACCTGTATGCATACAAGTGCTCCTGCTGGAAACACTTGGTGAGTGCAAAGGGTGCAGAGGACATTTGAGGCCTGGGTGGGGAGGGAAAAATAGGCTGTAGGGCTTTCTTCATCATTAACATTCTATGACTCCCCTTCACACATTTACAGTTCCAGTTCCGGGCCATAAATTGGTCTGCTATTCCTGAATTACTGCAGATTTGAGAAGAAACTTGGCCGAATGAATTATCCCACGAAGTAGGATTGCTGAGTTCTAGTGCTGGATATATGACTAACCAGGCACATTATTTGGTCAACACTGGGTCTCAGTTCTCTCAACCGTGAAAGGTAGTATTTTAACTGTTAGTCACTTCTGACCTAGAAATTCCATGACTCTTAAGGGAATTTATATACTCTGTGTTATGATAAAAGTCATTCTTTTAAAGTTAAAAAATATCCTTTTAAATTAGGGTCAATTTATATGCCAAGAGTAGAGCATGCGAAGCCTTGTCCATCTAGCCCCCTTGTCCCCTCATTTTCCTTGGATGTTCACATCTGTTAGAGGGTTAGAGGTCAGAAGGGGCTCTGGGTGTTTTCTATCTTCCAACTACTGGTGAGACCACTGAACCGCCCTAGAAAGCAAGGGCAAACAAGAGCCAACAGTAAAACTTCATACTGATGTATTCAGCATGATGAAAGGTATCCCCATAATATAAACTATGGGAAGGTGGGTCCAACCAATCATAATGAAATTGTTTAGTGGATAAAAAAACAAAACTCCATTTCAGCTTCCAGCCAGTGGCCCGTACACTCACAGTATACTACAACACAAAGACATTCCAATACAATGAAATAATTTGGAGCATGTCCAACCTCTATTTTTCAGGATGATAGAAATAAGCTCACCAGAGCTGAGTCTATTATTCAGAAGAAATGGAAGTTGTGGCACACACTGCCCTAAGCCAAAAGATCATTGACAAAATTTGCTAATGAGACATCAATTGATGATGAACATTCATTCAAATTTTTCATTTAAACTGTTGGATTCTTAATATATTTCAAAATTACCCAGATTACCGTTTACAAAAAAATATTCCATAGGAGAAAAACAATGATTACAATGCACCAAGGGAACTGCTTTTACAGGAAGGTTCTTTATGTTGCTGAAGAAACATGAGATATTCTACAAAATCAGAATAAGAGAAGTTAAAAGCCAAAGCTGTCAATCCAAAAACAAAAACAAAAAGCAAACAACAAACAAACAAACAAACAAAAAAGCAAAACTTGGCTTCAAATCCCAGTTCTATTACTTACTAGCAATTCAGTTGGGGAACTTACAGAGCATTACAGAATGCCAGTTTCCTCTTTGTAAAATTTTACTAAGAGTTCTACCCTATAGATTTCTTGTGAAGAAAGAATAATAGGAAGGGCCTATTTCAGCACCTTGCACATAGTGAGGCCTTAAATGTTAACTTGGTAATAACAATACTGCCAACAGATGGAGAAGAATAATCTGGTGGGAGATGGCAACATACTGCCCATTCTCTAGCTTGTCGCCTTCCCCTAAGGGATGTGTTAACCAACATTTCGAGAACTACAAGGTCTGGATCTTGGTCATTAAAAACAGAGGTTCTCCTTGTCACTCAGTGAATAGCCCCAACAATCAGAGATGATTCCATAAGAACTTTTTTTTTAATGTTTATTTATTTATTTTGAGAGAGAGAGAGAGAGAGAGAGAGCGCGCATGAGATGGGGAGGGGCAGAGAGAGAGGGAGACACAGAATCCGAAGCAGGCTTCAGGTTCTGAGCTGTCATCACAGAGCCTGATGCGGGACTCGAACTCACAAATTGTGAGATCATGACCTGAGCCAGTGTCAGCCACTTAACCGACTGAGCCACCCAGGTGCCCCGATTCCATAAGAACTTTAACTTGCATGTTTCAGATGTCATTCCCTGAGAAATACGCTAGGAGTATTGTTGTTTGAGGGAGCACAAAATTAGCCCTTAGTTTTCCCCGCAGTGAAATGGGCCTTTAACATCTTCTCTCCACAGTTATTTTCACAAATTATTATAATTATAGCCAGAAATGTTAACATATCTTCTCTACTCCTCTCCCTCTTCCCTATCTTCCCTACAGATACAGAGAATACTTTTTGCCTGTTCTGTTGCACGCCCCCACCTGCCCTCCTACGCCATGAGGGTTCAGCTGTTGCTAGATGGACTCTCTGGGTTTTCATGATACACCATCAAGAGAAAGGAGCCAGTAGAAGAAACAGGCTTAGGTTCGGGGAGCAGTTTTATCAGAGGAGGTCTTTGAGAGATTTTAGAAGACAGGCTAGAAGCATCAAAGTGGATGGGAAAGGAAAGGGAGATTTCACCATGTTTTGGCGGTACAAATAAAGAGTTAAAGTTATTACATTATATTAAATTTACTTTCTGTTGCTGTCCATTTTCTGTCCATCACTACTTCAAGACTAGACCAATTAGGTCATTCATGTCTTTAGTAGGGTCAACATAAGAAAAAAAGATAACAGGCACTAAAACCTTATATAAACCTTTGGCAGGATTTATTTAACTAGCACATGACATTGGGAAGCTGGAAAGGATTGAAACCTTAGAAAGGCACATTAGGATTGTGGGGCTAGACTATATGAGGTTAGAGCTATAGCTACACTAGTCAGCATCTTATTTCAATATTTTGTCCGAAGTCTGGGCTCCTCGCCATCAGACAGCTACACCTGCCAATTCCTTCTTAGTATTCCTGGATGTCTTGCTCTTGTCCTTCTATCCCAGGGCTTCTCAACCTAAGCACTACTGACATTTGGGGGTGGATTGTGTTTGGGGGCCGTCTTGTGCATTGCAGAATGCCATGCACTATAGGATGCTGTGCATTGTAGCATGCTTGTTGTTCATACCACTAGTTGCTAGTAGCATTTCCCCTCCTCCCCCAGCAAGTCATGAAAATCAAAACTGTCTCCAGACATTGCCAAATATCCCCTTGTGGACAAAACTGCTCTTAGTTGAGAACCCCTGTTTTATCCCAACCCCCCAGGCTTAGAAGAAATATTTATACCTCACAAGCCATTCTGTGACACTCCCTTTTCAGAATTTGCAACTACAGGGATTTCAAGTTCTCAACAACCTATGACCATTACAGTTGCCTACCTGCTGGACTGCCCACAGCAGGCTTTCATCTACAAACTATAAATCATTACAACAGCTACTATTGGTTGGAAATTTCTTATGTACCAGGTATTGGGCTAGGGGATTTAACTTGATTGATTTTCATTCTTATACAGAAGTGGCAGATATGATCTCCACTCAGAGATGAGTAAAATGAGGCTCTGAAATGTAAACAACTCATCCAAGGTCACAGCCAGTAAGCAGTTGAACTGGGGTTTGAACCTAAATTCATCTGAGCCTACAGTCTCTCTTTGTCTCATGCCACACTATGTCTCTTAGTGAAAAAAACCAGTGCAGAGAGGTATTTGGGAAATGCATTTGGTATAAGGTATAGGAGTTAAAATGGTGAGGCTACTAGACTCACCATAGACTATTGCAAAACTCAAGGTTCTATGCAATAGCCTGGCCACCAGCAATATAAATACTTTTGTTCTAAGGACATTAGCATGTTGATTTTTAAATTATGGATTTTCTACTGAAAACAGGAAAATGGTGGTTTCCTCTTAAGTAGAAACAACAAACAGTAGCTGGTTGCCATAGTAGCTGAGATAAACCTAATCTTGACTGGGAATACAATCACCAAAGAGGGAAAGCAAGTATGGTAAGGAGTCTACACCACATGAGGAGTGTTTTTCACCTAGAAAATAGAAAGTCAACAGACAGAAATGTTCTTCATTTTCAGAGATTTCAAAGGCCACTCTCTAACAGAAGGGAATCACATGTTCTAGAGTATTTCAAAAGGAAAATTCAGGATTTGTGAGTGGAAATTATGATGTGGTAATGGAAGCCAGCTTTCCACTAAATGATAAGAAAGAACATTTAACCATCATAGTGTTTCAACTGGATCAAAAAATTAAACACGCTGTCAAAAGAACAGTTAACTCATCACTGGAATGGAAAGGTAATGGGGGTAGGTTGTCCCTGTTGGGAGACCCCAGTATGGGTGAGGCTGGACTAGACAAATTCCCAGGACCCTTACAAAATGAGAATCTGTTTCTCTGAAGAACTGTGAAATAGTCAATTCCTGTTGAAAACACACAAACAGCAGGTAGGGGTGGTGGAGTCCCCACTGGGCAGAAAGCAGCAGCAGCAGCAGCTCATCACCATAACAGGAGAGAGTTTACCTCTCCAATCATGCCTGGGAAGAAAATATTTAGCTGAGATCCGATCAGACTTTGTGGGGGATTTTTTTTTTACTTCTGCTCTAAACAGATAACCAAGGGATAGGGTACTGGGGGTAAAAAACAAAAATAGACCAAGAACCAGGCAGCTCTTGTTCTTCTTCCAACCCTAAAACACTGTGATGCCTCTTTCTTGGAAATTACAGCCACTTCTCATTATTTTGGTTTCAAATTTCCATTAAAAGAAAATAGGCAACGGGTGCCTGGGTGGTTCAGTCGGCTAAGCATCCAACTCTTGATTTTGGCTCAGGTCATGATCTCACGGATCATGAGATCGAGCACCCTGTCAGGATCTTCGCTCAGCGTAGAGCCTGCTTGAAATTCTCTCTCTGTCTCTCTCAAAAATAAATAAATAAACTGTAAAAAAAAGAAAATAGGCAAACACAACTAGGGGATAGCTAGAGTAATTGCTGATCAGCTCTCTCGTAAAACACTAATATTGTCTTTGGTTTCACTATCCTTGAAGTGAAAGGATATCACTATCACTCTCAACCAGCAATTCATTATAAAACATCTCACCACTAGAGTCGTGGAATGGAGAGCACAGGGCTAACCTCAAACTTTCCTCTTGGAAAATCAACCACATTGTAAATTTGCAGGACGGGTCTTGGAAAATTAAATTGTTACAAAGTCAACCTCTGTTAGGGCACACAACTTCCTTATAAAAGGAAAGTGCTGAAAGCATAACACGTTTTTTTTAAAGAAGCTATTCTGATTCATCTTTCCATATTAAATATGAATAATACTTAAGAGAATGTTCCCTATCTCTTCATCTCCAGGGTACTCAAAGCATTTACAGTCTCATTATTTTACACAATGCTGGTTAAGTGGATACCAAAGATTACTATCCTTATTTAATTTCTAAGAAAGCAACTACAGAAAGATTAAACAAGTAAGTTGTCCAAGATTGCTCAGTAAATTGAGATGCTTGAAGTTTTTCCATTTAGCACCTATTTTAGGGACTTAGTAATAAAAAGCGATTGGATCTTGTAAACTCACAAAAACCCCCAAGTCTTACCCATCTCTTCCACATTTCTCACTCACACATGAAATTTTCATCCTCCAAGCACGAAGCTGCCACCATGTAGACCTTGGACAAGGGTATCCTCCAGACCAGTGCCATTACTGCAGGGAACTTGGCCCACACCTGACTTGGTTTTCCAATCAGCACTGACCCACTCCTTTATCAAGTGAAGTTGATTCTGCCTGGCTGTGTCTGGGAAATTTTTAACCCTTCAATTAGCTATTAACAATTGGTTTAACTCAGACGAGACAGAGGACAAAATAATAGTGGCTGAAAAAAATGCCTCCACCATTCTGATTACAAAGGAGGCATGATTAACGAAGTTTCCTTTGTGTCTAAGCTCCATTCTGAAAGCCAGAGAAAGAGCTTTCCACTCGCTTTGTTGACTGCTGAGTCTTTTCCTACTTGTCTCATCACCCACACAATCTGTTCATAGCCCAGAGAGACAATCCAGCCAGTCTGTGGAGAGTTCCTAAAACATTCATGTCGTGAAAGCAGACAGGATGAACAGGACCTCATCTCAACAAAGGATGATGGGACATTCAGCAAAAGAGTTCACAAAGGAAAATACCAACGGAAGGCCCTGGTGAATGGGTTTGCCCACAATGTCTAACATAATGCCTGTCCTTATGGGTATTTGTAAATCTTCTGGTCAATTTACAACCACCTCCAGGTTTTGTCCCCCAAACTCCATTGCTTTTAGAATAAAGGTTTTGGGTTCTTTTTTGATACAATTAACAAGTAAAGGAAGTCCAAATCACTAATTTAAGGATCCTCCTGCCTCTAAGATCTTTAAACATAAAAACAAAAGTGAGACAAAGATTCTAGTTCCAACTCAACCACCTCAGCAGTTGAGATCCTGTGTATAAAACACTTTGCATATTGCCAGGCATACAGTAAATGCTCAATTAATATTACCTAATTTTTTTGGTAATATGCTGTTCTGTTTTATTAATATTCTTATATATGTCCTGTCTATTTAATCAACTAAACAGTGCCGCTTTGTTTTTGGTGCATTACAAAAGGTAAGCTTCATCTTCATCTTCTTATACATCATTGTCATGGATCCTACAGATCCATGGCAGGTTACAGATGGGATACTAAAAGCAAACCTAGTCTCATAGCTGGCAAGTGGTCAATTCCCAGATTCGTTCATTTCACATCCAGTGCTTTCTTTCCATAACACAATCGATGAACAGATTATCATGTTTTGTGCCTCTTTATATTCCTCAGAATTCAGCAAAGTACTAAAATATACCTTAATCACCATCTAAACAAATTTTGAATCTGTAGGTAACCTAAAGATCCTGAGGATTTACTGAGGATTTTCTAATAAAAAGAAAAGAAATGGGTGGAAAGGCCATCATATTTGGGTTTGAGAAAAACATGCTTCTGTTTCTATTTGCCAAGGAAAGCATTACCGTGTCAAATTAGCAAATAATAAAGGTAAGAAGAAGCATGGGGATTGAATGTTAAGTCTAAGGAGGCAAATGCAGCCAGAGTCAGATCTCTTGATACTCTGTTCATAGCTTTTTCTATTAAGCTCATTTTTAATTCAATGCCTTAAATGAGGTGAGTCTTGTGGTGGATTATGCGCATCAAGTTGTGTTTCAAATGACCACCCATACTTCAAAGGCTCAGGTCAAACTCTCTAGTTCTTAAAAAACAAAAAACAAAAAACAAAACAAAAAAAAAACACCTTTCTATCTGATTTAAAAAATGCTTAGAACACACTCTATTTTACCCAACTTTGACTTTAATGACAAATTGTCTAATGTTATTGATCCTGTCTCTCCAATCAAATTTACGTTGCTTGAAGGCAAGAGCCACATGTGCACTTCCTTCTGTTAGTCCATCACTAACCCAGTTCAGGGACTGCAGTAACACTCTGGCTCATTCTTTGTTCTGCTTCGCAGACTTTTGGATGTCCTAAAGAAACCTCAAGCCATTGTAACATCTACTCAAGTTTCCCAACCATCCCCAGAAATACTGCTCTGCTTGGGCAGTCATTAAAGCTTTTCCTATGCCTTCAAGAACCTCATTTTATCTGCTGGGACATCCTGTTGCCATCCATTTCACACAGACATCCAGCTCAGCAGGAGTACGTGTTGCAATGAGCTTCACTTCAAAGCCAACAGCCTGGCCAAGTTCCAGGAAGTGTCACTAATGATCTTCACCAGCCACTTGATGCTCCAACAGTGGTACAACACACACACACACACACACACACACACACACACACACACACCATTTCATCTACCACTCTGGTTGGATGAGCTATGCCTCACAGAGGTTGGTTCCATACCTGATTTTATTTTTTATTGTTACAGAAAACTTATTTGATGAAACATGAGCAAACTCTCCAAATACACCTTCTGCGATATAATAATTGTCTCCATCAACCTATCTTTAAACCAAAACACAGTAAGTGCATCAGTCTGGAGTCTTTTGGTTGTAAGAGAAATGGAAATCTTGCTGAAAGTTGCTTTAGCAAAAATTATTCAATTAGCAAAGTGAAGCTGAAAATGTCCAGAGATAGAATAGTCTTTAGACAGTTGTTTTGAGAAATCAAGTTACATGAATAGATCTCACTTCTCTACAGTCACTGAAGTCTACCTTATTAGCTTCATTCTCAGGCTTTATTAGAGGAACTCCCAACAGTTCTAGGCTCATATTACCTGGGTTTAAGTTCAGTAAGAAAAAAAGAAAACATCTCTCTGGTAGCATCCAACAAGACTCAGAATTCACTCTGAGTAGACTAACTTGAGCCACGTGTTTACTGTGGCTTGGTTACCTGCCCATCACTGGAGACACAGGTGAAGATTCTCTTCAACCACACAGATGCAGAGTGGAGAGGGGGAAATGCAACAAGGAAACTCAAAGTCCTGCCAGCAATAGAATTAGGCTGAACCATCCTCCCCAGTAAGTCTTCCTTCCTTCTCTAATCTCTAAGTTATATGACAGGGATAGAAATAAAGGAAGGAAATAACCAGGCAAGGCACAAAAGAATAGCCAGAAAGTATATGAAAATATATTCATTTTTGCCAGTACTCAAAGACACGTAAATTAAATGACATTCTTGGAGCATTAGAATTATTTTTTTAAATAAATATAATGCCCAGTACTGGCCAAGATGCAGGGTGATGGATACTTCCAGATTTGACTAATGGGTTATATGGGGATTTTCACTGATCTGTGAAAGGCAAGCTGGCGGTCTGGATGAAAATCTTTAAAAATAAGCATGCCTTTTGGAGTGCCTGGGTGGCTCAGTCAGTTAAGTGTCTCACTTCGGCTCAGGTCATGATCTCACAGTTCGTGGGTTTGAGCCCCCATTGGGCTCTGCACTGACAGCTCAGAGCCTGGAGCCTGCTTTGGACTCTCTCTCTCTCTCTCTCTCTCTCTCTCTCTCTGCCCCTCCCCTACTTGTGCTCTCTCTCTCTCTCTCAAAAATAAATAAACATTTTTTAAAAATGAGCATGCCTTTTGACCTAAGATAAATTCATAGAAGTGAAGTTTCTAAGGAAATAATTAAGGGCATGAATAAGAATTTAACTACAAGGAAGGCTTCCCCAGTATTGCTAATACACAGTCCCCAAACTGGAAATACCATCTGTGTCCACCAATAGGAAATTGGGTAACTTAATTACGGTACATCCATTCCAATGGATATCAAAGCAACATCAAAAATGGCCTTTCGCCGATATTTACTAGCATGACATAAAGAAGGGAGGAAGGCACACAGAAGTGTTAATACAGTGAATGACCGCACCACAGCACCATTCACTAGCTAAACCTAGCAAATTAGTTTCACTCTCATCTAGGCGCTCCTACCTCCTTCTTAAGATTTACCACAGGGTTCTAAGGACCCAACTCTGCCGAGGAAAAGATCAAAACATCTGGATACCCTCAGTAAGCTGAAATTTGTTGTTCCTTCAAAGAGATATTCCTTACGTATTTGTTTAACAGTTGTTTATGGGAGCATCTGAGTGTTACCAGGTAAGGTGGAGAAGATGGACCACTGATGGCGTTGATTTTTCTTGGAGAGAAGCTCAAAAAGTAATGCTTGGCTAACATACAGTGACCTCTATGACAAATAATTCTCTGTATTAAAAAAAAACTAAGTTTTTTTCCTATCTTCCTTATATCATCATATAGCAACTGAACTTCAAATCCCCAGAGTAATTCCCCCACAAACAAATCTCACCAACTCAAGCTTTCTCCAACAAAACTCACCTCAAACACAGCTATTCTCCCTCTAAGTTTCCATAACTTTAAAATGTGAATATCCCTGGTGAGCCAGCAGCCTATCTCAGAGTGCTACTGGTAAGGCCAAATGAGATGATTTCTATGAAAGTGCTTTGAAGAAGGATAAAAGCACTCTCCAAATGGGAGGTAGTAAGAGTATAAGTTCAGCATCTACATTTGACATATATTCTACAAAGCACCTGAGAGTCCATGTCAAGCCCCTGGCTCTACCACCGACTTTATGTTCTTTTCCCAAAGTCATTTATGGAAACCAGATGTTGGCCTGCAAAGTTTCCCTGCAGCAGAAGGGCAGGGCCTTCTCTACCTTCAGATTGCCCAGAGTGATCACAAAAGTATGGTGTTTCTAACTGTTGAAACTGAGGTAATGAAAGAATGGAGGGAAATGCCAAAAATAATCCAAAAAGCAGACAGCCATTCCGGGTACAGACAGGAGCCTGAAATGGAAAAGGGCAGGAGCATAAACAAGTACAGGGGTTAATGATTTTCATACTATCTCATTCAAGCCACAGCAATTAAAAATCCCAGAAGATATAAACTTCTGAGAGTGAGAATTCTTTTAGAATTAGCACACACTACTACTACTAGCAATATTTTATAGCGCTTCTAATATTGTCCCAAAGGAAATGACTGCTTTAAAAAAAAAAAAAAACAAACTTGTTTCTTGGTTGCGCTGTGCCTCTATATTACAGACTTATATAGTGTTTCTTCTACAGTCTCTTTCCCATTTTGAAGAATGGTAAAAGTTTAAATAAAGCAGTGATGGGTCAATAATAAGTGTACCGAAGTTCTTAAATGCCCTTCTTTTTAAACCTCTACCCCAATTACATCCCTCCCTTGAGGATATTTACAATCCTCTATGACACATGCTCTGTACCTTCTTGGTTCAAGGAAAACACACCTACAGCATTTCAAATTAACTACTGACCCTTACTCTCACACTATAAACAAACCCTTTTCAAAATCTCAATTGCATTGTGTCCACATTGATTAAAGCTTGAAGCCTGGTGACCTCATGTGGTGTTAACTTCTCCCATGCACCAACAGCATTCTGCCTTTCTACTCAATTACCCCCTTTGGTGCCAGAGGATCGCTACCCAATGAACATACACAATGGACTTCTGCTTCATTACACTAATCAACAGCAGGATAGAAATAAGCAGAAGAGGAATAAACAAGCTAATTTATCATGAGGACAGAGCAAGCTTTCACTAGTCTCACCACAGAAAACTTCAGTGGTTAACGGGAATATCAATAGTCTGGGGGAGATGTTTATGATTTTACAGATTACAGACAGAGCCACAACAGAATTGCAGTGATTAAAGAATTTCACAGATTAGCAGGTGTGAGCAACATGTACACCAAACCCATCCATGCTTAAAACTCTGGGGTCCTAACGTAAAACCTACTTAATGATTATTTGGGGAAGTACAACCTAGGACTTTGGATAACGTAGACTGACACCCTGGTAATTTGCCCCAAGTGTTCGACCTAACTGTGGGGCCTCTCTTATTCATCTTTGACGAGGTGGTCAGGAGGGACCCAACCTCTTTGTGAGAAGGATCTGGATCCCCCCCCTCCTTCATTAGGCATGGCAAGGGCGCAGCGGCTGATTGAATTAACAACTTCGGAGGGCTTCAGTCCCAGTTCCCAGACATTAGCACCATCATCCAGAACAAATTAAAAGTCTCACAGCAATTAAGCAGATTTTGAAAATGAATTTCCCATGGTTCAATGGTTCAACAAGCAATCTTGAGTTAAGTATCAGAGGAAAGTTTAGAAGGAGGAGAGAGGGAGCTGACTGCTGCATTTCCAAAGTAAACATACAATTGGTGGTGTAAACAATAAACTTTTCGGCCTCTGCTAACTAGGCTTTTATACTTTTTTATATAAAATTGGCGATATTCAGTCACAGAAAGTGAAAGAATAAAAAGTTAGCATGGAATTGTATTAAAATGATGGATTTCAGGAGGGTTTTTTTCTTTGTTTTTAATACCTTTAACATCATTGTATTCTTGTTCAGAAAAAAAATGGGAGGGAACAAAAGCGCATGTTCCTAATCACTAGGTTTTAAATGTACACAGCAACATAAACCTGACTCTAGAAGCATCTACATCTGTCTGAACCAGGTTGGCCAAGTTCGGAGCAGGCAGAAAACCTTCTACATGAGCCTCCCAAAGCACCAGGGGTGATTCAACAACAGGAACTCCCTCCTGGGTTAAAAGAACCACAATGATAGTAAAACAGGACCTAGTATAAACAGTATCTAGCATATTGTGTTTACCATTTGCCAGGCACTGTACACATTCTTATCTCATTTAACTTTTTTACTTATTGTGTCATTTAATTCTCAGAAACGTCATGAGATGAGCATTACTGCTCCCCCACTTTACTGATTTGAAAGACAAGGAAACTCAGGCTAAGAGGTGGTAATTTGCTCCGGGCCACAGAGGCAGCACATTATGAAGCTGGGATATGCATCCAGTGCTCCCAACCCCACAGTTCTTGCTTATGTTTAGAATAGTAAACTCCCATTGCCAGTGGGGTTTTACCCAGTCTTTACAGTCCTGGATAGGGCCACAGTAAAAAAAAAAAAAAAAAAAAAAAAAAAAAAAAAAGGTGTCATTATTTTGGAGTACAGGATGACATCATGACCAGCTGAAAAGGCACTCCTGGCCACCCTTCTTTCAAGCCCCTACACATTCTCCCAACACCACCACCTCCCTCTCCCCTTACTCTGTGCTGCTCTGCATCGCCTCCCCGCAGTACTCCTTCCTCTAGCTAAGAGAAGTCCAAGTCCAGCTTCCGCATGGCTTTCTCCCTGGCTTTTGCTTCCTTCCCTCTCAGTTTACATCTGCTCCCTAAATCTCTCTTCCCATCTTCACCTGCTGCACTAGCAAGTCTACAGGCCCAGCTCCTCTTTGCCCGCAGGCACACATTCAGCACAGTGTGTCTCAGTACCCTTCAGGAACCTGGAGGACTGTGTAGAGGAATTCATTCCCACACACCAGTGCGCAAGCTGAACACAATGGCACGCGGAGGTGGTTATTTGAATGTATTAGGCTTTCTTGTCAAGGGCAGTTAGTTATGAAAGGTGACATAATAAATATATTACTGATCTCTACGAAGAACCGCAAGTAACATCTGCAAAATTCTTAGGAGGGAAATTTTGAAAAATGAATTTCCTATCTTTAAAACTTTATAGAAAATAAAACAAACTATATGGTCTTCTTAAAGAAGCCCCTAAAAACCAGCCCTCATGGAGCAGAAGAAACACATTTACTTCTTAAAGACAATAAAATGCAAAACTGCCACTATCATTCAATGTTCTCATTTGAATATTGAAAGTCTGGAAATATAGATAGTAGGGTGTGTTCCCTTCCTTCCAGAAAACTTTATCAACCAATAGGGGCAAGCAGTCACAGTCAATTTTCTGCCCTTATGGCCAAGTGGAGACCAAATACATAGATTAGACATAATGGTAATCAGTGTAACCACAGGCATGGGCAATGAAACACTCCACTAGTGGTCAGGACACTTCATTCAAATCTTATTGTGTCACTGTGACTTTTCTAGGCCTTAGTTTCCACAATATAATAGGTGAAGGTCCCTTTCCAAAACTCTAAAAATTATACACTTTTATATACGGAAGCATACAGACCATGAAAGTGGCACAGTCTTTTAAGTTCAAGAGAATAATAAGAAACCTCCTTCTCATTTAAATTATAAGAGAGTAGTTTGGAATATAATGTTAAAGTCTTAGGACAGACATTAAAGTTGAAGCATTTTAGCTACTTTTGCAATAAGTCCAAATGCAAGGCATTTCTTTTTCTTTCTTCTAGAAGTTTTTCTGGTCACCTATACTGCACTACCCTATTGTCACCAGTCTAAATAAAGGTAAGCAGGGGCACCTGGGTGGCTCAGTGGGCTAAGTGTCCAACTCTTGATATCAGCTCAGGTCATGATCTCACAGTTCATGAGATTGAGCCCCATGTCAGAATCTGGGCTGACACCACAAAGCCTGCTTAAGCTTCTCTCTACCCCCGCTTCTCTGACCCTCCCCTGCATGCTCTTTCTCTCTTCTCAAAATAAATACACTTTGGGGAAAAAAAAGATGAAGGTAAGCAAATTAGCTGTTCCTTGCTCTCATGTAGCTTACAGTCTTACAGAGGTTATATTTTCATCTTTACCTTTTGTTTATAATTTCTTACAATATAGCATTATAATTCTAGCTACTGTCTCAGAAGTAGTTAATTTTTTTATAAGAAAAAGAATCATTTTTTCCTCGAAGCTTGACTTTCAAAGGTCTTTGTAATTTACGTTATATCTAGAAGCAAAAAAAATTCCCAATGGATAATGACTTTAATTTTATAATTTAAAAAAGAACAACTGGGATTCACTTTGCAGCAAGCATGGATGGAATATATCTCTTCCATGTATTGAGTAATATCCATTTAAAAGTCTTGCTACCTGGGCTTATCCATGCTGTAAAGCGCTGTGAAAACTCATCCAGCATTTTAAAAGCAAAGTTTAAGATTCAAATTAAACCTTGGTGAAAACTATCACTAACTGGATCAAAAAGTTAATCGCTCTAATTCACCAAATGGGTAAATGACATGCTTCTTAAATTGTTGGGTAGCATGCATTGTGCCTAATAGAAGGCTATCAAGCAGGGTTGCTAGGTTTTAATTTTATATAATCCACTAAGAAGCAGAAATAACCTGCTAGGAGCCTAACCAGACAGAGGATAGAAAGAAAGAAAGAAAGAAAGAAAGAAAGAAAGAAAGAAAGAAAAGGTGGGGGGAGGGAAAGAGGAAGAGAACCTTGAGAGTTAATTAGTGACAACCTGTAAATCAGGGAAATCGTTAACATATATGGATTGATCCAACACATATGTGTAGGTAACTTATGTTCTCTCATTAAACCCTATAATCTCTCTAAGAGAGATTTATTTATTTAATTTATTTAATTTATTTATTTAAGTAAGCTCTATACCCAATGTGGGGCTTGAACACACTATCCTGAGATCAAGAGTCACATAGTCTACTGAGCTAGCCAGGTGCCCTTTAGATGAGGAAACTGAGGCTCACAGCATGTAAATGGTTTGTCCAAGTTACAAAGCAAGTTTGATAATAACCCAGATCACACCCATTGATTAAATATAAAGCCACAGGCCATCAGTTAGAAATCTGATCACTTTGAATGGAAGGATCAGTACATTTATCAAAAACAGAAACATCATAAAGAAAACCTTGAACTCACACCATGTTGTTTACAGAGTATTTCCTAGGAATGCCACAAGAAGCCCAAGTCCTCAAAGGAAATTTTCAAAATTACTGCAGCAGTTCTGCTTCACCAGAAGACTTACTCTACAATGAGACAAAGGACTTCCCTAGATGGAGCTGGTGTCAGTACCTAACCCAAGTCCTGACAAAGAAGTATTATCACTCAAATATATACTTATGCTGATTTTGTTTAAATTCCAAACATACTGCTGATCCTTCTCCCAAACTACATTTTCTCTCTTTCCCTTTTTTAACAGGTGGATGAGGTAGGAAGGAGGGGAAGGGCGGGATTCTTCTGATACCTACAAAAAAAGAAACATGCTAATTGAAAGGTGACCTTAAGTGTCCTTTTAGTTTAAAAATCTTGTGTCTACAAATTATCCTGTTTCTTTCTCTTTCATCAACTATTACCCAGAAATATCATGTTCTCATAGTGCAAAACTCTTTTCTGTTTGGGCATGTTGAAAGAATGGTGCCAGGGATTTAACACCAGCTCTCTCATGAACCTGCAAACTTTGTAAAACAAGGAGGACGAGTGACTCAAAGGATGTCTAAGGTCCCAGGGTTGCCAGTCACAGCCTCACCCCACCCCACCCCCCACCTCTAATTCTGAAGAAGCTGATACCTTCTAAGCTTATAGAGGTGCATTCTATAAATGACAGCCAGGCCCACAGTGCAGTCTTTTCAAAGTCTCAGTAAAAATCTATAGATAAGATAAGTTATAGATAATAACTTCCCTTGGCCCAGGCACGCTGGGGCTAAAGTCGGAGCCCATTTTACACAAGCCAGAACTAGCTCAACAGAACAGAGAAGAGAAAAGAAAGGAATGTGGGGACGTGTCTTTTCCACATTTAAGGCATTCCGTTCTCGGGCGAGTTACAACCTAAATGAGAGCAGATAAAATCTATAAGAACTCAGAGTAAAAAAGAATAGGGCCTCAAAAAGACCTGATTTGCCTTGAGAAAGGGCTGGATTTAATAAAATATGGAATCCAACTTTTTGGTTGTGATCACCTAAAGGCAAGCATATTAAACAGAGACTTAAGATTTGAACCAAGAATGTACAATGGCGTATGGCCAGTCTCTTCATTAAATGTGAAAACTTGACAGCCACGTGCAAAAGAATGAAATTAGATTACTATCCTACACAATGCACAAAAGTAAACTCAAGATGGATTAAAGACATTGAATGTATGACCTGAAACCATAAAACTCTTAGAAGAAAATATAGTTGGTAAGTTCCTTGACATTGATTTTGGCAATGATTTTTTGGATCTGACTTCAAAGACAAGGGCAACAAAAGCAAAAATAAACAAGGGGGGCTACATCAAACTAAAAAGCTTCTGTGCAGCAAAGGAAACATCAACAAAATGAAAAGGAAATCCACTGAATGGGAGAAAATATTTGAAAAACATATATCCAAAAAGAGGTTAATAGCCAAAACACATAAAGAACTTGGGGCATCTGGCTGACTCAGTTGGTAGAGCATGTGACTCTTGATCTCAGAGTTGTGAGTTTGAGCCCCACACTGGGCTCCATGCTGGGAATGGAGCCTACTTAAAAAAAAGATCTTAACCCCAGAACTCATACAACTCAATAACAACATACACGTGCGCGCACACACTCACACACACACACACCCACAATCTGATATAAAAATTGAGAATCTGAATAGGCACTTTTCTAAAGAAGACATACAGATGGCTAACAGACACATGAAAAAATGTTCAAGATAACTAATCATCAAGGAAGTGCAAATCAAAACCACAGGGAGATATCACTGCACACCTGTTATAATGGCTAGTATCAAAAAGACAAGAAATAACAAGTGCTGGCAAAGATGCAGAATAAGGGGAACCCTTGTGCACTGTTACAATGTAAATTAGGGCAGCCACTCTGTAAAAACAGAACCTATGGAGAACCTATGGAGGTTCCTCAAAATATTAAAAATTAAATGACCATATGATCCAGTAATCCACTTCTGTGTATGTATCCAAATGAAAACACTAATTCAAAAAAATATATATGCACGCCCATAGTCATTGCAGCATTATTTACAATCGTCAAGATATGGAAACATTCTAAGTGTCCACTGATAGATGAATGGATAAAAGTATGGTGTATATATGCAATGGAATACTACTGAGCCACAAAAATGAATGAGGTCTTGCGATTTGCAACAACCCAGATGGACCTTAAATGTATTATGCTAAGTGAAATAAGTCAAAGACAAATACCATATGGTTTCACTTACACATATACATGGAATCTAAAAAACCAAACAAATGAACAAACAAAACTAAACTAATAGACACAGAGAACAGATTGGTAGTTACCAGAACGGGGCTAGGGGTTAGGCAAAATGGATGAAAAAGGTCAACAGGTACAAACTTCCAGTTCTAAAATAAGCCATGGGGATGTAATTAGTGTACTGCATGGTGACTATAGTCAATAATATTGTATTTCATATTTAAACGTTACCAGAAGAGTAAATCTTAAAAGTTCTCATTACCGGGGCAGCTGGGTGGCTCAGTTGGTTAAGTATCCAACTTTTGATTTTGGCTCTGGTCATGATCTCATGGTCCATGGGTTTGAGCACTACATCAGGCTGTGTGCTGACAGTGCAGAGCCTTCCTGGGATTCTTTCTCTCCCCCTCTTTCTCTGCCCCTCCCTCTACTTATATTAATGCTCACTCTCTCTCTCACTCTCTAAAAATAAATAAGTTCTCATCACAAGAAAAAACTATTTTGCAACTCTGTATGGTAATTAGACTTATTGTGGTGATCATTTCACAGGGTATACAAATATCAAACCATTAAGTTGTACACCTGAAACTGATATGTTGTAGGTTAATTATGCCTCAACAAAAAAGTCCATGTTCATTCCCACTAAATCAGAGGATGTAGAAAAACACAGTGCTTCGTGACTCTGCTTACTTTCAACAAAAAGAAAGGCAGAGGAGTAAGAATTTACAATATAACCCTTGTACCTCTAGAATCACAAAAATATACATGGCAGTCATAACGTCATGGGGCTCTCAATGTTTTAAACCCTATTTTCACAATTTGAATTTTCTGCTTGCAATTACCTTCAGAGTAAAGAGGTGGCAGAGATGAAGAATGAACAATTTTATTGTCTCTTTTGTATGCAACAGACCAAAAAAATATAGGGCATGTCACTTCCCCCAAACTCACTACAACTTCAGAATTATGCCTGCCACAAACATTCCCTGTAAGCACAGAAGTTAGTCACAGAATTTAGACAAGGAGCCTCTGACTGATTAAGTCTTAAAACTAAACACAAGGACGGTACTTTGATTGGATTAGTAAGGGCCATAGTCTTGGGTTGTTGTCTTTTGTTTTTTTTGTGTGTTTCTTTTTAAGTTTATTTACTTTATTTTGAGAGACAGAGAGTGAGAGCAGGGAGGGGCAGAGAGAGGGGGAGAGAGAATCACAAGCAATATTCTTGATGTCAGCACAGAGCAGGATGTGGGGCTGGAACTCAAGAACCATGAGATCATCACCTGATCGAGAGCCATATGCTTAACCCACTTAGCCACCCAGGGGTCCCTGTTTTGTATTGTTTTGTTTTGTTTTAATTTATGTTTCAAACGTACAACATTTTTAAAGCAAGAGTTAGGGCATGTACCATATCAGCAAGCAAGGAAGGAATTTAGTTGTTGTTTTAAATTCTGTGGTGTTCTTTAAAACTCACACAGAACAGCATAACAAGCGGGTCCCTGAGTGGCTCGGTCAGGGAAGCATCTGACTCTTGATTTTGGCTCAGGTCATGATCTCACAGTTCCTGGCTTGGAGATCCATGTGGGTGCTGCACTGGCTTGGAGCCTGCTTGGGATTCTCTCTCTTTCCCTCTCTCCCTGCCCCTCTGCTGCTCGTACTCTATAACTCACTCTCTCTCAAAATAAAGAAAATAAACATTAAAAATTAAAAAATGAAAGAACAGCATAACACTATATATAATTCTATTGCTAAGAATATTAAGTTTACAAATATTAAGAGAGAGAAGACATTAAAGTTCTTGCTATTTTATTTTCGAGTAACATAAAAGTCAATAGAGTTGTGAGAACCACGAGTTTGGAATTTTCTGCACGTTAACTCTAGGGCCTTCAGATGATCTTCATGCTGAAACTCAGAAGCACATATATGTTTGCAGTGCTGATAAACATTAGAATCTAAGTCCAAGCCATGGCTCTGCCTCTAATTGTATAAATCGAGTCCTTTCCTTTTGATGGGATTCTGATTCCTCCTCCAAGGAGGTCGGACAAGATGGTCTCCAAGGCCCTTTTTACAATTTAATAGCAAAAGCCCCACAACTTCCATTCAGGCCAAATACCATCAACATATACAGATAAAGTGGAGCCAACAAGCTGCACTCATGGCAAGTAATAAGACCACACAGCTTTAGAGCAGAATCAATTATTATATCAGCCTATAAAATAATAATGCTGCCAAGGGGGACTACTGAGGTATGAAATGACTAGCTTGTATCCCAGAGTCCCAGAATCCTGGGCATTCTTCCTTTGTCCTGATGTTACCTACTACACTCCTGCATCTCTCTACTACCAGTGAATTTTGGTGACAAATCATGCCAACTGTTGTGGACATAGAAAATGGCTTACTAAAGCTCTATTAAAATCGTGTATAAAGCAGGGGCACTTAGGGGCGCCTGGATGACTCAACTGGTTAAGCATCTGACTCTTGATTTTGGCTCAGGTTATAATCTCATGGTTTGTGAGTTCGGGCCCCACGTCAGGCTCTGTGCTGGCAATGCAGAGCCTGCTAGGGATTCTCTCTCACTCCTTCTCTCTCTGAGCCTCCAGTGCTCGCGCTCTCTCTCTCTCTCTCTCTCTCTCTCTCTCAAAACAAATAAATAAACTTAAAAAAAAAAAGGTAGGGACACCTGGCTGGCTCAGTGGGTAGACCATGTAACTCTTTTTATTTTTTAATGTTTATTTTTGAGAGAGAGACAAAGTGTGAGTGGGGGAGGATCAGAGAGAGAGGGAGACACAGAATCTGAAGCAGGCTCCAGGCTCAGAGCTGTCAGCATAAAGCCCGACGTGGGGCTTGAACCCACGAACTGTGAGATCATGACCTGAGCTAAAGTCAGACACTTAACCAACTGAGGCACCCAGGTGCCCCGGACCATGCAACTCTTGATATTAGGGTTGTTTGTATAAGACCCACATTCCCACATTGGGAGTAGAGATTACTTAAATATATTTTTTTAACTGTGTATAAATCAAAAGTAATGAACAGACTTCGAGTAAAAGCATGAGGAGTTCTCCTGGACTAAAATGTGCATGCTTTAGGACAATGATTTAGATTTGCATTCTTATTTACTAGTAATCTACAACATGCTAACATGAACCTTTTGGGGAAGGCGCATTATGAGACATTCTGTGATAAAATGGTAATTAATATGAGAAAGCAGGATGACCTCTCTGTGTACTCTCAAATCCAAACCAAGTATGTTTTGGGTCATTCCCATTCCTCCTGAATCTGGAGGAGTTAGAAAAAGAATAGAATATAAACAATGCCATAGTTAAGTTGCCCCAGATCTAGGAACAGAGAGGAACAGAGAAAGAAAAGTAGGAGAGATGGATATGGGGTTAAGCAGATGGCTTCAATGAAAAATCCTCTGAGAATCACATCTTTGGTGGGACTGGTTCAGTGAGGCCCAAGGGGTGCCATGTCCTGGATAGGGTGGCTCCTCACAGCCATCATCCATGATGTAGGAGTGCTCTGTCCCACATCACAGTTAAGGAGGGATGCCAAGGGGATTTTGTGACTCGAGATCATTGAGACCACAGGTAGGCTCTGCAGTTCCAGTCAGGATTCTCTCCACCATGTGCTACTGCCTTGAGATCAGGAGCTCCCTCTTTGGGAGGGGCTCAGCCAGGGCTAAGGCACCAGTTAACTGGCCCCCAACCAGCTCTCATGAGCTTAGCCTTATTAATCTGGGGTTTGCAAAGAAACTGAGCCAGCCATTTACAGATCCATTACCTTGTTTCTAATGAAAAATCATAACACTTTGCCAAAACAAATGTAATAACTTGGCATCTTCTTTCAATTACCTCTGCTTTCTTGGAAATGTGAATTTGTGGATAAAGCCTCTGAGTTAACCCAGGGAATTAACCAGAAGTTTAAGAAGGCCCTATAATTCCTAGGGGCCAGTGAAGAAAGAACATCTCTTCACTTGGAAATGTTAACAGAATGGAGTAGGAAGGGGAAAGAGGGAGCAGAAAATTGCCCTTGGAGGCCCAGGATTTTAAAATCCTATTTCTATCGCCCAGAGGAGATAGAAACACTAGCTCAGTGTGCAGGAAGTGGGTGGTATCGGAAATAGGTTTTGGAAATCCAAGTACAATCTGTATCCCAAAGAGATGACCTTGTATGTCTATAAAGGCCTTAGTTTTTCTTTCCCGAGTCCATATTCTACCCCCATCTTCCTTCCCCTCACCTGCATTCAACAGCTATATTCAGGTTCTATTCTGAATTCTAAGTCCAGGCAGCATTCCGGGCATTCAGGAGCTTGGTTATTTTGACACATTTTCAATAACAATTTTCAGCTCCTCTTCGCTGTATGTAATAATTTCTCTTTGGAGGGAGCTGGGGTATTATTTTCTCAGGTTTGTACCCTCTCCCCCACCCCCAGTATGGCCTGCAAGCACTGGTCAACATTCACAGTGGCTGCTGTATTCAAAATCTGTATCATTTGTTTAGGAAGTAACTAGGACAATGATTAGTACCCAAGCAGTGATGAAAGTATGTGGTTTTGGAAAGAGGTAGAAAAAGAAACTAAGTTTCAGTTTCTATTAAATCTGTGTAGAGTCAATTTTATCACACTCAACACCTTGTTTCCTATAGGAATTAAAGTAACAATAGGAGAGTGGCATTAGACTTGTCAAAGATCATGCACTTGAGTCCCTGCCCTCTTCTTTACTACCTCTGTTGCCTCTGAAAAGTTCTTTAAATGAGCATCTGATCCATCTGAAAACTGGAGAAAGAATCTACTTCTCTAGGTTGTTACGATCATTAAATGAATCAATACGAGTAAAATACTTTCCACTGCTACCTAATAAATCCTCAAAAAGCAACAAATCATAATAAACCAAATTCCTCACTACTGATCTGATGACAATCTGATTATTGCTTTTGCTCCCCTATAAAATTTAATTAGAGGTAGAACATGCTGGAAGCAGGGGAGAAGAGGTAGTAGTAAAAGGTGAAAAGGTGAGCCTAAGTATTTTTGTATTCTAAAACATGAGTTGCTCTTTTCTGCTATTCAGCAATCCTTTTAGATTAGCCCTATTATGAAAATGGTAATTGCAAAACATTTTATCATTAAGTTTGAAATTGTCAACACCTCAAGGTCCTCTCCACTCCCATCCCCCTCCCTATCCAGACACGTTCTCTCGGAAATGTCCACATCTGGCACATCTATCTATTCTATTAGACTACCATCACAACACCCCAGAGAAGACACAAGACATAAATGAAATAGACGTGATCATTTCACGCCTTGATGTTCCCTGTCTATCATCTCTTAGAGTCTCTATCAAAATTGAGAGCAATAAATCTTTGAATAGACAAAGTCTATCAGCACTTTTTCCGAAGAACAAAATGTACCTATTCATGGTGTCAGCATGGAAACCTCTAGTTTGAAATGCTCTCTTTATTATGCATGGGTGTGTACACAAACAGAAATTATCCTTTGGGGAACAGAATTTTCAACTCGAAGTAAAAGACTCTTCTTTCAATTGCTCTACCATCACTGCCAATCCACACCCTCTAAAATCCTCTCCGACCACAGCTGATTTCCTTCTCTCTGCTTCCTTTGGAAAAGTCCAGACATATGTAACTACATAAATAAGTTAAAACCACTAACCTGAAAAAATAAAATCGAGTAATCTTCCTTAAAGTGGCAGAACTCAAATGCTTTTATGGATAATGAACTTGGCTGCTCACCCAACTGGATGATTCATACAATTATAGAAACTAGTTAGAACCTGTAAGAAATTGGTCAGATGGGCATATGCAGACTTCTCAAAAGGTGTCCTCCCATAGCCCTGGCCAGGCAGTTATGTAAAGCTGAACTCCATTGCATTCATCATCATATTTGATTTTTTTTTCCATTTGCTATATTACCTAATGATTCAAATAAAAAAGCAGTTGCATTTGTAATGTTACTCATCATCTTTCTGACTTTAAACCACATTTATTCAATCTCAGAGGTCAAGGCTTTGGGAAGTAAGGGCAGGATAACCTGATGGTGGAGGATTGTGGCTCTGATGTCAGACTGTCTGGAGCCCATTCAGACTTTGACCCCAACTAACTAGGTAATCTCAGTTTACTTACATGTAAAATAGGTACACCAACACAATCTGGCAAGGCTTTGCATGGATTAAATTAGATGAGATCTGACACACAGTGCACATTTAACTAACATGTTATAATATTTGTTATATTCTTTTAGTAATAAATTTATTTCAAGATGAAATATTAATAAACCTATTTGATGGTATAATTAACAGGGCTTCTCAGCTGTGTTCTCAGATTCTCAGTAAGTGAGAATTATCTTGATGCTAGAAACTTCATCATAGGAAATCCTTTGCTGGTGAACTTGGATTAAAAAGGGCTCTTTTTTACCTCTGGCTCTCCTAGGTAACTTAGGCTTCAAGTCCCCTCTTTCCTAACCCCCAATCAGCAAGCACTGCAGCCCTAACCTGGGCACACAGCAAGGCTCTAATCAATATTTTACATGTGAGGTATGAACTCTATGCTAAGAACTTTCATACAATCTCAAATTCTAAATCTCCATAGAAACACCTTTATGAGGAAGATACGGTAAGAATCTTCCCTCAGTCTATATGGATTTAAAAAAAAATTTTAATGCCAAATTATTGCAAAATGTCAACTAGCTAGGAAAGGCTTTGAGTCTAGATCTGAGTTCCAGGCAGGAGATTTGAAAACCTTACAAAGCCATACAGTGCATGATTATCTCAAGGAAATGTTTCTCACTTTGAACAAGGAAAAGGGAAAGTACCAAAAGAAGGCCAGACAGACTGTATGGAATGATTAGATGAAAGCATGGTTTGGCATTGTTAGAACAAGCATGATTTTGTTGCAAGTAGGTAGTTAAGTTTAAAAGTCAAGTAATGTAATATCAGCTATAAAAAATTTCCCACCTTTTACAAGAAGAATTTTTGAGATTGCACAGTACTCCTACAAGCCACATTAGATACTCTGGTAGTTTGGCAAAGAAAAAAAATGACATGGTTTAGTCAGATATGAAATTTTACAAAATAAAAAGTAGAATCAAATACAGAAAGTAATGTGGGCTAACATCAACCAAAAGCTAAGTGATTAGTTCTTTTTGAGATTTTCACCAGACACCCAAACACTGCAGGATTACCGGTATTACATTATTAACATATGCTAAAATATAATAAATACCATGAGCTTAAAACCGAATGTGCTGGGAAGCAAACCTTTACGTACTCTGCTTAGCCTTTACATTAACACTGTGTAACTTTATTTAATTTCTTAAAAACCTGGAGCTTCCAAATAAGAATAGCAGAAACAAAAATTCACATGAATGGACCACAATCAAGATTATCAATAGTTCCCATTTAAATAATAATAGCACAATAATATGGGTTATATCATTGAAAAGCAGATAAGTCCATGTAAAAATTAAATGATTATATATACTTATATATACACATTAACACTCTCAGCATTAAAAAACAAAAAAAAAAAGGCTACTGGTATGGTAAGCTTTCGAAAGAAATCAATACTCCCTAAAGATACAATAATTGGCAATTTGTTGATACTTCTTTGGAGTTTAAGTTTGGAATATTCTCATTTATGCTACGCTTAAAACAATGCAATCATTTTTTATTCATTCAGTTCTAACCTTCATACTCTCAACAGTTTTAGAACAGGTGGGAACAGTGACCTGCTTTTTCAACCATTATATCCCCCAGACATGACTAATTTGAAGCTGAGCAAATTGCACATAATGGGCCAGGGATTCAAGTTCATGATTTTTAGTAGGCTGCACTCTTGTTTCAGGGCACATGGTTCTCCTTCCCCTCCCCCCTTCCACTACCCCTGCAGCTGCCTCTCCATGAACTAAATTCACCAAACATGAAATCAATTTCAAAGGGAAATTATTTTTTACATTTTCTGCAGGCTTATTTTCAAGGAGGATAAAGATTAGGCTACATCTTTAAAAATATTTTCTTTTCCTTTAGGGGTTCTTAAGTTTTTAAATACATTCTAAATTCTAAGCTAGCCACTTAAGAAACCTTCTCGACACATAAGAAAACAATCAGATGCATCATTTTACACTAGTTCAAAGTTTTTATAAAAGCATGGCATAATTCAGTGAATTTTTAAATACCCCAAATTCTACCTTATAAGATATTGCTTTCTAGAGCCTTTTTACAAAATACCATTAAAGGTTTGCAGTATATAGACACTGGCACAAGAAAAACTAACAAACAAAACAAAAACTTGGTTCTAAAAAGGCCATTGGGGTAGGGAAGTATGTAAGCTGGCTAAACCAAAACCCAATCCCTCCTATTTGCTTTTTATCTAATGTTTAAATTTTCACCATCAATTCTAGAAGGCTGCAACCAAATGCCAATCTAAACAGCATATATAACTCTCTAAGTACTGAAACATTCGTACAATTTTGTAACTAGGGACTTTGAACTCATTGACCTACCAATGAAGAAAATGAAACTTGTTGGTTAACTGATTTGCCTGGTCACTTTGGGGTGCATGGTGTCATGACTGTTTGGGGGGGGGTTATTTTTGTTTTGTATTATGTGTATGGAGTACTTAAAATCAGGAGCTTTGCCATTCACAGCCTCCCTTTCTAGGTTGCCATGTTTCCTTTCATGGGAGACAACAGTGATCAAAAATGTAAATTATGTTTATATCACTTTCTCAATTGGCCTCTGCAGAGGCATTAAAAAGAAGTGAAGTCATCCCCCACCCCCCTCCCCCACCAAGACACACACACCTGACTTCCTACTTATCAGAGGAGTTCTCTTCTCACTGGGGAGAGTGGAGGAAGAGATTTCTGAACTTTACTTCAACTTTCCAGCCTACGAACTGCTTCTTCAACTACTGATTCCACTTGCCCACTTTGTTGAAGTTCCAGTCTTTGCTCAGTTTCACCTGCTTTTCATTTTAGGGAAGTCTGGTGGGAAAACACTGAACTTACCTTTTGTTGATACTTATTTCCCATTTTGGGGTCTTATAGTGTACCCAAGTTCCTAGATTTAACAGCAAAAACAAACAAATAAAAATACTGTCTAAATAGTTGAGATAAGGGCTAAATCACTATTCAGTGTTTAAGGTGAACTGGCTCTGATCTTTGCAGTCTATCCGCCAGAGCAGAAGACCTAGTCTTGGCAAACGAGGAAGGAGGGGAGCTAAGCAGTAAACGTACACAACTCCCCCCCAAGAAGTGTTTATACAGATGTTTTACTTTTCCAAGAAAATTGGAACTGGCACAGTTTACCTATTGAGAGGAATCTAGCTGGAGTTAGGACCTGTCACTAACTTTTGGAGATGGTTAACAACTATGGTCTCCAACCAAATTCTCTGGGCAAAAAGACCCCTAGCACCACTTACTCCAGACAAACCCCCTTTGAATAGACAACTGTTCTGATCCTTTCTGATCCTACAGCAACTTTAATGTCCACCAGCCCCTCACCAGTGTCCTTGCACCTTTCTCCACAGTACTAAGATTCCAGAAATTATACTAGTTCAGGAAGCGCCCTAAGAAACCCACAACAGTGGATAATGGGCTCTTTAAGGCTAGGAGATCAGCTTCTTAGGAAAAGAAAAAGAAATACACACCAACAAACACCAGGGAACTATGTGTAATGGTTCGCTGCTTGTGCAAAAACCTCAAAGAGGATGAAGGTCAGACAGGGATAATAGGCCAATTTAATTCTGAAAGCACAAGGTGCAAGAAATTTTAATTATGGTCTGCCACTGAAATCACACAAGATCCAATGGCATCTAACTGCAACTGCTCATCAAGGGAGACAAGAGGTGTAATTGTAACCGCTGCATAATCACTGTGAGGGCACAGGGAAGGCTGCCTTCAGCTCCCAGCAGAGAATGTATTAAGAGCCTCGAAAAATCCAATACAGGGAAACATGGAGATTGTACGTAGCCTAACAGGAGCTCCTAACAGAAAAGCCAAACCCCATTGTGTGTCCGCGCGCGTGTGTATGTATTTGAGAGGTGAGGGTTCCAAGAACAAAAAGATTAAGCTGTTTGGCCCAAATTGACAATATGAGCTTGTAAAACTCTGAACCCCTTTTTGCTTTGTGGATACGTACACAGAGAGAAAGGCATGATCTCCAGAAATTTCTGCCTCGGTGAAGCTTCACCCACTCTCCTTTGTTTAAAACAATTAGCTTGGATGTTACAGTGATTGGAAGAAGCAGACTCTCTTTTATTCGTTCGCACCAAACCCAAGTCTGGAGTCAAAACGCCACACACAGGGCTCGAGGTGCCCAAGCCTGTGCGGCTCTCACCACCACGCAGACGACTGCGCCCGCGCGGCGCGGACTCTCGCAAAGGGACTGGCGGAGAAAGCCCCTCCGTGGACTCTCCACTCCGCAAAGTTTCACAGTTCCGCGAAGAAAGCAAAACCACCCCATCCGCACCCCATCCGCGCCCGCTGCAAAGTTGGCGCTGAAGTTTTTGCCGGGATGTCCTAAATCTCAAGGGGAAAGGGGACGCGAGTGTACGGCGAGGCTGGAGGATGGATGAAGATAGAGAGACAGCCAAGAAGGAGTTTTTCCGAGTGGAAGATGCGTGAGACCATCTTCTTCACCCAGAAGCCTGTTTGGCTCCCAGAGGTCCGGGCCGCGCTCGCCAGGGGAGGCGCCGTCGCCGGAGAGCTGTCACCTGCGGGGAGCCGCGGCGGGGTGGGAGGCGCTCTGCTAGGCGCCCAGGGAGGACTAGGGGCTTCAGAATCTCCTGCTCAGCGGGCTCTAAGAAGTGGGGGGAGGGGAGATTCGCGAGAGGGCAGGAGGCCAAGAGCAACACCTTACGGATACGCTTTTCCCCTCCGACCTCTCCAACTTCCCGCAGCGCCAGCCAAGGACTTTCTCCCACCGCACCCCACGGCATCCCGCCTCTTGGCCCACCTCGCAGACCCGTCCGTGGCCGCGGCGGGGAGTGGAGGGGGAACGGCGAGGAAGCAGCGGACGCGAAGGTTGGGACCCAAAACGCAAACTCTCACCCCCTAGCAGAGACGACCAAATGGGTTTACACAGGCAACGATCACAGCTCCGTAGCAGGACTCCGGGTTAGCGCCGGGCGCAGTTCCCTGACTCTTCTGTTGTTCCCAATAAAGTCGATTACGTTGCCCTCCGGGAGCCGATTGGGAGGGAACGGCGAGGAAAAGGGGGGAACGCGGGAAAAAGCGGGGGGAGCAGCAATCAACTTTGTAACCCAGCGCTTCCTCGCGCAATCCGTCGCCATGCTTAAGATTCCCACCCCCGCCACCCCCCTCCTTCCTTTCAAGTGGATACTGAAACTAGGCCAAAACTTTTTCCCCTCCTTTTCTCTTAGCCACTAGACTGGATTGTGCCCCACGGAGCCCCATGGAGCTCTGCTTTCTTAAGCACAATAGCCGGACTAATTAGATCATAGAAGCAAGGCAGTGATACTGTAACAAGTAGCCGGAGAGGCAAAGAGGGAAGGGGCCCGAAAAGAGAGAAAGGGGGAAAAGTTTGCAGCTCTCGCACTTACCAATCAAGCCTCCCACCAGAAAGGCGATGATTTGGAACACGAGCAGAATCCCACCAACAATGCACAGCTTCTTGGTGCTCATGTTTTCTATAATTGCCCCAGCCATTTTTGCGCCCCCCTTTTTCTTTCCTCCTTGAAATAAATGTTTTAGGGTGTGCTTTTTGCCCCCTCTCCTCTCACGCTCCCTCTTCCCTCGCCTCCTTTCTGGGCGCCGCAAAACTTCAGGGGTGCGGGAGCGCGGCGAGGATGGGACCAGGACGCCAGGCGCCCGCACGGATTCCCCCGGCGCAGCCGGCTCGGGCTCCCCCAATGCCCGGAGCTGTGATTGTGGCCGCTCCGCCGCCTGTGGACGCTTAAAGGAGCAGGGAAGCTGATCACATGACGCTGCCTCCCTCCCTCCCTTTCTTCCTCCCTCCCTCTCGCGCTTCCTCCCTCCCTCCCTCCCTCTCTCTCTTCCTCTCCCCGTTGCCCGCCTGTGCGGGGCTCCAAGCTCCGGAGGGTGCTGGCGTCCCGACCCCGGGTCTGTCTGGCAGCCTGTCCCGCCTGGGATTGGTGTCGTTTGGGGGTAGATGTTGTTAAGTGGGTTCCCCCTACCCCGCCTCTCACGTTTCCTTTTCTTGTGCGAGATTTAAATCACCCACGGACAGCTTTTCAGACCTTTAACTTACGCGTTGACTTTAGGAAATGGGCCCCACCCGCAACTGCTAGAACTCTCTTTAGGAAAGAGGCGAAGAATTTTTTAAAGGGACCCAAAGATGCTTAAGTCAAAGCACAGAGATACAGAATAAAGTCTTAGGCTTCCTTCGACCAGGTCCCAGCCTTAGTTACTGGGCATATACGCAGCTAAATTTCCCCCACTGCACCCCCGGAGGAAACCTGTGCTTCAGCCAAATCAGACCACTGTTCATTATCCTCAATTCCAAGAGTTTCCAGAGCCTTGACCCTGGCTCTTAAATATATATATTCTCCTCCATTGGAGTTTTAAACCTCACTTAAAAACCAGCTCATCTAAAAACCTAAGTTTCCAAATCACCTCCGTGTAGTATTTCCGTGAACTAAATCCCTACGACTACTGTGTTTACATTCTTAGATCCTATTGTGAGGACTTGTGTGTACTCGTTTGTCTCCACCACAGAGCTGTAAACTCCTAGGGGATAGGGACCAAGTTTTATTCATCTTTCTACCCCACCCCTACCCCCCGTGGTGCCTAACAAAATTCTAGCTCTAGTAGGTCCTTCATAAACTTTTGTGGAATGAATAAGTAAATGAATGTGAAAGCAAGCCCACCGTTTGCATTTCAAAAGCCTGAAAGAGACCTTATTTGATTTAGATGGTACACTTCTTTAGTTGCAATGTTTGTTGTCTCTTTGTGAGGATATATTTATATTTACACTTAACTTCTAGGGGAAAAGGGTGAGACTCTCAAGAGATTTCCTGTTCTATCAAGCCTCAATTCCTGGCCCTGGTTTTTCCATGTTCCATAAACAGGTCACTTGATCACCACAACTCATTTGCTCAATAAACCCTTGGTTTGGTCACCCCGCACTCCTACACAAACAAGATTTCCACCACTCACCGCCCCTTACACAGCTGGTTTCTTGCCTCTTCCCTCTATCCACAGCCTCTTCATGCCAAGGGAATACCCCAAATCCTGTCTCCTCTACTCTATTTCTGAACTTGCATTGCCCTTATGGAAGATGCCATGCAGATTACACTTAATGGAAGTATTCATTTCTAGTCTCCAGAAAGACTAGACACTCCTCAAGGACAGGTACCAAACCTTATGTATGTGAAAACCCATCTTCTCGGAGTCTAACAGTTCTTAAGAGTTCTGGGGATATAGTTGTTATTTATTCATTCTTTCCTTCAACCTTTTAACCAGCAGGGCTCACATATTGAGCCCTTAACCTCTTCCAGGCTTTCTGTTCTAAGCCCTTGAGGATACCAAGATATGAAGACACTTGTCCCTGTCCTGGGGGAGGCCAAGTCCAGCTGTTAGTCACTGAATAGTGATTAATGACCTTTACTCTGGAGAAGACCAGATCAGATGGGAAGAAACACACAGAATTGTTGTCAATAGTAGTGGTCAGAAGTGTTTGGTACCCAAACACAGATAGACCAGTGTGGGTTATTTGCCTTCCTTCTTTACCTTTTCAGAAGCTTGCATCACCTTTCCCCTCCTGACTGTAGTGGGTCCCAGGGCATCTTAAAAAGAAGTAGGAATGCCCTTCTCACCTCTGCTGCTAGTTAACTCCACATTCTGTGTTCTCATCTCAGCAAGTTACCAACTTCCACACATTTGAATAATAATGATGCCTTTGGGTTAGAATTTCTTTAGAATACCAAGGAATTTTTTTAATTAAGGTTGATAGCATTCAATATAAAGATTTACTCTCCATTTGATATTAAGTTTCACTATTTAAGAAATGGTATTCTATGCACTTCAAATATGAAGTGGAGCCACAAGAATGTTGAACTGGTTTATAGTTGTCCCTCCTTATCCAAGGTTTAGTTTTCTGTGGTTTCAGTTACCTGCAGTCAACTACAGTCTGATGGTCTAAAAGCAGATAATCCTTCTGACCTACTGTCAGAAGGTCAATAAGTAGCCTAATGCTACGACACAATGCCTTTGTCATTCACCTCACTTCATGTTATCATGTAGGCATTTTATCATCTCACGTCATCACAAGAAGGCTGAGTACAGTACAATAAGATATTTTGAGAGACTACATTCACATAGCTTTAATTACAGTTTATTGTTATAATTGTTCTATTCTATTATTAGTTATTGTTGTTAATCTCACTGTATCCAACTTTATCATAGGTATATACATATAGGAAAAGAGATAGTATATATAGGGTTTGGTGTTATCTGAGATTTCAGGCATCCACTGGAGGTCTTAGAATATACATCACACAGGTAAGGGGGAGTACTATATTTGTTTAACATTAGTAAGCTCCTCAAGTTATTTTTCTTCTTTAAAAAAAATTTTTTTAATGTTTATTTTTGAGAGAGAGAGAAAGCATGGGCAGGGAAGGGCAGACAGAGAGGGGGACACAGAATCTGAAGCAAGCTCCTCAAGTCATTTTTCTATTTACTGCTATAACACATTCTACTCCCTCGGTTCCCAAATGCATCTCTTCAGAGTAACTGGCCTCACTTCTTTGGTTCCAGTTTCCCCATCTGAAAATGAGATTCTTGGAATAAAATACTGTTTCCCCACCAGGGTGGTTCCCTATTTTTAAAAGGCATTTATTAGATAACCATTTTAATTAAAAACAAATATTTCTGGGGTGCCTGGGTGGCTCAGTGGGTTGAGTGTCTGACTTCAGCTCAGGTCATGATCTCACGGCTTATGAGTTTGAGCTCCACACCAGGCTCTGTGCTGGCAGCTCAGAGCCTGAACCTGCTTTGGATTCTGTGTCTCCCTCTCTCTCTTCCCCTCCCCTACTCATGCTGTCTCTCTCTCTCTCTCTCTCTCTCTCTCTCTCAAAAATAGATAAATGTTAAAAACATTTTTTTAAAGAAATATTTCTAATTGCTAACCAATGCTTCTGACTCTCGTGAGATGACCAATATTGCCAAACTGAGTGTAAAACATTTTCAGTATTTATCACCATGGGCTGGTTCAAGAAAAATTTACAATTTCTATGATATCTTTTTGAAAATGAAAAGTGGCCGTCAGATCCTTATTTCCCAAGGGAATAACACAGACAAGTAGAAAAGAGCATGGGTGTTTGAGTTGTCCCGATTTGGAATGGAGTTGAACCCCCAGCTCTGCCCCTGGCTTGTTATGTGTGATTGTGGGCCACTACAGTTACGTAGCCCTTCGAAGGTTAGCTTTCTCATCTCTAAAATGAGGATAGTGACAACACCTGCCTCATAGTACTCTTGCAAGACATGATGATGATGATTATACTGAAGAACCTTTAAGGGAAACTGATAAACTTGAGTTAAAAACTAATAAAACTGATCATTAATTGGTTCTTCCTCAGCTCTAAAATGTTATCACATTATCATTAATTTTTGAAGCATATTTTAGGAGCAGTCTGAGAGGTTAACTCTGCTTGAGAAAGGCTTTAGTAAGTCCCACATCTAGTTGGAACTCTGAATAGCACTTGGTAAACTTGAAACATACAAACATTCTATTCTAAAAAATGCTTTCAATCACCAATAAAGCACTTGTCGTGGGTCCTGAGATAGATAGTCCCAGACACTGGATAATCCAAGAATGCAATTCAACTTTTCCAAACAGCATTGGATCATTCTAACTCTATTTCACTAGATTTTAAGTTGGAGATCCAGATTTATCCATCATTTTATTTGAAGGGTTTGTCTTATGGAAGAATATATTGATGTTCAATGCATATTTATTGAATGGATGAATGAATGAATGAATGAGTAAGTGAAGGTAAATTAACTGCAACCAGCCCTGCCCCCCCTCAATTCCTTTATAGCATATACTGACTAAATTCTTATCTGGCATATATATCCTGGGCTGTAGTTTGCACATATACCTATATATGTGCTGTGTTGTCACCCTGCTTTGCAAGCTGCTTAAAAACAAGGAAAGTGTGACCTGAGCCTTTGTGTCTCTTACAGCCCCAGCGCTACACCTTGCACAGAGGAGGGCTCAGTTCCTGGTGCTGAGAAAGCAACTTTGGAAGCCAAAGGCAGCATTCCATTATTGTCATTGAAATAAATGTAATGCAGAGATCTAAAAGAATTGCATATACCTACTCAAACACCTAATTTACTTCCCAGAGGGACCTAACAAGAGTAATAATCCCACTGGAAGTCTTCTCATTCTCATAAATAGCTTTTACCCATAAACGGCATCCCCCCCAGGGCTCTTCTGTTGTTGGTATTTTCTTGTAGTTAGTGCCTGTGAATGTGAGCAGGCACTTTGGGTTCTTACTCTATTATTCAGTGTCACTTTTCACTCAGTATACATACATGAATATATATATATATATATACATATATATATATATATATTCACAGCTTCTTTTAAAATCCTTTATTCCCCCACCCCCAACCATCCTTCCCTTCTTTCTCTATGAGCCCCATTGTCTTGTTTTGTATGTAAATACAAGAGCTTTTCTAGCACCTCCTTTCACACACTAACCTTGGCTAGGACCTGTTCAGAACCCAGAGCTTGGAAGACCAATACATTAAGGTGATCTTTTTTTGATGAAATCATTTAATAAATACCCCACCACTCCCTCCCTTTTTACACATCAGCACCCAGCTTTCCATCTTTTCTTTGACATTCCACATACATTTCAGACATTAGGTTTATTCAGTCACAGCTTTAAATCTTACTAGTTGTGTAAATAAATAAGAAAAATACTTACGTTTTTGAGGCTTACTCTTCTTATTTCTTAAAACAAAAGAAGTTGCTAATACTAACTTCATAGATTGTAGTAAGCATTAAACATATGTTACAAAGTGCCTAGCTCAGAGCCTGACACAGAGTGGGCACTCAACAAATATTTTGCATGTTATGAGGGAGAAGGTTTCTGTTCCCAAATAGAAAAAAAAAAATAGAACCATAAAACCCCTAATTATTGTCTCTTATGAAATTGCTTTTTGAACCCAGGCAACTTGGAAGGACAAGGATAAAAAAACTTTATAGGTTTCCAGAGGCCTCTGGTGGGAAGCAGCTGACAACTTGAAGTAGTCAGCCAGGCCCCCGTTGTTTCCCAGGCTTGAAAGAGACTGCTGCAGAGGGCTGGGATGCACCGGTGTTTAAACCTCCAAGATCACACGTGCTCGGTTCCTGGAGCAGAGGTAGGGAAAAGTCTTTCTCTCTTTGCCAATTTCCATAGTGTAAGCCTTATGGGGTCTGTGCTGAATGCTTCTGTTCCCCCCATCCCCCACCCACCTTGCCCTTATGACTGTGCTCCCCCGCCATTTCACCATGTACTTAGTCATGCTCACGAGCACCTCTCCATCTGCTTTTTCCCATGGAGAGTGGCAGTGGGAGGAGAGTCTGGACAGGCCAAGACACACCTCCTTGGACGATGATCCAGTGATGTGTAGACAACACTCAGTGCCATAGCATAGAGTTGGCACACAAGTTTGTGTGATGAGTAAATGAGTAAATGATGAAGGAACACGTTGTGGTCCCCAGCTATCTATGGGTTCAGGAAGGCCCTCCACAGATGGCCAATGGCAGAAAGAAGGGCTGAGACTTAATCTAAGCCCAAGCACTTTGCTAAAGGCTTTGTATATGTTATCTCCATTAATCTACACTACAATCCTGTGAGGTATGTACTACTTTTATCATTTTAAAGAGAGGAAAGCTGGTTCAGAAAAGTTATGGAATATTCCCTCAACTGGGAAGCTGAGATTTAAGGTAGCTGCCAACACAACATTTATTCATTCATTCACCAAATATGTATTGACCTCCGTAAATGCCAGAAACTAATCTTGAGGCTGGGGAAGAGCAGTGGGCCCAACAGACTTGTGCTCATGCAGCCCACATTAGAAAGCCCACTTCAGAGCCCTGGTTCTTATTTCCTTTGTCAGCTATGCCCTTTGAACTCACCAAAAGAAAGACACCTAAAGACTTGTGGAAGTGAGGAGAAATGGAGCCCTTGGTGTGCACATGGGCCTCACCTCATGTTTCCCTCAGGAGACATTCATTCAGAAACCCCTTTTCCTGCCAGTTCAGAGACAGGCACTGTTTTAATGTTTTTTGCTGCTCCTTTGTTCATACATCCAGCTCTGCTTTCTGCCTCAGCACCTCACTCCCACTCAGATCAAACTCCCTCCAATTAAGCCTTAATCTTTGCAATTCATTCTTTGGTAGTATTTGCTGTTAAGGCTTTTCCAAGCTGAAGATCAATTTTCAAGTTGAATGACTCATGAAAGTAATTAAGCATAATTTCAGTGTTTCGAGGACATTCTTCAAGAATACATGCTAGCAAAAGACACTCGGGTTAGCAGAAGATTCAGTGTACAAAATTAGTTTTGGCTTTAGCTAACCTGCAAATTGATTCCTAAAGTACTTTTTGTTTGATTATTTATTTTGTTGTCAGCATGTGAGTCCCTAATAAAGACCCTCTTTGCCAAGGATTTGAAGTTGCTTGATCAATATTATTCATCTTAATGTAAAAATTTATGAAGGTAAAAATTCCCAATTTCTGACATATGTCTTACTTTTCTAAGAACTCTGGAGCCTGAATGACTTGATGATGTTTTCTTTCATTTCTTTCATAAATATTTATTACATGTTTACCATATGCCAGGTATCTGGCAAGTGCTGGGATACAAATACAAAAAAGACAGATATGCTCTTGCTCTCACAAAACTTTCCATGTCAGGTATATAAAGGAATGATACGATAGCTATATTAGCCAAGTGAGTCAGTCCTAAAGAATGGCTGGTGTAAGAGGCATGGAAGAGACCTCAGGTGGAGAAAGAGTAAGGACAGCAGGTGCTCTCCTTGGCTTGGTGCACAAGGTCCTCCACACTCTGGAGTCAGCATAGGATGGCAGAGAGAAGCATGGGCTCCAGACCCAGACTACCTGGGGTCTGAATCCTGGCTTTGCCACTTACTAGTTGTACACCTAGCCTAGCTAGGGTATTTTTTTTCGTCACTCTGTGCCCTCATCTGTAAAATGGGAATAATAATACTCTCCCCGGGGTGCCTAGCTGGCTTGGTCAGTAGAGCGAGTGACTCTTGATCACAGGATGGTGAGTTCAAGCCCCATGTTGGGCATAGAGTTTACTTTAAAAAATAAAAATAAATTAAAAAAATAAAAAAATACTCTCCCCAGGGCACCTGGGCAGTTTAGTCGGTTGAGTGTCCGACTCTTTTTATTTTTTAATGTTTATTTAGTTTTGAGAGACAGAGAGACAGAGAGAGAGAGAGAGCACAGGAGAAGGGTAGAGAGAGGGAGACACAGACTCCAAAGCAGGCTCCAGGCTCCAAGCTGTCAGCACAGAGCCTGACATGGGTCTCGAACTCACAGAGTCCAAGATCATGACCTGAATCGAAGTCGGTGCTCAACCAACTGAGTCACCCAGGTGCTCCTGAGCACCTGACTCTTGATTTTGGCACAGGCTACGATCTCATAGTTCGTGAGTTCAAGCCCCGTGTTGGGCTCTGTGCTAAAGGTGAGGAGCCTGCTTGGGATTCTCTCTTTCTCCCTCTCTCTCTGCCGCTCCCCTGCTCATACCCCTCTCTCTCAAAATAAATAAACATTTGGGGCCACTAGGTGGTTCAGTCAGTTAAGCATCTGACTTTGGCTCAGGTCATGATCTCAGGGTTCGTGGGTTTGAGCCCCACATCGGGCTCTGTGCTGACAGCTAGGAGCCTGGAGCCTGCTTTGGATTCTGTGTCTCCCTCTCTCTTTGCCTCCTCCCTCTGTCTCCCTGTCTCTCTGTCTCTCTCTCTCCCAAAATTAATAAGACATTTAAAAAAGATTTAAAAAATAAATATTAAAAATTAAAAAAAAACCTCTCCCCATATGTGATTATTATAAAGATTAAATGGGATAATTTGTGTCAAGTATTTAAAATAGTGTCTTGAGGTGCCTGGGTGGCTCAGTCAGTTGAGCATCAGACTCTTGATCTCAGCTCAGGTCTTGATCTCAGGGTCATGAATTCAAGCCCCACACTGGGTTCCACGCTGCGTGTGAAGCCTACTTAAAAAGATATATTTTCCCCTCTTCTGCCACTCCCACAAGGGCACTGGGGGTTTTGTCCACATTACACACCTTGATAAATCCCCCAAATTTATCCACATATGAGTAATTATTACTATTATTACTCATTAGTAGTTTATCGAGGATCTCCTGTGTGCTAGGTGTTGCTGCATAATTATTGGAGGCAGTGTGAGAAGCAAGGATAAGGATCAAACAGACCCAGGTGGAACTGTGGGATCTTGGTCACATAGCTTGACCTCTTTGAGCCTCAGCTAAGCCACCTATAAATGTGGAGATGATGGCATCTTCACAAAAGCTGTGGTGAGGATTGAATACATTCAGTGCATAAAGTGCTTAGCAAGGTGCCAGGCATTTGATAAGCCCTCAGTAATGAGAAACTAGAGGAGGAGGCAGAGGGTAATCTTACAGGTGGCTGCCATTATTTAGTTAGAAAACTGAGGTTCAAGGCCTTCCATCTTTGTTCTCCCGTTCTGCCCTGTTCAGGAGCTCTTTCTCCCACAATGTTGCATTGTCCTCAACCCCATTTGCCTATAATCCTGTTGACAGCTCTCTCTCCTTGAACAACCCTGCTGTCACTTAGAAAGAATGGGATGGTAAGCCTCAGGACTGCCTGTTGAAACTCTATCTTTCTTGTATTACACATACTTTGAGATACTTTTTGATCCTTTTGCCTCCTAAGCAGATACAGTATCTTGGGTAAACCCTCATATAGCTAGGTCTGTTATGTCCCATTACATATGCTACCCCAATACTGCAGTCATTTGGGGATTTGTCTTATCTATTCTAGTAGGTCACAAAATTTTAATATAAAAAGCGTGTTGTACTCAGAAATGTTTTTATTTAAGTCTAGTAGAATCCTTGGCTTTGTAGCAATTCTCTCAGAGTTTTGCTACTTCCAGATTTTTGTCTCTTCACCTCCTTCTCAAAACAGATGTTCTATTTTGCGGGGTAAGGCAGAAGAAGGAGCCATCAGATATAAACACTCTCAGCCTCCAACCTGATTAATATTTTCCTATGCCTGATCTCCAAGGAAACAATAAACCACCTTTTGGGCAAAGTATACACCTTTACTTAAGAACATCCACCTGTACTTATGCTCTTAGAGCTATTTTAGAGAGCTGCCCAGCATAGCCTAACAGCTGAGGGCATATGTCCTGTTTAGCCCCTGTCAGAGTAAGAACAGGGTTATATGAGTTAGCAACTGAAAAGTACTTACTAGATAAAGTACTTAGCACATAGTACACACTCAGCAAATGTTAGCTATTATTATTAATTATCTTCCATCGCCTTCTATAACTTGCTTCCTTAATGGTATCCTTTCGTATCTTTCCTCAATCTTACTTTCAAATCTTCTCCATTCTAAAAAATATCCTTCTCAACCCCACATTCTCTTTAATCCATAATCTTCACTAGCTTCTTTCCTTTAATTGTAAATTGAATTTCTGAAAATAACACTTCACATTTGCTGGCTCTATAATCTCACTTCCCATTCCCTTTCTGACCGCCTGCAGAAAATCTAAATTCCAGACCCAACATTCCATTGGCTCTGCTCTGACAAAGATCACCGGTGACCTCTTCGGTGTTCTTCCTATTTGAGGTCTCTGAAATTTAACACTCATCCTTTTGGGGAAAAAAATTCACCTCCTCAGCTTCAAAAACTTTGCTTTTTCAGTTCTCCTACTACTCTAACATCCCCTTCTCTCTCTCTCTCATTGGCTTTATTTCTTCTGCCCACTGTCTGAAAGTTCATATTCCTCACTATTCTCTTCTTTACCTCATCCCTTCTCAGAGGGTCTGTGGGCAAATCTGTATCTTCAGCTCTGATCTCTTGCCTGAACTTTAGACTCATAGAACCTATGCTTCCTAGACATCTCTGCCTAGACAAACTGTATCATATCCAAATCAATCAGATGGCCTCCCTATCTCAGTTAATGGCCCAACTCTCCAACCAGTCACCCAAGTTGCATATCTCAAGGCCATCCTTGATTCATTACCCACATATTCAATCAGTTATCCAGACCAGATTCTACCTCCTTTATACATGAACTAGTCTTTACTCTCCATCCTCCCCACCTCTCTGCAAGTCCAGACCCTCATCATCTTTCCAACTTGGACTATTGAAGACCTTCCCCATTAAATCTCCAATCTCTAGTTTCTTACTATAGATAATCTAGTCTGCATACAGTTTCCAAAATGTGATCATTATAAAATACAGATCTGTTTTCCTCACTTTCTGAATATAGCTCCGCAATATCTTCCCATTGCCTACAAATAAAGCCTACAGATAAAGTCCATGTATAGTAAAATCTCACCAGATACTCTAACCTCTAGCTACTTTAGATTATATCTTATTCTTAGACTTACCAAGACATTTCTCTGTACATTACTATGTATAATTCACAGTCTAGCTCATGTCTTTCTCCTTATAACATAATCACTGGGACAGGCCAGTTGACCTAAGGTAGTGTCACCAAGCTATGATTCTGTGGTAGTCCTCCCGTATATAACCTATTCCAAAGTGTTTGCTATCCTGAAACCCAAATGGAAACTTCATATTAGACTTCTCTTTTATAACAGTAATCAACAGATACTGAGAATATTATCTGCCCAGCCTCATAAATAATACATCATCATAATAATACCAAACACACATATTTACAGTGTAAGGGGCACTGTTTGAAATGAGATGGATGGATGGATAGATAGATACATAGATATGTAGATACACTGATACATAGATGCATGGAATATATAAGTATATAACACTTATAACTAAAATACAATAAAAAAAGTATGTACCTCAAATGGTTATGGTCAATGTCTTTTTTAAGTTTATTTATTTATTTTTGAGAGAGAGAGAGTGTGTGAGAGAGAATCCCAAGCAGGTTCTACACTGTCATTGCAGACCCCAATGCGGGGCTGGATCCCATGAACACTGAGATCATGACCTGAGCCAAAATCAAGAGTCCTGTACTTAAGTGACTGAGCCAACTGGGGGCCCAAACATTCAGTGTCTTTTTTTTTTTAATTTTTAAATCTTTATTTTGAGAGAGAAAGAGAGAGAGAGAGCAAACAAGGGAAGAGCAGAGAGAGAGGGAGACACAGAATTAGCACAGAGCCCGATGCAGGGCTTGAACTCACAAACTGTGAGATCGTGACCTGAGCTGAAGTCAGATGCTTAACGAACTGAGCCTCCCAGGCGCCCCCGAATATTTAGTATCTTAAGTGAGCTCTTGTATATATCACTGAGAACATTTTGTCCTCACTGCCAACAATTGAGAGAAATACTATTATTCTATTTTATTTATTTATTTGTTTGTTTATTTTTGAGAGAGATAAAGAGAGTGTGAGCAGGGGAGGGGCAGAGAGAGAGGGACACACAGAATCTGAAGCAGGCCCCAGGCTCTGAGCTGTCAGCACAGAGGCCCACGTGGGGCTTGAACTCATGAACCATGAGATCATGACCTAAGCTGAAGTCGGATATTCAACAGATTGAGCCACCTACAAGCCCCTCTATTATTCTATTTTAGACACTGAGGGGGGCGCTTGGGTGGCTCAGTCGGTTAAGCATCTGACTTCAGCTCAGGTCATGATCTCATGGTTCGTGGGTTCGAGCCCCACATCAGGCTCTGTGCTGACAGCTAGCTCAGAGCCTGGAGCCTGCTTCAGATTCTGTGTCTTCCTCTCTCTCTGACCCTCCCCTGCTCCCGCTGTCTCTCTCTGTGTCTCAAAAAAAAAAAAACATAAAAAAATTTCAGACACCGAGGAAACTTTGGCTTAGAATGGATTAGTAATGGGGCATCTGGGTGGGTCAGTACTGAGCATCCAGCTCTTGGTTTCCACTCGGGTCATTATCCCAAGGTCACGAGATCAAGCCCCATGACAGGCTCCTCGTGGGGCTCTGCATGGAGCGTGGAGCCTGCTTAAGATTCTCTCTCTCTGTCTCTCTCTCTTTCTCTTTCCCTTTGCCCCTCTCCCCACTCACTCTTTTTCTCTAAAATAAACAAATAAAAAAATTTTTTCTAAGAAGCAATGATTAATAATTTACCCAAGATCACACAGCTAATAAACACTGGAGCTGGGCTCTAAATTGTATCAATGTAGCACCAAAGTCCATGCATTTAACTGTTACGCTCTTCTACTTTTGGTTCAAATAGCAGTAAGAGTAACATCCCTCAGGTTTTCTGTGTATCAGGTGCTGAATACATGTATTACTTCATTCAATCCTCATAATACTTTCTGTGAGATAGATGCTATGTTTTTCTCCTGGATTACCTATGCAAATAAACTTGGCTTAAAGAAAGGCAAATAAAAATTCAAATTGGAAACCTGGGAAAAATCTGGAAGTGAATACTCACTTCAAAAAAGTATGCATTTACTCTTCTAAAAGCCTTGTTTCTGAATTCCTTGGAATTTTAGATTTCTCAGATCATTAACAACAGGTACCTTTGCAGAATGAAAGTGAGGATCTCTTTGTTCATTCAACCTTCCACCCACTCAGCAAACATTTAATGAACACCTACTGTATTTAAGACATTAAATACTTCAAAAAATGTTTCCTCTCTCAAGAAAATAAAAATCTAGAAAACAGGGAGGACATTAAAGCTAACAAATATAATGAAGTGTGACATGTAGGATTGCACAGAGGTTAAAAGAACAAATTCAAGAGCCAGACAGATTTTGTTCAAAGCCTAGTTTTGCCATGTGACTTTAGGAAATTCTTTTAAACTATTTATGCTTTATTCTTTTTCATAGTACCTATATTATATGATTGCTATCAAGACTTTAAGTTTTAACGTACATAAGGAACTATCAAGACTTTAAATTTTAATGTACATAAGGAACTCTAATCAGTGCTAGAACATGGTAAGCTATAGTGGATAGTAGTAGTTGTTGTTGTAAGCTAACAAGGGCAGTTACAGTGGATAGTAGTAGTTGTTGTCGTGGTTTTGACACATAAGAATACACTGGCATCAGAAAGCTAGAAAAAGGGACTAATTTTTTTTATATATTGGAGAAAAAGGAGTTCTGATAAATCTTTAGAGAAAAACATAACTCTAGATAAGTTTTAGAAGATGTGTAGGTATTCTCTAGGTAGACAAAAAGGAAAGATGGGCAAGGTTAAAATCAAGGAACAGTAACTGCTAAAACTGATACATCCAGCTGAAGAAGTGGTATGTCAGAATGTCTTCAGCATGTTGCTTTGGAGACCTACGGCTATGGGAGATAGGAACATAACAAGGGTGGAGAAGTGATGTTCTTATTATGATTATAGATCTTTAAAAGCTATCATTTGAAACCATGTTTATTACTAGACAGAGAATAATAACACCTTCTCCTGTTTGTATAGCACCAATTCTGTACAATTTTAAGATAATATCTCAGTAATCTTCACAACCTTGGAGGTCTGTCCAATTATAATTATCACCATTTTCATATGGGAAAGCAGAAGTACGAGGAGAGGAAGGCAGAAATCCAGGGTTACTCAGAAAGTTATTGGTGGATTTCTAGATCCAATAATTTGTTGTTCACCAAAGTGTCCAAAATAACAAGATCATTCTAATTTCACACACACACACACACACACACACACACACACACACACACACACACATTTTTCTCCTTGTCATGGAAACATAGAGCAAAATGCTGTAGCTTGACAAGGCTAGGCTGGAGTTCAAAAACAATCAGAAATCGTGATGAGCCATGTAGAAGATGTTGGATGAACTGTAAGACAGGTTTGTGATGACAAGTAAGTTGTGTTTGGGATAAGTTGGGTTGATTGCCAGAAGGAAACTTTATTTATTTGTTTGTTTAGCCTGATGCATATGTAACTTATATACAGTAAACTATATAAAACATACATGTACACATTGATGAATTCCTACAAATGAATATTATACTTGTTTGCTATAGATGCCCTAATAAAATACCACAGAACAGACTGGGTGGCTTAAGCAACAGAAATTTATTTTCTCATAGTTCTGGAGGCTGGAAGTACAACATCAAGGTGCTGGCAGGATTGCATTTTTCTGAGGCCTCTCTGCTGGCCTGTAGATAGCCACTCTCAGTGCCTCTTCACATGGTCTTTGCTCTGTGTACTTCCACCCCTGGTGTCTCCTTCTCTTCATGTAAGGTCATCCATCATATTGGATTAGAGCCCCTTCCTAATGCTCTCTTTTTAACTTAATCAACTCTTTAAAGACTTTATAAATACAGGATTGCATGAATCAATTGCATAAGAATTGACATCTTCATATCTTAAACTTTCTCATCAATATACATAGGATTTCTTCTATTGATTTGAATCTTCTTCAGATTCTTTCAGTCATATTTTGTAATTTTTAGAAAACAGGTCTTGCACATCTTTTGTTAGATTTATTTCTAAATATTTGCTGTCAACTGAAAATCAGGAAAACCATGTGATATATCATATTCCAAGTATCTGGCATAATGCCTTGCATATAATAGGCACCAAGTAAATATTTGTTGAACAAAATGAATGACCAAATGAGTAAGTTACACATAAGTAATGGTAATTTTAAAAATTTTATTTTCTTGTTTGGTACTGATATATATAAATACAATATATATTATAATATATATATATTTTTTTCTATATTGATCTTCTATCCAGTGACCTTGTAAAATTAATTTATTATAATTTACTTGTAGATTCTTTTCATTCTTTACATGAACAATCATGTCATATATATAATTATAATTTTACTTCTTGCTCTCCAAAGCTTATAGCTTTTATTTTGTTTTCTTGTCTTATAATAGTTAATTCCAGTGCAGTGCTGAATTGAAAAGCACCACCTATTATTTGGTATTTGTTTTGGAAATGCTAGCCAATGCAATTGAATAAGAGAATAAAAATAAGGCAAGAAGGAAACAAACTTATAATTATTTGTAACTGATGTAATTGTAAACCTTAAAAATACAAATACTCCAGGTTCAGCATGAAGCCTATTTGAGATTCTTTCTCTCTCTTCCTCTGCCCTTCTCCCCCACTGGTGCTCTCTCTCTCTCTCTCTCAGAATAAATAAATAAATAAATTCATTAAAATTAAAATAAAAAATACAAACAACTCAAAAATTATTTCAAGACATAAAAGAATTCATTAACATGATAATCACAAATTTAATATAAAAGTCAAGTCAATTACTTTACTTTCAAATAATGATTATCTCCCAAAAAATAGAATGGAAAGAAATGTTTCATTCACAATTACTATGAAAAGGTGAAATTCTAGGAATAAATGTAGTAAGAAAGCACAGAAATGTAAAGTTCCTCTGATGTACATAAATAAAAGTTAAATAAATGTAAAAACATCCTTAATTTGGGTAGAGGATTCAATATTTAGAATGACATCAGTTATCTTTGAATCAATCAAAGATGTGAACAAGTCTTTTGGATTTTTTTTATCAAAAAATTTTTTTAATGTTTATTTTTGAGAGAGAGAGAGAGAGAGAGAGAGAGAGTGAGAACAAGTTGGGGAGGGGTAAAGAGAGAGGGAGACACAGAATTTGAAGCAGACTCCAGGCTCTGAACTATCAGCACAGAGCCCAACATGGGGCTCAAGCCCACAAACTGTGAGATCATGATCTGTATCGAAGTTGTATGTTTTACCGACTGAGCCACCCAGGAGCCCCAGGATTTTTTTTTTTAAACTTAAACTAAATGATACTAAAATACGTATAAAAAATACATGTAAGAGGGGTGACTGGGTGTCTTGGTTGAACATCTGACTTTGGTTAGGGTCATGGTCTCATGGTTCATGAATTTGAGCCCCACATTGTCAGCTTGGAGCCTGTTTGGGATCCTCTCCCCATCTCTCTCCACCCCTCCTGCACATGCTTTCTCTCTCTCAGAAATAAATGTTTAAAAAAATACACATAAGAAAAAATTCTAAAAGAGAAGAATCATGAGGGAAGTAATAGATAAAATATTTAAAACTGTGTTTCCCTGATCTTAGACTAGACAAACAGATCAATGAGACAAATGAGAGCATCCATAAATCATCCTCATTATCAGAATTTAATAAATGATAACAGTTGTACTTTAGTAAATGAGGTGATATGAATTGTAATGAACAATGTTCGTAAGACTGACTAAATGCTTAAAGAACATAAAGCTGAATTTTCCTCTTTTCCTTCCATACTAAAATGTGAAAACAACAACAACATAAAATATCTAGAAGAAAACATGGGATAATATTAGTTCATAAATAATTTTGGCATGGGAAAGGCCTTTCTGAGTATTTTCAAAGACATCAAGCTATACAGGAAAAGTTAATATCCAAAGTTATATTGTAATATTTTAAATTTTTATCAATTTTAAAACTCTATGCAGTATAAAAGGTCAAAAGGAAAGACAAAAACTGAAAAAAAATATTTGCCATACATATGACAAACCATCTTTAATATACAAAACATTCTTACAAGTAAGTAAACAAAAGATAAATGACTCAATAGAAAAAACTGGGCATCGGGTTCATGGAAAAAATATTTTAGACATTAACACAAGAAAAGGTACTCAACCATATTAATGTTTTAAAGTGTACAAATTAAAACAAGAACGAATTGTCATATTTTCTGTACAATGAAAAAATTAAAAGATAAGGTAGGCCCAAGGCTGAAGGGAAATGGGTATTTCTAAGTATTGTTGATAGCATAAGTTATTACAAACCTTTCATAGAAAAGTAATAAATATCTTTCCAAGTTACTAATGAGCATATCCTTTGATGTCCACTTTGAAATTTGTCCCCCTCATATAGCTACAAAAGTTTTCAGACATATGTACAGGAATTTTGCAGTTTTGTTGTATATTGCTTTTAATAGTGTTATGGGGTGAACTGTCTCCCCAAAATTCATCTGTTGAAGCCCTGAACCCTAGAATGTGATTGTATTTGGATACAGGATATTTAAAAAGGTGGCTAAATTGAGATTGAGGCAGTTGAAGTGGCCTTAATCCAATCAGACTAATGTCCCAATAAGAGATTAGAACACAAAGGAAAGACCACATGAAGACCAGGGGAGAGAACAGCCACCTACGACCCAAGGAGAGACATCTCAGAAGAAAATGAACCTGTGAACGCTTTGGTCTCCCGCTTTTGATGCCCAGCACCGTGAGAAAATAAATTTCTGTTCTTAAAGCCACCCGGTCTATGGTATTGTGTTATGGTGACCCTAGCAAAACTAAAACAAATAGCAAAGGTGAAATATTTTCAATGACTATAAAAGGAAGAAAATGTTACCAGTGGTTATCTCCAAAAAGTAGGATTACAAATTAGTAAGACTAGAAGGCAGGGAAATTTTGCTTGACTTTGTACCTTTCTATTCTGTTAATTTTTAAAATGTCACACCTGTAATATTATTGTAATAAAATAGTTAATTTTTTAAGGCAATGGAAAGTTTGTGTTAATTGTGTGTGTGTGTGTGTGTGTGTGTGTGTCAGTTTTTAAAGTCCCAGAAAATCGCAGAGAAACCTTTGTGAATATAAAAAGTTTCTCTTGTTTTACTTGTTTTTGATTTAGTATTTCTTCATGATCTAGCTTGAAAAGTAAATGCAATTCATTTTAAATCTTGTCTGGTTCAGTTGCAAGGAATTCAGCAGTATTTTTTCTATTGTTTTTCTTTCATAAATCTCTGGATTTATTTAATCTTCTTCCAAAACTCGAGAAATCCTAATTTTGGCACACAAGAATTGCATTGGGGTATTTAGAAAAATGCCTTAGCTTAAAACTGAGTTCTTTAGGGGTATCTGGGTAGCTCAGTCGGTTAAGTGTCCGACTTTGACTCAGGTCATGATCTCACGGTTCATGGGTTTGAGCCCCGCATCAGGCTCTGTGCTGACAGCTCAGAGCCTGGAGCCTGCTTCAGATTCTGTGTCTCCCTCTCTCTCTCTGCCCCTTCTCTTGCTCTCTCTCTCTCTCAAAAATAAATAAATGTTAAAAAAAAAATTGAGTTCTTTATTTTTCAAGAGATCAGCCAACCTACTGTAACATGAAACAAGTAATAACCACGAAGTTATAATAGCCCTCTCTTTTAATTACAATTTAGGCAAGAAGGGTTAGGGATAAGTATATAGTAGACAGCACTATTATTGGGCAATATCCCACTTTAAACATAAGTCCACAGCTCTACTTCATATCTCCTTAGAAATATGATTCTCAGATAACTAAGGAAATACAAAAATGGTATAGTCACTAATATTACTTGGCCTCAGTATAACTTAATGCCAACATTGTTTTTTCTTTATTTTGGGAGAATATTATTGAAGTCTAAATAACTGTCTTGCTCTGGTTAAAAACATGATAGTATGCATTAGTCAATTAATGGAGAATGTGAACTTTAATTAATACACCTGAAATTGTTCAGATGTTCTTTAAGCAGAGAGATAACAGAGTAGGAGTGGATGAAATGTACTTACTGAATGGGAGGAATGTCCCTGGGGCTTAACTCCTTAAGCATTTTCACAATTGGTGTGCATGGGTCCACAGCCTTCAGGGATGTTATAATCCAACTGAGTAAGTATTTTTCTTATGTGCCTCCTATGGGTCTGGAGCTTCTGTTAGGTCCTGTGGGGGCCACAAAAGAAGTAGATGAAATCTGAAACAGGCAGGCGCTGTGGAGAACATTAGGAATCAGGTGCTACCGTAGCTTTTGCCTGCCTTGAGCATCGAAGAGGCCATCCTTGCTGCAGCACCTAGTCTCAGGAGTAGAAATTACAGTGTAAATGGACAAGAGAGGAAATACAACATGACTGGTTTGAAATTTTACAAACCACTATCTTAAAGTCTCATGTTTAGGATGCATTAATTACTTATGTGTAACTTACTTATTTGGTCATTCATTTTGTTCAACAAATATTTACTTGGTGCCTATTATATGCCAGGCATTATGCCAGATACTTGGAATATGATATGTCGCATCATGTTCCTGATTTTCAGGAGCTCACAGATAAATGGCATTGATAAAAAGTAAAGTAGTGACTAGGTTTTCCAAATCTTGAAAGATAGCTGGAGAATTCCTAGATTCATGTGCAAACAGCGACTTTTTTTTTAAATCCACAATGGGTTGTTGTTGAGAAACTGAGCTTCTCTGTGTTTACACAAATGTTTAGCATGAGGTTAATAGAAAGAAGAGAGTGAGAGCCATCTGGATTTGAGTCTCAATTATGCAGCTTCCTAGGTATGTGAATTTGATTAAAGTTGTAGAGTGTCTATGCTTGCTTCTTTATCTGAGGATACCAAACTGAGGATCACAAAAGTGCCAGAGTCATTAAGAGGATTAAATTAGCTATAAATGTGAACTATAACAGTGCCTGGTTCATAGTAAGGACTATGTTATATTTACAGTTGTGTGTTTCAGATTTAAAGAAATATTACTGGCTTTCACATTCTAAAAGAAATGAATTAATTAAAATTAGGGGTGCCTGGCTAGGTCAGTTCCTAGAGCATCTGACTCTTGATCTCAGGGTCATAAGTTTGAGCCCCATGTTGGGTGTAGAGATCACTTAAATAGATAAAACTCAAAAAATAAAATAAAATAAAATAAAAGAACGGCACCTGAGTGGCTCACTGGGTTAAGTATCGACTCTTGATTTCATCTCAGGTCATGATCTCACAGTTTGTGAGTTCAATCCCCGCATCAGACTTTGCACTAACAGTGCACTAACAGTGCAAAGTTTGTTTGGAATTCTCTCTCTCCCTCTCTCTCTGCCTCTCCCCCACTCACCTGCATGCTCTCGCTCTCTCTCTCAAAGTAAATAAATAAACTTAAAAAAAGGAAAACAAAACAGCCAATTCTCCCTTTCTCTCTCTCTTTCAAAATAAATAAATAAACATCAGTTAAAAATGTTTAAAAGGGGCACCTGGGTAGCTCAGTTGGTTAAGTATCTGACCCTTGATTTCGGTTCAGGTCATGACCTCGAGGTTCATGAGATCCAGGCCTATGTCAGGTTCTGCACTGACATCCAGGAGCCTGCTTGGTATTCTCTTTCTTCCTCTCTTTCTGCTGCTCCCCCATTGCAATCTCTCTCACTCTCTCTCAAAATAAATTAATAAAGATTAATAAAATTAATAAATGCTTATGTATCAATATAATCTAGATTAGGTCATTTAACCAGTTGCAATGCAATTTCATTCATATATTCAAGAGGGGATAGAGATACATTCTGTTTGGCATGACATGAGGAAAAACTTCCAATAGTTAAGTTTCCAGGTATCATAAAGATTATAAAATATACCTGAGCACAGAAAAAGACCATTACCAGGCCCTATACTAAGTGCTTTGCTTGCATTACTGATCCACAATGTCTTATCTATGGATTTGAAATCCAAAAAGTTCTGAAAACCAAACTATCATGAGGTTATTTGTAATTTGTGTTTATCCCACTTAATGTGAATATATTTAAATGTTTTACCGAAGAAAAGGCAACATGTATAATAGATTTGAGTATTTTACAGAAATAATTCACTTGTTTCCTCCTAAAAATATATTTCCCTAACTTTGGACTTAGCCATATGATTTGCTTTGGGAACATGACTGGAGGTGATGAGAGCAGGGCAGGGGCTTGTGAGTGTGCTTGTGAGATCTGAGTTTGGCTCGTCTCTGGCCTTCCTATGATTTGCCATGAGAAAGCTTGCCCCAGGAAATTGCTGATCCAAGAAGAGTGAGAAGAAATAGTGAGAATAGTGAGAGAATAGCCTCTCCAAACTGCAATCTGGAACAGACACAGCCAATCCTGGCTGAGCCCAGATGCAGCCTAAAGCAGTCATCCTGCTGACCCACAGACCTATAAGTAAGAAAAACGTACAATTGCTTTTGTAAGCCATTGACTTTTGGAGTGTTTTGTTAATGTGGAAATATTGAGGCAATAGCTGACTAACAATGTACTTGACTTTGGAGTGCTACCCCAGACTCTGTTCGAAGTATTGCAAAATATACAGTATATAAACTGTATTTCCTTTTGTAAACATGGTCTCTAAATCTTGAAACACATTTGGCCTGGGGCGCCTGGGTGGCTCAGTCAGTTAAGCGTCCAACTTCAGCTCAAGTCATGATCTCAGTCAGTTAAGCGTCCAACTTCAGCTAAAGTCATGATCTTCACCCATGACGTGGGTTCGAGCCCCATGTCAGGCTCTGTGCTGACAGCTCTGTGCCTGCTTCACATTCTGTGTCTCCCTCTCTCTCTGTCCCTGCCCGGCTCACTCTCTGTCTCTGTCTCTCAAAATAAAATACAGACATAAAAAAAAGAAACACATTTGGCCTTAGGGTTTTGAATAAGAAACTGTAGTTTTGCATTTTATACAATCATTATAACATGTCAATGAGATATTCCCATTTTGCAGATGAGGAAACGGAGTCTTAGATGGGTTATATTAACTTGTTAAAGGTTTTACCACTAATAATTGGCAGAGCCAAGATTTGATTCCAGGATTCTGACACAGATCTATATTCTTAAACATTAGGCTATTCTGCTTTATATAGATGGTATTAGTATCTAGTAAAAATATACAATACACACACAGAAATGATTTTTATTGCAGTTATGTCTATTATTTTTACTGCTAATAAATTTCTAATAACTTCTAGCCTCAATTCTTAGGGAAAAAGCCATAAACATTTTGCATTTGTTGAGATAGTCAGTAAAGGCTTTTTCCTTAACAGGTTGAAACATAAGCATTGAAACATAAGTTTGAAATAATCATTTTAGTGGTGGAGATTAATTAAATCCCTGAAAGCCAGAACATTTTAAGTATTCCTTGTCTAATGTTGCTGTACTTGACTGCTGATATTCAGAGTTCACAATAAACTAGTCATCTCTACCATGGGGACAAATTTTGACTTCAGTCTCATTGACTGATTTCATAAATTATACTGAAGAAGATTGCTGTGATATTTCCTTTTGGGGAGTTTAATTAACTAGTAGAGTTCCTCTGACTAATGTTAGTCATTAGTCAATCTTTTTTTAGAAATTATCTGGTAACAAAGATAGTAACAAATTGCCTTAATGGTTATATCACTATCAGAAATATGAACCTTCTTCATTTAAGGAAAACCTTGCTTCATTTCCTGGTCAGAATCAGGTGCTCAACTCTTGAACTAAAAGTTCATAAAGCAACTGGGTGGCTCAGTCGCTTGAGTGTCTGTCTCTTGACTTCAGCTCAGGTCATGATCCCAGAGTTGTGGGATCGAGCCCTGCATCGAACTCTGCACTGAGCATAGAGCCTGTTTGAGATTCTCTCCCTCCCTCTCTCTCTTTCTCTCCCTCTGCCCCTCCCCTGCTCTCTCACTTTCTTTCTCTAAAATAAAAATAAAATAAAGATTATAAAATGAGTATAACACAAAATTAAACCAAATTATGAATTTTAGCTTCCACTAGAGTTGATTCAGGCTCTTTCTAGGTTGAATAATTTGGCTCTTGTTACCTTCCTGAGACTTACAGCATAAGAGGAATATTCAATTTTATGAAAGTAGGCTGACTTCAGAACTATGGTATCTTGCCAACACAGACAGATTTCATCAAAAAATTCGAAGATTAATTGAATTGAACAGTAGAGGACAATGGCAAAATGAATAACTCCATTCTTACATTTTGGATTTCTTTGGAGCTTGGCAAAGCAGTGGAATCAACATTTTAGCATACATATTAGCATTCTCATGATAGAAGTGACTTTACAATATTTTATTTGTTTTTCTCATTTAAAAATTCCAATTTTAGTAGTATACGTAAGTCAAAAAAATTTTTGAAGGAAAAACAAAGCAATTGATCATAGACAATCTCACATCTAAAACATAACAAGTGAAGATTTCAGTGTATTGTAGAAAAGTATCAAGAGGAGAATAACTCATAGTTTAAAATAAGCTTGACCTTGGGGTGCTTGGGTGGCTCAGTCAATTGGGTGTCCAATTCTTGATTTTGGCTTAGGTCATAACCTCATGGTTTGTGGGATTGAACCCCAAGTTGGGCTCTGCACTGACAGTGAGGAGCCTACTTGGTATTCTGTCTCTCCCTTTTGCTGCCCCTCCCCCACTCATGCTTGCTTGCTCTCTCTCTCTCTCTCTCTCTCTCAAAATAAATAAGCTTTGAAAATGAAATAAAACAACCTTGACCTTTATTCTTCATTTATTTGAGCTATGCTTAGACTTGGAGATATAGTGGCTTAAATAATTTATTGTTTGGATTCAGTCATGATAGAAATATGTTGGAGTTCTCTGATTTTGTTTTCCTCATAATTTGGTTTCTACATGTCTATATATCTGGTTTCTATATATATAAATGACAGAGAAGGAGTTTCTAAATTAAATGATTCCCCATGCTGTCTTTCCTTAGTGTCCTATGAATAGATGATACATTATTATAGGCCAGGAAATGGGAAGAGTTTCTAATCTTTGCTTGAAAAAGCTGGGAAATCTGGGGCACCTGGGTGGCTCAGTTGGTTAAGCATCTGACTTCAGCCCAGGTCATGATCTCACAGTTCATGGGTTGGAGCCTGCGTTGGGCTCTGGGCTGACAGCTTGGAGCCTGGAGCCTGCTTCGAATTCTGTGTCTTCCTCTCTATCTCTGCCCCTCCCCTGCTCATGCTCTCTCTCTCTCAAAAATAAACACTAAAAAAATTTTTTTAAAGAAAAAGCTGGGAAATCTTAGTTTTATTAGTTACTAGCTTAAAATGTTTCAAAAACAACAATAACAACAAACCTCATAATAATTCACAGATCACTCTTTTCAAACACCTAGCAACGAATATATACATATCTTTGTTTAGAGCTTTTCAAATCTAAACAGAAAATGTAGATTGAGGAATATCTCTGAGAGAATGAAAAGGATTAAATGTTTGTATTCTTTGGAAGACAAATATGTCACCTATGTCTGTAAGGAACAAGGGTTAGTACATTAATGACACCCACTGGTTTTGTTTTTTGGGGTTTTTTGCAGGGAGAGGAGCAGTGGAGGAGGGTGATTTCTCTTTTTGTCCAGAAAAGCTTCATAAAACTTCAGAACTAAAAGGAAAAATAATAGAAGTCATAATAAAAACAACACAAAGGACTAGACTCTCTGAGATCAAGAATAATATTATAGAATATTGTCTATTCATTAAGAAGATTCCTATTATTAATGCTGAAAATATCCAGGGCAATTCAAGTCTAAATCTGAGGCTTGCATGGGGCGCCTGAGTGGCTCAGTTGGTTAAGCGTCCGACTTTGGCTCAGGTCATGACCTCATGGTTTGTGGGTTCAAGCCCTGCATCGGGCTCTGTGCTGACAACTCGGAGCCTGGAAGTGCTTCAGATTCTGTGTCTCCCTCGCTCTCTGCCCCTCCCCCACTCATGCTCTGTTTCTGTCTCAATAGTAAATAAACATAAAAAAATTTTAAAAAAATCTGAGGCTTGCTAAGTCCCTAAAGAATTAAGAATGTTAGGTTTTGGTTTAATATTTTTTGTTGTTATGTCCTCATTTCTCAAAATCTTACTATAAATCACAATTCATGAGTCTATTGACACTAATGTCAATGATGTATGAGTTTGTTTATTCTTTTTGATACTAGGAGAATTACTTGAATCAAGAGAAAGGTAGTCTAGTCCATTGGTAGCAGAGCCTTGAAGCTTCTTTTCCACATAGGCTTATAAGATAATAGTGTTTATACACAACATCTCACTAATTTTCTCAACCCTGTGAGATTGTCCCCAGTCGCCATAAAGAAATTTAGGCTCATGGGGCGCCTGGGTGTCTCAGTTGGTTAAGTGTCCAACTTCCAGCTCAGGTCATAATCTCACAGTTTGTGGATTAGGGCCCTTCTTCAGGCTCTGTGCTGACAGCTCAGAGCCTCCAGCTGCTTTGGATTCTCTCTCTCTCTCTCTCTCTCTCTCTCCTTCTGCCCCTCCCCCACTCATGCTATGTCTCTCTCTCTCTCTCTCTATCAAAAATAAACAAACATTAAAAAATTTAAAAACAAAGAAATTTAGGCTCAGAACTAAGTGACTTGTTATAAGGCACACATATAGTAAATGGTGGTGCCAGACTGACTCTGCCTTTAATAGAGAGACAGAGTGAACTGGGAATACAGAGAAACTCCTGGGCCTGTCATTTCTGAATCGTTAGGAAATAACACAGAAAACTCATGCTCCTGCTGTCCCCACACCGCCATCTTTAATATTTTCCACCCAGTATACTTGACTGTGGAAGCCAGTTTTCTTTGGAGAAATAAAGTGGTGTCCTTAGGAACGTACCAGCTTGGGTAGGGGAAGTTGGGTTGTAGAGATGGAGGAAAGAATTGGTGCTAAGTAGCCAGTCCTGGTGTTGGAAACATGACAAGTGCAGATGTGCCCCACTTCGTATCCCGTGCTGGAACTTATTCTCTGTTGCTTGGCCTCAGGCGCCCCCAAAGTTTCCTAGCCAAAGAACCACCTCAGCTGCAATGATGGAGAATGGTTCTGCTGATCTACTTGGCATTCCTTTTCCTCTGGTTCTACTAAAAAATATTGTTGGGAACAGTATCATTTTAGGAGTAGACAAAAGAACATTTGAAAATCTCTATAAGAAGATCTACTTGTTAACAGTGGTTACTCCTAGGAAGAGAAAGATTTTCACTAGTATTTAGATTTTTATGACAGCATATTAGTTTGCAGCTAAATACTTTAAAATCTATATAAGCTCTATCAACTGTGCAATGAGAAAATCAGTATTTTACCTTTTGACATTTCTTATAAAAACTCTCATTGATGTCTATACTATTATTTCCTCTTCACAACTTTATGTAAGAAAGCACTTTGAAAGGCAATACAAGATGATATTAACAGTCTACCATCCAAAGTTGACTGACACTAATTTGTGTCCTGGCTCCCTCTATAATTTGCTATGTGACCTTAGGCAAATCACTCAACCTCTCTGGACCTTGGTTTCCCATGACACAACTTGACTAAAGAATGCTTATAGATTTTCCCTAATCATTCATTGATAGATTAGGTGATTATTTCTATTGTGTGGCATGGTTGTTCATAGTTCCTTGGTATCCACTCTCTTTGGTCTTTACTAGAACTCCCAGCTACAAATGATATTCCTCAAACTTCCTTGTAGTCAATGCGATATGGACAGAAGTGATGTTTGCAACCTCTGGGCTGTAACTTTAGAAGCAAAAAGCATGTCTTTCCCCTGAATCTTGCCCCTTTTCTCCTTGCTCAGATGCTGACTAAGGATATGTATTAGCAATTCATTTTCAACCATTGGGAGAGAACAACACCATCCTAAATGGCAGAGACAGAAGGAACTTTAGGCTTTAACACTAAGAAGCTGCCTTATTATCCCCTTTTTATTTGGATGTTTTATGAGAGAGAAATACATTTCTTCTTTTAAATTTATTTGTTTTTTGAGGCGGGGGGGGGGGGAGAGGGAGAGAGAGAGAAGGAGAGATAGAATCCCAAGTAGGCTCCATGCCATCAGCATAGAGCCTGATGTGGGGCTTGAATTCACATACTGTGAGATCATGATCTGAGTCAAGATCAAAAGTTGGACACAACCAATGAGGCACCCAGGCACCCCAAGAAATATACCTCTACCTTGTTTAAATTACTTTTGATAAATTGGGCATTTTGTTTTGGCAGTTAAAGTTGGAATTTGGAATTGTAAGGGAAAACCAGGTTTATTCTACTCTACCCAACTATATTTCAATTTGCCTTTCTTTAATCCCTTAGTTTTACTGTGCCTGCTCTTTTTAGTGGCACTGATTCTCTGTGGATTTATTTTATTTTTATTTTTTGAAAGAGAGAGAGAGAGAGAGACAGAGACAGAGAGAGTGGGGGAGGGGCAGAGAGAGAGGGAGACACAGAATCCAAAGCAGGCTCCAGGCTATGAGCTGTCAGCACAGGGCCTGATGTGGCACTCAAACTCATGAACCCTGAGATCATGACCTGAGCTGAAGTTGGATGCTTAACAGACTGAGCCACCCAGGTGCCCCTTTTTCTCTGTGGATTTAAACAAACATGTGGTCCCATAGCAGGAAATCATAATCATAAACTCTAAGCATATCTTAGTTATGACTGATAGCTTTTTTTTTATTGTTGGTTGGTGGCCAGGTAATTATTTGTGTACATGTTTTATCAGACACACAGGATAGAGAGTAGAGTGAAGGAACTGTGTCTTGTTCTTTTTATTATCCGCTATAGCAGTCTACACACAACCTAGCATTTTGTAACAGTTCAATGAATAAATGCATAGGTTTTTTTTAAGTTTATTTACTTATTTATTTTTGCGAGAGGGAGAGAGAGAGAGAGAGAGAGACCACACATGGACACATGCACGGCTGAACGGAGGAGGGAGAGAGGGACAGAGAATCCCAAGAAGATTCTGCACCATCAGCACGGAGCCCAATGTGGAATTCAAACTCATGAACATGAGATCATGACCTGAGCTTAAGGTGGAAGCTTAACCCACTGAGCCCCCCAGATGCCCCAAAAAATGCATAGTTAGTGCTCTTGTGAAAGAGAGATGGTACATCTAGTAAAGTAGGGTAAGAACCCTGACCTCTGGCTTTTATAGATCTTATGATTGAGGCTGATGCCACGTAGCTAGTCAATGAGGGTGGTGGAAGCATCATTTAGTTCAGAGATGGGCATATGATGAGACCAAGTTAATCAGAAGAAATTATTACAAGATTTTTGTTTAAAGTGTGGACAAAGAAAAACTTTCATTCTGTTGGAGTTATATCTTGGAGCTGCCAGCAAACAGTTTGCTCCCAGAAGTGGAGAGCCTTCTTGAGAACAGAGACCACCTAGTGGAGCAGAGCTTCGTCAGAGGCCAAATCAGGATAACTTTGTCTCAGCATCTGGATCCAGCCCTATCCATAAATTTTTCAACTAAATGAGCCAATACATTACTCTTTTTGTTTACTGCAGTTTCATTTCACCCTGACTAATAAATAACACATAGGTTCTAGTACTAGATTGTTAGTCTTGGGGAATCATTTCACCTTTTTGAATATTGAGAGTTGGATTTGATTTCTAAAGTGCTTTTGAGCTGTAATGTCCACAATTCTTTCTTTGTGTGTACATGATTCAGTTTAGGGTAATGCTAGTTGCTTTAGCAGATAGACACTAGCATCTCAGTCACATAATACAAAAGATGTTCTATTCTCATTCATATAAAGTCCAAAGCAGGTATCTTACTGGCAAGTGGATCTCTTCCAAGTGAAGATTTAGGGCTTCTTTTATCTT
>CM053570.1:47621913-47699284 GCA_028646485.1 Cryptoprocta ferox | reverse complement strand
TTAGTGACAATAAGCATGGTAAGCCAGGAGGCCACAGGTCAAAATAGCAGACCGACAAGATAAAAGAAGCCCTAAATCTTCACTTGGAAGAGATCCACTTGCCAACATGATGTCCACCAGTATGTTGTGAGGAAGCCCCTACACAGAGAAGGTAAGAAACCTAGAACCAAAATGCCCAAGATTCAGTGTCTTGTTACTTCATGTGTCTCCCAACACAGATGTCGGCATATTGCTCTAAAGAAACAGTGTACTATGAAAAATAAGGAAGAGGTTGCATAATATACTAAATTTTTGGCCAAGAGAATGAAGGAGGCCAAACAAACCCACGAGGAACAGATTGCCAAGAGATGGAGGCTGTCTTCTCTGAGAGTTTCTACCTCTGAATCAAGTCAAAAATGAGATTTTCTGGGGTGCCTCGGTGGCTCAGTTGGTTAAGCGTCTGACTCTTGATTTTGTCTCACGTCATGATCTCACTGTTCATGAGTTCAAGCCCCACATCAGGCTCTGTGCTGACAGCATAGGATTCTGTCTCTCCCTCTCTCTCGTCCCCTCCCCTGCTTGTGCTCACATGCTCTCTCTCTCTCTCAAATAAATAGGAAAAAATGTTAAAAATGAGATTTTCTAAGAGTAACAAATAAATTAAACATCAAAAAAAAAAAAAGACAAATTCATCTTATTTGGTATCTTGCAACTTAATTAAGGAGTATTTTCCACTATGGTGAGACAAACCAGAACCCACATTTAAATGAAAAATTCTCTACTCGTTGCACAATATTTAAAAAGTCATATACAGAAATGCCTGACCTTGACCACTCAGCCCCTTATTTCTCACTTCACTGTCTTTATCTTATGCATTACCATATTTATGCTTCCATTTGAGTCTCTGTGGCTTAAGGCTGCATTTGATTTTTTTCTTAGCTCGCTTTCCTGCATAATGTTTTTTTTTTTCATATTTCTCTAGGCTATGTGATTCTGAGTTAACACCTTCCATATAACATTCCTCTCCAGACACATCCCAAACTCTCATCTTGGAGGGCAGTTCCTGCTCAGACTGCCAATATCACTGGAGTAAGCTCCACACACATTCCACAACACTCTTATCAGCTTTTATCACTTGTCCAGTATGATAGTATTTGTATTTTTGTCTGCCCATCACTCTTACTCTTCCTGCTTCTTCTGGTAACAGAATTCTACATAGGAGTTACTAAATGATGCAATAAGCTTTATGGTCATAATGGACCAGAATTTACAATCTATTTTTTAATGGCTGCCAGAGTCATGTGAAAAAAAGATAAGAAAGGACCTCATTTCCTTTCTGAATATCTCAATCAGTTGTATGCTTCCTTCATTTAAAGGAAAAGCATAAATGGAAATGTATAACACAGTGAGTTTTTGTTTCTTGTTTTTTGTTTTTTTTTGCTAGAGAAATATCTACAATGTTCTATGTGCATGCTGTGACTTCAGGGCAAGTGTTCCTCAAGTAGTTGGTTGGTTTTTTTCCCCTACAAAAAGCCTACATAAAGTTCACAACATTTTATTTCTCTCTTTCTTTCTCTCTTTCTTTATTGTTTATTTATTTTTGAGGGAGAGATAGAGCACAAGCAGGGTAGAGGCAGAGAGACAGGGAGACACAGAATCCAAATCAGGCTCCAGGCTCTGAGCTGTCAGCCCAGACAGCTCTGAGTTGTTTACCCCCAACGTGGGGCTAGAACTCATGAACCCTGAGATCATGACCTGAGCTGAAGTTGGACACTCAACCAACTGAGCCACCCAGTCGTCCCTCATAATGATTTAAATCATCCTTGTTCCCTGGGTACTATTGACTGAACAAGGCAAACCTGAATGGGCTTGATGTGAGGGAGGCCAAGGGACTTGCGAGGATTTGGCAAATTGTTGCCCAACAAAGGCACACAGAGAGAGGGAGACAGTGGAAACTAGATTATATTCTGAACAACGCTGAACTCTAATCTGTTGAAATTACAGGATTAGAGCCAACAGTGACTGATTGTACAGCTCTCCAGTCACACCTCCATGTTATTTCCATTACCTAAAATACATAGAACAAACTGTCATTACCAAAGGTAATCTGCAACTGACTATTCAATGCAATTTTAAAAAACTTTACTAATACAGTGTTTCCTACTTCTTCCTAAGAAATAATACATATACAGATATTATATAATTATTATTTTATATGCAAAGATATATAAGTAATGTATATAAAAACATATATGATAGGTATTACCTAGACTTAGTTATATATCCTTGGGTTACCCAGAATAGTCCAGGTTTACATCTATTGTCCCGGCATAATTTTAACAATGCCACTTTCAATCTCAGAAGTGTTCCAAAGTGGTCACTTCAACTAGATTAGATGCAAAAGGTATCTTGTGAAAATACAGGATAATTAGAGGTGTCTGGTGGCTTAGTTGGTTAAGTGTCTGACTCTTGGTTTCAGCTCAGGTCATGATCTCCCGGTTTCATGGGTTGGAGCCCAGGGTCAGGCTCTGCACTAATAGTGTGGAGCCTGCTTGGGATTTCTCTCCCCCCTCTCTCTGTTCCTTGCCAGCTTACTCCCTCTCTCTCTCTCTCTCTCTCTCTCCCCTTCCCTCCCCCTCTCAAAAAATAAATAAATATAAAAAAATACAGGATAATTCAATGTTTTTTTAAAGATCTCTTTAATTTTTTTAATCTTTATTTATTTTTGAGAGAGGGACAGAGTGCAAAGGGGGGAGAAACAGAGAGAGACACAGAATCTGAAGCAGGCTCCAGGCTATGAGCTGTCAGCACAGAGCCTGACGCGGGGCTCGAACCCAGGAACTGTGAGATCATGACCTGAGTCAAAGTCAGATGCTTAACCCACTGAGCCACCCAGGTGTCCCAAGATAATTAAATGTTGAAACGGGGTGGGGATATCAGAAAAGGTTATGTAATTTTCTTTGCTAGACATTCCTAAAATTAATAGTCGGCTGAAGGTTCTAAGAAAATTTGTCTATCCAGAGGGTGGACAATGAATTATGTTTCTGATGCTGTCAGAAACACATAAATTTCAATTTAGATCCTGGGTAAACTGATAGTCATAGGGATATAAATTCATGTTAAATGTTTCTAGAGTTCCTAATTTATGCTAGAATTACCTTAACATTTGGCTTAATGTCTTCCTTAGTTATGTTTTTGATTACTTTTTTTACATTTATTTTCTCAAACCACGGGTAGGTATCAGAGTCTACTGAGTGTGTCTAAAAGTCTCTGAGTTCTTCTCACTTACCTGGCATATTTTCAGCGCCCCCAGGAACAAGTCACAGAGGTTGTTCAAGCAAAGTGGGCCAGGAGTTAAAAACTGAACATGGAAGGCTTTCAGTGCCCCTTGACTTCTGATCCAACAGCTTTTCACTAAAACTGTCTTCGCAGGTGTCAGAGTAATACCTAGCTCATATATCCTACCTCTTGGTGCTTCATTTCATCCTATTGCTTAAATAGAAGCTCCTGCCTTCTTAGTTTTTGTGGTGCAGACTGTTAACTGTTTCCGGATATCCATTCTCTCTTTTCTCGTGGTGATAGTGCCTTTCCCCTCGATTCCACACTTTGTTGCTGGTAATGTGACTGCCAGCTACAGATTAAGCACAATTGCCAGCCACCTGGAAGCCAGGTGTGGCCATCTTACTAGGCTTTAACTTATGTAAACAGAAGCTGTGTATATTATTTCCACATTGTTTGCTTAAAGGAAACTTCTTGCCCTGGACTTGTTCTCTTTTTCCTTCCTGAGAACTGTAAACAAGATGTGCCAGCCACCCAGCTTTGACCGTGCAGATAATGACAGTGTCCTAGGGCTCTGCGTCGTCCTTGAACTAGCAGCATCAGCATCACCTGGATGCTTTTTATTTTGTTATTATGATAGGTTTTTTTTTTTTAATTTTAGTAATCTCTACACACGCAACATGGGGTTCAAACTCATGACCCTGAGATCAAGAGTCACATGCTCTTCCAACTGAACCAGCCAGGTACCCCCCTCACCTGGATGCTTTTTAGAAATACAGAATCTTGGGCCCCATTCTAGGCCCACTGAAACAGAATCTGCATTTTAGCAAGATCCTCAGGTGATTTAAATGCACATTAACATTTGAAAAGTACTGCTTTAGTAGAGAAAGATGAATCCACAATATGGAAGGAAACTAGGTCTCAATTATTTTGTTAGAGCACAGCTGTTTCCTCACTTGGTCTGCCTACCTGTAGATTATTATGGGAGAGCAGATAAAATTGTATCTTATTTAAGCCATTGAATTTGGGGATCCCTTTTTGAACTCTACCTTAACTTATATGGTTTTTATTCCTGTAAGAGCAAACCTCCTTTTTAAGCGTCTGGTGAAGTCTTAGGGAGAAAGAGATATGAAAGAATATTTTCTTTCTGAATATCTGAATATCTGGTACTCACTCCACCCCTTAGGAGAATACCTAAATTTAACTCAATCTGTGTTGATTTATCTGGGACTGGGAGAGTGGGGAGTGCTCTTACCCCATCCTCCAGAGTATCACTCTGCACACTGCAATGATCATTTTTGGTCTCCTTGAGGATGCTGAGTTAAGAAGCTCAATATAAATATTAAATGAACTGAATACACAATGTCTCCGGAGATGGTTTCATTATTTTTTTTTCCAGAAGACCCAAATTCTAACTAGCAGCATTAATCAAATAGACCACATTCATCTTAAAGTACATTAGGGCATGCATGCTCTCATTTTAATATGTAGACTCTCAGACACTATTTAATTTAACAACCACCATTTCTTCTTACTTCTTCCTTTCCATCTCTAGTTTGGTAAATGTGTTCTCTAGACTTGCAATTCCCCTGCTTTAATCCAACAAATATTTACTTAATGTTTCTGAAGTGCTAAGCACTATATTAAATGCTAGAAAAACAGTAGTGAATTAGCAGATCTGGTCATATATAGCTTACAGTCTAATTGGGCAGAAGACCAATGAACAAGTAATTACACAGCTGAAGAATGTTAAGAAACAGAAAGTGCTTAAAATACTTGCAATAATGTTCATTGACTGAATAAATGAAGAGATAAATTAACCATTAACACCTTCATTCCATGCCTCTATGGAGATAAGAAGCACAGTTCTTTTATTTTTCCCTTTCTCGTCTCCCTCATTGCTTTGGGTTCATATTGGTCTTTGGGCCTGTGCAAGAGAAGTTGGATAATTATCCAGCTAAAAATAAGGGCTTACAGTTAATGGGCATGGAAAATGACTGGAAAGGAACTTGGCAAATGGAGATAGTTGATTGTGGCTTATTTTATTCTTTTCTTGTCATTAAAATATTGATTGTACACTACATTAAAACTGGGAATAAAAAGGGCATGTTTGTGTGTGTGTTAATCTTCTTTATAAGTTCATAAGGGAAGTGAGGTTGTATGTCCTGTGAAATAGCAATATCTCATTGGGGTCTACTGAGACTGACTAATGTCATTTTCCTTCCTTCTTCTTTCCTTCCTTCTTGCCTAATGCAAGCAAGCCACTGTGACATCTGATTTCTAGTATTTGGTCTAGACTGGAGGGCATTAAGCCCTTTTATATAACATCACTGATCTTCCTTGAAAATCCATGGATAGTAGGGGGGTGCCTGGGTGGCTCAGTCGGTTAAGCATCCGACTCTTGATTTTGACCCAGGTCATGATCTCACGGTGGTGGGATCGAGCCCCACATTAGGCTCTGTGCTGACAGAGCAGAGCTTGCTTGGGATTCTCTCTCTCTGCCTCTCTCTCTCTCTCTCAAAATAAAAAAAATAAACTTAAAAAAAAAAAAGAAAACCCATGGATAGCAGATATGTCAGGTATGGGAGTGGCAATTGACAAAATAAAGAGGAAGTTGCTCAGGACAGGAGATAAAAGCTGAGACAAAACTGTCACTATTGGGTAGCCCCTTATGAGGTTAGGGTTCTGCCCAGGGAAAACCACACTGTTGATCAATTGCAGAATAGGGAACATTCCCCAAATTAGTGGCTTAAAATAACAATAACCATATTTTTGCTCATGACTCTCCAGTTTGGGCAGGACTTGGTGGCAGCAGCTTATCTCTGTTCCATAAGGAATTGGCTGGGATGGCTCACCTGGGCTGGACGATTTCAGCTAGTTTCACACACATATCTGAAGTTCCAGCGGGGGTGGCTTGAATGGCCAGGGATGGCCAGGCCGATTTCTTTCTATATGGCTTCTCTTTCCAGTAGGGTACAAGCTTCAATGCTTCACAAAACTTGGTGCTGTGTTATTTCTGTTCCATTCTCTTGGTCAAAGCAAGTCACAAGGCCCTCCCAGATTTAAGGGAGAGGAAAACAGACTACTTCTAGATGGGAGACCCAGCAGACATGTGGGAATAGGAGGGGTTGTTGCTGGCCATGTTTGGAGATAATCTACAACACACTCAGTAAGACCTGCTAAAAGTCTGCTGAGCATCTGCAACCACTGTGAAGATTAGAGTGGAGAGGGGAGATTAATGGCACCAATAATGTGGTGTGTGTGTGCAGAAACATGAAGTTACCCTACTCATCTTTAAGATTACAATTATGACTGCAACAACTAAAAGGTCTAAAATGTGTTAACCTTGAGGCGCCTGCGTGGCTCAGTCAGTTGAGTGTCCGACTTCGGCTCAGGTTATGACCCCACAATTTGTGAGTTCGTGCCCCACATCAGGCTCACTGCTCTCAGTACAGAGCCTGCTTTGGAACCTGTGTCCCCCTCTTTCTCTGCCCCTCCCCTGCTCATGCTCTTTCTCTCAAAAAAAAAAAAATGGTGTTAACCTTAACAAGTTAATATCACATGTGATACTCATACCAACCTGTGTGGTTGGTGTCATTTCTTAACTTACAAATGAAAAAACTAAGGTTTTTTACTTTATCAAAGCTTCTCATCTAACCTATATTTTTTTAGTACTTATGTGTACAGATTTGTTTTGGTTCATTTTATGGATTCTTATAAGCTGTCCTAACTGTGAGGTGGATATATAGATAAATCAATAGTTTGGTACATAAATATGTTACTATTTATCTATTTTAAATCAGGTTCAGGCTTTGTGACTTGATCAATATTGCATGCCTAATGCAAGACAGAACCTAACCCAGTACTTTTCTGGACCCAAGACCTAAAATAAGAAAATCCTAAGTGTATTCTCCATTTTAGATTTTCTTAAACTTCTGAGTTACATAAGGCTCACATGATTATTAAACACAGAGAAAACGGAATATAGTCAGTAATTTTATAAAGTAATATCTTATTTCAATTTCAGTTTAATTGAATTATATTCAGTAAATATTTATTAAGTGATTACTCTGTGCAGGGATCTATGTGCTTGGAGCACATCGGTGAGCAAAACAATTATTTTTGCTCTTGAAGAACTGAGTTTCTAAAAATGGCATCTTGTAAATAGAAAAGAGAAATCATTTCATTGTGTGAAAAAGGATTGGCAAATGCACTTGTGCAGGAGATTGAGTAGGAGCGTATGATGATGATTTTATTGTATTATCTTTTTGTTAAAAAAAATTATGTCAAAGGACATTGAACTTTGGCATTTGTTCCCAGGGATCAGTGTGAGCTTTACCCCTGGCAATATCTCTCTTGGCCTTGAACTAACTCCTCGGGACATTTGAATCATATCAATGATTTTTACACAGATTGACAATTTATAAACTAAAGATTTCTTCATGTCTCCTAACACCACTCTGTCCATTTTGGAAGAGACTGAGAAGAGATTCTCAATGTTTCATGGTGACCTTGCATTTTATTCTTACCCTCCAAAGTTGAATGCATATATAGGTTGAAGTTCAATGAACATTCAGTTGAGGATACAGATCTGCCATTTAGGGGATATCTTTTATCATCTTACAATCTTATTTATCACTTTTTTTGCTAATGTTTTGCACTTGTTATAAAATTAGGAGGACAAATGCAATAAACTATGCATATAAGAGAATAAACAAAAATGGTCTTCCTGGCAAGAGACATCACCATTTGAGAGTTCAAATTCTTGCTCATTTGGTGATGTGTAGAAGTCTAAAATTAGCTTAGAACTAATGGTTCTAAAACTCCAATGGTTTTAGGAGTGTCAATGTGTAGTGTATACAATTTCATATATTGAAAAATTCCAGTTTGAAAATTTGAGAACCACCTTCATGAGAACAGCTTATGATCCCAGAGTTCTTACAATTTGGTTAAGGCCATGCAGATACTGTAAAATGAGAAGTAACAATGCAGGGCAGCAGAGGACAAAAGCCAAATAAATGATTGAGGACTAATGGATGGGGCAGGAAACAGGATTTTTTGATGCAGATGATGTACTAGTTGCTTGAAAACATTGTATCATCTAATCCTCCTTACATTGGTTTTACTGATTAGAATGTTGAGAGAAACACAAGAGCCATACGAAATGCTTATGGACACATGATTAGAAAGAAATAAATCCAGTCAGTCTAAGTTTAAAGCTAAAATTATTAACATTTGAATTGATCAGTAACTCAAAATGCACTAAATTCAATTGAATTGAACATTTTCCAGGTCTTTCTAACTCTTTCATAAGGCTTTGAAGATACCATAAAGGAATGTACTTAGAATTAGAAACACCTGAGTTTGAACCTTGATTCTGCCACTTCCCAGCCCTTCGGGGAAGTCAGTTTTCACATCTTTAACTAGAAAGGATGATTGATACTCACCACATATGGAGCCTATGGGCTTAATGAGATACCTCGTGAACGGGACGTGCAAGGTGCTCGGTAAAGAGAAGGTCCTGAGTAAATGAATACAAGAGGAACCTGGCATGACTGTTATTCCCATTCCATCTGAGTCTGGAAACAATAAAAGAAAATGAACAGTTATCCCAGTCTGGTTCTTACATGTTCATAGGCTAAAGAAGGAGCTTGAAATAGTTTTCTAAATGAGGTTTGGGAATTCTTTGTGGATTTTAATTACCCATCCTATTGCTGGACCTCATTAGTGGACATAATTGAAAACTGACTCTGTAATAAGGACGACTGGAATCCCCAGCTCCGAGGCAGTTACTCTGGTGTTCTGCATTCCCCATTTCCTCTGAGCTCACCATCAGCCACCCCTGAAACACACCACCTAGAAGTGGGGGAGAAAAAACTGAAATTCTTCCAATGCTGCATTTCCTGTGATTTCAGCCAGGGTAAGGGCTTTTGTTTCATACCGAGTTTTTGTAATGGGTGGGTAAACAGTGGCCATATAAAAGGCCTTGAGAAATTCTTGATATTGGCTTCCTTAGAGCCCTGTATTCTTAGTGGAGGACATTATTGCCAAGGAGGTAAAAATTGATTCTTGGAGGATGAGAAAACCAAATACTACAATGGTCTGTGTCCCTTCCCAGTACATAAATAGGTAAACAGTATATCTGTAGTATTGAAAGTTTATGGGAAGGGGGCAATTAGGAAATAAAAAAGTCTATAAAGGCTCTTTAAGGGACATGATAATGAAAAAAAAGTGTTTAGAAACACTGCCTTAGAGAAAACACAAAAATTTTCTAGCTCAGTTTTGATTCCAGGAAGAAGACAGGAGACAGGACTAGGCTTGGTACTCTGTTCAACGATGGCAATTTCAGTGGTTCCAGTTCATCCTAATAGTAGTTAAAGAGGAGGGCTCTGGGATGGGCTGCTTGATTTGAAGCCCTGGTCAATATATACAGCTGTGTGATCCTGAGCTGGTTAACTAACTTTTCTGCACCTCATTTATTGGTTTCATTGGTAAAATGACTATTATAATATCTGACATGTAAGATTGTTTTGAGAGATGTAGGACCCAGGCTATATTTAAAAAAAAAGAGTCAGCAGATAAACAAACAAATCAATAAACAAATAAATGAAAGGGTCAGCAGAAGCTACTCCTACCTTTATGAAAGAGTTCTGGTGCCCTTGAGTCCAGATCCTCTAGGTGACCAAATCCAGGCAACATCCTTTTTTAACTTTGAGCATTTTTTGAAAAATATAGAATATATGGACATGGAATATAGAAAAGAACAGACATAATATATATTTCCACAAGATGAAAATATATGTTAGCATTTTGTCATATTTCCTTTTGTCTTTTTTATGCATAAAAATTTTCAGTTACATAAGGAATATATTCACACACACATATATTTATATACATACACATGTTCCCTCTGGTCCTACCATTATGAAGCAAACTTAAAAAGGTGCCTACTGCCTGCCAGGTATAATTTCCTTACAGGTTTTCTTTCTGAATGGGTAGTCTGAGAGACTAGCTATCTTGCCAAGCATGATCTTCTACCTAGATAGGTAAACGTCTTCATTCAGGTTAGGACCCCAGTGACATTTTCTTCATTAATTGAAACTATTTCTTGTGTATCTACTGCGTGGGTGATGTTTTTGAACTGGGAGAACTTATAACATCAGGCCATGAAGTCAGCTTTTCAAAATGAAAATCCAGGTAGCGTTAAGACAGGGACCATGAAACAACCCCACGTGAAAAACATTATGCACCTAAGGCACTGTCTGATGGCCATTATTGTTAAACCACTTCTTTTATAGAGAAGAACCAGAACGAGGCCAGAATGGCACCCTATACACAAGCTGGACTTAATACAGTGGACCAAGATATTGACCAATCAGAACGAGGCCCTTCCAACCAATCAGGACAAGGTTTTTTTTTTTTTCTTTCCCTCATTGAAATATTGTGCAGGAATGGGAACCTTAGAGGGAAGTTTCTCTATATAGGCAGGACCTCCGTGCTGTTTTAGGAGGCCAGCATACTGTTTTGTTATTGTGTGTCCCTTCAGCTCAAGCTTTAACCCCAATAAAACCTTGCATGTGCCTTTGATTTTGGGGTCCAGCCTCATTTCTAATGTTATTGGGTCTAAGAACTCACTCCGGTAACAGTTGGAGTGAGGGAGTAAAATCAGTCTTCCATTTTGAGGTGGCATTTCAGATGTTTCACACAAATGCTAATAATTAATCCGCTTCCCATATTAATAACAAACCCAGTGGTGGCATTTGCAGATGACTCAGACGTTGCCTTTAGAGTGTAATCTCAGCAAAGGAAGATGTGAGCTGCTGGTTTAGGATCAGACCTGGGAACCACACTGGTTTGCACACTGGCCAAGAGACCTGGCAGTGGGGAATTCCGTGGTCAGCAAATGCCTGGAAGGCAAGGAGTCAAAGTCTTGAGCCCTGAGTGAGGCAGCCCTTGGAAACTGTTGTTGCTTGGGTTCCTCAGGCACTAGGCTGTGACCCAAAGGACTGGAATCTCATGTAAATAGCAGAGGGCCTGACTGCCCTGTCCTCAGGTATGGTTATCAACTCATCCAAGCATGGAGCCAAGGAGACAATTTGTTTAGATAACAGAGGTTTGCAAGATAATGGCCACTGCCTGGAAAGGCACGTTCTCTCCTGGGGGTAACTCTTAGATCTTGGAATTTGGCTAAAAGGAGGAAACAATATGTAGTGCTCTTGCAGAGGTTTGGAAAACAGAGCTGTGGAGTGCCCCACATGGTTTTAATTATGGCCTGAATGGTTTTTCTTTCTTTCTCTCTCTTTACTGTAAAAGCAAAAATAAATATTTTAAATGTTTTAATCCACTAAACTGTAAGTATTGGTATTAATACTGATAATAACAATACTATCTACCATGTATGAAGTGCTTTTCAAGGCCAGGCTCAGGGTAAGGCTACTCTCACAATAGCACTGAGAATGAGGAGGAGGTTATCTCCCTTCTACAAATGAAACCATTTCACTAACTTATACCATTCAGACCACACTTTCTGAGGCTTTCCTATGTGCTAGGTCCTATGCCAGTGCCTCAGAGTCTACAATCTACCACAACTAATAAGGGGAAACTCTGTAACTCAAAGACATTTTTATTTCGCTTGCTGGAAATTGGTGGAGGAAAAGAGAAGGAATGCTACATAGTGCTGGCTTTTCAGCACAAGTCAAAAGGGGGAAAAAAGGTCTCATTAAGTTTGTTTCTATTTCCAAACGAATTCCTGGGGTGGGGAGGGGATGGGATGGGGAATATATGAAGCTAAATGTATCTGTAGAACCTGGAGAGAAAAAACTTCCAGTTTAGAGCTTCTTTCTTTTCCTGGGTAAGTTTCCTAGTGCTTGGTGCTAACCTCTCATAGGACAAGGCCTGCAAAGCATTTACTTGTCTGTCTCCCACAGAGTGTAAACAAATTGTAGTCAGACTCTTGTAGGTGGGGGATCTCTTATTTATCTTCCCCCTCCCCCACCACCAGTACTTGGGGCATTTTAAAAAGCTCATTTAATTTGATGAAAATGAACAGAAGAATGAATGAATGGATGCATGGATTTCTCTTGTGTGATTCACCTGCACATGTCCACATGGACATGGACTCACAGGTTCACAGAGAGGCTAACATCATGTACATTCATATATATTCCCAGAGAAAACAGGTCCCTGTTCTCATTACCAAAGGCCTCCCTTTGGTAGCACAGCAGACTTGTATAGTGACCTCTTCCATCCCTCCTTTTCCCAGATCCACTATACCAGCTCAACCCCTTCTCCCGCCCCCCACCACCATTCTAGTCCCCTCTCTCTCGGCCAACCCAGGAGACACTAAGCCAACTGACAAGCTATGCAGTTACAATGTAACAGTATGCCCAGAACAAGACCATAGCAGTTTCCAGAAGTCCTGACATTTTTACTCTTTATGGCCTTGGGAGGGATTTTGCCCATCATCTTTGCCTATTAAGAAAAAACTCCAGGGGCACCTGGGTGGCTCAGTCCGTTGAGCGTCCGACTTCGGCTCCGGTCATATCACAGTTCATGGGTTCGAGCCCCGCATCAGGCTTTGTGCTGACAGCTCAGAGCCTGGAGCCTGTTTCCGATTCTGTGTGTCCCTCTCTCTCTGCCCCTCCCCTGCTCATGATCTGTCTCTCTCTCTCTCTCTCAAAAATAAATAAATGTTTAAAAAAAATTAAAAACAAAAAGAAAAAACTCCAGGGACACCTGGGTGGCTCAGTCCGTTAAGCGTCTGACTTCAGCTCAGGTCATGATCTCACCAATTGTGAGTTTGAGCCCTGTGTTGGGCTCTGTGCTGACAGCTCAGAGTCTGGAGCCTGCTTCCAATTCTGTGTCTCCCTCTCTCTGCCTCTCTCCCCTCACACTCTGTCTCTTTCTCTCAAAAATAAATAAACATTAAAAAAAAAAAGAAAAAACTCTTATGTGGGGAATTTTCATGTGGGTAGGAGAGAGGGTGGCAGGCTCCTGAGAGACGTGCTGAGAGACGTGGTTGGAGCCAGATGTGAGGACTGCTGAGCTTACTCATGGCTCAGGTATATGCTCAGGAGGTGGGAGGGAGCAGAGGAACTGACTTTACAGCCTGTCTTTGATGTCCTAGACTTCCTGCTAGATGCCTAAATGGGCCGGCTATTCTAATTGCTGGGAAAATGAAATTTTCCACATGAGTGCTAGGATTCTTATCTTGCAAATGAGGAAGCCGAGGCTGATAATGGAAAGGGACTTGTCCAAGCTTATAGTTAAGAAGTGACCACCTTAGGAACTATTCCAATTCATAATGCTGGGGCCCTTCGGTAAGTTTTCTTCCTACGTGATATCTATTATATATACAAAATACTGTCTTGGTATTACTGGTCACCCAAAGATAGGCTAGATCTAGTTTTTGCCTTTATTTAAAATTTTTTTTAAGTTTATTTATTTATATTGTGTGTGTGTGGGGGGGGAGAAAGTTCAATAAGGGGAGGGACGGAGAGAGAGGGAGAGAGAATCTCAAGCAGCCCCCACACTGTGAGTGCAGAGCCCGGCCATGAGGCTTGAACTCAGGAACTCTGAGATCATGACCTGAGCCGAAATCAAGAGTTGGACACCTAACTGACTGAGCCAGCCAGGTGCCACTCCTAGTCTTTGCCTTTAAAACACATTATTAGAATATGAGGAAGTAATACAGGTGCACACATCATTATGATGTTTGCAGCTCGGGGAAGGACACATAGCGAAACAAATGACTTTTAGGAAAGATAAATGGGCCCTTCTGAAAATAGATAGGGGATACAACAGTTCTGACAATATCCATTTAGATGTGGTGCTGGTTTCTGTTCACCAATGATGAGTCCTGCTTTCCACAGCGCCTGGCTGGTTCAGTCCAAAGAGCACACAACTCTTGGTCTCAGGGTCTTGAGTTTGAGCCCCATGTGGAGTGTAAATATTACTTAAATACAACTTAAAAAAAAAAGTCAAGGTTTCCTGGTTGCTCCCCAGGGGCAGGGGACTTATGACAACTGAGTCCTCTTGCGTTCTTTTGGGAGGCTCTGCTCTTAGGCAGATAAGGGAGTTAAGGAAAAAGGCCTTCTCAAATGCCTTCAGTTCAACATAATCTTTTTGCCATAGTGAAGTCTTCTAGGCCCCTTCAACATAAAGAAAGGCGATAATGTCTTAATACTTATTTTTACTTTATGAAAACTGTGCCAGGGACACATCTTACCTTAAATTAAGCAGGATGTTTTCACAGGGCACTTTTGGCTCCCTGGCATTTGGAGACCTGAAAAAAGTTCACCACTAAGTTCATAGCTTCTTCTTCTCCTTCTGTTTATCATCTTCACCATCATCATCTTGCTCACTCTTCTCTAAGCCTGAGGACAGAAGAGGACCGAGTGTGAGGAACAGCATGAAGGCCAGCATTCGGTTTGCAGATGATGATTGGTACATTACTTGATTTTTATTTATTTTTTATTTTTGAAAAATTTTTAAAAATATTTTATTTTTTAAAGTAATTTCTACTCCCAACATGGGGCTTGAACTCATGACTCCTGAGATCAAGAGTTGCATGCTCTACTGACTGAGATAGCCAGATGCCCCTCTCTTCCAGAGATTCTGACCTAAATGTAACATTCCCAAACAGAGTGACAGGACCATTTAAAATAAAGTTCTGCAGCACCTGGGTGGCTCAGTCGGTTAAGCAACTGACTCTTGATTGGCTCAGTTCATGATCTGATGGTTGTGTGATCTAGCCCTTTGTTGGGCTTTGTGCTCAGTGTGGAGCCTGCTTGAGATTCTCTCTCTCTCTCTGCCCCTTTCCTGCTCATTCTCTCTCTCTGTCTCTCTGAAAATAAATAAATAGACTTAAAAAAATAAAATAAATTTCCTAGAGGGATGTATCTAAGGTTTATAATCTAGATAGGTTTATAAAATATATATAGGTGGTTGGATATAAGAATGAATCTCTGGGTTCTCATATCCAGGACCCATGGCTTGCAAATCTCAGGCTCCAAAGTGGAATGATGAATTTTCTAAGAAGAAACACAGGTTTAGATTTAACTATTGGAAATGAGGGCAGAAATACATCAAAAGGGACCCCTGGAGTGAGAAGCATTAAAAATAATTTTTTTTCTGAAACTGTAAGAATCTTGGATTTTGACATGTTCTGCAACTGACACCCAATGAGCCCTTAAGGTAGGGAGATAGTACTTTTTCCCCTTAAATGTCTTAGACTAATTTGTGGAAAATAAAAAGGTTTAATTATTAAATTAACAATTTTTTATATTTAATAAACTCTAAATAACCTAATAAATGTTCTTAAAATTCTTCAAAAAATAACTATTATACGTATGCTTATTGATATTTTCATCATTTCTGAAGAGTCTTGTCACGGATATTTTATTTGAAAACAATAACATCAGCTTAGTATATCCATGGATGACTTGTAAATTGGCAAGTCTAATGAAATAGGCCAGGGCTTGAAAATAGGTTTTGTAAATTAGTCTTTTCCCCCAATGACAGTGTTCAAACATGGATTTGTAACATAAACCCTTTCTTGTAATAGTGCAAAGTGAAGAAAACAACAAAGATATCTTACAACAAAGTGAAAATTAAAAATGACATAAAAAAACACAGTAGGACCACTGCTAGCCTTAAAGGAACATTTGTGGAAAATTGAAGAAAGCCCCCTTTCTTTAGGATGCACAGAGCAGGACCACAGAGCATGCAGCTTGGCAAGGGAAGCACAGGCTGGATTTCAGCCCCCACACCCTTTCCCCTGGGTGCCCTTAAGACACAACCTGCCAACACGATGTGTCCAGCGTGCAAAATAACATGAAAGTATACTGCCATTTGTGCATAAACACACTCACATATACAAACATACACATGCACACACACATGTCCATACTTATATAGACTATCTCTGAAAAGATATGCAAGGAATTGGTAACATTGGGTGCCTCTGGGGAGAACTGGTAAGGAAGGTAGTAAGCAGACATATTTCCTCAAATATCCTTTGGTGACTTATGAATTGTATTATTATTGTATGTATGCATTACTTATTACAAATATAAAAAATTTAAAGGAGTTTTTATTTTGAAGTAGGGGATAAAGCAAGTACACAAATGAGTCTTAGAAACCACGGGATAGAGTAATGAGAAGGCTGTGGCCATCAAGAGAAGAGTAGGCACTTCTATTTGGGAAGTTCAAGAAAGGGTAGTGACATTGGTCATCTGTTTTGGAGCCTGGATAGGACTTCAGTTAACAGACAGAGGGGAGACTGAAGGAGGCATTTTAAGGGGAGAGAGAATGGTAAGAACCAAAACCAGAGTTAGCAAAGAGACTCATTCCCCGGAGAACTCAGTAGGCCAGTTTGTAGTGTAGAGGGTCTGCGTAGGGAGGGGTGGTGGATAAAACTGGCAAGGTCTGGAATCATATGTGGAAGACTTTGGTTTCTAGGCTGAAGCATATAAAACTTGCATAATAAATAAATGAAAGATTTGTAGTTAGAGATGACATCAGATCTCTTCCTAACAGGTTTATATATATATTAGTTTTTCTTGGAAAACGGAATTTTTTTAAAAATGTGTATTGATTAGCAAATGCTGGCAACATTGTATCAGTTATCTGGAGTTGTATTATTTTTTTTAATGTTTATTTATTTTTGAGAGAGAGAGAGAGAGAGAGAGAGAGAGAGCATGCACAAGTGGGGAGGGGCAGAGAGAGAGGGAGACACAGAATCCAAAGCAGTCTTCAGGCTCCAAGCTGTCAGCACAGAGCCTGATATGGGGCTCAAACCCACAAGATGTGAGATCATGACCTGAGCCAAAGTCAGACACTCAACTGACTGAGTCACCCAGGCACCCCTGAGGTTGTATTCTTTAAAACACTTTTTTCCCAATTTTTCTACACTAAGTATTTATTAAATTTTTATTGAATTTTAACTGTACTAGAACCTAAAAACATTTTAATCCCATCTCTGCTAAGTAAGAAAACTGCAGTATAACAATAAATAAAAGAAAGGGGAGGAAAAACCCACCCAATAATGACACCAAAAAACCAAAATCAGAAAATATGATTTTCTAGATTATAGGTCAGGTTTTGAGCAAGTATGAGGCAAATAAAAATAGAATTCCAACTCTGAGATTATGACTTTCTGTATTGTAGGAGTTTCTCTCTCATTTTAAACTTTTAAACATATTAATTTAAAATTTTGTGTGCATAAATGCTTTTTGTAGATTAAGTCCAGAAAATGAACTGTAGATATCATATACAAATTCTAGAGGAATGGAAAATGTATTTAAATTAAAATAAGAAGCTTAAATTGGATAGATGTGAATGAAACGCTTCATGGAAGGTATCCATAGAAACCACTTAAAATAAAGAGAAATGTTAATTCTCTTCATAAATTGAGCTCCAGAATCAAAATGTGAGTGAGACATTTAGTATAGGTATGAATACACTTTGGCCTTATCTACATGAAACACACCAATTGACAATTATATTTTTTGGCCACAGTCTCAACTGATAATGACAATTTATGGCTATAAAATTGATGGGAGTCAGCTAGTAAAAGAGCTAAGATACATTGGCCTAACTTGTTGATTTAATCAGTCATGTGATCAGAGAACCATGGCTTTAAGTGTCCCAACCTTTCAGCAGTTTTTCAACCAGACAAGAAATTAAACTTTACCACTTTACAGTGATTATATAAGCCATTTGGGGACACCATTAAAAGTAATTTGTAAAAGAACAAATTTTCCTGTGCAAACTTCCCAAGCCAGGTCTCCATTTTTCACCTTCCCATTTTAGGCCTGTGCACTAGCAGACATGTTTTACATTGCTACAGTCATGACGTTTGGAATTCAAAGGTATTTCTCTGTTATATGCGCGCACACACACACACACACACACACATATATGCATACATATATAAACATTTTGTGGTTACTATATTCTTAATTCCTTTTATTCTTTTTTAAATTTATTTTTATTTATTTATTTATTTATTTATTTAATTTTAGAGAGAGAGCAAGAGAGAGAGCGAGCACAAGGCAGGGGAGACGGGCAAAGAGAGAGAGAAAGAGAATACTAAGCAGGCTCCACACTTAGCACGGAGCCTGACTTGGGACTCGATCCCATGACCCTGGTATCATGACCTGAGCTGAAATCAAGACTTGGACGATCAACCGACTGAGCCACTCGGGTGCCTCTCTTCTTAATTTCTTAATTTTCCCATGTCACTATCAGAAATGATGTCCCTGAGTTGATGATCATTTGAGAAATGTTAACTGTTCATTATTAGTAAATATAATAATTCATTATTGCTAACTGCATGGCTCTTTCTTACTCCTCCCCATTATAGGTAATTCTATAATGAACTGCTTTTGACTTCACTCACTTCATATCCCAGCTGATGTACACTAGGCCTGCTGTTTACAATGAATGGTCTCAGACATTCTCAAGTATTTTTGCTACAGGACATCATTCTACTCTTAAGAATTATCGAGGATCTAAAGAGCTTTTGTTTATGTGAATATCTACCAGTGTTCACCACATTAGAAGTTAAATTGATACATTTAAAAATATTTGTCTTAAAATAACAATGACACATTCATTATGTTAACATAAATAATTTCATTTTTATGAAAAATGACTGTATTCCCAAATAAAGAAATTCACTGAGAAGAATGGCATTGTTTAGCATTCTACAAATCTTTTTAATATTTGTGTCAATGGAAGACAGCTGGATTCTCATGTCTACTTCTGCATTCCATCTGCTGCAGAATCTCACTTCTTGCAGCCTTTGGGAAACTTAGTGAAAATGGCATGAACATCTTAGGATTATTGTGAAAATAGTTTTGGGGCACCTGGGTGGCTCAGTTTGTTAAGCGTCCAACTTGCCGGAAGTCATGATCTCATGGTTTGTGAGTTTGAGCCCCAGGTCAAACTCTGTGCTGACAGCCTGGTGCCTGGAGCCTGCTTCAGGGTCTATGTCTCCCTCTCTCTCTCTCTCTCTCTCTCTCTGCCCTTTCCCGGCTCGTACTCTGTCTCTCTCTCTCAAAAATAAACAATAAAAACATTTTTTAAAAAAGTTTGGAAATAGTTTTGATCTGAAAGAATGTTGGTTACCCCCCCGGGACTTCAACCACCCTTTGAAAACCTACTGGTGCATACCCTAGCAAATACGCAAAATTCTTACATGGCTATGGGGCGACACACTTTGTAGTCCTCGAAGACACTTCCCAAAGAAAAGTCTTAATTTATTTTGCTGTTTAAAGAAATTGATAACAGTGATTGTTTATTGTCAAGGTCTCTTCCTATTTTCCTTTCTCTGCAAGTCAGTGAGTACTCACTGAATGCTAGTGAATTAAGTTCCAAAAATAATAGTTGTTAATATTAACAATTAAGTTCCAAAAATAATAGTTGTTAATATTAACTTTTCTAATTAGAATTGAAGCGTTTAAGGGCTGGAAATGCTGAAAGAGAAACTCACGATATCATCTGCTCACATATGAGATGGGGACTGTACGTAAGACAATTTTAGGTGAGATAATTTGAGGTAGTACATAGACAAGATGTTAAGTAACACTGAGTAAGGTACTGAGAAAGTTGTTTCCTATTAGAGTCTCTTCCCACCTGGTTACATTGAGGAGAGAGTCTCAGTGTGTATTTGTTAGTATGGCTTCAATATACCTTAACAAACTTGCAGTGTCTTTAACTAACTTGCATATTTTCCAATTTACCATAAGGTTAGCCTAAGTCTTCGAGCCTTTGGCTGGCAAGAGTGTCTAGCTAGAATTTAATGATATAATTTTTAATCATCTCAATTTTATTATTACCATCTATTTAGGGCAAGTCATATTGGTTTTTAACTTAAGTTTAATTTATTTAAAAATATTTAGTTTTTAAAAGTACATTGATTTAAGGAAGAATAGCTATTAAATAATCATATGAGTGGTATTAGAAATAAAGTGAATGACTGAGGTTTGGAAAAAAACTGAGTTAATTCAATCTTCAATTTGCAGTGGTGAAATCAAGGCATGGAGAAAATGGACTTGATGGAAGTGGCCGCAGAGACACTGGCCTCTTTACTGTCCATCAAGAGCTCTTTCTTACTACAGCATAGGGAGTACTAACGTCTAACGTTGAACATTTCAGCATTAGGGTCTGCCCCTGAGGCCAGACAAATCCAGGTTAAAACCCCTGCACCATTCCAGATTGGCTGTGTCATCTTGGGCAGAAAGCTTAACTTGTAACTCCTAGGTTTCTTTACTTAGGAAGTCAACATAATTCCTAGATCACCTTAATATTTTGCCAATATTAAATGAGATAATATTTTTCAATGATTTAAAATGGCTCCTGGCAACCGAGTCGACAGAGCTATTTTTATTAGCCGAAGTTACTCTCAGTGAACTGTAGAGCATTTGGAGCAAAAGAATCTTCTTAGCCAGGGCTTGGCTCCAGTGTGTGTGAACTGCATCTGCCACTTGGATCCTTAATTAATTAAAGACTGGAAATAATTTCATTTCTCTGGAGGAGACTAACACGTCTATGGTTGTAGGGAATGAAAGGTAAAAAGGGTTAACTGGGAAACTTGTGCAACCAAGGGTTAAAGTAGCCTTGAAGCTAAAAGCAGAAGAGTTCTGGCCTCTGGCTTGTGATGCAAAGCCAAGTGTGTTTGCCTTTGTGAGCCCGGGAATGCTTCTGGTGAGCCTTGTTTGTTGTGGAAACTGACATGATCAAAGTGGAAAGAATTAAAACGATCCATCAGAATAATAGTCAAGGCTGTATATGGACTCTCCAGACAGAGACTTGAACCTGAAAGTTCCCACTGAAGACAGACAAGCCAGCTGACAGCAAGCAGCTGGAAAGGAAGGGAAAGTGTCTCTCTAGGCAGACGTGTGCAGCTGTCAATAAAAACCCTGAGTCGGAAACTAGAGGAGAGTTCGGATTTGGGGAGACGAAATGGTGAGATGGAGTGCGGACCTTGTGTTCTTTAGGAACCTTGGCAACACCTAGGCTGTGGTTTTCAGGTGTCAGCTTGTAGAGTGGAGTTACTAAATGAAGCAGGCACTTTGTATTAAAGCATTTGGGGGTAGGAAAACTGCTAATTGTGATGGAGATTCTGTGCCAATGGCACAGCTCTAAGTGTTGGAGGCATTATGTCATGCTTCTCCCCAGAGCAGTCTCCAAATGTTGAAAAATTCTCATTATGATTAAGTAGAATTAAGAGTCCCTAAGTAGCTGGCATGATTTTGGATTGTTTGCTCACTTAGTCCTTTATCCCAGGATGAGGATTAGTTAAACTCTTTGATATTCTATCAAGTATGAAATGACCTTGGAGCCCCAACTGTTGCTAAGTTAGGATGCCTAATGGAGGCATCCAAGGAATTACAAGACAGAAGAATGAGATAAGATCTTAAAAAAGCCTAGTCCTACTTACATATTTTAGAGGTGGGGAAACTGAGGCCTGGAGAGGGGAAACAGCTTGCACAATATTACACAGAGTCTTCTGCTTTTCAGGCCAAGGCTTGTCTGTTGCTATGTCAAGGAACCTCCAGAAAATGGACTATTGGCTTAGAATAATACCCACAAGAGGTTGTGTCACAATGTGGGCATATGTAATTGGACATACTGAAGGTTTATCACACTGTTTTAATTTTTGAAAATAACAATCTTGCTTTTTGTTTGGGTTTTTCCTTGTATATATTGGCATATCATTTTAATCTCTGTCCCTCCCAGGGCACATTTTACCAGGACTCCTGGACAGAGGCAGGTAGATACAGAGTAAGGCTTTTACAAAGATCACTAATACTGGGCCCAATGAGATAATTTAATAATCATAATACCTTATACTGAGCGCTTTACAAATCACAAAGCACTTTTTAATCTCTTCTTTTATTAATCCCTACACAGTCCTCAGAGAGAGGCAGAGCAGCTGTTACCACTATCCACCTTATGGATGCACTAAGCAAGAGCCTGGCCGCTTCCTCTGGGTCACAGGCCCCAGAGCAGATGAACAGAGCCCGGCTGGGGGCTCCAGCCTCCCAGGAATGTGAGGTTGGGCCACCTCTCCCAGTGAACAGAGGCCTGGATGCCTGGATTCCCTAGGGTGCATTCTCTGAGCTCTTGACTTGATGGGAGTTTCGGGAAATTCTTTTTTGCAGAATTCACAATTCTTTTTCTCCAGAGGGAGGGACTAGAAGTGGAGAGAGGTGCTCAGGTGGAGCTAGAGCAGGTAGGTAGGTGGTGGAAGGGGCAGGGGTGGGTTTCCAGGGGTGGGTGAGTGGAGAAGGCAGCCTGGAAGTCTTGCATTTAGAAAAATAAGAACTGGGGAAAGGTTTGAGTCCGTAGACTTCAGAGATGAAATCCCAGGAAAAAACTCCTTGTCCTTTCTATGGGGTCCCAGCATTTGCTTACTTGAGGAAAACATTTGACTTTGACGTTTGCATTTCTTGTTATCTGCCCTCCTCCAGGAGGGTTACCCGAGGAGTTTGGGCTCACAGGCTTCCCGGCGCTGGGCCCCATTGGGCAGGGAGGTGGGGGACAGCCTATAAGGCCTCCTGTGGAGCAGCCTGAGGATGGGAGGAGAAAATCGGCCTGAAATCAAAGCAGCAAGAGAAACCCTGGGGGTGGGGGAGGCTATTGGGCTGCCTCTACTATCTGCCAAGGCTTTGCCTAAGCTAATTTCCTGCCAGGCCCTAACACAGGTACTACCCCTTTCCCACCGTTCTTCCAGATCCACTCCATCTCTAACACCGCTAAAGAAAGGGACCCAGAAAAAGAAAGCTGGGCCCTCTAGGTTTCTGTTTGCTTTGGAAACCACTTATGGAGCAAGAATTGGGTCCCACAAACGTGGCCCTTCAGGAATGACCCCCACCCCCACCTCCCAACTCTAGTTGAGTTACCAAATGAGGCCAATTCATTCTCTGGAATGTAGCAGCCCAGGCAATGATGATTGATACTGACAGGGAAGCTTTCATGTAGCAATATCCCCGGCCACCGGCTGTGAGGCAAAGAGAAAGAACTCTCTGGAATTCACAACATTCCCCCTCCAATTAATCCCCAGCCACCCCGCTGTGTGTGAATGGGTTGTGCTGGGGATTCGTAGCTCTGATGCGGGGGATTTGCTGATTCCTTTGAGCCCCCTGAGGAGAGGTGATATGGAGAGCAAATAATCAGCATGCAGCACAGAGGCGAGGTAATGAATTGGCTCGGCTGGGCCTGGCTTCACTATTTGTACACTTTTAGGCACCTCGGAAACTGGGTTTGCAGACAAAAACCTGTGCTGAGGGGCCCTCAACCCCGACCTTTTGTGGGCCTGGACCCCTGCGGCCTCTCCTACTAGCTTAAAATTGGAGCCGTGTCTCAGAAAGGAAGAGCCAGAGGTAAAGTGCCCTGTGTCCCGATTCTGACTACTCCCCCCCCCCCGCCCCCGCCCCTGCCGACCCCGTCACACACTCACCCTAGTCAGGGCTAGTTTCCCTCTGTGTTTGCATTCGACTGAATTGCGGTTTTCAGTCTAAGTCCACTGCCTGTCAGAATGCTGATTATTTTCCACTCATAGCTCCAGGTGCACCTCTGTGAAGCCTTCGCCCCTGGCAAGATAAAGCTGTGGCTCCTTCGTGTTTGCAGAGCATTGTGAGGGCCCACGGTATGTTCTGTTTTGCTGGATGAGGGGTCTGTCTCGGTCCACTTCGGTGCCTCCCATAGGACGCAAAAATAAGAATAGTGCCTGACTAAATTTGCTGAGCACTTACTGTGCGGCGGGCACTGAGAGTTTATATGCATGATCACGTTAAATCCTCACAGGGGTCTCTGAAGTAGGTGCCATTCTCTGCTTTATTTTATAGAGAGGACAAAGAGGCTTAGAAATTCCTAACCAGCACGGGGTCACAGACTGGAAGTGGTAACTGGTAAGTAGAAGGAGTCAGTGCAACAAGAGTCTGCCCCTCCGTGCAACTTCTGGTTCCCACAACCCCTCGCTTTTGTTTAGGCTCTTGTTGCTTCACACCTGGAGTGCCTGCCACAGATCTGCCTGCTTCCAACTGCGGAACTTCAGCCCCCTCCGCACTGCAGCAGGGAGGATCGCTCTAGGAGAGACACCCCGATGGGTCACTCTCCTCCCAAACTCTTCAGAGTTTCCCCAGAGCACCTAGAAGAGAGCTCAAATGCCTCAGCTTAGCACACAAGCCGCTTTATGATTGGGCACCTGGAAAGAATTAAATAAAGATTGAGGAGATAATCCTAATAACCCCTTGGAGGAGTCTGCTGGGTGGGGCTGTGAAGAGAACGTGGGTCTTTTTTTCTTAGACTCCAGAGTCCCCTTCTGGGCCTGGCTCCCCAGGGCAGTTTCCACTCTGACCCTGCCCTCATCTTGTCATTCTTGGCAGTTGTTACTATTTACTTGCCTTCCTGCGTCCCTCGCCCTTCATTCAGGATGGAAGGTTTTGGATGCAGATTTTACTTTTGGTTCCACGGCAGGTTTTACTTTTGGGAATTCACGATGAACACTTTTATTTTTAAGGATTTTTGTTGCCAGGAACCACAGGGTACTGGACAAAAACTATGACAATGTCCCTAACTGTTCGATGTTCATTGTCAACCAATCTGAGTTTTCATATTTTGCAGGCCAAGAAATTGCATTTTTGTACACTGAATTTGGGTTTTCCTCGATTGGCTGACAAATGAGCCACTCAGTCTCTCCCACCGTCCCGCCTGCCAGTCCCTGTGTGTGTTAGCCACAGCATCTTTGTTTTCACAGCAGTGCTACTATAATTATTTAAGCATTTCGTTATAAACTGTCCTTATTTTATACAAACACATGTAAAACTGAAATAGTCAATATTCTATCAACCAGTAGTTATTGAGATGCTGTTATAAGTGGGGGACTGTGGCAAACAGGACAGTTAAGGTCCCTGCATTACATGATTTATGTCAGGATGACTGAGAAAGATCACGTACAGACAAATACGCAAGATCATGGTTAGCAGCATAAGGAAATAAAACGGTAATGTGATAGAGACATGGTGGATGCTGCTTTAGATTAGTGAGAGGACGGGCTTTCTTTTTTAATATTTATTTATTTATTTATTTACTGAGAGAGAGAGAGAGGGAGAGAGAGAGAGACAGAAGGAGGAACAGAGAGAGGGAGAGAGAATCCCAAGCAGGCTCCACACTGTCAGCCCAGAGCCTGACCATCTGTTGCAGAGTCTGACCTGGGGCTCCATCCCACTAACCGTGAGATTGTGACCTGAGCCACGAGTCAGATGCTCAACTGACTGAACCACCTAGACGCCCCTAGAGGACAGGCTTTCTAAGCAGGTGATATGTGAACTGTGACCTGAATGGTAAGAAGGACCCATCCATGCAGATAATAAGAAGTAAGGCATTCCAGGCAAGTGCCAAGGACCTGAGGTGGGAAAAAGCTTGTCTTCGAAGGCACAATAAGGAGGCTGGAAGGGATGGAGTATTTTGAATGAGCAGAAAGTGGGATGGGAGATTAGGCAGGAGGTGTGAGCCAGTAAATCTTTAAGATCTTGTAGGCCAGTGGCTTTCAAACATATTTCCCAGAAGAAATACATTTTACATTGCATTCCACTACACGCACGCGTGCACACACACACGAAAGAGAAGTTTCATGAGATAATATTTATTTTTATTAGGTACAATAAACTCTGATATTTTCTATTTTATTTTATTTTAAAATGCTGATCCTTCTCCAGAACAGTTGGTTTCACATCTTACTAAATGGCTTGGTTTGGAAAACTCTGTTCTAGACCATACTAAGGAGTTTGGATTTTATTCTTGGTGTAATCGGAAACCTCTGGAAAGTTGTAAGTGGAGAGTAACAGGGTCTGATTTACGCTTTTAGCTTTAACTGCTGTCTAGAAAACAAATCACATGAAGGTGGGTGAGAATGGTGGCAGGGAGACGAGTTAGGAAGCTATTGCATTTCATCTAGAGGAGAAATAATGGTGACTTAGACCAGAGTGGTAGCAGAAGAGACTGAGAGAAGTGGATGAATATTAATAACATTTGGAAGTAAAGCCAACAGTGGATGTGTGTGGAATATGAAGAACAGAGAGGAGGCAAGGATAACTCCAAGAGTAGTTTGTTTTTAGCAATGTGTGGTGTAGTCATTTCCTGAGATGAAATATTGCAGAGTGATCAAGTTTTGGGGAATGAGAACATTGCTTTGGATATTTCAAATTTAGGATTCATACTATACATCTTATTGGAGATGTGAGGTGGGGATTTAGAAATACCAGTAAGGGTTCTTCGGTAAAATATCAGGGTTAGCAATGAAGCTCTAAGAGTCAAGGGCACATGGATATGATTTAAAGCCATGGGTCTACAGGAAATTACCTAGAGAGAATGTGTGGCTAGAAAGGAGCAGTAAATCAGTAGATTTAGTAAATCTAAATCATTCTATATACTGAAAGTCTCAAGTAGTCATCCATTGGACATAGGATGACAACTGTGTGTCAAATTACAGAGGGAAAACTAAATCTAAGAATATATGTGAAATGCTAGCAGTATATCATCTAAGGTGTCCTTAGGAATTTTCTAATACATTTAATTTTCTGTGGATTGACTTCCTCTCACATTGTTTGCATGACTTCTTGTTGAACTTTTACTCATACAACTTTAGTGTGCCTTCCTAGAAATTCTTTACCAAAGTGGAGGACCATCTGTATACCAGATCTTATTCTTTGACCCTGTTTAAAACAGTGCTCTTATTCTTTCACATCTATGTAGGTATTCTAGCTGAAGAATTTTATATTCTCATTCAACCTAACTTTCTTTCTGGGGCTGGAACACATGTATTTTCACCTTTCTTGGTAAGGAGACACCATCCTTTGTCTACTATTTCCCTTCTCTTTCTGTCACATAGGGTGTCAGGATGACCTAATTGTATAAGCCATTCCAAGAAAAAGAAGATTCTTCTCCCCTTTCCTTTCCCTTTCCCTTCCCTTCCCTTCCTTTCCTTTCCTTCCTTTTCTTTTCCTCCTCTTCCCTTCCCTTCCCTTCCTTCCCTCCCCTTTCTCCTCTCCTCCTCTCCTCTCCTCTCTTTTCCTCTCCCTTCCTTCCTTCCTTCCCTCTTCTTTCTTTTTTTGTCTTTCTCTTTTTCTCAAGGGCAGTGGTTTTCAAGCTTCAAATGAAATCTTAATTTAAAGCTCCAGATAGAAAATGAACAATGGAATAATGGTATCTTCTTCTTTCCTTTGTAGGGACCTTATCAGCAACTTTGTGAAATTCTAGGTTTCCTCAAATCATTACTGAAGTGGATTCATTTCCTCTTTGAGGAGTCTTCAGGTGAGAGAAATCTCTAATGTCTATGAGCCAGTTGTTTACCCAGAGAAGGTAAATAAAGATGATTCCTTGTGACAGGATCACTGATAGTATTTCACCCTTGAGGTGGAGAGCCAGAGAGCTTATACAGATGGCCTCTTAAAAAGAGAATGAGTTGGGGTGCCTGGGTGGCTCAGTCGGTTGGGCCTCCGACTTCGGCTCAGGTCATGATCTCACGTTCGTGGGTTCGAGCCCCGCGTCGGGCTCTGTGCTGACAGCTCAGAGCCTGGAGCCTGCTTCCGATTCTGTGTCTCTCTCTCTGTCCCTCCCCCTCTCATGCTCTGTCTCTCTCTGTATCAGAAATAAATAAAAAACATTAAAAAAATAAAAAAAAAGAGAATGAGTTGATCAGAAAATATGGTATGCTCAATGATAAATAATTTAATAAAAATACATTGGTGTGATTTTTCCAAAAGGCAATAAAATATAGTTTAAATAATGTTCACTTTGGAATCAGAAACCTTGAGTTCAGTCTCTGCTTTATCTTTTATCAGCTGTAAATGTGGCGTGAGAGCAAATAATGTAACTTCTCTGAACTTCAGGTTCTTCATCTATTAATTGGGCAAAGAATCGCCCTAATTTGTTGCAAAGATTAACTAAGAAAAGAACATGCAGAGCACCTAGTACCAGCAGTACTTGTCATACAGTAGGCCCTTAACATAAGACAAGTAGTTGTTATGATTATATTGTTGCATTGCCTACCTTGGTGACAATGATCAAGACCTGGGTCAGATATGACCTCCAACCCTGTAAATGCTGATGAGAGATCTGGCTGATATTGAGAAGGAGCATGCTATGTGTTTAAGGGCTAAGTGAAATGGATTTTGTAATATATGGTCATATCTTGGATGACTTCTCAGAAACTCAAGTCTGTTATATGCCTAAGGAAATGAAAAAGCCAAAAATTTTTGGCACCTGGCCTAACAGCTTGGATTCTTTTGAGTCAATATGGTTTGTCCTCTTTGTTCTTATTTAATAGGAGTTAGGTCCTGACCATAGCTCATTTCTACATGACTTCATCACTTGGGGCACCTTCCTAAGTTTTCAGAACAGCAGACCACAGAGGCTAAACATAACCAAGGCATCATATTTATGGAAATGGAGGTCTTTAAAATTAAAACTGAGATTCATTTATTCATTCATTCATTCACTCCATAAATATTTACTGAACTTTGTGTACTGAGAACACATATGTATAGACACTGTATCGTGATAGTGACAAGACAGACAAAACCCTGCCCTCATGTGAGGTCAGGCAATAAATAAATACATAAATAAAAAAAGATAATTACAGGTTGTGGTAAGTGTGATGGGGAAAGTAAGCATGGTGCTGTGACAGAGACTCTAATAGTTAGAAAGGGCTTCCCATAGGACACGGGGTTCAAGATGAGACCAAAAAGCCAGCCATGTGAATAGTCAAAAGAGAAGCTTTCCCCACAGAGGCACCACCAATGGTGCTAAGGAGGAAAAGAGCTAGAAAGTTTAAGAACTTCTAGAAAGCCAGCACGACTGGAGTATAATGAAGGAAAGAAGGGGAAACTTGAAAATTTTCTATGTCTATGGGAAGTCACTGGGGGCTTTGAAATAGGGAAGTGACATAAGCTGGTTTTCATTTTCAAAAAAATCACTGTAAAAAAGGGCTGATGGGAGAGGGGTAAGCGTGGGCACAGTAGGACAGCTATGAGGTGACATAGATGAAAATGGACGGTGTCTTAGAACAAAGAGGACTAGACAGTTTCAGGATACATTTTGGAGACAGAGCAATAGCATTTGCTGATAGTGAGAGAAAGGAAAAAGTCATGGTTTCTGGCTTTAGCAACTGTCTGGTGGTTCTGTCATTTTCAGAGAAAGGGAAGACTGTGATATGATCAGTTTAGGAGTTGAGTGAAGAGGGACTCATATGTTTCACTTCAGAAACATTTAGTTTGAGATGTTGGTGAGACCGGCAGGCAGATGTGCCAGAAAGTCATTGGATGTGGAAGAAACTCTAGAGCTCAGACGAACTGCTAAGCTGGAGATAGAAGTTTAAGGATCTTTGGAAACTGTTTATATTTGAATCCAAGGGGATGGGTAAAGTCATCTAGGGAGAGGAAGAATGAAAAAGGGCCTGAGGATCTGTCCCTGGGGACTCTAAAATTAAGATAATTGTAGAGGAAAAGGAATTAGCAGTGGAAACTAAAAAGCCATGGCTTTGAGGTAGGAGGAAAATCTTAAGTGACGTCTATAGGGGTAAAAAAACTCTTGGAGAGGTAAGTGTGGTAAGAGTGAAAAAGTGGTCAACTGTGTCAGAATCCATTTGTAACCAAACTTCTCTATATGACACTCAACAGCACCCACTGGGGCAAGGTTGATCTTGGCTAAATCTCTTATAAGTATCAGAAGGGCAATTTATTGAACTTTTTTTTTGAAGTCAATATAAGAACTTTATTATTTTGTAATTTCAGCTTTATTGAGGTATAATTGAATTATTTAAACTTTCTGAGTGTTTCTACATTTATAAAATAGGGGTAATACATGCATTTCATAGGAATTTGTAAATAGTGAATAAGATAACTTATATAAACTATTCACAGAATATTAGGTATACAGTGTTCCATAGATGACAGTTATTATTATTATATAGCACTATGTGTAAAGACCAGAAGACCCATGTTCTAGTGATTTTGATGTAGACCCTGCATTTAACAGTGGTTTTCTTGGGCAATAGTAATAATTTGAATTTCAGTTTCCTTACTAGTAAATAGGGGACAAAAGTTGCTTTCCTGCCTTCTTTTCTTATAGGGCTGTCAGAAGGAGTCAGTGGTGTAGTGATATGGGCAGGCTCTACAAGCCATCCAGTACTAAGGAGTATGAGGAATTTCTGTTTGTTCAGCATAATTTCTATTTGTCTAGCTTTCAAATCAACCCACTGTCTACCCTTCAGGAGTGCTGGGAGTAGGTTTGAGGGAAGCAATAGATAAAACTGAAAAATGAAGTTTTTTAGCTTCTGAGTCTAAGACCCAGACTTCTCAGATTTAAGTTTCAGCTTGGCAGCACTCTATTTCTTTCACTTTCTTTTGAAGGGATCCACAAGAAGCAAGCTATTAATGCAAGTGCTGAAGCAGAATCTCTCTGATATTCCTTTGATGGAAGCAGAACGTTCCTACCTCAGGTCCTTCGCATTTGAAGGTTTCCTCTGCCTGAAACATTCTTCACTTAAATATCTACATTGGCTCACTCTGTAGTCTTTCAGGTCTGCTCAAAATTCAGCTTATCAGACCCTTTTCTGGACCAGTTGCTTTAAATTAGCACACACACACTCAGTCCCCCCACTCCCCACTTCATTTTCCTTCTGACATGGTCCACTCATTAGAATAGAAATTCTACAAGGAAAGAGATTGGTTGGTTCTTTGATTCCTTTATTTCTAGTATCTGGTGCATATTAGGCACTGAAAAAATGTTTGCTGAATAAACAAATAAATTAATCAAAACCTGATGACTCCACAAAGGAGCAATGATGTTAGGAATTTAAAAAGACATGGAGATAACCCTTAATTCTGTCATTCACCAGAATAATAAACTGATCAGTGTCAGTTTCTCTGGCCTATTACGTGGGGATACTGGACTACATTCCTTAGAAAGCTGTGAGGATAAAAGGAGACATGGAATTTAACTGTAACCAGAGCAAGAGAATTAACATTTATTGAGCATCCTCTACAGGCTGGACCCTTTACATAAAATCATTCTCATAATACTATTGTAAAGCAAGTATCATTTTTTTCCCCAATTTAACTGAGATCAATATGAAGCTCAGAGAATTGTTACTCAATCAGTAAATGGTGGAGTTACTGTTTTCATCCGGGCCCTTCATACCCTTTGCACCATGGGCCACTTTCACATGTCAGTTGGTATTTTCAGAAGCCAAACGTGGAAGCCACTGCTGCATATTGAGTTGTCGTCAAATCTTGATAAAAGGACAGCAGTGTGAAGGAGGAGATTTTGGCAAGTGAAACTTGTCTCCTTGTTGTGGTTAAATCTTGCAAAGGAAACTGCAGCTGACTTTCCTGAAAGTGCTGTAGCCAATTGTAGGGTCAGTAACAGCTTCCTCAGTCTCTGCCTGACCAGGGGTCTTGACTTCTTTCAAAGCCTCTCTGGAGCGTTTGGTGGCTCCTTTCACCTCTGCCCTTCAGCAAATGTGGGGAAAAGGCTCTACACTTTGAAGCCTCCCTTCATGTGCCACAAAATGGAGGGAGAAGGGCCAGGTCAAAGCAAAATCCTGGCTCTCTTCTTTCAAAGCTTGTTCTGACCCTTTCTTTAGAAACTTTTTATTTATTTATTTATTTTTATTTATTTATTTATTTATTTGAGAGAGAGAGAGAGAGAGAGAGAGCGAGCATGCAAGCTGGAGAGGGGCAGAGAGAAAGAGAAAGATCCTAAACGGGCTCTGCACTTTCAGCACAGAGCCCAGATGAGGAGCTTGAACTCACTAATTGAGAGACCATGATGCAAGACACAAGCTGGAACCAAGAATCAGACATTTAACTGACTGAGCCACCCAGGCATGCCTGTTCTGGCCCTTTCTTTAAAAAAAAAATTTTTTTTAATGCTTATTTATTTTTGAGAGAGAGAGAGAGAGAGTGAGCAAACAGGGGAGGGGTAGAGAGAGAGGTAGAGGGAGACCCAGAATCTGAAGCAGCCTCCAGGCTCCCAGCTGTTAGCACAGAGCCTAATGTGGGGCTCAAACTCATGAACCATAAGATCATGACCTGACGCAAAGGTGGAAGCTTAACCAACTGAGCCACCCAGGTGTCCCTGTTCTGGCCCTTTCTAATGCATGTTGTAATTGCTTCCCAGGTCTCAGGGATTTTCATTTTTAACTCTTCTATGTCCCAAATTCATTCTTAGTGAATGGTGTCTTCTCCCCTTCAGGGTTTCTGGGCCACTTGGGTCCAGGTGAGGCACCTGTCTCAGAGGAATGCTGCTGATTCTGACAGAAAGCTCCATGAATGTAGATTTCTGTCTTGCTAGTCGTCATCGTCGTCGTTTTCTTCTTCTTCTGCTTCTCCTCCTTTTCCTTCTTTTTAAAGTTTATTTTAATTATTTTGAGAGAGAGAGCACACAGGAGGGGCAGAGAGAGAGAGAGAGAATCCCACGCAGGCTCTGCTCTGTCAGCACAGAGCCCAACTCGGGGCTTGAACTCATAAACCTTGCGATCATGACCTGAGCCAAAATCAAGAGTGGGTCACCTAACCAACTGAGCCACCCAAAGTGCCCCTTATTTTCCTTTTGGTTGTACTGGTGGGGGAAAGTGGTTTTTGAACCCAATAAATTGCTTTAACAAGCATTTGTTTGTTAACAAGCATTTGTTTCTCAGCTTAGGTGGGGTGACAAGTCTGGTCACAAAAACAGATTTCTACAAGCAATAATTCTCACACTTTTCATGTTCCTGGTATTTTTAGTGGCAAGACTTAAAACGATTAAAAGATTCATCTAACAGCAGTAAACAAGTTAGCAGTCATTACAAATTAGTCTGAACTACAGAGAATAATTTTGTTTCACATTTAATTTTTTTTGCAGTATTCCCTTTTTTAGCAGATCTTCCACCACTGCTATTTCTTTTTGATAGAAAATTTGACTCTCCAAATACTCTTGTTTATATACACAGAGGACAATGTTCTCAAGTGTTCCAGCAAACACTTCTTTCTTTATACCTGCTTGAATCTGTGATACAACCTTTCCTGGTTCATAGCAAGTTTTGCTCTGACTACACCATGTTACACAAGCCACTGAGTGCAATGCTTAACCAGTGGGCTTTGCTGAATAGAATGTCTTTAGTTATAGTCAAAGTGTACTGGGCATGTTGATAAAAGAATTAATTACACATCCACATTGTTTTTGGATACGTAGGTGTTCTGTGTCATACTATTGGTAAACCATTGATCTGGACAAATGCAGTCTAAGATTCTGACTTTCTCTGTTCTCTTTTATTTCCCTCTTTTACATAGAGCTGTATTTAATTTCTGCTTTTGCCAAGATAGTTTGTGGGAGTTTTTTTTTTTTTTTTTGCTTCCCCAAATACCAACCTTCTTTTCTCTGAGTCAAATAAGGTCACAAAGCAGAATATCTTAACACAACTCTGGTTCTCAATAAAAGAATCCAGTTTGGAGAAATTACATTAGTGAAAAAAAATATGAGTTTGATTTCCAGCCACTTGGTAATTGGGTGGTGTTGGTCTGCATTCCTATTCCTTCGTCGGTAAAATAGAGATAATAATACCTCCTACCTGTGAAGAGTGGATAAGATAATATATGGAGTATACATAACACCGTGCTTTGTCAGTATTCATTTCCTTTTCTTTATGGTCTTCTCCTCTTTTGGAAATATCTGTGTGTCTGCTGGTGCTGCTGTCTGAAAAATTTGGGTGAAGTCTGAAGGACAGATGAGTTGGAATTGACAGACAATGAATAAGCAAGAGTTAGAGGCTGCCTCCCTGAAGTGGACAGATGCATATTAACATTATTCTTCATAGGATGTTTGAACACAGCCCCCTGTTTTCTTACATCTTGTATGTGTATATGTGTATAATATATATATATGTGTGTGTGTGTGTGTGTGTGTATGTGTGTACACATACACACCAGAAAAATCTCAGTAATTACATTCTTTCTTGGCCTGGATTCTTCTAATCCTAGATAGCAGGGCTGAGGAAGGAGGAGAGCGAGATAGGGATATTGGGGGAAGAGCCGATGAAAAGGTACATTGTTAGGCTGGTTATATGTGGTATCAAGTGTGTCTGTTACCTAATCTCCTGAGACTTTCTGAGAGATCATAAAACAATTGTTTCTTTTTTTTAATTAAAAAAATTTGTGTCTTTATTTTATTTCCAGAGAGAGAGAAACAGAGACTGAGCAGGGGAGGGGCAGAGAGAGAGGAAGACACAGAATCCAAAGTAGGCTCCAGGCTCTGAGCTGTCAGCACAGAGCCCGATGCGGGGCTCGAACCCACGGACTGTGAGATCATGACCTGAGCTGAAGTCAGATGCTTAATCGACTGAGCCACCCAGGCCACCCAGGCATCCCAAACAATTGTTTCTTATGTCAGTTCTTCCAGGGGAGAAAAGAGGGAGAATTTATCCATGTGCTTCCATTTCTTACTGGTCAAAAGTTTGCTTCCTAAGACATTGATTCTTTTGCACTTCCAGGCTGTGCTATGTGGTACCTAGCAGGTCCCACATCATCTCATCCCTCAGCCTCAACTTCAGTAGGAGGCAAGATGTGTACTGTGTGGACCTGTGTAAAATGCTGTTAGGTTGTACCCACATTTGATTTTTCAGAGTCCAACCAGAGCTTGTCAATTCACGAGCTATTGGTGCTGGAATAGTGTGGCAGCTACAGAAACATGTGAGGTCAAGAGAACCTGAAGCAACCATATGTGGTATATGAAACAATTCACCCCCTTGCACTATTCACATCAACCCATGTGCTGTCATGATTCTTGTGTACCACATTACAGTGTGATCTCTGTCTCTCTTTCCTTTGTTTGGTGAGAACAGCATAGTGTCAGCTTCAGTTGATTCCAAGAGTATAATAAATATCATCTCCATTCTTCTCCATCTATTCTAGAATTCCCTCACCTTCAGTTGATTGCCTGCTGGAATGACATGGATTCTCATCCCTGAGGGTATGTATCCCTAGTTGCCTTGCCTTTATCAAGCTTGGGTTGCTACAATTGATTATTTGCTCAGCATAAAACTACCGAGAGATCCTGTAGTGAATTCCTGGGTTCCTGACACATCCTTTTTTATCCCTATTATATAGAAGTAATTCTGGATTCCTTCTCATGATAATGAAGATCAGTTACCCTTGACAAGACAATAATTCCTTTCTTGCCTGTTGTTTCCTGGTATAAGGAGCTCAAAGTGAACAGGTAGGTCACACCTTCAAGGTCAGCAGGAACCTTTCTGTGTCACGCGATAAAAGCATTCTCCCATCCCACCCTACCCATCTGATCCCTAGGAACCACAATATCTAATCTTGTAGAACCTAAGATTGGAAAGTATAAATTCTATGAGTTTTAGAAATATGGTAAAAGAACCCATTTTATTTTCACCCTGTGCTTCCCAGACCCATGTGTTCATGCTCTTTAGCATAAAGCATCACTATGTAGCTGCCATTAATCAGCACATACTCTCCATCCTAGAGAACAGCTACCAATCCTGACTTGGTACCTTAGCTGCATGGGGCTTTCCAGTTCTATCAGACAGCTTCTCCTGGTGTGAGAGTCTATGTAGTTAAACGGGTGATTCTTGTAACTGCATCCCTTGTAACACTTCCTTTGGCATAAATAGTGATCTTATCCAAGAAAGTGTTGTATGGAATACAATGCTAATAGATCAAGTATTCTATGAGGTGGTGGATGGTGATGCTGAGGGAAGTGCAAGGGAAGGCAAATTGACGTCATAACTAGATTTCTATTTCAGTGAGACAAAATCACTACCCTTTTCATGGTAGATGTGGCCCCTTGTCTTTGTCTACTGCCAACCTTTAGTTGCCTAAATGGATGGTGCCATAATGACGGCTCAGAGTTATTCACCTGGGAAACTGGATATTCACCATGGCAGCAGCTATAGCTGTCTTGATGAGAGGAAGTCCGTGCTGTTAGGTGCATCCAGTGTCTTCAGTCCTACTGTGTGGCCATTCTGTTGGACCATTTCATGAGTTTTGAGGTTGCTAAGGAAAGGGGCAAATGATGATACCTAATTGTTGAGAGCCTCCTCTGCAGTGAACACTCTCTAATGAGCATTGTGGTGAGACACAAAGGTCTGCACGCTTCATCCTCACTTCTATTAATTCATTTACATACATCTTCCCCAGAACTACTTGTGCTAAATCTTCCATTGTTGTTTGAGGCCCCCTTGACAGCTAGCCAAGTCATGCAACCTCTTGCAGGACTCTAAGCATCTCACGTTCCATCTTCCTCCATTAGAATTCGATGACCAAGTGTACTGGCAGCAGCTCTGCCTCCTGGGAGTATTTGTCTTCACTATTGTCCTCTAGAAATACCCCTGAGTGGAACTGTAATGACAGTTGTTCATTTTCAGTCAGCACCAGCTTATTATACCAACCCATCTGTGAACTAAGCCCAGATTATTTCTTCTTCCACAATTGGTTGTAGGGAATCTCACTGTGAGCTATAGGTTTGAGTTTTAGGAGAGATATTGATACAATAAAGATAGGTGAGTGGGAGTCTGAGCTACTTGCAATTTACTTGTACCTTGTTGAATTACTTGGGCCCAATCCCTAATGTACCATTTCCATAGATTGTCACCTGCTTGAACTTACAACACAGTGGATCAAACAATATCCAGCAGATGATGGGCGGCTCTGGTCACATAGTCCTTGATATCAATACTTGGTCCTTCCTAGGGTCTGGGTAGAATGTCGGGTGTTGCCTTTCCAAACAGAAAGTTGTTCTGTGCTACAAAAGACATGGCTTTACCCTCACGTTCTAGGAGATTATGTTGCAACTCTCCTATTGGGTCTTGCCTGGTCCTCCACCTAGCATTCTCACCTGCCACTGCTACCTTCAGTTTACAGCCAGAGTGGGAGAGCAGGTGGGCCCAGAGCCTCCACTTACTGCAAACCCCTCTCCTGCTTTGGGTCCTGTATGAAGTTGGCATCCATCTGAGTCATTTTATAAATGGTTCCCATTTATAAGTGTTCCCCATTATCTCATACTTCTTCAGAACCCAAAGAGGCTTATTTAGTGCTCGAAGGCACTTTCTTTCTTTCTTAGTTTCTTAAAAGATTTTTATTTTTAAGTAATCTCTACACCCAATGTGGGGCTTGAACTTACAACCCCGAGATCAAGAGTCACAAGCTCCACTATCTGAGCCAGCCAAGCTCCCTGATGCAACTCTTTCTTAATGGGAGGAGGTACAAGATGCAACAGTTTGTTTTTATCTTAGAGATATGCTTTTCAATAGATAAGCTGCTAAACCCATGTGGTTTTTTAATTTAAATGAATTAAAATAAAAAATACATAAAAATTCAGTTTCATATTTTCATTAGCCACATTTCTTTTATCAAAAAAATTTTTAATGTTTATTTTTGAGACAGAGAGAGACAGAGCATGAGTTGGGGAGGGGCAGAGAGAGAGGGAGACACAGAATCTGAAGCAGGCTCCAGGCTCTGACCTGACAGCACAGAGCCTGATGCAGGGCTCGAATTCACAGGCTGCGAGATCATGACCTGAGCCAAAGTTGGACCCTTAACCAACTGAGCCACTCAGGCATCCATCATTAGCCACATTTCAAGTGCTCAGTAGCTACATGTAGTTCTTGGCTATTCTATTGGACAGCACAGATACAGAAACATTACCATGATTGCAGAAGTTCTATGGGGCAGCACTGCCTTTGAGGCTATGTCTGTACGTGGCAGGTTAAGATTTAAACACAGGCCTGATATGATGTTAAAGGCCCATGCTTTTAATACTTCAGCAGGTTGCAGAGGGGCTGAGTCCAAGCAGATGCTTCCCTGCTATTGTGTTCAAGGGCAACATGAGCTCTCCAATTAGATTTTTGTGCGACTGAGTTTTGGTTCATGTGAACACTCTCTTTGCATTTCAACAAATGAAAAAGGCACTTTATATAAAGGCCAGGTCTGCTGTGGCAGTTTCCCACATCTAACCTCTATTTCTGGGCAACAGTTGACTCAGAAAGCAGTTTTCTTTTTAAAGGAAGTTTTCATAATAGCTCGGAAATATTAAGCCTTTCCAAAGAGACAGGCCTGACTAGGATTGTGTGGCAGACAGCAGAATCTCTCTGAATGCCGCACTTCTGCATTTCCATCTGCACTCCATGAAAGGCAAGGATCATTGTCCCCACAGAATGCAGCTAAATGGCAGCTGGAGCATGAATGGACAGGAAAAACACTCTCCTCCCTGTAATAACACCACTTAGGGCAGACAGGCGAGGTTCTCTTCTGAATGTGCTAAAGAGATGCTGTTATGATAAGAGTAATTATTATACATTAGTTAAAATCCCATTTAGGGAGCATTATATTGCTGCTATTTTAAAAGAGGTTTGCTAACCTTCCAAGTTGTAGGGAGAGATTAATTAGTGTCAATGGAAGGATCTCCAAGATAAAAACAAATTAAGCCTCCTCATCCAGCCTTGCCTGCATGTCCTTGAGTTGCTGCTTCCTTTGTGACAGAGATAGTATTTGGTCTGATCTATTCTGGTTGGAGGGAAAGGAAGGGGATGCACATTTGCTGAAGGGAATCTGATGCGTCAGATACCATGATAGGTACTTTAAAAGAAGAAGGCACCTTTGAACTAGGATTTCCCATTGTTCCCACCAGCCCACTGGAAAACATTGCTAAATTGAGGCATTTGTACCATAGTACTGTGTTTGCTGCATAAACTGAATCCTCTATTTTGGATGGCCCCTCCCAAGCCATTCCAGATGATTTACTTCTGCTTCATTCCAATGGGCAAAAGATAATAGGGGATTAAAAAAACACGTCAGTTATTTGTTTCTTTTAAATTCTTCCATGAATACTGAAGACATTTCCTTCAGGATTGATGGCTTGGAGGATATTTTAAAAATATGGCAGGACGAATACCTACCTGAAATAAATATCATTAACTTTTATCCTTTGTCCAGTCTCACTGACTATAATATCTCATCATCCCTCCCATCAAATATTTTGAACTTGTAGCCCAGATTTTTTTAGACAGACCTCATTTCATGTACTGCAACTATTGCCAGGTACGGCAAATTACTACATTTGTAGTTACGAGCGTTTTTTTTTTTTTTAAGTTTATTTATTTTAAGAGCGAGAGAGATTGAGAGAGAGAGAGAGAGAGAGAGAGAGAGAGAGTGCATGTGAGTGGGGGAAGGGCAGAGACAGAAGGAGAGAGAGAGAATCCCAGGCAGAATTTGTGCTGTCAGCTCAGAGCCCAGTGCAGGGCTCAGTCACATGAACCCTGAGATCATGACCTGAGCCAAAATCAAGAGTCAGACGCTTAACCGACTGAGCTACCCAGGTGCCACCATTTTGAATTTTTAACCGTTTTATTATGTAAATAATCTCATGGCATGTGCCTAATTTTGGTTTCAGAAAACCGATGCACCTATCACCCAAATCTTGACTTATTCCATCCATGTATTTCAGTTGATTTAGTAACTATAACTTTAGGCCAATTATGTAGCCTTTCTGAGACCAGTATTTTGATTGAAAAAAAGGATAATAAGAATCACCTTGTGAGCATTCCTCTGAGGATCAAATGAAATGATGTATAAAAGCATTTGTGACTTTCCTTTCAGAGTAAGATTGGGATAACAGGGACCAGATTTACCCTCCTGGTTGAAACAAACCAAAACTTACTAAAATATGTGACCCAATAGTTTTTAAGACACTGGACAACAGGCAACAAAAGGCAGTAATTCTTGAGATGGGAAACACATGAGGTGAGCCCTGTAATTGTCCCTGCTTCCTGCCTTTAAAGAGTTTCCAGGCAGTGGAGCAGGGAGGTAAAGTAAGTTTCAGAGCAAAGAATATTTCCATGAATAATCAATGTCATTTCATTATGATAAAGGGGTCATTGCATCAGGAGTACATAACAATCTTAAACACATGTGCATCTAATGACGGAGCTTCAAAATACATGTGGCAAAAACTGATAGATGTGCAAGGAGAAATAGATCAATCTACAGACAGCTTTCTTAAACAGCTTTCAGTCTTAACTGCGATGAAACATTCATCAATAATGTGACAGATTAGAAAACTCAACATGTTTTGCAAGTAATGTCATAGAAAATACCAAATGCAAACACAAATGAAGAACAGCTCAGCCGCACTTATGAGAGAGGAGGTTTGGATAATGGGGCATTAGGAAGCTGTGGAAGGGTTGGATAGGGAGCAGCAGGTGAGGTGCTGAAAGTGCTGTGGATCACTGGCAAACTAGGGCGACCGTGTGTAAGACTGGCAGGATAAGGTGTTGGGGTGTCACAGCGTAAGTCCTCAGACTTACCATTTTGTGAGAATGCCTTCCTTCAAGGTTGAACCAGATGTTTGCTATAATGCAATTTCACTGGGATAAAAATCTAAAAGGATGATGTATAGATCAGGAGAGGCTGTTGCCCAAAATTCAGTAGTTTAACACAATACGTATTTTCTTTTCTCTTTCATGTGATAATCCAATAGCATTCTGCTCTACGTAGTCATTCAGGAACAAACTTATTTTTGTCTTGGTTCTCTGTTCCTTCACTACCTTCCAGATTCTGTCTATTTAGCTAGTGGATGGAATACATGAAGGAGGTTTTTATATTTCAGCCTGGAAGTGGCTTATGCCACATAGGTTCACATCCCATTGGTAGACATTCAGACACATGGCCTCAGCTAACTGTAGGATGTGGTCCCGCTCTGTGCCCAGAAGAAAAGCAGAGCCCTGGCATTTGTAAACACCAGCAATCTTTATATCAGATGTCCTCATCCTCTCTCTTTATTGATGCTCTAAGAACCACATGACTTTGTTGAACACAAATCCTAATTCCAAGTTTCTTTTCTTTTTTTTTAAAGTTTGTTTGTTTGTTTGTTTATTGAGGGGACGGGGGGGTTGAGAGAGAGGGAGAGAGAATCCCAGGCAGGCTCTGTGCTGTCAGTGCAAAGCCCATCTTAGGGGCTCAATCTCACAAACAGATCCTGAGCTGAGCCGAAATCAAGAGTCAGACACTACACCAACCGAATTACCCAGGTGCCCTACCACCCCAGTTTATTTTATAAGTGAATTCAGTGGTTTTTATTATAGTAAATACTCATGGAAAGAATTTGAATTGGAGTCAAGCATAAATATTTTCTACCTAATTGAATGAAAATAAAACATTATATAGAGATATAAAAAGGCTTTAATACATCGTCAAATTTCAGAATGTTAGAGCAGAGCAAAGAGTCTTAAAAACTATCCAGTTTCGTCTCCTAATTTTGCAGTTAAGTAAATTGAGACCAATAGAGGCTAAATGATGTGTCCAAATCTATGTAGACAGTTAGTAAGAGATCTAGGGTCAAAACCTAATTGGTGTGGCCTCATGCTTTAAATTACCAGCAAGAATTTAACACATCAAGATAAAAAGTCTCCATGTGATACTTTCATAAGACAGAATAGTTAAACAGTTTTGAATTTAGTAAGTCTTTAGATTACATAGTTGGATAAAGGAGTCTTACTTTTATTTTTGATAGGTGTTTTGCTATTTCAGTTGATGAGATGGTAAGTATCTACCAGAGAAGTACCTGCTGCCCACAGACTAATGAATTGAATTGATATAGCATTCAGGGTACGTCTTCTTTAGGGAATTGTTGACCAATTTTCTTGGTTTTCATAGTTATAAATTTAGATCAAGTCAGAAATCTGATACTGTACAGCCCTGTGCTCTTAGGACAGTTGCATTGTTCAGTTCTACACATAGACTCACTTTGCAGTAAATGTTCTTTTTTTTTAATTTTTTTTTTTTTGAGAGAGAGAGAGAGAGAGAGAGAGAGAGAGAGAGCATATGCAGAGAAGGGGCAGAGAGAGAGAGACAGAGAGTCCCAAGCAGGCTTTGCACTATCAGCGCAGAGCCCAATGCAGGGCTCAAACTCATGAACATGAGATCACGACCTGAATCGAAACCAAGAGTCAGATGCTTAAATAACTGTGCCATCCAGGTGCCCCTCAGTAAATATTCTTTTTCTTAATCTGATCTAAATGTTTCCAGTTCCTCCTTCTTCATCCTTTGTATACACTGCAATACCTCACTTACTTGCATTTGACACTACGGATTCCACATGAATGGGTTTTCCAGACACATGAAAGTTTACCTGCATTACCAAAACACAATACCTTTACAAGGAGATCTTTCTAGACCGTATCATGTACTTATCTATCATCTTTAAAAAAGCTTTGATGTCTCCCCTTTTAATGTAGAACTAAGAGCAGGGGTCTGAAGCCACACTGCTTAGGTTTAAGACCTGGCTCTGACTCTTACCAGCTGTGTGACCTCTGGCATGTAACTTAATTTCCCCATGTCTGAGTTTCCTCATTTGTAAAATGAGAATAATATTAAGACATTCATCTTAAAGTGGTTGTGAAGATTAAGAGTTGATATATGTAAGACACTTAAACCAGTGTCTGCGATATAATCCATACTAAGTAAATATTAGCTCAAAGCATCACAGCCTATACTGTGGAGGAGGAAGGGGGAGAGCGGAATTAATTACCGGAGAAGACAAATACATTTTCTAACTTATGACAAGTTATAGGAAGGAAAAGTACTAAGTGCTATTAGAGTGTTAAGAGGGAAACCAGATTTAGCCTGGCATTGTATTATAGAATTCTTTACATTTTAGTTTTTCCTGCTGATGTGTGAATTTTTTGAAAGTGAGAAGCATGTCTTAATCTTCCTTATGTAACTGTCAGTAAGCACAGAATCTGGTGCATAGCAGGGGCTCGAGACTACTTTAGAAAGAGAGGTTAAAGGAAAGAAAGAAAGAAAAAAATCGTGATTCTACAGGTATCACGATGAGAATATAAAGATGTTGGAGGCAAATATTCCACAGAGGGTAGACAATTATGCTCCCTGGTGACCCCCACCTACAGAGGGCAGCACCTCCTGTGTGAGGGTCACCATCCCAGTGATTCCGGGCGTCTGCAGCTTAATGAGGATGTATCCATTTATGCATTAAGGCTTATTCACTTTGTTCAAAGCAATCCCTCAGGTCTTCCCGGAGGACTGGTTTGCTTATTTTATACAGGATTCTTAGAATACTGCTGACATGTTTGATAATCAGGAAGTCTTGGTTGGGGGTGGTGCTTATCTTGGGGGAAAGGCAGTGAGCTATGTTTGAAGGCAGGCTTTCTTCCTCTCTTGAGAGTTGAACAGTTTGAAAACAGGCTGCCTTTAGTCTTGCCTGGAATCAAGGGTGAAGGAGAAATACGGGGATTCAGTATCAAAGGGGCCCTGCCATTCTCCGGGCCTGAAGGTGAATTGATGCCACAGATCACCTGCTAAGAGTGAGCCATGGAAGAGAAAAGGGAGGAGCCAGTGGCCAGGTGCCTTGCCCCAGGTCACACAGTGGTTTAGCCTGAAGACCTCAGACCTGTATACTCCTAGTCTGTCACCCTGAACCATAACAAATGAACAAAATGAACAAATGAAACACTTTTTAAAATCTATAAATAAGAAGAGAGAAGGGAGGGACTGAATTGTTTGAACGTTTAATTTTAAATTGTGTTAACCTAGATGGAAGTCTATTTCATTTTTTTAAGATTTTATTTTTAAGTAATCTCTACATCTAAGCTCAAGCTTACAACCCTGAGATCAAGAGTTGCATGCTCCACTGACTAAGCCAGCCAAGTACCCTGAAACCCTATTTTTAAAAATGCAATCAAAATAGCAAATAATGATAGTAAGACCAACAAACACTTATTGTTATTTATTATTTGCTGGGCATCATTCTGAGTTTTATATGTATAGCTCATCAAATTTCTGTAACAATCCCATGCATGACCTAGCTTTTATTTTTATCCCTATTTTATAGATGAGAAAACTGAGGCATAGGAGGCTAAGCAACTTGCCCCCAGTCACACATCTGGTAGGCTGAAGAGTTAGGATAAAGATTTCATTAGAGGAAGCAGGGTCATTATTAAATGCCTACTATGTGTTAGGTGTTTTCCATCTTGGTCAGGGTGCACTTCTCTGTCCCTTTAAACTGGTCACATTCTCACCCATGGTATGGACAGAACTTTCAATGTTATTACACATCAAAGCTATGCTAAGGAGACAATAAAGAGCAAGAGAGTCTTGTTTCATTTCAGGAGCTCCACTTAGAAGGTGCCTGGAATATGGCTTGTCTCAGTCCAGCCACGAGGGACAGACCATAACTGTGGCTGGGGCCCAGGGTAGAGGCTAGAAAGGAAAAAGGAAATCAAGAGAAAATAGAGATTGCAAATTGTTTGTGGACTGAAAGACAACCTGTTAGGAACAGTAGCAGAAACCGTTTGCAGCATCCTCTGAATTCCAAGTGTGTTTGCAATCCAGCTACAAGAACACCAGGCTCTTTCTGGTAATGGTCGATACCTGCATTCCTTCCCAGATGCTGTATAGCATAAAGGTAAAACCTCATCTTGTCCAACTGTCAAAGTTTCCCTCTAAGCTAAATAGTTTATTTCCATTTAAAGAACTAAGCAGGCTGAGACCTAGATAGCTTACCCTACATCAGGAAGCTAGTGTAAGGCCGAGAGGGCCTGATACCCAGGTCTGCAGTTTTAAAACTGATACATTTTCCCATATTTCAGATGCTGCTTAAATATCCAGCCCAGCCCATAAATGCTTCCCCTTTGCTCATAAGTTAGCTGAGTTAGGGTACTAGTTGTTTAAGTTGAAGTCCTGGGTCTCTCTTCTGCCCCCCAGCCTCCCAAGTCCAGCCGCTCAGGACCCTGATGCTGCCCAGAGTCAGTAAAACCAAGGCCAGGTTGGGAAGTCCGAGGAGAGTAAATGACTGGGTTGTGCCATGGGGTGTCAGTGGGCTCCCAGGGGCCCTTTCCATCACCCAGGTGATAGTAACAGACTATCAATAACATCTCGTAAGAGAGAGCATCTAACAGCCCACCAACCCTGATGACCAGCACTGGGAGCATTAGCACATTTTGCTCTTCTAGGAATAAAAGAACCGAAACTGTGTCCTTGAGTCTGTTAAACAATGTTAACTAGAGGGAGGGGTCAGGAGAGAGATACGTGTGGTGGTTTATGGGCAGGAGATGAGAAAAACCACACGGCTCATTTGCCCAGCGCTAATGGATCTGAAGTGAGGAGCCTGAGAAGAACTGAGAACAAGGGAAGTCCATTAGTGTCATGTTTGTATTTCTCCTCCTCTGAAGCTGGATTCCAGGCACACGGGGAGAAAAGACCAACAATTTCCACCCTCAATAGTTTTGCCCATTAGTGTCAAATTATCCCAGGAGGGAGGAGGAAAAGAAAAAACACCAGCCGTGTAAACAGAAAATTTGGAAGCTTACTAGGAAGCCACTCTCCTCTGCCCAGACCATAGTCTGATGTCTTGGGGAGATGATTCATTGGTAATTGGGGCAGGGGCTTGTTCCTTCCACCCTTTCCACCTACAAGATTCTCAGCAAGAGATTGCCTTACCTATAACAGGACGTGAATCAAGTTCCACTGCCTAAGTTAAGCCAACATTAATTTCGCCAAAACAAAATGGTTTTGATCTATGGAAACCAAACAGAAATAAAATAGAAATATCTAGTATTTATAAGCACTTACATCGGGCTGGGTATTGTTTCAAGTGCTTTATAAATTCTAACCTATTTAACTTTTATAGTAGTGCCAAGAGGTAGAAACTGTTCTTATCTTCATTTTCAGTCATGAACACTGAGGCCCAGTAGAGTGTTTCATCATCTATTACCTCTTAACAAACTACTCCAACACTTAGTGGACTAGAACAACAATTTATTACTATTACCTCATGCTTCTTTAGGTTATGGATTTGGACAGAGCATGGTACAGTAAGCTTTGTTACAATGGGGATGACTTGACTATCTGGGTGCTGCTCAGGTTTCTCTTTCTCTGCATGGTCCCTCCACATGGCCAGCTTGAGTTTCCTCATAGCTTGGTGGACTCAGGGTAGGTGGGCTTCTTACATGGTGCCCCAGTACTCCGAGAGCAATGATTTTCAGAGGCCTGAGCTGAAGCTGCAAGTCTTCTTATGATATAGCCTCAGAACCCCCAGAAGGTGACTTTACCACAGGCAAGTCATTAAGACCAGCCAAGATTCAAGGAGAAAGGAATAGGAGGGACATCAAGGAATTTAGAATCATTTAAAATTTACTGCAGAAAGTAATTAATCAAGTCATATAACCACTAAGTTGGAAGACAGCATTTTAATTCAGACACTTACCCACTACACCAAGTTTAGTAATCTGGAAATTGAATTTATGTATCATTAAGACAAATCCAGTGGATGATGGATATTCTGGCATTCATTTGTAATTTGTAATTCATTTGTAATTCAATTGTAATTCATTTGGAATACAGATTACAGTTTCTTCTAAAGATGTGATCTTTCTTTCTCTCCCTCTTCCTTAGACCTTTGTTAAACACCAACTTTGTGCCAGGCGCTGTCGTAGGTGTTAGGTATATAAAACAAACAAACTACTATCCCTGCTTTTAAGACTCTTGTGGACTGGCAAGGAGGGGACAAACATGTATTTAATTATTGTTCAATGGGACCCGAACTGCATGATAGGAACTAATGTGGAAACTGAAGGAGAAACATCTAATTTGGAAGGCTTTCCAAAAGGAGATGAAGTTTTGGTATATCTTAGAGCATTAAGAGGAGCTTTCCAGGTGTTATAAACTGAATGTGTGTGTCCTTCCCAAAGCTACATGTTGAAGCCCTAACTCCCAATGTGGCTATATTTGAAGGTAGAGCTTTTACCAAAATACTTGAGGTTAGATAACATCGTAAGAGTGGAGTTCTGATCTAAAAGGATTAGTGTCCTATGAGGAGAGACACCAGACAGCTAGCTCCCTCTTCCCCTGCCACCCCATGCACTAAGGAAAGACCACGTGAGGACATAAGAAGATGGCCTTCTGTAAGCCAGGAAGACAGTCCTCACCAGAAACTGAATTGGCCAGAACCTTGATCTTGGGCTTCTACAAACTGTGAGAAAATAAATTTGTGTTAAGTTACTCAGTCTGTGCGATTTTGTCATGGCAGCCTGAGCTGATTAAGACACCAGCTAAAAAGGGAAGGCAGAATATTCCAAGGAGAAGCCACAGTGTATTTAAGTGAAAGGAGACTTAAAAGAGCATGGCATATTTAGAGAACCAGCAGTAGTTCACCAGGCCTGAAGTATAAGGTGTTTTGGGGGAAACATTGGAAAATAGACCAGAGATGCTGAAATCTGGGTGCTTTGACCTTCCTAAATTGCTGAATTAACTGGTTTTGGGGCTGCCTGACTTCTGGATTTCTCCTTATGTGAGATAAGCTTCCACATTCTTTGGACCATTGTGACATAAGTTTTCTGTTCTTTGTATTCCAAGGCACCAAATCATTTAGGATGAATCTTGACTGCATGTTACAAAAATCCCAGAATAATAATGACTTAAACAATATAGAATTGTCATTCTCTCTTGATAAAAACGTACTGGTGTCGGCAGTCCAGGGTAGGCATACACTCCACAGTGGCAAAGGCCTGGCCTCCCTCTGTCACATTATTATGCCATTCTCAATGGATGACTTTAGGATCGTGTTAGAAGAACCAGCTACCATGTCTATGTTCCAACCAGGAAGACAGAAGGATACTGTTCACATGTCTTCCCTTTTTACAGAAACCACATTCAACACTTCTCCTTGCCTGCCACTGGTCAGAACTTAATCACACAGGAGCACATATGTAGACTCTTGAAAGTCTGTCTTCTCTTTGGGAAGTTATGCCTCCAGATAAAATTTACAGGATAACTAATAAAGGAAGAGTAGATGTACTGAGGAGCACTTACCCCTTACCAAGCTTTGCCACAGAGAGACTTCCTCTAACTCATCTAGATGATGATACAGTTGTATGAAGGGTGGTGAGGGGAAAGGAGAAATGAATTCTCAGGGGAGATTTTGTGCATTACTGTTAGGGAAATTCTGGTGTAATAGAATTTTTGCCATGGTACTACTTTCGGGGAGTTTTATAGGATTTTCACACAGCTATCTTTGTAGATAAGGAAGAGACATAAAATAGAATTTTTTTTTTATCAGTGGGATATGTGTTCTTGTTATTTCATAGTATTTCACAGTCTGTAAAGTGCTTCTGTATCATATAGCCCACTTGGACAGAAAAAAATAAAAGCCATATTAAAGAGTCAGTCTGGTTTAAAGAGGAATTCTGGCTTTGATTACTGCAGCTACTGGAATCGAGACTGTAATGCTCAGGTAGAAGGCACCAAGTTCAGATATTTAGAATAGATGCTAGAGAGCTTCCAACTCAGGGCTGGAAGGACTGAATTTACACTGGAGCCTGAGAACCTATATACTATACAAAAGCAGTATGATAAGATAATTTATAAGCAATGAGAATGTGTACTTATCAATGGGGTTCTGACTGTCACTTTTTATTCTTCTCTCTGAGGACTGATAAACATCCTTAGATAGTATATTGTTGTGCTGGGGATGCCATAAAAAAGTACCATAAACTAGGTGGCTTAAGCAACAGAAATATAGGGAAGAAGTCTGAAATCAAGGAGTTGGAAGGGTTAGTTCCTTCTGAGGGATTTAAGGGAGAATTTGTTCCAAGTCTCTCTAGATTCTGGTAGTTTGCTGGCCATTTTTGGCTGGTAGATGGCATTCCCTCTGTGTCTTCACATCATCTTCCTTCTATGTGTGTCTGTCTCAGTGTTCAAATTTCCTCTTTGTATAAGAATACCTGTTGTATTGGATCATGTAAGCATACCCTTATATTAATATAAGCATGACCTTATGTTAATTTGATTACTTCTGTGAAGACCTTATTATTTTTTAAAGTTTCTTTAGAGAGAGAGAGAGAGAGAGAGAGAGAGAGAGAGAGAGAACAGATGCAAGGGAGGGACAGAGAGAGAAGAAGAGAGAAAATCTCAAGCAGGCTTCATACTGTTCGTACTGTCAGTGCAGAGCCCAATGCGGGGCTTGAACTCACGAACCATGAGATCATGACGTGAGCCAAAATCCAGAGTTGGACACTTAAGCGACTGAACCATCTAGGTATCCCAGACCTTGTTTTAAAATAAGGTCACATTCTGAGGTACCGAGGGACTGGGAGTTAGTACCAACATATCTTTTTGGGGGGAGCACAATTCAGTTCATAGCAGATGGGTATTATTGAGGAGGTTAGCTTTGATTTCGATACAGTTTAGTTTTATCTTCCTCTAGCTTCCTCTGATTTTCCTCTCATGTCCCACACTTTTTATTCCCAAGTTACTCTGTGCATATGTGTTAGGGCATTTAGTAGGAATTACTTACGGTATTACTCAGGATTCACACTGAGTATCAAATTTTATCATCAATATTGCTGAGGAGATTAGATCCCCCCAAACCTGCTGCAAAATGCTGGCTGCCTACCTTTGTGCTGTGGGAATGGTTGCGAGGTGTTTCATCTCTGTTTCCCTCATTTCATCTCTACACTCTGGGTACTGAGTTTATGTATGGTACTTGCCATTTCCCCACATACATGTTAACTTTCTTTTTGTCTCTATTTGCTGCAATGAAGAGAAAAATTCTTTTCTTTTAGCAAGAAAAATTATTTTCTGACTGGAATCTAACCTCTTTTTCCCTAAGCCATGGTACCTTCTGTAGGACACCATTAAATATACCCTCAGAGTGCTCAGAGGGCAGTTCCTATTTACTGCTTCTTTCTCAACACAGTGTACTCTATGTTCCTGACTTATTTTGGAATAGTCAGTGATGTTTCCTGCCATGTACAGTATCCCTTGGCCCATCTACAGCCCCTTATTCAGAAGAGTAGTGCTTGAGCAAGAGTGGCCATGGATCGGGCCAGCGTGGGCTTCTTTAGAGATAACCTTGTGTGGGGGGCTCTGTTTCATGAAGGCCATAATGACTTGCTAACTTACCCACATTGGTTAGCTTCAGGATTCCATCTAGAGTATATAGTGAGCACTAACCAGATAGGTGGAGAGAAATAGATGCAATAAGAAAGAATTTGAAAGAATTGGTTGGTCCTCAGAGGAGTCTTAAGTTCTGTCACCTTCTTGTTCCTACTGCAGACAATATAAATCCTGAAAATAAATGTTCTCCCTTTTAAAAGATGGTCCTTGTAACCAAAAACCTACCTACCTACCTATCTACCTACCTGCCTACCTTCCTTCCTTCCCTCCTCCCTTCCTCCCTCCCTTCCATCCTTCCTCCCTTCCTTCCTAACTAATTCCTCTCAATAATCTCTTGAAGCCCCGAGACTTTAAGAGATTTGCCCAATGCTGCACAGCTATTAAATGGTAGAGCTGGGACTTAAACCTGATTGTTTTGATAACAAATGTCATACATAAAGTACTACATAACTTTTAGTGAAAATGTACTTAAAAGCAACGCACAAGGATGACATTATGTACTGGGGGCTACAGTGGTGGTGCACACGGAATAACAATAGCAGTTCCCAAGGGGTTGCTTTCCTTTTATCTCACTGATTTTATTCTATCTTCAAAGCAAATCTGGAGTAGAGGCATGGAGGCCAACTTTATCTTCAGCTTTTGTTTTTTAATTTTTTTAGTGTTTATTTATGTTTTGAGAGAGAGAGAGATAGTGTGAGCGGGGGAGGTACAGAGAGAGGGAGACACAGAATCTGAAGCAGGCTCCAGGCTCCAAGCCATCAGCACAGAGCCTAATGTGAGGCTCTAACCCATAAGCTGTGAGATCATGACCTGAGCCGAAGTCGGCTGCCCAACCAACTGAGCCACGCAGGTGCCCCTATCTTCAGTTTTAAATGCAGTAATTGAGCTTCTAGAAGTTAATTGACTTGATTAAGGCCACAGAATCAGGAAATAGTAGTGGCAGAAATTAGGACTGTCTTTTTATTTTTTAAATTTTATTATTATTATTTTTTAAGGAGGTTCCATGCCCTATATGGAGGCTTGAACTTACAACCCTGAGATTAAGAGCCATATCCTCTATTGACTGCGTCAGCCAGGCGCCTTGGGACTGCCTTTTTTAATAACCAGCCCAGTGAGTGGCATATTCCATAAGTATTTTTAAGAAAGAAAAACATAGGGGCAACTGGGCGGCTCAGTCGGTTAAGCATTTGTTTCTTGATCTCAGCTCAGGTCATGATCTCACAGTTCACAACATCGAACCCCACATTGGGCCCTGCACTGACAGTGTGGAGCCCACTTGGGATTCTCTCTGTCTCCCTCTCTCTCTGCCACCCCCACCCCCGTCTCTTTCTCTCTCTCTCAAAATAAACATGAAAGAGAGGAAGGAAGGAAGGAAGGAAGGATGGATGGACATAACGGAAGGAAGGAAGAGAAGAGGAGGGAGAGTCTTTTCATGTCTTCAAGCTACGGTCAACATGCAACGAGCAGACCCAGCTCTTGTCACCAGTCCTTCAGGCTAGGCACGACCCAAGCCATGCTTAGCAGTCCCCAAGCTTATTTCTTGTAAGCTCTGTTGGGGATACCTAAGGCCTCAATAATTCTGTACTCTGTGAGTCATCCTCTCCTCCATCTGTTTATGTAACAAGTCTAACCACAGCCATTGTTGCTGATTACATGCTGGAAATGACCTAACAATGTTGTATTTAATGATCTCCAATCATTTCCATCTGGTCCGTGGGTGGCTGCATAGTCATTATTCGTCAATGAAACTTTGCAAACACAAACACATATGTATGTATATAATAAAACCTCAATAATTTGCACTAATTGGAGGGAAGGCCTATCTGAATTAACAAAAAGTAAGAAATGCTGTTTTATTACTTTCAAGCTCATGATGTAATTAACCACCTAATGAGAATGAGGCATGGTAGAAAGAGCACTGTAATGGGAGTTTTGTGAACTGGATGCTGTTAAGGAGAGAGATGAGATGAACAGAGCAGATACTTAGGCTAGGTCACACAAGTACAACACTGGAGCATGGTGGCCACATTTTATGGTCTGGCCCTTAGATGTGTAGGTTCAGAAATGTGAAATTGTTGGTATTGTTAGAAATGATCCACTTAGAGACGCTAGAAGACACATCCCACGCAATAAGTAAATGAATCGTGATAAACAAAATCATATAGGGCCTCAACATAAAACTTAAGGCTAATTGTTAGTTTTGTTTGAAAGCCATCTTTCAGTTGGACCAAATATGTATGCTGGCTGATTGGTACATTGTCTTTTATGTGGGGAAGTCCTCATGATAATCCAATGCTGACTCATTAGGTTGCATTCTGTTGTCAGTAACAGGAACTGCATTTCAAAATACGTGACATGAATGGTGGGGGTGGGGGAGAGCGTTAATGGTTACTATGTTTCGAAATCCAAAGCAGAACGTGATGTGCAGTTCTACTGACATAAGATACTCAGCCATTTTATCAAGTCTGGTTTTAGTTGTTTGTTTGTTTTATGTGTGTATGTGTGTGTACATGCTCATGTGCCTTACCTCCTACAATGTCATATTCATTTATGGTAGCCAAATGAATGCATTGGCTTTACATCTGCATACCACATGGTCCTGAATAGAGTGGGTCTGAGGAGGGTGAGGGAGGAAGATAAAGGGAGAGGAGGGGAGAGGATGCCAGAGGAGAGGAGAGAGGAGAGGAGGGGAGGAGGGGAGAACTAGAGGTTGAGAAGGCAGGGATAGTGTCCTAACATTTGTTACTCTCAGGTGCTTAGAAAGCACAGAATCAGAAAAGACAACATTCCCTGGATAAAAGTAACAGCCAATATCATCCAGCTCATGGCATTGCCTCTTTTGGACAAAATTGGAGGCAATATGGCCAATTTACATTCTTTCCTGGTCTTTTTTAAATTCCCATGCAGATCCCCTTCCATGTCATCTTTCTTTAGGAAGATTAAAATAAAATTCATTAGACCACAGCTCTTTCCCACCATCAAATGTATTCTGCTTATACCTTCCTGAGACTTCATCCCAATTATGTTGCCTAGGCTTTGAAAATATCCATGTTTATTAGGCTCTCAGGATGGAATTTTGTGTAGATTCCAACAGGGCCCTCTGTTAGAGAGTATACTAGTCAACAAGTTTGGGGCGGGGGGAACATTAAGTTCATTTAATAAGCTTTTTCCGTGTGGCAGCTACTGAAATAAATGTAAACTTAAAGCAACATACAGACATTATTTCATGTAATCCACAGAAGGTATTAGTCCCATTTAGAAACATTAAGCATCTGACCCCGTAACCAACAGCTCTGAAAGATACAGCCAGTTCTTCCTCCATGTCCTCCAATTCTCTGAGAAGTAGAGGTCTTAGTTCTAGCTCTGCCATTATCTATGTTTGTGGCCTTGGTGTCTTCACCTGTGAAACAGCAGGACAGGACTAAATGATCTTCAAGATGGTGTCCAATTTTAAGATGCTGTGCATTACATATGGAACTATGGTCTTACTTAGTCTACCTAAATAGATAAACTCAGGAGTGGTTAGCAATGTGTAATGTGAAAATAAGCATGGCAAGGGACTAGAAAACTCTTTATTCCTTTTCACTGGTTAAATATTGCTCTCAACAATATCCTAAAAGGCCACATGATGAGCTCCAGTCCCACAGTGGTGGAATGTGGGTGCCAGAAGCAGAGGCAGACTTACCCTGGGGATATGCAAGATCTTCCCCCATTAAAAATAGTGTCTTCTTGGGGTGCCTGGCTGGCTCAGTAGTTAGAGCATGTAACTCCTGCTCTCTGTGTTTAAGTTTAAGCCCCATGTTGGGTGTAGAGATTACTTAAAGATAAAATCTTAAAAAAAAATAGTGTCTTCTCTTTCTTTAATGCCTCTTAAGTCTTTCTTGGATCAAGGAAGGTCTCTATAGTATCTGAGTAGTCCCTGAGCTGAAGCACAATTAATGAACTTTAATTATATACATGTTTGTTCAAAAACCAAATAAACCAAGGCATGAGTATTCTCAACAAGAAAGAAACTAGGCAAATTCACCTAGGTGTGGTTAGATTTACACTTGGGTAACAATGGGTGTTACTCTATTTCTTTTCCTAATATCCTCTACCTTGATTATCAGAGATCATGCAGGTCAGTGTCTACTGAGCCTTGATCCCCACGGTGCAGTATAAGCAGAAGATAGTTCCAATATATTCAGGGAAATTTTTAAAATGCTACTTGCATGTGTGAACCAATTGGTTTAATTAGGAAAATGGTGCTTGATTTGCCTTCTGTAATCAGTCTTCTTTGCTACAAAACTGTTACAGTAATGTAATGAGCACCACAACTTGGAGTCTGTCCAGGGGTGGAATCTCAGGTCTGCCACTTACTGGTTGGGTGACCTTTCATCTCAGCTATTGCTATTGCTTGTTTTCTATCATTCAGGTCTTTTTCATATCCTTAATTTCTTATCATATTTATGCTTTCTTCCACCATCTTGAACATATGGAGTTTATTTATAGAAGCTGTCTTAACCTCCTTGTTTATTATTGTATCATCTGTGGTATTTCTATATCTGTTTTTATTGACTCATTTTCCCCCTCAGGTTTTGGGTCATATTTTCCTGCTTCTTTGAATGCATGTTAATTATTTGTTGGGTGGAAGACATTGTGAATTTTATGTTGCTGCTGGTTGCAGATTTGTTTTTCAATCCTTTAAATATTTTTTTAGGCTTTATTTATTTATTTTTTTGGATGGGAATGCAATTGAATTACTTGGAAACAAATTGATCCTTTTCACTTGCTTTTAATTTTTCTTAGGCAGATCCAGAACAGCCTTTAGTGTAGTGTTGATATAACCCTACCACTAAGGTGATATTTTTTGAGGAGGCAAATATTAGGAGATCTTTTTACTCTGGCTGGAAGGAACATAAAATATTCCCAACCCTGGGTGAGCCCGGGGAAGTGCTTCTCTTTGATCATTCTCTCCCTGGGTCAGCAGTTTCTTTACACGCATGTGCTGATTAGTACTCAGCTAAAATTGCAAAGGGAATCCTCCATATCTCTCTGGAGTCTCCTTCTGTGTAGCTCTCTCTTCTTCAGTTCTTTTACCTGCTTTGACCTCCAGGAACTCCATCCATGCTCTGTGTCCTCAAACCTCTTTGGTATAGCCTGGAAATTCTGCAGACAGTAAGCTGGGGCATCCTAGGGCTTACCTCTTGATTTACTGTCTCATTGGGTTCCTTGTCCTGCTCTGCCAGTTACTGAATGTCTGAAAACCATTGTACCATAGATTGTGTTCAGGTTTTTAGTTGTTTAAGGTGGGAAGGTAAATCTCATCTCACCACGACTGGAAAAAGAAGTCCACGTTCCACTTTATGAACCACAGCCCCACTACTCACCAACTGAGTGGGCCTAAGTGAGTTATTGAATCTCCCAATTCCTCAATTCCCTTAGCTATAAAGTGAAAATTATGGTGATATCAACATATAGTGTGCTTGTGAGAGTTAAGTAAACTAATTTGTATGGTATTTTTAGTATATTGCTTGATGTATAGCAATTACAGTTGATCCTTGAACAAAATGGGTTTGAACTGGGCAGGTCCACTTATAAGTGGATTTCTTTTTAACATATATATAGTACTATAAATGTATTTTCTCTTCCTTATAATTTTCCTAATGACATTTTCTTTTCTCTAGCTTACTTTATTGAAAAGGATACAGTATTAATATATGGGACATATAAAATATGTGTTAATTGACTGTTAATGTTGTAGGTAAGGCTTCCACTCAACACTAGACTATTACAAGTTAAGTTTTAGGGGGCTCAAAAGTTATATGTGGATTTTCAAATCCACAGAGGGTTGGCATCCCTAACTCCTACATTGTTCAAGGGTCAACTGTAGTCATAAAATTCTAGCAATGAAGATGATTATGATGCTCAGAAAACATCTATTTAAGCTGGACTCAAAACCGTAAGTTTCTGTATGCCACAAATTTCATGTCTATAAAATGACCAGGATCTATTTTTATTGCTGAGTCTGATCTGGGATTTATAAGTTTTTCCTCTCTGCTCTTTAGAGTACTCCTCGAAAACTCTGTCCTGTGAACCAAATCTAGGCCTCTGCCTGTTTTTGTAAATAAAGTTTCAGTGGAACACAGCCACATCCATTTGTTTATATATTGTCTGTGGCTGCTTTTGCACAACAGTGCCAGCACTGAGTAGTCGTGACAGAGATCATGTGGCCCACAAAGGCTAAAATATTTGTTATTTGGCCTCTTACAGTTTGCCAACCCTTCTCTAGAGGTTGGGTCAGAAAAATCCAAAAGATGTCAGCAGACTCTTGCCTCTTTAAATCCATGTCTCTGGCTTGGAAGAATGGGAGTAAAGAAAGAGGCTGCATATATCAAGTCATACAAGGGCTCTGTCTGGAACAGATTGAAGTTCTTGAGAGTCATCCTAAACTAAGCCTTCTGGGGGCCTTAACTCGTCTTGACCACCTGGCCTTTCTCTATGGCCCATCCCTACTTCTTGCTCCTTGCTGGCAATTCCTGGAGTGCTGGGAGAACTGAAATGTCACAGACCAAAAAAAAAAAAAAAAAAAAAAGGTCACAATAAAATTTGAGAAATGATGTGACTGTGCACCTTTTATTTTGGTTCACTAAGACTATTTTTTATTTTATAAAAGAAAGGACACTTAATCCCTAATGGTAGTTCCTATAAAAATCCCTATGGAGTAAATTTGGCTTTATAAAAAACTCAGGAGAAGGTTCTTAGTTTTCTCTTTTCACTGCTGATTAGCTACCATTTGTCCACAGACAGATGTTTAGGAATCGCTGCTCTCCCTCTGTAGTTCCTGACATAGCACTTCAGCATCTGGCTCTGTGCTTCCTTCACTCCTGGGTTTTAGATCTTCTTATAACACCCTCCTATGGTGCTCTGTTCCATCAGTGATACTCATTAGGCTGTGTCTGTTTTACTTATTACTTCATGAAGAGTAACTTGATCACTTGCATGCAGAAAAGCTTCCTTCCACATGCCTTACATATTTATTGAATTGATTTCATTTTAATTTTGGGCTGACTTTCCTTTGGAATTGTTCTCTCTTTTTTTGAAAAAAAAAATTTATTATGAGAGAGAGTAAGAGAACGAGCAGGGGAGGGGCAGAGAGAGAAGGAGACAGAGACAGAGAATCCCAAGCAGTCTCCACACTGTTGGCACAGAACCCGAAGTGGGGCTCGATCCCACGAACCATGAGATTATGATCTAAGCCGAAACCAACAGTCGCTTAACTGACTGAGCCACCCAGGTGCCCCTGGAAACTTTCTCTTATTAAATGCTATCTAGTCGGGTAGCTGTGGTCTTCCTGACTTATTACACCCTCCCTTCTCCTGATTGAACTCAGGGACAAAAAGGCTTTTTTTCAAACTGTCCCCTGACCCATCCCCATGGTGGAGAATTGAAGGAATGAGAATGAATGGCCATCTTCTGGGAAATTCAGGAGTATAGATCAAAGATGCCCACCAAATATGGGAAATTTCTTTGAAGTCTCATGGTTTAACTTGAAAATTTATATGACTGTTATATTCTACTCTGTAATATATCCATTGGTTGAGTAGAAAAATAATTTTTTTAGGGTCTTAACAACATGAAAGGATGCTCAGTTTCACGAATCTTTAGGGAAATGCAAATCACCACATTAGGTAAATGCAACAGCCATAATGAGATACCACTTCCCACCATTAGGATGGCTATGATTAAAAAAAAGAAAAGAAAAAAGAATGTAAAATGGTGAAGCCACGGTGGAAAACAGTATCACTATTCCTCAAAAAATTAAATGTAGAATTACTGTATGACCTAGCAATTCCACTTCTGGATATGTAACAAAAAGAACTGAAAGTAGGGCCTTGAACAAATATTTGCATAGCAATGTTCACATTGTTCGCAATAGCCAGAAAGTAGAAACATCCAAATATCTGTTGATGAATAAATGGATAAATAAAATGTGATATATCTCTTGAATGGGACACTGCTCAGACTTAAAAAGGAGGGACATTCTGATACCCACTACAGCACGGATGAACATTGACAACATCATGCTAGGTGAAATAAGAAGTAAGCCGGACAAAAAAGGACAAATATTGTATGATTCCACTTATATGAAGTATCTAGAATAGTCAAATTCATACAGACAAAGTAGAATGGTAGTTTCTAGGGACAGGGTAAAGGGGGAATGGGGGTTATGATTTAACGGGTATGGATTTTGAGTTTGGAATGATGAGAGGGGTCTAGAGATGGATGGTGGTGGTTGGTTGCACAACAGTGGGAATGTACATCATCTTACAGACTATATACTTAAAAATGATTAAAATGGTTGATTTTATGTTACATGTATTTTACCACAATAAAAAAAAAAACAAGTGACACCAGTAATAATGGTTGATTTTAGAAAACTGAGAAATGACAGAGGGGTACGTACTGGAAGTCAAGACTAACCGTTTGATATACATGTTTTGATTTTATCCTTTCTATGCATGTGTATAAATTTTTAATGACTATGGAACCATGCTGTTTTGTATTTTTATGATCAGGGATGAGATTTAACATTATTGAACCTTTATATATGCCATTTTCCTGACTCTATTTAATTTCATTCTCAGAAAACACTGTGAAATACAAGGTTGTCTATCTCCGTTTTGTAGATGAGGAAACTTAGAAGACTTTTTCGGGTTCATATAAATGGCAAGAACAGGATTTGAAGCAAGTCTGTGTATTCACAAAGCCCATATTCTTTCTAGGATTCTGCACTGCCTGCAGCCCTGGGAGACAGAGCAAGTTCAGAAACCTGATTTATGCTTGTTTTACAAAGGAGAAAACAGGATTGGAGAAATTAAAGTGAGTTACCTACACATTGGTACATTAAAAGTCCAAATCCCACATTTTCACAAGTATCTTATAAGGCATGAGAAGTGGTTTCTGAGGGAGGCAGCATCAAATTCTTCAGAGGGTGCCCTGGTGTTGGCCTGGGTCACCTGTAGTTCTCTACAAGGGCATCTGTCATGCAGTAGATGAGCTGGAGAGATGTCTCTTGACTCTTGCTCCTCTGGGCTTGCGACAAATCAGTGTCTTCTTTGCAGAAAAGCACTAGAGACTTTTGCTTTCCCTTCTCCTTTTATGGCCTGATAAGACTCCATTCCAAAGTCTTGGCTACTGCTAGGCTGGAATATTCTGTTTATTTTGGTCCCGAATTCTGAAGGCAAGTCCTTCCTGGAGATGGAGGTGGAAAATAGGGAGTGGCCAAGCAACTATGTGGCAATCCTGCCGGCTAGTGGCGACATAAAGTATGGGCCTAAACCAAGGACACTGCAGCCTTGGGATTAACTACACAGGTTGACTCAGAGTCAGAGTACTCAGGTTTTGTCACCTTGATTTACACATGATAGGAGTGAACGATGCCTAAAGAGAAGAAGTGAGTTGCCCAAGGTGTTGGTAGAGTTGGGATTAGAATCTGGTCTCTCTTGGATCCCAACTCATCTGAGACATTTATTAAGCATGTTGAGCAACAATGACAAACAGGCTACCATGTGTAAGATTATTTCTATTTTCCACAGCACTTCTCCAAAGAAGATATTTTTTTTGCCTCTTTTACTGATGTTAACATAGGCTAGAGAGATTACTTGTTCAAGGCTATTTGATAGTGAAATTAGGGTCTACCAACAATGACTTGAATCTGCTGAGGCCAAAGTATCAAGCCCTCACAATATATTAGCAGGTGGCAATTATTTTATTCCCAGTCCCAGTTTCTTCCAAATTCTAGACATAAAATAAAGTGGGTTTTTTTTTTGATAAATTACATACAGAAAACAACAACTATTGCTTTTCCCTAAGCAAAACAGTAGAAGTTAAAAAAAACAAAAGCCATCATGGAGAAAGTGGTACTGAGGACGGATCTTGAAGGACTGATAGGCTTTCAAAAGGCAAGTGATCTGATAATAAAAGACATACAGGAGGAGTGAACTGTGTGGAAAAAAAAAGTATGAGAACAATTTGGGAAACAGCAAATAATCCATTTTGGCTAGAATTAAGATGTAGGCTGTAATTTGGGGGAACCATGAGATAATATGAGCTAGTTTGGGACCTGAGTGCAAAGGGTTTGGAAGAGGAATTTGTTTCTTTTCTTTGAACAATTGGAAGTGAAGGAAAGTTTTAATGAATAGGAGCATGGTATGTGTGAAGCTACACTTTAGGAAGATTTTTTTGGATAGCTGCATATGGGACAGATTATAAAGTGGCACAATCCTAAAGGAGAAACAATAGGAAAGGAAGGGATGGGTAATACATTCTATCAAGAAGGGTGCTGATAGATATGCATATCTAGAAAGAGAGAGGGTCAGGACATGGTTTTCATGTTTGTTTACAGAATAATAAAAATACCAAAGTTTTAAAAATATGCCTTACTGGCAGTATATATAAAATTGACAAAAATATCAACTGTCCATATAAAATTATCATTTTCAAAAATTTAGGTGTGGTGAGTGTGCTGATGGAGATTAGGGGGAAAGTTAAGGGCCGCCACCCAAAGCTACCCTTTAGCACTGCTACTGACTGCAATTGATCACCTACGAGTGAGGTCAGTCTTTTAACCGCTTATCATCTTCTCTCTTTAGAACTGTGATCCAGTATAGTTTTCTGGGATTTGACCAACTCTAGTCCTTGAGGTTTGGGGTTAAAGGAGGGTTAAAAGAGATTCTGGAGTTTTCTGGAGACACCAATTTACGGGAAAGTAATATATTGGCCATACAGATCTTGAAAGTATCTGGCTGTGATGTAGGGATCTATGTACATAGAGTTCTGTGTGCCAAAGCTGGGCACTTTGCAAAATCTCCTTTTTGTAATCTTCATAAAAGCCTTGCAGAGTATGTGTTGTTATTCTCCGGTTTAAAGATGAGGAAACTAGGACTCTGAGAGGTGAGGTAATTTTCCTGATATCACAACTACATAGAAGAGCTGAGATTGAATTCAGGTCTGGTAGAACTCCAAATCTTGTGTCCTTTCTACTTTGCTTGAGAGATGGAGCACTAGGAAGTGATGGAAAGAAAGGAGATGAAGATTAAATCCAAATTTTTAAAATTGAATAAGTCTAAAAGAATAGGAATTAGGTGGAAGGATGGACTGGCTTGTTGAAGAAAAAGTCAGTTTTGGACATATTGATCTCCTGTCCAGATAGGGTATCAAGTACATAGTTGTTAATATGAAAATGGGGTTTGGAGAATATGGAGTCAAGGGTGGATTTGGGAGTTATCCAAGAAGACACTGAAGGGCAGGGCATAGAACAATGGTTCTCAATCCTTTGGGGGGTTAGAATTGGAAATGAATTCTGAACTCTTCTTAGCAGTTTTGTTTATTTTAGTAGTATTGGAGAAGAAATTCTGAAACTATTGAGGATATAGTATTAGACTCAACAATCGAATAAATATGATGTTGGAAATCAGGATTCTTTTTGTGGAAGAAGGGACATACAAATGTGGAATATGAAAAAGCAAGAAAAAACCCTGTAGGTATGAGTTATAATTGGGAATTTCAGTGTGGACCCTTGATTTCTAAAAAATAAAATTGGGTGTATGCATATCTTTATATGTCCATGTATTTTTATATATTTATGTATATATGCATATTTGTATGCCTAGGTATGCATAGATTTCCTAGCTCTGGTTGAAAAAGCCAGGAAGTAAAGACCGTCTTTCTCTCCACAGTAGGACTGAGCACACATATAGCCCAAATCTTGATTTCTAATACTATTCCCCGCCAAAAGGAAGTAGGGCTCCTTAGAAAAATGGCTGATTGCAGAATTGGAGCGGGTTAGGATCAAGATGGTTCTGGAACATTTTATTATACCAGGTAGGAATGAAATGCTACCCAAAAAAGAGTCATAAGGATGCAGGAGCTAGCTTTCAAGGGCTCCTTCTGTCCAAATCTGGGATAATTTAAACAACAAAATAATTAAGTAGTAATAAGTTCTAAACTATTGAAAAGTATGGAAATTCATGAGTCCATACTGATTAACAGATAAATGGAGAAGAAAGAAGAGTTCTGGCTTATAGTAGAGTGCCAAGAACTGACTGTTCTGTAGTGAAAAAATCATAAATTTTACAACCATCATAGTGAAGATTGGATGAGGCCAGTATCATCAACAGATTCTAAATTCAGAGGTGAATTTTGCTTAGCAGCAGGATATTTGTATGGATTTTTAGTGTCTTCTTACATATTGCTTATTGTAAGGAGGAATTTAAGTAGCAGTAAGCACAGAGCAGAGAAGTCAGATAACACCTTGACCAGTTGATCAAAATTATTTCCACTGAGGAACAGACAGAAGTTATTGGGCTCCAACTGTGATACCCTCAGAAGGACATAATATAGCCTATGCATGCACTGGCTGAGAATATATTTAATCACATGGACACGTCAAACAATTATAAAATGAGAGAAAAAAAGGTAGATGGGACTATATTCTTCAGTAACGTTAATGTCATGAAAAGGAAAGAAAGACTGTGGAACTATTCCAGACCAAGGGAGGCTGAGGCAACATTACAACTAAATACAGTACCTGACCCTAGAGTGGGTCCTCTATTGAAGGAAGAAATGGCATAAAGGACATTAGTAGATTAACTAATGATATTGGAGTTTGGACATATTATATAATTGATTATTTGATAGGCTATCCCTATTCTAAGGAAATACACTTTGAAGTATTTAGGGGTAAAGAGTCATGAAGTACAACCATATATAACCGAATAAAATGTTGGCAATGGGGGTGCAGATCTCAATAATGAGTGTATGGGTATTCAGTTGTACTATTTTTATTTTTGCAACTTTTTATAAGCTTGGAATTCCAAATAAAAAGTCTATTTAAAAATGGCATATTTTATAAAATGTTAAAATGAACAGAAGAGGATCTAGAACAAGTATTATCTAACAGGTAGGATAAATGGGTACAAATTATTATGGTGGTTAGACAAAGCTTTCTCTACAGAATTTACTTGATTTATTAAGTGAACAAATTAAAACAAGCTTGTGCTATTGTGCAATAGTTGTTTAAAAACACAGCTTAACTGTCTTCTTGTTATAGTCCATCTGTTTCTAATGCCACAGGAAACGTTATAAATATTTCAAAATGAATCAACTTGAAAACAATTCAAAAGTTCTCATTCTTAAAAAAATAACACTGTTTATTCAATTATAATATGGCATTTATTTGGCAAAGGCAAATAAGATTAATTTGGAGATAAGTAACAAAACTGATTTCTTAGCAAGTCTAATGCAATCTGTTTTCAGCTAAGAAGTACCTAAGGGTGTGCCCAGGTGGCTCAGTTGGTTAAGTGTCTGACTTTGGCTCAGGTCATGATCTCACAGTTTGTGGGTTTGAGCCCTGTGTTGGGCTCTGTGCTGACAGCTCAGAGCCTGGAGCCTGTTTTGGATTCTCTGTCTCCCTCTCTCTCCCTGCCCCTCCCCCACTTGCACACACATTCTTTCTCTCTCTCTCTCTCTCTCAAAAATAAATAAATAAACATTAAAAAAAAGTACCTAAGAAACTCACAACTGTCTTGTTAAACGATGTGTAATTAATGTTTACTGTCAAAGGACAAACATTCTCCAACTGCTGTTTGCATGGCATTAAATCTTTGGCAAGGTATTTTTTTCCCTTTCCATTGTGTATTGTGTATTTTGAGCATGTTCATCATGTCAGACACCTTTGTGTGCTTCTTACCTGTCTCTGAGGCCTACGGCCACTTGTTCCAGCCACAGGCACTGAGCACCTAGCTGTGTATGAACTGGGACCAATTCCACAGAATAATTTGACATCATTTTGCCTTTTTCCCTTTCTGTGTATCTCTCACCTTCTGTTCTGTAGTCACTGGCATGAGACACTGGAAGCATGCTCGGTGTCCACAAACATGCAACTCAGACATCTGGAGCGAATTAGTGTCCCACTGGGTGAAACTTTGATAATGGAAGATTGAACCAGTCTGGAGAGACAGTTCTATGAAGCAGTACTTTATATGGGTTTGTGGTGGAAGGTACCACAAGATCTAGGAATCAGTGTGTTCAAGAGGTGACCTGCGCAGTAATGTATCTTCTTGGATTGGCTCTTCCTTTTTCCCAGCCTCCTTCTCCTTTTCCCTCATTCTTGCTCCCTCGGAGTGCATTCTATGATAAAGTAGTAGCACATAAGCTTTGCCTTAGGCTCTGCTTTCTGGGGAATCCAGGTTAATACAATTATTAGTTGCTCAATGAATATTGAAAAGTATGGGAAAATCAAAAGTACTGTACTTGGTTTGTATTTTTATTTTGAGGCTTAGCACCCTCTAGTGGAAACTATTTTTCATTTTCAGTCATACCGAGACAGCCCCCAGAAGTGTTTTTTGTGTGTGTGTGTGTGCCAGTTAGCTTTCCCAGATAGAAATAGGTTTGACTGATAACAACAGGAAATAAAGAGGCTGTACTCCCTCCTGCTTTTGTCCATTTTAGGTTATATTTCTAGTGCTATCTGGAGGAATACTTGAAAAATGGAAAAAGTAAGACAGACTGACTGAACCCATGGTTTGTAATGCAAATCAAACATAAATAGAAAAAAAATCAATTTTGATTATGCCACAGAAAGATACCTGATGGATCTTCCAGAGAATCTTCATTGAAAAATGGATTTTCTTGGTTGTATCTCATGTTGCTTTTGCCCCATGCAGTCTGTGTTCCTGTATCAAGCTAGTTGTTACTGAAAGTAACCTTGACCTCTGCCAATCTCAGAGCTGATTTTAAGTACACCTTGTTTATCAGTGAGGTTTAGATTTTCTTAAATATCCACCATATCCTGCCTGTTGTTAACCTCAGAAATCATGTTCACCTGTAAGGGATAGTTATCTTTTGGTTTCAGTGCTGTCCACTACCCTTTTTGTGGCAATAACGCCTGATTTGGTTTTGGGATATATAACCCTCCTCCATTTTCAGCCATGAACTTGTTTTTGAAGATGACTTAACAGGATCCAATGAATATATATCACCATACTAGCAATAGTGATTGGTTCAGTGTTAGACCTATGCCTAAAGAGATTTGATTTTGGAGTTTTTTGTTCAACTTTTTTGAAAGAGAATTTCCTCTTGCACTGAATGAAGTCTTGTGATGATGTGCACCTGAAGCTGCCAGGAGCTACCATGCAAAGTTTGAAAATATAGCCAATCCAGAGGAAGTAGAATTGAGAGATCCTAGTGATATCACTGAATTCTTAAATGAGGCCACTGGTAATGCCAGCCATACTTATTAACTTTTTTTAATGTTTATTATTTTTGAGGGAGGGAGAGAGGGGGAGAGAGAGAGAGGGAGAGAGAGAGAGAGAGGGAGAGAGAGAGAGAGAGAACGAACGCAAGTGGGGAAGTGGCAGAGAGAGAGGGAGACACAGAATCTGAAGCAGGCTCCAGGTTCTGAGCAGTCAGCATAGAGCCCGATGCACGGCTCAAACTCATGGACTGTGAGATCATGTCCTGAGCCTATGTCAGACACTTTACCCACTGAGCCACCCAGGCATCCCCTAGCCAGCTGTACTTATAAATTTTACAATTACATGAGCCACCACCTTCTTTTCTTTGTTCAAGTGAGGTTGAATTGGGTTTTTTAATCACTCTCAACTCCAAATTGGTAAACTGTTTAATTCTGAACTCAAGTCTTGTCCTCCAACTTGGTTCCCTTTTGTTATTTATTATTTTAGTGAATGTCATTATCATTCATCTATCTGGGCCAGCTAGAAACCTATGAGTCATCTTGACACCTCTCTCTCTCTCTCTCTCTCTCTCTCTCTCTCTCTTTGGTTATTTATTTATTTTTGAAAGAGAGAGTGTGTGAGCCAGCAGGGGAGAGGCAGAGAGAGAGAGGGAGAGAGAGAATCTTGAGCAGGGTTCTTGCTGTCAGCACAGAGATTGAAGTGGGGCTCAAGCCCACGAACTATGAGATCATTACCTGAGCTGAACTTAAGAGTTGGATGCTCAATGACTGAGCCGCTCAGGTGCCCCAACACCTTTCTCTTTCTTAAGCCCCGTATCTGGTCCACCAGTGAATTTTGGATATTTTGCCATGTAAATATTTCTTGAATCCATCTTCTCTTTGTCCAAGATAGTCTCATCTTTCACTTAAGCTACTAAAACAAAACAAAAAGAAACAAACAAAACCTCCTAAATGCATCCCTTCATGCATTCTCCAATCTGTTCTCCATTCTTTATCTCAAGGGTGTTTTTCAAAGTACAAATTTGATCATATCATCCTCCTCCTATCCCAATCTTCTGATTAGAACCCCACTGCTATTCTTAGGATAATGAAACTCATATGAGAAGGTCTGGCTCTCAACCTACCTTTCTAGTCTCATCTCATACCCCTACCTCAGTCACTGAGAGCCCCTGTACATGTAGATTCTTCTGCCTGGTTTGTGTGTTTTCCTCCCCTTTTCAGATCTTAACTTTGAGCTATTTCTTCAAATAAACTTCCTCTGGCCCCTTTAATTAGGTTCAGTAATGCTATAATAGCCTCTCATATCTTGATTTGAAGTCTATCCTGAATTAGGGTTGATCTCTCTTTCTTGGCCACATTTTATATTTTTTTAAAATAAGAATGAGATGCTAAGACAAAAACTGGTAAAAAGTTTATACATCCTTTTGTCAACTACTAAAAGCAATGTCCAAACTATACTTATAGATTATTATTTGCACTGCCATCTGTCAGAATATGGTCCTGATCCCAGAGCACGTGTTCTGAGGACAGGTATGTGGTTGAATGGTGAGAGGAGGCAGTGAGTGGGAGGAAGTGAATATATAAAAGGATTGATATAGAGCAGATGGACCAGGTTTCCTAGTTCTTTTTTAAAACATTGTAAATGAAGAGGTTGCCACTGGTCTTACTCCCCTAGCTTGGCGCAAAATCTTTATAATTTCACTCTAATGTCCAAGTTTAAAGCCCAATCTATCATCCCAGATTAGACATCATAGATCTTGTGCATCTAATGGTGTATGTTGTTCATGTCTTTCTTGATGTGAGAATATGCTGCAAAGAGAATAGTTAGCTGACAGCCTCCAGATGCTGTACCTTTGGGATCCATTGAAGTGTCCATATCAAGGAGGCTATATGCTCTTTGGCATGCTCCAAGCCAACAACAGCATGGCACAAGTATTACAGCTGGGCCATTCCTGCCCAACAGAGGACTCCTCAAATGGGTAAACTTGACTCTGGGGTGCCCCCCTGGTCTGCTCAAGAATTTCTGAGATCTGTCCTGCAGTGTGGGGGCTCTGCCTACCCAATCCTCCTTCTTTCCTCTCTCCTTTTACAACTCTCAGGTGAACATAATGGTCTGAAGGCTTTCCATTTACTATTACTTCCCCTTTATTCTTCATAGTTTTTCCCCCCAGTTAATCATCTGTTTCCTGGAGGATCTCAACTGACACACACATTTGTTTGGGAGCTGCTAGTGGAAAAAAGAGGTGTGGAATATTATCCTCCTTCCTTTCACCATTTCTGGAAGAAGTAATGGTAGCGGACAGATCCTTTCATGATCACCTACATGTTGTTGGCTAATTGGCTGCACACTCCTCAGTTGATTATCACCATTGATCAAGTTCATTCCAAATCTCCAGTTAAGGGAGAACTTTAGGTCTGTACAGGTCTGGATGGTGATAGACTTTTCTCTGAGCAACTATCTGGGCATCTGCAGTTTCCGTTAAGTAATAGGCTGCATCTTCCATTTGACAGCCATCTTACCTACATCTCTGGTGAATATGATCCATTTGGTAAAAACCTTCCCTTCCTATCCATCTTTTGATATCCTTGTCTTCCTGTTCTTGAGTTCATTGGGGGTGGTTGTAATCCAGTTGTTCATGTCTCTCAGGAAACATGGTATATGTGTGGTGGGGAGTAGTGTTGGGGTCTGAGCCTTGCCCTTTTCTGCCTGACCTTGCCAGTACTCATCCCTTCCTCCCATATTCCTTTCCCCAAGTTCTGGTAGGAAGTTCTAAGGCTCAGCAGACAAAAAATTGGCAAGCAAGGTACAAGTCTCCATTTCTTGCAGCCCCACTATAATATAGCTGTCTGTCTCATGGAGCCCCCAAATAAGGAGTGAGGGAGTAAGGGCTCATGTAGTAAATTCTAACATCCAGGAACTTGGATCTGACTTCAGCTCATTTTATTTTTATCTCTCTTCCCCTAGTGAGGCTACAAGGATTGGGAAAATGAACCATTCTAGTTTCCTTAGACTTTTGCGGTCGCATGTGATAAATTCTTCACTGAGTTTAATCTAGGCATTTTTGAGTGGGTATGGGGAAAGCCAAGAAAATAAAGTAAAATCGATGTCTTAAGTGGCTGTCACATATATCTTGCAAATCAATTATAGTGCCCACCTTACTGAGTTATGAGGACTAAACAAGATAATACACATACTATGTTTAGAATGGTGCCTGGACATAGTAAACAGTAAGTAATATCAACTATTATTTTGCATGATGAAAAATTTACCTGAAAAAAAACCCACTTTCACTCTCTAAAAATTTTACAATGCATGTTTCTTGAGTTTTCCAGAAAAAAATGAGAATTTGTAAGACACACCCATTTTGTTCCAAATGGAAAAAGAAAGCATTGTGTTGTATTTCTAATAACAAAATCATGAAATTCTGATTTACTGGGAAATCTTTGTTCGTTTGTAGCTAGAGGTATGATAAAATGACATGAATGACCTTTTATAATAGCAGGGGCAGAATCCAAAGGAGAGGGCACTGTGGTAAGCCTCCTTCAACATCATCTGCTTTCTAATGCTGTACTTCCTTTGGGATTTCTTCTCGGCCTGTACATCAAGGTATCTCTTACTCAGAAGTGAATGACTTTCACTGTGTGAAAATAACAAAGTTTTTGCCACATGTAGTGCCTTCTGAAAGAGCCTTTTCACTCCATCTGTTAAGATCTGTATCACCATGTGTACATTGTTTAGCAGACTATTGCCTTAACCACTCGGCCACTTCATCCTTTATGAGTATATGGTTTAAACTGGGCCACTGTGACTCACTGGGTTGTATTTCCCAGGCTTTTGTATTATCACTATGCCCAAGTGCTAGAGCATGTTTTTCCTCAATTATCATATTGGTGTGAGTTTAAAAATGAGTGACCATTAAAATATCATTTTAGTACAGTTTCATTTCTTGAATGCTGGCAGTATTTGTACTTCTAGATAAGGGGTTACCAATTGTAGCCCACCAGCTGTTTTTGTAAGTAAAATTTTATTGCAACATAGCCATACTCATTTGTGTGTGCATTTGTCTATGCCTGCTTTTGCATTACAATAGTAGAGTTTATTACTTGCAATACAAATCACATGGCCTTCAAGTTTAAAATACTTGCTATCTGGACCTGTACAGAAAAAGTTGGTCCAGTTCTGTTCTTACATGTGATTATTTCTACAGAAGAATGTTCAAAACTAGGACACAAAAGATGGACTTCTCACACCTTCTCTTAGGGGCAGATCTTTGGCCATTTCTGACAAGCAGGAAGGATGGATATAATTATTTTCTAGATTATTTTAATTGGGCTATATGAGCAGGGAGAATGAGCAACAATCAATGCTGCTTCCAGAAAACCTATCATCCCCTGTGCCATGTTCCCATTATAAGTTTATCATTAGGCATGTAGCTTTTAGGACCCAGCTCCCCACTTCTTTTGGGATTGTATTAATATGACCCTATTGATTTGAATAAGAAGGGAGAGGAGGATGATCAGACTTTCCCTTTCATCTATCTTTTGCCTCAAATTAGCAGACTTTCCTCTCAGCTTTGGAACTCAGCAATTACCCATGCTCTTTTAATATTAATCATCTGCATAGCAGGGGGCAGCTTTTGAAGTCACCTGAATTTTGCAGTTGATAGAGCTTATATTCCCTTCAGAGTTTTCTTACCAATTGACTGAGTAAGGCAAACTTTCTCACTATCTCCTTCATTTGTCTTATCCTCTACTTCATAGTTTCCTTTTGTCTTTCTGTGTAGTGGTTTGTGAATATTTGTTTTAATCTCTATCTTCCAGTTCACTAAATCTCTCCACTGCTGAGTCTAATCTGCTGCTTTTTGATTTTGATTTTTGTTTTCTGTTTCTAGAATTTGTATGTGGTTCTATTTTAAATCTTGCTGGCCAATTCTAATGGTCTCTTGTGCTTTGCAATATTTTCAATGCTTGTTTTTATTTTTTGAAAGGTATTAAACATACTCATTTAGTATTTGGGACCTGATTATTCCAACCCCTAGTCTTTATTGTCTTATTCTATTTATTCTGCCTGCTAACTTTTATTCATCATGGTTTGTTTCCTTCTCAGTTCAACAATTCAAAAAATATGTTTTTTTTATTAATGTTTATTTTTGAGAGAGAGAGAGAGGGAGCACAAGTGGGGAAGGGGCAGAGAGGAGGTAGATAGAGAACCTGAAGCAAGTCTGTGCTGTCAGTGCAAAACCTGAGTGGGGCTCGAACCCATGAACCATGAGATCATAACCTGGGCTGAAGAGGGCACTCAACTGACTGAGACAGCCAGATGCCTCTCAGTTCTATAATTTTTGATTGTGAACTTACATATCTTAGAATTTTATCTCTGAGAATTTTCTTTGAGTCTGTGCCTCAAATTAATTTCTCTAGAGTGGATTTAATTTTTCTGCCAGGTTTCTGGGAGCACTATCAACCAAGGGTCAATTTACCTTTGGCTTAGGGTTTCAAATACATGGGCAGTGTGGATTTTCACCCTTAAACCATGAGAATGTAGATTTTGTGAGGAATTCCCAGGGGAGACATTTCTTTTTCTTTTCTTTTCATATTTTTCCTTTTCACACAAAGCTAAGGATGAGAAAGGCAAATATCACCAAGAGTCTCACTATAGGAGAGAGAGACTCCTTGTTTCTAGTTAACTCATTGAGAGTATTGCCCTTTGGTGGTCCTGACTTTATGGAAGGGTCTTTGATTCAACCTCCCAGTCTACTTAGGCTTCTGACTGTGTCTCCTGCTCACAGAAACTCATTAAAATTCATATATTAGGCCACTAGAAATCAACAAATACCTCCAAGGAAAAGGTTGGCTTTTGCATTAACTTAACTTTTTGTGCATTATTGGACTCCTTTGAGTAATTCTGTTTCTTCCCACCAGCTCACTTATACATTATAATTTTTTTTTGCATTAAGAAGATATTTTTTCCTTAGCATTTTCTGGTGTGTTGTATTACAAGGGGTCTCACTTAAGGTTTATAAAGCCATATTGCCTGAAATGTCCATTCATTTAAAAAGATCCTTTTTATCTTTTCTTTTATACTTATGTCTTGTACCCCCACATCTCTTACATTTTTCCTTTATTCCTTATGTTTCCCATTCTCATCCTCATTCAAATTCAAGTCCTCTATACATTATTGGACTCTAATACAGACTCCCCCGCCTACCTCATTTTCCAGTTCATCCTGCTTGTGATAGCCAGAAATCTACTTAGATAAATGAAACTCAAAAACAGTCAGCAACAGCATTTTGTATCAGTATCTTGGAAAAGAGCTCAGAAAAAAATCATCAGCAATCCAAGGAAATGGTATATTGTTGGAAGAAACCTGTAAGTAAATAAATATATGTGACAATCAGATAAGCAAAGCAGGTCCAAGAGACTGTCTCTGGGATCAGAGAGAAAGGAGAACTCAAAGCTGATTGGATAGAGGAGCAGGATTCCTAATGGCTTTACAGAAAAGGTGGTCTCTCAGTCAAGTCTTGAAGTTGTTATTATCTAGGAGAAAAGAGGATAAGATAAGGTATTCTGGGCGCAGAAACAATATGTTCACATACCGCTCTTATGGTTTATTTGGAGACAAGAAAGTTGAATAAGATCTAGAACAGAGGATATCCCCATGGTAGAAGATGTACTTGCGATTTGGATTTCTGCCCTGCAGAAACACATAATAATAACAATTCCTCTCTAGTTCTTTCCTATATTTTATCATAGCTCAGCCCAACAGGCTGGCAGACAGGTAATCTTATGTTCTAGACATTTGAAGTTGCTTTATTTGTCACCTAATCCATGCTATATCTGAGGTTTACATTTTCTCAACTTCATTTTTCCAAATGGGTTTGGAGTCTCTTCTTTAATGCTTTTATGTGCAGATAGTGTGGGGGAAGTTGTTTAGACCAGGCTTAAGAGTCAGAATGCCCGCAATGAAATCCTAGCTCATTACTGTGGCGGGCCATGGCCAGACCTGCTGCATTGGAGGCTCACATGGGCACCTTGGCCAAGCAAGAATCAAAATATGGAAACAATTAGATTAGATAACAGTGGCTTAACCAAAAATTATGAAGCTGGAGCCTTGACACTAAGGTCTAAATGATGTGGTTCCTTCCACCTTGAAAAGGATTAAAGGGCAAGTAAAGTATTGCAGGTTCTTCCAACCTGAAGGATCTCCAAGTACGTGAGTTGCTGAAATGACTTCATTTTAGGCTGGTTCCTTGAGAAAAAATGTTGTCACTAGAGAGCTTTATCTCTTTCCATCTTTCTTTTATTTATTTAAAGTTTATTTAAAATAACTTTGAGAGAGAGATCATGCATGAGCCGGGGAGGGGCAGAGAGAGAGGGAGAGAGAGAATCCCAAGCAGACTCTGTGCTGTCAGTGTGGAGTTGAATGGACAGGGGCTGAATCTCATGAACTGTAAGATCATGACCTGAGCCTAAATCAAGTGTCAGATGCCGAAATGACTGAGCTGCACAGGCATCCCCCATCTTGCTTTTATGTGTGTTTTGGTTTTGTTTGTTTGGTTGTTTTTGCATGGCTTATTGGTTGAAGCAAGAGTAAAAGAACAGGAAAGTTAACCTTAGCTCACTCAGAGTTAATCAGTTTTGCCAGCCTGAACTCAGACCAACCTCTACATAGCTTAATCACGTACAAACTCTGATGATCTGTGAAATGGGACTGATTTTAGGATTAAATGAGATAATGGTAAGAAGAGATAATGGTAAGAAGAAAAGCTAGTAAAAACAAGATAAAAGGGGTCAGCCAGATGCCTGAGGCTGGATACTTGCCTTTCATACTTTTTGTCTTCTGTAATCTTGTTTGCCTCCTGCCTCCACCAACTACCCTTGTAGCACCAATGATAAGGCCCCCCTCCCCTTTTTCTTTTATCTCTCAACTCCCTACCATTCCAGCCATAAAAGGTGGCTGATGCCAAGGTTCGGGGCTTAGCCTTTGGAGCTGACTCTGCTGGGCCAGCACTGGTGCACAGTAAACAGTCTTTTTTGATTCTCCAAGTGTGTGTAGCTTGTCTCTTCCTGGGTGCTGAGTATTTGCTGTAGCAATGCTAGCAAAGTCCTTGACAGTGTCTGACTGAATTAGGAGTGAAGGTTGGTATTATTACTAAGTCACTGTCTCACATATTTACCCGCTGTTTTGGTGCCACTGTTTTCTTATCCTGAATCAGATGGTGGTATCTATACACTCTACCTCTTAGCTTTCATCCAAAAGTTTTATAGAATGAATCAAATTCTTCCTTCACAGATGTTCTTTTTTTATGTTACCTTTAAATCATTTAGTTTGTCTACCCCATCTTAGCTCATGCCCTCCATCTTTCCATCTTATTAGACTTAAAATCTTAGAGTCATATCGACACCTCTCTTTTTCTGATATCCCAAGTCCAATCTGTTGTACCCTCTGCTACCCATTGTCCAAGCCGCTATAATGTCTCTCCTGGCTTATTGCAGTAACCTCCTAATTTGTCTCCCTGCTTCTGTCCTTATCCGCATTTAATTTATATTCAATGCAGCAATGAAAGTACTCTGCTAAAATAAAAATTGGCCCAATCAGTTACTCCTTTTTTCAAACCCTCAAATAACTTTCCTTCTCACTCAGAGTAAATGACAAAGTTATCTTAATATGAGCTAAGAGGCCCTATATAATTGAACTCCTATCTCCCTTATCTCATCATCTCCTACTCTCCTTCTTGCTTACCCATATACACAATGACTTCCCCAAACTGGCATTTGCGCTATGGTATGAATTTCTGAGTCCAAATGCATGACTTTACATTATGTATATACAAATATCTTTTGCTTAGATATGGCTTTTTTTTTTAAATTTTTGTTGTTGTTTTAAGTAGGCTCCATACAATGTGGGGCTTGAACTCATGACCCTGAGATCAAGAGTCACATGCTCTACTGACTGAGCCAGCCAGGCACCCCTAGATGTGTCTTTTCCATATCATCTCAAACTCTGGTGCTCTTACCCAGCTCATGACCATTCCAAGTACACGTTGTGTTTGCATTTGATCAACACATCAGTTTTGTCCTCATTCATATGTCATAATAAAAATGTTGAACGGATCAGATTGGAGAACAAAGGCCTTTTGTTCACCACTAGAGGCTTTTAGATAACACTATTAAGATGACTCATCCAGTTGCAAGTACAAATATCTATTCACTTTATATTTCTCAAACTTGTTCCTTAGCAAGATGAGGAAATGCAGAAAAGGTAAATGAATTTTTCAAGGACACATGGCTTGTATGCAGTAGATGTGGATCTATACGGTTGGTCCAAGATCTTTCCTAATATTGCATAATACTTCTAACATTTTTGTATTTTCCACCACACCAAACACTATTTTGCAAATTTTCAATACACATATGTTTATTGTTGATTAGTATGCCTTGCCTTCATCTTCTTGCAAAGTAAGTCCTTTATTTAGACCTATAGTTCTCCAGTGGGGGCAATTTTGCTTCCAGGAGACATTTGCCAATATCTTGAGACAATTTTTGACTGTCATAAATGGGAAATGCTACTGGCATCTGCTGGGTAGAGGTCAGAGATTCTGCTAAACATCCTACAATACACAGCACAGCATCCTACAATAAAAAATTATCGGGTCCAAAATGTGCTGAGATTGAGAAATCCTGATTTAGAACTATATAGCTTATTGATCTATAAACAGTTAAGACAAGGTCTAAAAGTGCACCAAAGCAAGCTGATCATTTTTTCTCTCTGGTTTCCTTGTTAATGGACCCAGCTTTTAAATAAAACAAAAGAGCACTAGAGCTGAAAAAACAAAACAAAACAAAAACCAGATACACAAAACCTTGCAGCCCAGCTCCTTTTAGTACCTGAGGTCCTTGTACTTGTATGAGAGGTGATAGCCAAGCAACAGCCACCGTTCTCGGCGGGGATAAAGAAAGTTGTACTCGTTACATATTCATGTTTGCAGTGGCATTCTTCACTTAAGAGATTCAGGGTACATCATTAATTAAAGCAATGAATTCCCCAGAAACAACACTAATTAAATCTCAAAATAAAAACAGAATAAAAAGGCAGACCTCATTTTTCCATCCCATCTGAGCAACTGAGAAAAATCATCCAGCTTCACTAGGCCTAGTGAGGGATGGTGGGATTTATCAAGAAGGCAGACCAGACGCCTTCACTTATACTTTTTTTTCTCTCCTTTCTTGCTCCTGGTTCCAAAAACTGGCCATAGACAGAGCTGCCAAAAAGCAAGTAGCTGCTTGGTAGTGGCAGTACCAGCATTTACATGGTGTGGGTTTTCTCTTCCCTGAAGAAGAAGTGGGATTCTGTAGCAGCAGGAGGGTTAGGGTTTAAAGAGTCAGATAGCCACTGTTTTAACCTAGACAACCCTGGACCTCTGCTTTTCTCTTCCATATCTGACATTTGGGCTGCCTCATTGTTTAATTCCCATACATTTACTGATTACTTCCAGGTCTATATTTTTCATTTTGGGAACTGTGCTGAATGCTTTGTATGCCTTTGTCTTTCTAAAATTATTCAGTAGCCCTGTGTACTTTTATTCACATTTTCTAGATTATGAAATTCAGGTTTAGGGAAGTAATTTGTCTAGGAGCACATGTATAGTAAGTGCAAAAGCTGGGGCTCAAACTGATCTTTTATCCCCTCTTCATTCTCAACTCCATTGTTTGGTTCAGGTTCCCATTGTTTCTCATCTGGATTCATGTCCCAGTTCCCTAAACTAGACTCCCTGGTATTGCTTCCTTCCATGCCATCCTCCACTCTGCAACCAGAATAATCTTTCTAATGTGCAGACCTAATAACCCTAATGACCACCCCCCCAATTAGTGTAACTAAATGATTTATGGTTCCCTGAATTCATCAGATTCTGTGTCTCCACACATGTTGTTTACTGAACTGACATTTAGTTTCCTTAAAAATCCAGCTGAAGGTGTCTGCCAACTTGAGTAGAAAGGTAGTCATACTTTTCTTAAAACAGAGACCATATTACCTGCCTTATTAACATCTGTGAAAACAAAAAGAGAGGGGTGCCTAGGTGGCTCAGTCGGTTGAGCATCCTACTTCAGCTCAGGTCATGATCTCATGGTTCGTGAGTTTGAGTCAGACATTGGGCTTGCTGTTGTCAGTGCAGAGCCTGCTTCAGATCCTCTGTCGTCCCCTCTCTTTGCCCCTCCCCCACTTGTGCCCTCTCTCCCAAAAACAAAAAATAATAAAAAACATTAAAAAAATAAAAAATAATGGAAGGCATCACAATCCCAGACTTTAGCCTCTACTACAAAGCTGTCATCATCAAGATAGTATGGTATTGGCACAAAAACAGACACATAGACCAATGGAATAGAATAGAGAACCCAGAACTGGACCCACGAATATATGGCCAATTGATCTTTGACAAAGCAGGAAAGAGTATCCAATGGAAAAAGACAGCCTCTTTAACAGATGGTGTTGGGAAAATTGGACAGCAACATGCAGAAGAATGAAACTGGACCACTTTCTCACACCATACACTAAAATAAACTCAAAATGGATGAATGTGAGACAGGAAACCATCAAAACCCTAGACAAGACAGCAGGAAACAGCCTCCTTGACCTCAACCACAGCAATTTCCTACTCAACACATCCCCAAAGGCAAGGGAATCAAGAGCAAAAATGAACTATTAGGACCTCATCAACATAAAAAATTTCTGCACTGCAAAGGAAACCATCAAGAAAACTAATAGGCAACCAACGCAATGGGAAAAGAGAGTTGCAAATGACATATCGGATAAAGGGCTAGTATCCAAAATCTACAAGGAACTCACCAAACTCCACACCCGAAAAATGAATAATCCAGTGAAGAAATGGGCAGAAGA
>CM053570.1:47547595-47621413 GCA_028646485.1 Cryptoprocta ferox | reverse complement strand
TAAATAAATAAACAAATAAATAAACAAAATAAAAAATAAATCAGTAAAATAAAAAGAGGAGAAAAGTAAACTTTCTGAGTAATCCTAACATGTTTGTGAAATAATTTCCCATCCACAATATTAGAATACTTTGTTTAGTTTTGTTGATTATGTTATTTAAATGAATTTCATTAGGCCTGACCATCTTCCTGTTGGATGATGAAGTTCACCACTATTCTCTTTCCCTTGCCTCTAAAATGACAAAAATTTAATTTTTTTAAGTGTCCTGAAGCCACCCCAAACATATTTCATGGATCTTCTTTGCCCTGATAATAAAACACATATTCAGAGTATACATGTTTGTGGGTGCTCCAGTTGGCACCTTTCTGTCCACTGACACTTTGACTCATCTGGTCCAATCTTTCAGGAGGTGCTACATCCCGGGAAGTACAGTCCTTCAGAATCTGTTTCACTTGCTTCTCCTGAAGGACATAAATGGGACTGGAGATTATATCCAATGGCAACTCATGAAAATCCCTGACTACCTCCTTTAGCACCCAGTAATGTTTCCCTATCTGCCATTCTATCCCTACAGTCTTTCTCAATCTCCTCCCTCTTCCTCTCCACCCACCTGCTCTGTCACTTTGTACCTCTCTCTGCTCTTACTTCAGGTAACCACACAGTCAGCCTTTGTATTTTCGACATCTCCCCCATTCCAGGGACTCTATTACGTGAACTCTAAGTATTAGTCTGGCCATATGATAGCAGGGAGAGAGGGGACAAAGTGGACAGAACCAGGTCACTTATACTTTAATAATTTAGTCCCACTGCAATGACAATTTTTTGGTAGGATAGGGTCCCTACTTCCACTTGTAATTATGATTTTAGTTGTGAGGAACCTTAGGTCAGATACTCTACTTTTCTCATTATGTAGGCAAGGAAACAACAGATGCCCACATAGATGTGACTTGCCTATGGTTACACCACTTGTCAATGCCATAGTTAAGCCAGACCTTCTGACTCAGGGGTCAGGATATCTTCTAGTATTCGGTGCTGTTTAAACTCCTCACTTAGTACTAAGCACAGTGCCTCTTGCAAGGTATATGTTAGGTGAATGTGGGAACACACAAAAAGAGATGCAATTTAATTATTACATTTAAGGATCCTTCTCCCAATCACACCATGACAGAAGAACCAAAGGAAGTAGCAAAGTAAGTTTGGTCTGCTAGTCCGCTTATGCTATTTTAGTTATGCTATTTTGTTATAGATTACCTACGGGTCTAGTGTTCTATTTTAATGATATAATGAACCTTTAAAATGAAGGTCAACACATCCCATCCCACCCCAGATGGGTTTTTGAGTTTTTATTGGCTATGCTTTATAATAGTAATAAAAATAGTAACAAGAATACTAGTAGCTACCATTACTGATTGCATTCTATGTGCCAGGCTCCCACTAAACACTTATATTCTCTCACTTAATTTAATGTTCAAATAACTCTTTGAAATACCAGTATATATATTATGTATACACATTAAAAATATAATACATATTACATATATATTTTATATATATATATATATTTTACAGATTAAGAAACAGAGGCTCAGAGGAACAAGGTAATTTATTGTCATTCAGTAAATAGTGGAGCCAAAATGTAAACCCAAGCCATCTGTTCTCCAAGAACCTATGCTTTTACTCACTGCCATATAAAGCAGAAGTGACAGCTCCTACCTCATCCTGCATTGTCCTATATATAGCTCATTCTTTCCTTCAAGAAACTTTTATAACTATGTGCTGGTACCAGTGATAGGAATACAAAGTTGAACAAAATGCTCTTCTGCCTTCAAGGAGACTGTACTCTAGTGGGGAAAATAGACAAACAAATTAACAAGTACGCTGCAAGAAAGTGTTTTCTTAGAGGTATAAATGTGATACCTGGGGTGCCATCAGGGACATCAAAACCAGCAGGAGTGGGGATGGTCAAGGAATGGTTGCAGGACTAGCAGGGTATTGAGCTGAATATTTAAGCAGGAAGAGATGTCATTTAGAGAAACAGTATGTGTGAGATGTGTGAGAATGTGGAACATGATGAACTCAAGGAGTGGTGAGTAATTCTGGCAATTACTGGAGTAACTCTGGATGGAGAGGACCATGGGGGGCTTGGCAGAGAGGCTGTCTGGGGCCAGGTCTTACAAGGCATTTGGACCATGTTGAGTAGTTTGGAATTGATCTTCAGTGCCATGAGAAGTCACCACTGAGTTTTTAATCACTGAAATGATATAGTCAGAGATGGTTTGGGGCATGTACTTGTATTGGGTGGAGTGTGGAGGATAGAAAGGCAAGGTCAGGCATTGGATGGGGGCATGAGAGATTGTGGGCAGGGCGCTAGAGGGAAAGCTGCTGTAAACCAGGTACAAAGGGAGGAGAGCATACAGGCCACTGGAAGGGAAAATTGGAAAGGAGGAAATGGGTTCCCAAGATTTAAAGCAGATCTTCTGCTCCCTGGGGACCCAGTAGATGTTAGTTGTTTGCTCTCTTGACTTTTGACTCAGCCCCTTGCTCAGGGAGAATTTGCTACATGTGCTGGCTGTTGGAAAAGAAGGAAAGGTCAAATGTGAAATGAATCACAAAGAACTATGACCAAGAAAGAGAATCAACCAAGGGATCTGAGGGAGGTCAAGAAGGAAGAGATGTTACACCTTAAGTCTTGCATCCTCTTTCCTCTGCCTTCTCTCTTGCTCTTTCTCTGCCTCTGCCTCTATGACTTTAACACACAGTGCACAATGGCTAAGGATCCTAGGAGGGCACAGAGCTAAACAGAACTGAAATTACAGCACCGATTAACTCTAGAATTTGGTCATTACTAAGCTTAGGGGCCTTTCCTAAAAGAACTGCTTTGTGGCTCAAACACACTGCATTGGGGGAGGGCTGAATTCAGGGAATCTCAGTGTTTGCTTCTACAATATTCCTTGAAAATACCTAAGAACTGCTTAAGAATAGTATCTATGTTTTTCCATTGATACGTTGCTATGAGTTTGAATCCAGGCCTGCAAAGTTGCTGGGATGCTAATGACCTTTTGTTTATAATAGATGTAAAAGAAGATTCTTAAATTATGCAATCCTCATTGCCAGAAAGCTTTCGGGTGGCCTTTTGAGCAAAATGAAGAAAAATAGCACATAAATTCACATCCATTTTCCAATGTAAATGGCCATTTTATTAAAAATGGAGTCTGTAACAGGGCAATCATAATTTAAATTAATGAGTCCTCAAATAATACTTATTATTGCCAATTATTTTTTCATATAATATAAAATCTCTGGGTTCATAAATAACATTCTTTCCCTATTCAGGAAAAGCCGTGCTCAGCAATGTGTTATTCATGACTTAATTATTCTATAGATGCTTCATTCATATGCATGCAGATATATCTGGCAGCATTGCATTTTAATGAAGATGCTGAAAGGCAGCAGGCTATAATTTTTAACAGAGAATTCTGTCAGGATTGAACAATAGCAGCTCCTGGAGAGGACTAGGAAATAGCATAGCCCAGAAAGAAAATTAAAAACCTATTTAAATATTTTAATTATAATCTTCATTAGCGAAATTTTGAGATCCTTTTGCACATCCAGAGCATCTGTAGTTTAGAAGCTGTTTTTGCTGGAGGAGAGTAATTTTGAGGAAGGGGAGTATTTTCAAGATTCCATGGGTTGAAATACGACCCCTGCTGAGGGAGTAGGGGAACAGACTTCTGTTCCTGTGCCCTGCACCTTCCTAGCCTGACTTCTTTTTATTGAAGTAGTGGGGTCTAAATGACCAATTAGGTCAACCTTGCAAGGTACAGTGAGAGCAAGAAGAGGGGGAAGATTCATTTCAGGGTGTGTGTGTGTGTGTGTGTTTGTATGTGTGTGCTGCATACACACATATGAGGTGTAGGATTCTAGCACTGGATGGACACACCTCAAATATCTATCAAAGCTCAGGTTGACTAGAAACAATAAAGACCTATTTTGGCTGTAGAGATTGCCTCAATCCTGTTATGGCTGTTCTCTTTCTCCTCTTCCTAGAGAGGGAGAAATTTCAGAGAAATGATAGAATTGTCAAAAGCACACGAAATCAGCTAAGTAAATTGTGAAACAGGCCATAATTATACTTGTTCAGTTATAGAAATCTATGTCTCCCATATTTGGGTATTTGAGGAGAGGTATGAATTTGCAAGTGCCATGGTATTTAGGAAGGTGCGGCATTTTCTGGAAGGGCATGAATAAGCGGTCCATGCGCTACCTTGGGTTTCCTCCTACGTGGTTGAAATGGCTCTTATTCTCTTCACCAGTGTTCTTTGTGTCTTTAAATCCAATGCACACTTTACTGTGTTCTTCTAAGTCTGCCTCTCAGTAGAAGTGAACACAGATGGCAACTTCCTTTCTTCAACATGCTTCTCTCCTGACTCTTGAGATGCCATACACATGTGCTTTTCAGACTACTTGTCTTTTCCTTCCTTGTTTAATTTTTTAATGTTGACCTTCCTTTGATAAATAGAATTTTAGTTTTTTGTGTACTTCAATTTTCAATCTTTATTGTATTTTAAATCTTTGAGTAAGGAATTCCTTAACCCAGGTTCATGAAGTACTTCTAAAATTTGTTATAAACATGTAAAGGTTTCTGTTTGCTGGTCATATTTTAAGTCAAGTTCCAGTCTTTTTTTTTTCCTGTATGTCTGACCTTTTGTCCTAGAATTACTCATTGAATAGACCTCCCCCTCCTTCACCAATGATCTGTGAAGTCAGCTCTGTCATCTATCAAAATTTATACAATTTTATTCAAAATTTATAAAACTATACATCTGTGTATTAGTTATGTAACAAATTAACACAAATTTTGTGGTTTAAAACAATACTATTTTTTTATCTCAGTTCTGTGGATCAGAAGTCCAGCTCAGCTGGGTTTTCTTAAATGTTGAAACTGTTGGCTGAGCCAGCTCTTATCTGAAGGTTCTGGAGAATAATCTCCTTTCAAATTTATTCAGATAGTTGACAGAATTCAATTCTTTGAGGCTATAGCATTAATGTCGTCATTTCTTTGGCCGTGAATCTTGTCCACTCTTAGCAACTCAAGGCCGCCCATATTCTTTGGCATGTGCCCCCCTCCATCCTCAAACCCAGCAGAGGCATGTCAAATTCTCATTATGCTTCTAATCTCTGAGTTCATCTTCTTCAGCTAGCCAGAGAAAATTCTCTGCTTTTAAAGGACTTATTTGATTTGATTAGATTTGCCCAGATAATCTCCATCTTTCTATATAATAATATAATCATATAAGAAGGATATTTCATCATATTTGACCTCATTCAAAGTGAATGATATTTTATAAGGGTGAGGATCATTGGGAGTCATTCTTAGAATTCTGCCTACCACAATCTGTGAGCTTTCTAATCTATAGCATTGGTTTATCCTTGTGGCAATATCCACACTATCTAATCAAGTTCTATCAAGAATCCCTTTGACATTTTAACTGGAATTGCATTGGATCTATATAGTTTTATCTTTATTTATTTATTTATTTATTTATTTTTTAAGTAGGCTTCACGCCCAGCAAGGAGCCCAATGCAGGGCTTGAACTCACAATCCTGAGATGGACCTGAGCTGAGTTTGAGTTGGACACTTAACCAACAAAGCCACTCAGGCACCCCAGTTTTATCTTTTAGATATTGATTTTTAATTTAAAATATCATATGCCTCCTCATTCATAATTTTGTCCATAGACCTTGCGTATCTTCATTTTTCATGTGTCATAATGAAATATTACAATGACCTCTGGCCCAGAGCAAAACTTTTGACTTGAGGTGAGACATCTGGAATGGTTGAGTGAGGAAGTCAATCATTTTCTTCTCCCCAAAAAGCAAATATAAAACCAGACAAAACTGTCAAAGACAACCATTTTAGCATTTTGAAAATTGACTGAAGGCATCCATCTAGTTGAGAAGTATTTATTCCAGAAAAAACCCTAAGCATCAGTAAGAATGGTGGTAGTCATGGCATTTTATCCTGGGGCTTCTGCCATTCCACGCTCCAGCTCTGCTGTTCAGTGATTTTACTGGGGGCATGGCAAGCTGTGAGGACTGACAGCCTCTTTCTCAGAGGGGACTGGCTTGCTTTGGAGTGGAGCACAGATACCCAAGGGTATTGTCACAAATGATAGGAAAATCCAGAAATAATAGCAAACAATTTAAGAAGGCCAATATTGCAGTTGCCCTGAGGTCACAATACTGCTTGGATAAGCAGCAGACTGACAGACCAGCCAGAAAATTCAAAGGGAAATCCAGAGATCGAGATAGTGATAGTGGGCCTTCATAAGTGTTCACTTAGCCCTGGTGATTTGGAAGACTGAATGCATGCTCCAGGGTATACTCACACAGAGGAAAGATCAGATAGGGCCCTGGCTATCTACTTGCTTCTGATGAATGTGGAGCCTTGAGTATGTGGAAAGAATAAGCTAGAGCAGACTTGTAAACTGCCTGAACTTTGATTACACTCCTTAAATACACACAGCCCCATTGGCAAAGAGTGGAAGCCTTACAAGATGTTAATGCATAACCTCTGATCAATCACTGGCTGACCATTAAGGTATGCTGATCCCTAGGGAGCCAGGCTTAAAAATAAAACAAAAATACATTAAAAAACAACAACAGAGCAAACACTGGTTGCTGCACACTACGGGGAAGACAGACTCTACATAGTTAATCCAGGCAAGTCATTAAACAAAAAAATCAGCAACAACTACCCCTGGAGGGCATAAGAATCCAGAGTTACAACAATATATTATGTAAAATTTCCAATTTAAAAAATTATATGCAAAAAAAGAAGAACAAAAACAACAAATCTAAACCCAGGAAAGTGTGCCCATGCACAGGAAGAAAAATGAAGGGGTTTAGGACATGCCACCCCAAAATATGCCAACTTGGCATTTTGATTACTTTGAATTAAAGACACTTAGAAACAGCAGGTACAAAAAGGGCAGTCTGATTCCCCCTTCTCCTGACAGCAGAAGTTAGAAGACTATGGGAAAGCTGCCCTCCCTTTGCCAGGAGGAAAGAATCATCCTTATCACCAGCAATGAAAGTCAAGGTCAAGAGAACTCTGTACAAGCTGACCTTGTTAAAATAACTCTTATCTTCTTTTAGTCTCCTTATTTATTTTACTTTTCCACAATTGCCACTCTTGTTCAACCCAGTGTATAAGCATTTAGGTTTTGCTACTTCTTTGGGGGTTTATCTCCTTATGAAGGTGCCAATGTCATATAAACTAATATTAAATAAATTTAATATTAATTGATCGTATGTAAATTTAATCCTGAGGCCCAACCAGAAACCTTAAGAGGGTAGAGGTAAAGCTTTTGCCTTCCTAACAGTTTCTGGAGATGAGGATGGGATTGTACTGGCTGGGGCACTGCTCACTCTGGGGACGGCAGCTGACAGAGCCTGGGATATTAACAAAGTCTGCAGTAGGTAAGAGTTCTTACATGTTGATCTCCCAGATCTCTGCCTGTAGGTTCCAGTTAGATGAGAGTGGGAAGAGTCTCCTCATGTCCTTTTCTCTTTCCAAGTTCAGATTGGCAGAGGAAAGCATTTGTGTATGCTAGTTTTGGGGGTATAGCAAATCTAGTAATTTCTGAGTACTCTTGTTTATGATTGATCTCCTTCCTTCCAGAGACGGTCATTGTTTTCCTTTGTTTCTGTCTTTTGTGTCACTTGTCATAAGGAGGAGAATTATAGGGAAAATATAAGCATATGTCCAATAAGCCTGTTGTTTGAGCTGCCCTCATAGACTGCTAAGTTTACAGTTCTCATCAGGTCAGTCATTATCTGTTTGGACAAACTTTGCTGTGGGTTACAAAGAAAAAACCCAACAACAACAACTGGAGCAGATTCTCCTTTAATCTTATTTTATGTCCTGAGATCTTAGCTTGTGACTACTGAGAATATTCTCTCTGGTCTCTGCTAGTGGGGGCGGGGGCAGGGGTAGATGGTTGGGTTTTATCAGGTGGCCAGCCAACAGGCTGGGAACCTAAGACAAGAAGTGACAAGCAACATTCTCTTTGTCTAACCATGCCAGGGGAATGGGTCTTAATAAAAGGCTCCAGTCCATAAAGGGCCTTTGTCACCTTAACCTTCATTGTCTTGTTAGTGTGAGGGAAGCCCCATCCAAGTATTGCCTATCCTGTGTCACAAATGAGTGGGTCTGGGACTGGGGCAATTTCATCTTCTTATGGGACATTGGAGACACAGTTTTCACAAACATTATTCTTATCATTTGTGATAATGAAGATCTTTGCTTTCTTAAGGTCACTCTGGAAGTGAACTTTTTGGATCATGGGGGCTGTGTCTTATATCCATGCTTGGAAAATGACCCCTGGGTCTTTCCACAAAAAGGCTTATTGGATTGAGTGACTATTGAAATAAATATAACCTTGAAAATCCTACTTGTCAATGGGCAGATAATGGATTGTTTGAATTGGAGAGACTTCTATATTTGTAAAAATTTTAGAGAGCTCTCATAGTAAACAAATGTCTTATCAGTACTTCTGGGAAGATCAAATTAAAAAGAGGACACAACTGGGGCGCCTGGGTGGTTCAGTTGGTTAAGCGTCCAACTACGGCTCAGGTCATGATCTCTCAGTTCATGGGTTGGAGCCCTGCACTGACAGTGCAGAGCCTAATTGGGATACTCTTTTCCTCCTCGCCCCCTCTCTGTCTCTTCCCCACTTGCACTTTCTCAAAATAATAAATAAATACACTTAAATAGTGGACACAACAGCATGTAATGGCTAGCCTTATCAGACTTAAAACAAAATTTAAAATCTACACCCACTTAAATCTTCCTTCTCCACTCATCTATACTCCCTGTACCCCCAACTTCTTGTCCCTGACCCTTCAGATGATCTATGGAATCTCTGAGACCCTGCCTCAAACCCTTCTTCTCAAAATCTGACCTTATCTTCTTAGCAAATTCTGTTAACTCTCAAAACTCCTCTAACTTGCCCTCAAAATCTCTTAAACACCTAGATGCCTGCTTTAACTTGCCTTTCCCTGTAAGATTTACAGAGAGCACTCTGGTCTGATCTCCAGGCCTGGAATATATAGGAAATAAATTTCCCATATTTTATATCTCCTCCTGCCACCCTGGGCTCAGTAACCAAACTCAGTCAACTCTAGGGCTTTCTATGCAGTGCCCCACCCTGTGGGTGTATCCTGGACCCCTCCCACAGAGAATTCATATGCCTTGAACAGCAGCAGATCTTTTAAATTCCAAAGAATGCTGCTTTGCCTCCAATTCCAGAAGATCCTACCAAATTTAAATTTTTATTTTTTATTTTTTTTAAAGTTTATTTATCTTGAGACACAGATACATGAATGGGGGAGGGGGAGAGAGAGAGAATCCCAAGCAGGCTCCTTGCTGCCAGCGCAGAGCCCAATGTGGGTCTTGAACCTATAAACCGCAAGATCATGACCTGATCCAAAATCAAGAATCAGTTGCTTAACCTACGGAGCCACTCAGGCACCCCTAATTTTTTTTTAAAGTTTATTTATTTTGAGACAGAGAGAGAGAGTGCATATGAGCACAAGTGCAAGAGTTGGGGAGGGGCAGAGAAAGAGAGAGTGAGAGAATCTGAAGCAGGCTCTACACTTCTAGCACAGAACCTGAAGCAGGGCTCAAACTCATGAAACCGTGAGATCATGACCTGAGCCAAAATCAAGAGTTGGATGCTTAAACAACAGAGCCACCCAGGTGCCCTGATCCTGCCAAATTTAGAGATGAGTTAGAAAGATTAGTGGTCTTTCACACCTCCACTCATAGGGACCTTGACTGGCTATTCAGGGTTATTCTGCCCACCTATGGTTACATGGTAGTGGTGAGATAGGCTAGATGGTCTCAGCAAGAAAATCACCCCCATCAGAGGAAACAGGTGGCCAGAACTTCTCCCAGACTCTCCTGCAAATGACTCATCCAGGCCAAAATTCAGAGCCTGAGAGTGGGGATAATAGAGGCCTTTTCCTCTAAGGTAGTTGGTTTGAGGTTGAATTATGCACTCAAAAGGAAGGAGAACATCCTAAGACCTTTGTGGTACATTTTCTACAAACATTACATTAAACCCTGAAACCCCAGAATATAGAATTCTTTTTAATTTCTGCCTTAGTCTCTCTGATATAAAGAGACAAATCTAAAATAGTGTCACTGGCTGAGCAAGTCAGTCTCTCAGTATTATTATTGATATAGCTACATAATTCTTTGAAAATAGCTTACAGGAAAACAAGACAAAAATATTAAAATCAACAGTTCTTGCTGCCCATATGGATGGAGTCTTTACAAGAACAAAAATGATGACTCTAAGAGTAACTCAGAGTCCACTCATTTTTCTCATCAATCACAGGGCCTTCCCTATTTGCTTCCAGACTTCTGCAGATATTGTGAAAAGCTAGGACCTCGGAAGAACAATTATCCTGAACTTAAGCTCAAACAATTTCTCTAAACACCATTGCTCTCAGAAGGTCCATTTTTCTCCACCTGTAGAATGATACCCCACTAACTGATGAGCTCAACTAATTCTAAGTCACACCCCAGAACCCACTATTAAACTTAAAATTGAGGATTGGAAACTGTACATTTTTTAAAGTTTATTTATTTATTTTGACAGAGAGAGAGAGAGAGAGAGAGAGAGAGAGAGAGAGGATGCAAGAGCATGGGTAGGGGCAGAGAGAGAGAGAGAGAGAGAGAGAGAGAATCCCAGGCTCCTCATTGTCAGGTCACAGAGCCCAATGTGGGGCTTGATCCCACAAACTATGAGATCATGACCTGAGCTGAGATCAAGAGTTGGATACTCCACTGACTGAGCCAGGTACCCCTGGAAACTGTACTTCTTAACTAACACTGGTGCAACTCTCTCTACCACCCACTCAGTATTATCACTGTCACCTCTGATTCTATTTAAGCTGCTGGAGTGTCTGGACAATGTATTCCATTGCCCATATCTCAGGCCACCCCAATATCCTTAGTCCCTCTTAACACTCCTCATGCCTTTCTTATTTCTGAATCCTCACCAGTGATCCTTTAGGTAGAGATGTGGTGTGTAACTTAATGCCACCATACAATGCAGTAAGAAAGGCATTTTATTTCCATGCCTTCAGACTAAACCTCAAGCTTGCTACTTTCCTTAATGAAAACCTACCTCAACTTCTTCCCCTGAAGAAGATTTTACCTTGAAAGCTGTACCACTACTCTCTGGCCCTTGCATGCAAATGAGATTGGATTGTGCTGAATGAGTGTAGAGCCTGTGCGCATTGACTGGAAAAAGAACAAACTTTTCCTATTAGTAGCCCAGTACACCTCTCAGGAGAGGCAGAATTAGGAATTGAACCTATAATAGACTTCTTTTTAGAGCAAGGTATTCTTATATTTCCTCACCCTGTAACATCCTAATCTTGCCAAAAAAAAGTGGGAGAAAATTTTATTCAAATGGGAATGAAATCTGTCCATTGGTACAAGATCTAAGGGCATAAACTCCTTTGTAATTCCTCGACACTCGTAGTTCCTAATCCAGCTACCATTCTTACCTCGATTCCTGCTGACACAGCCTGGTTTACAGTAATTGGTGTCTGCTAAGCCCTCTTTTCAATTCCATTGGATTCTGACTTGCAATGTCTCTGCATTTATTTTTAGAGGGAGACAACTGACATGGAGACTCACATCCCTGAGGATATTTTGAGTTTCCCTCAATATTTTTCTGAGTCCTTAAAGCCAACTTAGAGTCTGTAGCCTTTACCTGAGGCTCCACACTTGTTCAGTATGTTGATGACCTTTTACTCTATAATTAAACTGCACACAGTGCTCTTATAGATTCTCTCATTCTCCTAAAGGCCCTGACTGAAAGCAGCCATAAAGCCTCCCAGAGTCTAAATTTCAATGAGTACAAACAACTGTGACCTACCTAGGACATGAGATATCTCAGGCACTCAAAAGCTAACTCCAAAATGCCTTGACTCAATTTTGTTCTTCCTCTCCCTAAAAAAATGCAACCACATATATTTCTAGGGGCGGCCGGCTATTGTCACCAATGGATTCTTAACTTTGTTGCTTTTGCTAAACCCCTGTGTGCTCTCCCCACCATACTATCTCAAAGCCCATTTCCTGCCCCCCCCCACCTGCAGAGGCACTAATTTCCTTTGAAGCCCTGGAAATTATCATTGTCACACCCCCCAGGTCTCAACTTACCTAGTGTTGACAAAACTTTTCAGCTATATTGCCATGAACATAATGGGATTGCTGTAGAACCACCTTTTACCTCTCAGATATATCCTAAAGCATGTTTCTCATATCTGGAGCAGCAGGCATGGTCCTGTACCCGAGTGTGGTAGCTGTGGTGTCTGTGGCAACTGCCCTAATTGACAAGGCTGGTACTCTTACAGTAGGCTTCCCTGTTCACTTCTATGCTCCCCATGCTGTGTCTGCTCTCTTGCAAGTACATAAGACACAGCATCTCTACGTGGCTGCAGACCACCTATGAACAAGCCCTGTTAACAGTCTTTCCATCATCTTATATCATTGTAACACTTTAAATCTGGCTATTCTACTATTACTCCCTGATGATTCCATGTGATTGCCTTGCAACTGTAGGATTGGTCCCAAAGCCATCAGAAAACTTCTTAGATACCCCTTTAGACAACCCAGACTTACTTACATTTTGCGGTGACTCTTGTCAATGACATTTCTGGGGAAACATAATAAATGGTTATGCCTTAGGTACCCCACATGAAACATGAGGCACACTCTTTGCCCACTCTAAAATCAGCCTGAACTGCTAAACTTGCAGATCTCACTAAAGCTTGCACACTGATTAAAGGAAATACTACTATTTACATTGACTCCAGACATGCTTTTGGAGTCAGCCATGCTGTTGGCACAATTTAGAAACATCACAGATTGTTAACCTCTGTTGGTAGTCCTATTGCCAATGGACATATAATTGGTCCTACCACAGGCTATTCACCTCCCTACTAAAATTGTTCATTGTCCAGCCCATACTAAGGAGACTGATACTGTATCTCTAGGGAATAATAAGGCTGACAAAGCTGCTAAACACGCAGCCTGAAACAGACCCCCTATTTTATCACCATCCAATTTATAAACTTGCCTTATCTCTGACTGATATTCTTGATTATCAGATGTCCCCAAATCTGAAAAAGGCAATGAATGCAAAAGCGTGCCCAACAATTAACCAGATAATACATTGTGCTAAGAGGACTTCTGTGGTCCCCTTTCTTTTGACCTTTTGGCTTGTACTTATCTCCCATCAATGGGACATATGTTTAGATAGGAGATAGTAATGGAATTAAAAGATAATTGGTTCTGTTCTGGCATCCACACAATTTCTGACCAAATTATTCCCAGTGTACTGCTTGTAAATCTCACCAAATTTTTACAAGAAACCAACCTCCTTTGGAAGTCTTCCAAGGCCCACATTGCCCCTTGCAGTCCTCCAAATGGATTTTACAGATTTGCCTCCAGCTTTTGGCCATTCCCACTGTATGGTACTTCTCTATGTGTTTAGTAGATGGACTGAATGCTATCCAACTAGATGTGCTGATACCACAACAGTGGTAAAGAAATTAATAACTGAGATTTTCCCTTGTTTTGGCATTATTTTTGGATTGAATCAGATCAAGGAACTAATTTGACAGCAGAAATAGCTGTTGCTTGCAAAACCTCTGAGGTACTCATTAAAATTTCATACCCTGTACTATCTCAATCATAGGACAAGTGGAACATAAAAATGAAGACATAAAAAGGATTTTAGGAAAAGTCTGTCAAGAAAATGGACTTAAATATTATCTCTTATCCTTATAAAAATCTAGAATACTCCAAATAGGGTACATGGTTTTATCCCCTTTTGAGAAGTAAGGTTGGGTTGCCCTACATCTACTGGCATCTCTAAACCTTCCATTCTTAGGCTGAGTGAACATTATGGGGACTTCAGTGAGCAATGTGAGATTATGATCAGCTATATACAAGAATTAACTAGTATACTTGGAACAGATCATCAGCAGGTAAAAAAAACAAGTCATGACCTCCAAACATCCCTTACCATCCCTTTCCACCAGGAGATTGGGTATACAGCAAGGTTTTTAGAAGATAGTACACACGGTCATCTCACTGTGAAAGACCTTATCAAGTACTGGTAACCATATAACTACCATCAAAACAAAAGAAAAATCCTCCTGAATTCACATAAGCTATGCCAAACTAAACCCAGATCAGTGCTCCCAAGATGACTGGAAAACCATTCCTACAGAGGGTCTTAAAGTAAGGATTTCTAGGATCAATTCCCAAGCCCAAGAAGCATATGATATCATGAAGCAAACAGCTTTCCCCAAGAACATGGATTAGGAAACTGTACTATTTTCTCCTTCTACTAAGTCTCCTATTCCACAAAAACAAAACAAAACAAATTAAAACACTGTTACTTTAAATGAAGCCTCCTCTTTCTTTGGCCATTTATTTGAAGGCTTACTAATGATTGCTTATCTCAGTCTTATTCTCCCTCTGATCCTCCACGATGGCTTTTCTCTCAAACTGTGTCTTGCTCTCATTAATCCTTATTCTTTTATTCAACAGGTCAAGCATAGACCTGAGATTCCCTTACCCTGGTTTAACAAACACTGGCTACATTAACCAACTAGTCTGGCTATTGGTTATGTCAATATCTAGATCATGCAAAAGAACCTGAACTGATTTTTGTCCCTGCCAACGTGAACTACCTCGTAGTATATGCCTGAGATATCTCATGTCCTAGGTAGGTCACAGTTGTTTGTACCCATTGAAATTTAGACTCTGGGAGGCTTTATGGCTGCTTTCAGTCAGGGCCTTTAGGAGAATGAGAGAATCTATAAGAGCACTGTGTGCAGTTTAGTTATAGAGTAAAAGGTCATCAACATACTGAACATGCGGAAAATGGATGTATGACAGAGTATGGTATCTATATCCATGAAAACAATAGAAAGGACTGTTTTTGCTCAGGTAAAGTCATTAGAAGGGAATTTTTCCCTCTGCATTGAAGACAGGAATGGTGCTGGATCCTTCCTAGGTAACATACCAAGGCAATATTACAGTCAAACTCTGGTTTGGCTCCACAGGTGATGTCTTCAAGCCTCACAAAGGTCATAGATGGCCCTGGCACTGACTCTTCTGGAACAAACACATGCCAAATCACTAGATGTTACAGCTAGCTCACAAGCCACCCTTATGCAGTCTGGCGTGCCTCAGCTGCTCCCCTAATTATGCTGCCCAACACCAAAGATTACATATGGCTAGACCAGAATTCTGTACTAGGTCACAGTATTTTGGCCAGGTAAGAAAACCAAGCCTCATAACTGCCAAAGCTGAACTGTAAGTCTCCTATGTCAGATATTTTGCAATCTATTTTGCTCCTACAGACTAATATAAATGCACGGAAAATGGAGGTATCAGATGACAGATGACAAAACACACCAAACACCAACCTGATGAGTCAAAAGTTTCATTCTGATCTTATTTGACAAGGTATATGAAGGATTCGAAAATGGTCTGGACAATATGGACTTGGATACCTGATGCCTTCTGTCACCAGGTGCTCTACTTTAAATGTAAGCCAAATTACAAACTACCACATAAACATACTAAGTGTACTAGGCACAATGTCTAGAAAACCCACAATTCTAAATTCTTTTTAGCATCAAGACCCCTTTTCCCAGGCTTTGGTAGTACTGAGTTGGAAAAGGCAGTTTGAAATCTTTCCTTAATAATAGAACAGGAGTTCAAACTTCAATGTGCAAACATTGGAAGCACCTCAATTGGAAGTTAATAGTCTAGCCTCTGTTTCATTCCACAAATGTGCCCTGGACACACTGACGGCCCAATTAGGAGGAGCTTGTGCAATCATTGGTGGGGAATGCTCTTCCTGTGTAAATCACATGGGAAAATAGTGTCTAATCTGCACCTTTAAAGGACAAGATAAACACTCTCCATCAGATGTATGAGGCTCAACTATTTTTTTTAAATTGGATTGAACTATTCCCAAGAATGGAAGACTGGTTTAATGGAATATAGAGAAATGCACTTTGATTTTTTTCTTTTCTGCTTATTCATTCTTGTCCTAATCTATGTTCTACTCTTCCTTTAAAGATTTCTTGTCAGTCAATTACTAACCCATTTCTTCTCTGCACAGTCACCAGCTCAGCTGTGAAACTATGTGAAACTTTGGGGAATTTCTCAGATGGGCGAAATAAAAGGGTTCAGGACGTGCCACCCCAAAAGAAGCTGTCTTGGCATATTGATTATTCTGAGTTAAAGGAACTTAAAAAATAGCAAGTATAAGAAGGACACTCTGATTTCCCCTTTTCCTTCTGGAAGCGGAAAGTAAAACAACCACAGGAGAGCTGCCCTCCCAATACCAGGAGGAAAGAAACATCCTTATCACCAGAAATGGGAGCCAAGACCAGGAGTATTCTTAACAAACCTACCTTGTTAAAATAACTCTCAATATTCCTTTGTTCTCATCATTTATTTTAATTCCTTTTCCACAATTGCCACCCTTCGTTCAATCTAGTATATAAGCATTTAGGTTTTGCCACTGCTTTGGGTTTTTATTTCCCTATGAAGTCTTTCATGCCATGCAAAACTAATATTAAATAAATTTGTATTTCTCTTGTTAATGTGTGATATATCAATTTAATTCTCAGGCCCAGCTGGAGACTCTAAGAGAGTAGAGGTAAATTTTTTGTTTCTCCTACAAAAGCAATCAATAGAAAGTTTCTCTGAGGGGGCCTTATACTGGACTTAGCAGAGGAAGGCTTCAAAGCAATTATTATGAACATGTTTAAAGGAACCAATATCTTAAAGGTAAAGAAGCATATAACAGTGATTCATCAAATAGAGAATATCAATAAAGAAATACAGATTATTTAAACAATAAAAAATTCTGGAATTGAAAAGCATAATAATTGAGATAAAAATTTCACTAGAGGGACTCAATAACAAATTTCAGTTGGCAGAATAAAATGAATCAGTAAAATTGAAGATACATCAAGAATTATAAGAAATTACAGAAAGAAAAATGAACAGAGTCTCAGAGACCTGAGGAATACCAACAAGTGATCCAACATAAGTGTTTCAGAAGTAGAGGCGAGAAAGAGGAAGAAAAATATTTAAGAAATAATGCCAGAAAATAACATATATATTATATATATAATATATATAATATATATGAAAAGACATATATATATATACGACATCTGTATTATTCTGCTCAAGCTGCCATAACAAAATACCCTTTACTGGGTGGCTTAAACAACAGACCCTTATTTCTCACAGTTTTGGAGAATAAGTCCAAGATCAAGGTACTTGCAGATTGAGATCCTGATGAGAACCTTCTTCCTGGCTTACAGATGGCTGCTTGTCCTCACATGGCAGAGAGAAAGAGCTCTGGTCTCTTTTCCTTTTCTTATAAGGGCATGAATCCCAATATGGAGACCCTTCCTCATGACCTCATCTAAACCTAATTACCTTACAAAGGCCCCGCCTCTAAATACCATCATAGTGAGGGTTAGGGCTTCAACATATGGACATTAGGGGGACACAAACATTTAGTCCATAACAGCATCCTATAAAAGAATTTAAGGGGTGCACTAGAAAATATTTAATACAATAAAAGCAATAAAGGAAGAACAGAAATACAAAAAAAAGCATGATATAAATCCAAATAAAATGTCAACACATATGTTGAAAGTAAAAACATTTGACAAACATATATTGGAATGGCCATAATCCAAATAATTGGCAATACCTGTTGCTGGTTAGGATGCAATAGGAACTCTCATTCACTGCTGGTAGGTACGTGGAGGCAGACTCATTGGAAGACAGTTTGGCAGTTTCTTATGAAGTTAAACATAGTCTTATCTTATAAGCCAGCAATGTGCTCGTAGGTATTTACCCAACTGATCTGAAGACTTAGGTCACAAAAAAACCTGCACATGAATGTTTATAGGAGCTGTATTTATAATGGTCAAAAGCTGAAAGCAACCAAAATGTCCTTTAATAGGTGAATGGATAAACTGTGGAATGAAATGTTATTCAGTGATAAAAAGACATGAAGCCATAAAAAGGCATGATAAATTTTAAATGCATACACTAAGTGAAATAAGTCATTTTTAAAAGGCTGCACACTCTATGATTCTAATATATGACCATCTGGAAAAGAGAAAACTAGAGACAGTAAAAAGATCAGAGTTGACAGGAGGTAGGAGTCCAGGGGAAGGTTCAATAGATGAAGTACAGGAAGTTTTTTAGGGTGTTGAAAGAATTTTTTGTGGTAATGTAATTGTGGATATGTGACACTATACATTTGTCAAAATTTTAGAGCCAAGAGAGTGAACTCTAATTATGCAAATATTAAAAAATCACTTAGGAGGTAGAGGAATCCCACGATTGAATCCAGTATGTGACAGTCCTGTCTCTGTTGTATGTCTTACAGATGTATGAAACAATCTCACTGAGGGGGCTTGGGTAAGAGGTACTGACCTAAGTACCTTTGGAAATGAGTGAAGTCTATAAAAATAGAGACAAAAGAAACTATGCATATGCACTGTCACTAGTTGATGAAGTTATTTCCCATGGGCATACAGCTTAACAATTCTGATACTGCTATTCTGGAATTGAACAGTTAAGTAAATTGATGTCAGATGATGGGAGCCAGATGTCAGGTGATGTCTCACTGTTACAATGATAAGTCATGTCGACAGTATGTATCCTTGATAAACAAAAAGAGAGGGCTAGAAGGATTCAAGTGGTAATGGACTAGAGTTGGAGACATTAGTATGAACTCATGTTAGGCTTAATATTAATATAGATGTTTATATACATAAATGTGTTTATGCGCAGGTTAGTACATATATTTCCTTGCTCTGTCATCTGAGCAGGCCTAGAAAAATAACACTCCAGTAGCAATTAGCACACTTAGTGCCGAGAGTTTGGTTTCTAATGACATTCACCAATGAAAGGAACCAGGGCTTCTTGGAGAACTGGTTGATTCTAGGACTAGGGCAGGAAATATAAAAAATGAACCTGGATCATCCTAGTGTCAGAAAGTAAGAAAGTGTTCAAAAGCAAGCTAACAAACAGACACCCACAGTGTTGGAGGTACATCTGAGGGACACAGAAGGTAAATGAAGGAACTCCCAATGGCCAAAGCTATAATAATTTAAGCAACAAAATTTGGAAAAGTACTATTGGACCATAACTCAAATTATAAAATAAGTATCCACGAGTGCATACTGATACAAATAAGTGATTTAATAAATATTAATTGGGGTTAAGAGACAGATCTCCCAATGCAGAAAAATTCCAAATAGTTTACACAGATATTCTGGCCTCAAAAAAATGGAGCATAACTCCCCACTCCTTAGGTTTGGGCTGTATAGAGTGACTTCCTTCCAAAGAGTACAGTATGAAAAAGAAAGAAAAAGAAGTAACTTTACAGTGGAAAAACCTGACATTTACTTCAGTCAGCTAAGCAAGGTCAACATCAACAATAAGTCATGTTGATAGTATATATACTTGATAAGGTGTGATGAAAATGGCACTTTACCTCTGTGGTTTTCCTCTCAAATGCACAACCCCAGTGTAATCACAAGGAAAACATAATAATGAAGGGACATTACAAAAGTACCTGGCCAGTACTCCTCAGATATGTCAAAGCCTTCAAAAACAAGGCAAGTCTGAGAAACTCTCATGTCAAGAGGAGACTAAGTAGACATGATAAGCAAAAGTAATGTGGCCTCCTGGATGGGATCCTGAATCAGTAAAGGACATTAGAGAAAAACTGAGGAGATTTGATTAAATAATGGACTTTAATTAATAATAGTGTATGAGTATTAGTTTATTAATTTTAATAAATGTACCATACTAATGTAAGATGTTAATAATAGGAAAAAATTCATGTGAGTTATGTGTAAACTCTGTATTTTACAATCTTTGTAATTTTTCTATACATCTAGAATGTTAAAAAATATTTTAAAAATGTATATATGTATCTATGTACCTGTGTGTGTATGTATCATGAAAGCAGTAACCATAAAAAAGTTATAGTGGCATGGGATACCTGGGTGGCTTAGTTGGTTGAGCATATGACTCTTGATTTCGGCTCAGGTCATGAGCTCACAGTTTGTGAGTTCAAGACCTGTGTTGGGCTCTAGGCAGACATTATGGAGCCTGTTTGGGATTCTCTCTCTCCCTCTCTCTCTGCCTCTCCCCCGCTCCCTCTCTCTCTCTTTCTCAAAATAAAATAATAAAATAAAATACATATATTTTTTAAGAAAGTTATAGTGGCTCTAATAATGTCAAATAAAATAGAAATTAAGACAAAAATATAATAGATAAAATGTGATATGTCCATAATGCTCATATAATGAAATATTATTCGGCAATAAAAGGGTATGAACTACTGATACCCACTACAACATAGATGAACCTCAAAAACATTATATTGATTGAAAAAAGCCAGATGTTAAAGATCTATTGTTATAGATTCCATTTATATCAAATGTCCAGAAAAGACAAACCTATAGATACAGCAAGTAGATTAGGGTTGCCTCAGGCTGGAAGTGGAAAAGTGGTTTGGCTGCAAGTAGGCATGAGGGATCTTTTTGGGGTGATGGAAATGTTCTAAAATGGGATTGTGGTGATGACTCTAAATTTAATTTTACTGAAAATTTTTGAATAGTATGTTTAATATGAGGGATTTTTTTTGGGGGGTGGACAGTGAATATTCTAAATTATATGTCACTAAAGCTGTTTAAAACATAAAGAAATTTAAATTTAGATAAGCTAATGATTAAAACACAGATTAATATCAATATTGGCCATTTCTATGGTCTATAATAATGCACATGATAGCCCTGGCATGGAAGCAGGCCAAGGAGCCAATTTAATCACAAGCTATGCTGCATTATGCTTAGGCAGGGTGCTGGCTTTGTTTTGTTTTGTCTTTTTAAATGTTGTAACAAAATTTTGCCCTACTTTCTAAGAACTTAAATTGCATTCCTTCTTCCTTTTTTCTTTGTAGTTGGAGAATTTGTGGCACATTGGCTGAACAAAACACAGTCTTGTTCATGTGACTCCTGCCGGAGTGATGTGGAATTATGCTCTTGGACACGGTCAGCACTTAAAGGCCCTTCCTTCTCAATGTGCAGAGAAAGCTGTTTCCAAGCTCTTCCTCACCAGCCATCGGGGCCTCCTGGTCTTTGCTGGGAATCTGGGAGGCAGACATAACAGCTAGACAATCTCAAGGATGGCTAGAATTCTGTCCCTTCTGGCTTACCAAAGGGTGAGTAGGTCCTTCCAAGTGTAGGATAGTCACTTTCAACTAGCCCACAGATCCACTGTGGAAGCAAACCTCAAGAGCAGGAAAGCCTGTACAAAGAGGTAATTCATACACAAGTGTGGTCCTGTGGTAGTTGGTAGACCCTCAATGGGACATATAAGTTTATACCAGCCTGAACCGAGTTATGAGAAAGTTAAAATCATCACCATCATCATTAGTGATACAAAGATGGTAGGAAAGAAGAGAGCTGTTCTGAATTATTCTTGTTTCCTAGCACTTTGTGAGTTGTCCTATCTCTTGTATATACTTCTTCATTCTGTCATGTCTCTCTTCCACTTGGGGAAATCTTTTACCACCATCAAGATTCAACTCAAATGTTCATTCTTTCCAGGAGCTTTACTTAACTCCCTTCACTTGAGTGAGGTACACTCTCCTTTGTATGCCTTGGGGCTTGGTGCCCATCTTGGTTTTTGTCTTCCTCATACTGTATTATAATCATGTGCCTTCCTGTTCTCAGCCTTAGATGAAGAATATCTTGAGGGTCTCAGTTGAACTGTTGATTCATCTCTACATCCCAAGTTCATAGTACAGTGGCTGGCATGGAGAAGGCTCATAATAAATATTTCGTTAATGAACAAGGAATGACTAAAAGAAGAATGAAGAGAGACCAGCCTCCAGAGGAAACTTTGAAGTTTCCTGTCACCCTATTCCTGCATCCCTAAGTTGGCCTGGGTTGCCACACCCTTTGTGGGATCTGTGCTATTTCTAGCCCATTTTTTAAAAACATTTTTATTATAGGTTGAAACATGCAACTTTGAAAATTGTCTTTCAAGTTCATGGCCTTCAACCCTAGAATTAGGTTGCAAATATGAGTCTTTGGTTGCTAGTAATGAAAAAAAGATTGAATAGGGAGAACTTTCCATGGGAAGGACATATAATAATGTTACAAAGAGCAGTCTTTATAACATTGCAAGGGAATATCAAATTTTTTTCCAAATGCTTTACAAAGATGTTGGGTAAGAGGGTGAACTTAGGCCTCACCAATTCTTTTTCTATGGTTCTACTTATTGACTTGCAAAGAGGCCACATTGCATTGCTCTTAGCCAAGATAAGCACTTAAAAAATGCAATGGTTCATGTCCTGTCTCCCATATTTGTGAACCAAGCTCATTTTATATTTCCTTCTTCTTTCTGAGCAAAGAATTTTACCGAGATAAACAGATACATAGCATGTGCTGAAACCTCCTGCAATGCACCTCTTTCACAAACTTGATCTCCCTTTCTCCTATCATACAAACCTCTTCTAGAAATATACTTGTTCCACTGTTAGTGTTCCCTGGAAAGCAGTCCTACCCCAAATTCAACGCATACCCAGATATTCTTGGAAAATTCTTGTTGTCTTGTAGCTGATTAGGTTTGACTGGTAGTGTTTGTTTGCTTATTTCTTTGTTTTAGCATATAGGGTTTTGTTAAAGGGTGTTAAAATTTAGCCTCCCTTAGTGTATCAATTCAGGGTAAATCCACACTTCCTCCATGCTGTCACATAAAAACTTAATGCAGTGTAGACTCTTGTGTGTGTGACTGTTTCTTCCATGACCTTGAAGGTAGAGACTGGGTCTAGTTCCCTTCCTTATCCCTACAGCCTAATTCTGAGCTTGATATTGAAAAGGTACTTGATAAATGTGACTTTTAACTTTTGCCCTTAGAAGCACAACATAACTGTGTTTAACACCTGTAGGGCCAATGTTCGCAGAAGGATGAAAAGTTGGGGATGTTTGGGCAGCATTTGAGAATTCATGGTGGACAGGAAGATCTCTCAAATGAGGAAAGGCAAGGAAGCTAGTGGAAGACAGTTAAATGGGGCAGAGGGACTAGAACAGGGGAATAGAGAAAGGATCACTATCTGTCAGGCTGGGCTTGTCCTCCCTACCTGCCCTCAGCTCCAGGACCCGTTGAACTTCTTTGGATTTTTCTTTGTAGTCCCACCTGCTCCAATTCTGGCCAGGAGAGTTGCAGTGCAGGATGAGTAATTGTAAGCAGGTGGAGAACAGTAACTGAATGTAAAGTTTAGCAATTTATTTAGCCAAGAATTTCAAAGTTATGTTAAAATGTCAGGCTGCACTATAATATTTCATTGCTCAAGGAGTAGACCTTCTAAATGACTAATCATCTCTCCCCTGTAAAATGCAGTATGCTCTAGTGGAAACATCCCATGAGCAGCCTGGTGTTCCATTTCTCCAAGGTCTGCCAGAATTGCTGCTGGGCTGGTTTGGAGGATTGGCTGGGTTGGGCTAAGGTTAAGCCAAGAAGATTTTTTTTTCAAAGTAAGTGGCATTTGGGGGTAACTGCTGTGTGTTCCCAAACAACAGATGATGAAGACAAAGAGATGTGATCGTAAAAGTATGTGACCTCAAAGGTATCTAATTTTGGTTTTTTGTCAGATTCTTACTTGTCAAAATAGTCCAGAGAATGTCAACCAAAGGTTATGTTGGAAGAAAAATTACAATTTGCCATTTTTTTTAACTTCAGTTTTTTAAGAAGTAGGAAATAAACAGTGGTTAGACTACAGGTGTCTTTTTGTTTAATTGTGAAAACATTTTTGGAATATCTTAAATGCCTTCCGAATTTTGGTGGTTAATATTTAAAGTATAAATATGGAAGTGAAAAAAGAACCTTGCCTATTGGGCAAAATGCGAAATTTTGAACTCTTCAATTCAGTTCCGAGTGTACCATCTGTATATCTGTACCCAAGTGCTTGGCATGTAGTGAGAGTTCATAAACATTTGGCGAATGAGTGGGGAAGCTAAAAACCAACTGCATTATGCAATCCTGCTCTGCTATTTCAGTTGGAAGCAGCTAGTTGGTTATACCTAATGGGACCTCAGCATTTTGATTTCGTTTGCTATAAAAGTAGAGTGAGAAGGCAGGCACAACTTTAAACCACCTATTCTCAATAACAAGAAGTCTATTTTATTAGAAATGTGTGTGTGTACATGTGTTTGCAGCAAAAGCTTACAATGTAACAGAACCAGCTTTCTGAAAATTGACCATGCAATCTTTTGTAATCAGTATTCATGCACTTGTAGTCATTACAAATGGGTGGGCAGATAGCTCCAAGATTCTATAAGGCCACAGTGATTTAATGAAACTAATAGTGGTATTATTTTGTATTTTTCTTGATTGAAAAGTCATATATTTTTTAATTGTACAAAATGAAAAAGCAGAAAGAAATGAAAACTCAGAGTCACTACTATTGATATGTTTTTAGAGTATTTTTAGTGCAAGGATATGTAACAGGCAGAATTCCAAGATGGAGTTATTCTTGTGATTATGTGATGTTACCTAGAAAAAGGAATTTTACAGAGGTAGTTAAGTTACTAATCAGTTGACCTTAAAATAAGGAGATTATTCAGGTGAGCCTAACCTAATGACATGAACCATTTAAAAACAAAATTTTCGCTCCCTAGTTGAAGAAGCGAAAGTCAGAGATTTAAAACATGAGAGGAATTCAACATTCTAGCCAACATTGCTGGCTTGAAGATGGAGAGATCCACAAGTTGAAGAATGTGAATGATGAGGCATCTGAGTGACTCAGTCAGTTTAGCATCCAACTCTTGGTTTTGGTTCAGGTCATGATCCAATGGTTTGTGAGATTGAGTCCCGCATTGTGCTTTGCACTGACAGCTCAGAACCTACTTGAGATTTTCTTCTTCCCTCTCTCTGCCCCAACTCACGCACACACTCTTTCTCTCTCAAAATAAATAAATATATATTTTTTAAAAGAATGTGAGTGGGGCATCTAAGTGGCTCAGTCTGTTAAGCATCTGACTTTGGCTCAGGTCATGATCTTATGGTTTGTGAGTTCGAGACCCCCGTGGGGCTCTGTGCTGACAGCTCAGAGCCTAGAGCCTGTTTCGGAGTCTGTGTGTCCATCTCTCTCTCTCATTCTGCCCCTACTCCACTCACACCCTGTCTATTTCTCTCTCAAAAATAAACATTAAAAAATTTAAAAAAATCAAGTATTAAAAAAAAGAATGTGAGTGACATCTAGGAGTTGAAAGTGACTCCTAGCCAACAGCCAGCAAGTGAATGGAGACCTCAGTCCTACAACCAGAAAGAACTGGATTCTTCTAACAACATGAACTTGAAAGCAAATTCTCCTACAGAGCCTCCAGCTTGGCTAACATCTTGTTTCAGTTTTTGAGATCCTAAGCAGAGGACATAGCTAAAGCAGAGGACATAGCTAAGACAGATCTAAACCAGAATCCTGACTCACAGAAACTGTGTGATTGTAAGGATAGGTTGTTTACGCTGCTAAGTTTGTGGTAGTTATGTTGCAATGAAAGACTAATACAGATTTTCCAGTACCTGGAAGTGGGGTACTGCTCTACAATAACAAATACCTGAAATCTGAAAGTAGCTTTGGAATCAGGTAATAGCTGGAGACTGGAAGAATTTTAAGGAATATAATAGAAGAAACCTAAAATTACTTTGAACAGACTGTTAGAAATATGGACACTGAAGATGCAGCTGGTGAAAGTTCGAAAGGAATTGAGCATTATGGCAAAAACTTAAATTGTTTTAGAGAAAGGCTGAATCACCACAAACAGACTGTTATTAGGAACTTGGGTTTTAAGAACAATGCTGGTGAAGACTCAGAAGGAAGTACAAAGCATTTTATTGGAACTGGAGGAAGGAGGAAAATCCTTATGTGGTGGCAGAAAGCTTAGAAAAATTGTGACCTCTAGTTATGTCAAAAGCAGAATTTTGTACAAACTTGGATATAATAGCTAAGGAAATTTCCAAGCAAAGTGTTGAAGGAGTTGGTTTGTTTCTTCTTGCTGCTTATACTAAAATCTAAGAAAAAAGAAGTAATTTATTTTTTGTTAAGTTTTTATTTTAATTCTAGTTAGTTCACATACGTGTTATATTAGTTTCAGGTGTACAGTAGAGTAATTCAACAGTTCCATACATTACCTTGTGCTCATCACAACAGGTGCACTTCTTAACTGAAAAAAGAAATATTTTGAAGGAAAAAAAAATCCTGGTAAACATAAAATACTGGATAATTTTGAAAAGTTTCAACCATTCCAGATGGTAAAAGATTCTAAATGTCAGAAGTGGCTTCTGAAAACATGAAATAGAGGGCTGTGTGATTATTCAGCTTTTTGTCAAAACAACAGAAAGGCCAATAGGTCAAGTATTCAGTCATACATAAGGCTATTCTAGGAGATTAAGGGTGTGATGCATGGCTCCCATCAGTCAAACCACAGGGTGTCTGAGAAGCTTTAGGGGTATTATCCCTAAGCTATCTGAGCAGAAAACAGAGATAGAGAAGAGACACCTCAAAAAGATTTGTGGGTGTGGCTTTTGTTTAATGGTGTGAAACTGTGAAATTCATGCAAGGATAATATAATGGGTTGAATAATTCCCCCCAAATTCATGTTTACCTAAAATCTGTGAATGTGACCTTATTTGGAAATGTAATCAAGCTAAAATGAGGTCAGGATTAGCATAGACCCTAATCTAATGACTGGTGTCCTCATAAGAAGAAGAAAATTTGGACAGTATTCTAAGGATTCTGGCAGCATTCTAAGCTAGCCCTTGATCTCTGCCCTGTGGTGTTACTTTCTGATTATGTTGCACTGGAATAGATATTTTATAGATATAATTAAGGTTATTAATCAGTTGACCTTAAGAGAGTGAGGTTATCCAGGTGGGTCTGTCCTACTCACATACACCTTTTTAAAACAAGGGAGTTTTTCTCTGAGTGGTTGGAGAAGCAGAAGTCAGAGATTCAAAGCATGAGAATTCAACATACCATTGGTGGCTTGAAGACAGAGGGAGCCATATGTTGAGGGTTGTGAGCAGCCTCTAGAGTTGACAGTGACCCCTGGCCAACAGTCCTCAGTAAGAAGATGGAGACATGAGTGCTACAACCACAAGAACTAGATTCTTCCAACAACCTGAATGGGCTTGGAAGCAGATTCTTCCCTAGAACCTCCTCATGAGAACACAGCTCAGCTAACATCTTGATTGCACTCAATCTTTGAGATCCTCAACAGAGGGCCCACCTAAAGTGTATTGGACAGCTGACCCATGGAAATTATGAGATATCAATTTGTGTTGTTTATAGTTATAAGTTTGTGGTGATTTCTTACACAACAATAGAAATAATTACACACACACACACACACACACACATACGCTCTTAAGCAAATGAGATCACATTTTTAGTAAACCATATAAAATCAGTCTAGCCAGAGGTTTATAGAACAATCTTGTAGGTCACTGATTATGTGAATTTTCATAGTACACATACAATTCTAAAAATTTTTAAAAAGTCCATAACAAAGAGGGGTAACTCTAGGTTTAAGCTCTTTAATGCTTTATCCCTTTGGGAGATTCTGTCAGGAGTATACATACCTGGATAGCATGTATTCTCAGATTGTTGAGCTCTCAGACCAAATGACTTCTATAAATGATCATTGGGCACCTTGTACGCACTACTTGACATTGGGTTAGCACTGAGGATTGAATAATAAATATTTCTTGCTCTTCAGGGGCTTTATGTTGGATGAGGGAAATAAGTAAATATATAGGGTAATATGGTGTATTAACTATTGTAATTGAGCAATACAGGAATGCATATGAAGATTACTTAATCCCAACCTGAGAGTGGGGTGGTGATAGGAAATTCTCCAGATCTGAGGAGCAAGGAAGTGACAACCAAATTGGCATATAGTGTTTATGCATATACAGGTGTGCAGAAATGGGTGGTGTGCATGTGTGTGTGTGTGTGTGTGTGTGTGTGTATGTGTGTGTGTGTGTGTTTGAGCTCAGGAAATACATATAAAATATATCTGAAAGTATGAGAGCATTTCATAGACCTACAAGTATTTCAGTGTATCTGGAGCTAGAATGCAAGGGTCATGTGGCCAGGGGGAGATGAAGAGGTCCATACAGACTGCTTATAAAGGGTCTTGTATACTAATGTGAACTTTATCTTGATAATGGTGGGAAAAATCATTTAAAATATTAAGCATAAGATGTTACCAAGTTTTCCTTTTAGAAAAACTGCAGTGTAGAGATGAATTACAGGGGAGCAAGACCAAATTACAGGGCTATCAGACCAAACTCTTCCAGACTGGAGGTATATGAACTGAGTGATGGTGGGAATGAAGAGGAGTGCATGGCCTTGAGAGATAAGAGAGACTAAATGATCAGCATGTGTTTGCTTGGACTTGGGCTATGAAGAAGGGGAAGAACAAAGGTTCATATTCAGGTTTCAGGATTTTGAGGTTAGGTGACTGGCTGCACCAGTCAACAAGTTGGGAAGCCAGAGGAGGATCAGTATTGAGGAGGAGATGAGCTCAGTTTTGGACACACTAAGTTTGAAGAGTATGTGAGATAGCCAAAGGGAAATGTCAAGTAGGAACTTGCTCATATTGTTTCATAGGTTGCAAGAGACAAATCTCAGCTGGATAGAGGTTTGGACAGTTGGGCGCAATGAAATTACCATCAGGGTAGGGAGTTGGAATTGTTGGCAAGAGAAGGGCTAAAGTGATAAAAAGCTATACTATTTTTCTGTAAAACCAGGATAATAATTTATCTGTAGTAATACATTAGGAGACAGTCAAGCTGGAGGCTGATACATAAATGTACATGTTATAAGAGCAAAGGATACATGCTAAGCAAAGGATTTTCAGATATCTCACCCAAGATCTGGGAGGTGAGTATAGCTTCTCAGGTTTCCTTAGTTCTTCACAGAACAACTGCCTACATTGGTGGTGATCATGTTTCACTTTACCAGGATGAGGTCCTGCCAGGTTGCAGGAAGCCCCGAGTAGGGGCTTACCAAGTCTCTTATATTCTAAAATATGTCACACCTAGAATCCAGTATAATTACCTTATAAGGCTCAGGAAACCTCCTTTAGCAAGCCTGTAATTAATCAGATAGTTTCCAGGTACAGTTCCTCACTAAGCCATCAGTGCCATCTTGCTACGTTGTCCTAGGTTTTAGAATGATGGCAAGGCATCTAATGTGTACAGTTGCATTGTAATAAGGAGCAGTGTCTACATATTCAATTGAAGAACTAGAAAGGGCTTAGCATGGAAGTCTTGACTGAGGCCCTCAATGCCTAGTTCACAGAGTAGTCCTGAGAATGATGGAAGGCAAGGAAATGCTTAGGACTCAAAAAAGTTGTTACTCTTGTAAATTGGTCTTACTTACTTATTGCTATTACTACTTCTGTGGCAACTATTATTGCAAAAGAAGTGAACACAAGAGGGACTGACATTGGGAGAAAGAGGGAGGTGTGTGTGGAAATCATGATGAGGTTGAATAATAGAATGGTAGTAACCAAATGAGAGAAGCAGAAGGTTGCAAAGAGCCAAGTTGTTTGAATTCAAGCTTTATGAAAGGAAATAGTTCTAAATAATGGTAGTACTATAACAATCTTGGGTGGACATGGGAGTACGAGATATGAGATTGAAAGGTGGGAGAAGGAGATGTGAGATGAGGGTCATCAGCACTAAGGAGATCAAAGAAGCCACAGGCTGGGGTGTCCGGTAGGTCATCCATGGGATTGTGGAGCTCTCCTGGGATGACAGCATGACTTGGATTAGAGGAGACAAGTGTAAGTGCTAATATCTTTGATATAAGAAGGAAATACTAGAGCTATGTTGGTAGGATCCCCATGCCTAACATTGTTTCTGAATCATGTGGTTTTAGCAGAGCTATTATGCACACTACTTATACCCTTGGCAGAGAGTTCTCTCTATCCTCTAACTTCAGGACGTGACTCAATTGGGCCAGTTTCCAGAGAGCTGCTGCGATAGTGTAGGGCCTGAGCTGGCTGGCTAAAGCACATCTGATGTGCTGCGCCCATTCTTCCAGTCCCGTCAAACTGCCCTGCTTCCAGGAAGAAAGACCCCTTAGAGCTACTTGCCTGAACATCACGAGATCTGTTCTCATTCTAATTTAGAATGCAGGGGCTTGTGTGATGACTCATACATTTGAAAAGCCCAAATTAAGTAGGGGTGATCTCAACCATGATTCACTGATGAAAACTGGAAAGTGATTCATCTCCTTTATGTGCTTGTCCTTGGGAGTCACAAGGCGTAGAGGTCTTTCTTCTGGAGAACACACCGCACTCAAGGAAAGACATTAGGCCCTCCTGTGGCGGTATTTTAGTAATGACATGGAGTCATTCACTACATTTTCTTACAAGGCCATTTGTTTTGGTTCATTTTATTCCCATCTCTAATCTGTAAGGTGTTCTTGAGCTGTAGTGACTCATTGCTAATAAATTAGGGAAGGCAATGATGCTTTCAGGCCAAAGGTGGGGGATCCACTTAGTAAATCATTGGTGCAGAGTCATGACTCGGAAATGTGGAGAGACCATTGTATCTTTCACATTATCTATTTTTTATCAAGCGGTAAGTTTTTTTCTTAGAAGAATAACTAGGCTTAAATAAATTTATAAGATCTTAAGAGAAAATATTAATAAAAATAATTAAAAGTAAAAATGACTTCTATTATAACAAATAAACCAAGAGATTAATCACTCTTGTATACCAGAAATAGCATTGTATGGAATTAAAGTTAATACTCAAAAGATCTATCTGAAAAAGAAAAGACCATATAATTTGACCACAGTAAATAATTATTTGTGCACCTACTATGTGCCCAATCACTGTGCTGACTAAGACTAGGTAGGAACTCTTCCTATGTGCTTCCTCAGCACCTTGTACTAACACTCACTGTGGCTTTTGTAAATGATCAATTCCAATGACATCTGATATACCTGTGATTTCCATCCAGGTCTGTGAATGCTTATAGCTAACATTTATACTGGATTATTTTGTGCCAGGCACTGGGTCTAAGCATTAAATATGTATTAACTTATTTAATCTTTGCAGCAACCCTAGGAAGTAACTACTTATTATTATCCCTATTTTTAAATACAAATAAACTGAAACACAGAGACATCAACTTGTTGCCCATGGTCACCCAGCATAAGACTGGGGGAGCAAGGATTCAAACCCAGGTAGAATCGCTGGAGTCCATGTTCTTCATCATCATCACTCTCCTCTATGCCTCTCTCTAAGTCTCTTTCTTGCCCGTCTTCACATCCTTGGGTGTACTGGGTGTCATGTCTGGCCACTCAATTTCATGTTTGCCCCACTTTGGACTATTCTTTACACAGCTACCAGAATAATGTTTTAAAACCATTAGATCAAGTTACTATCTTCGTCAAAACCCCAAGTGACTCCCCATCTCACTTAGAATAAAATCCAAACTCCTACAAGGTCCTACATAATCTGGCTACTGCCTACACAACCTCATGTTTACCATTTCCAGCCTTGCTCACTCTCTTCCACCTACATTGTTCTTTTTGCTGCCCCTAGAATACAGTGATACCTTCCTACCTCAGGAGCTGGAACATTGCTCTTCTCTCTGCCAGCAAGATTATTTAACTGGCTTTTTCTTTCTTCATTGATGTATCTTCTCAAGTATCATCTTCTGGAAGGGGCTTTATATGACTCCCCCTATCTACTACAGCCCACTCACTGTCAGTCACTGACTTGCCCTTACCCAATTTTATAGCACTTAATAATTAGCTGAAATTTTTTAATGTGCTCTTTTTTTAAAGTTTATTTATTTATTCTGAGAGAGAGAGAGAGAGAGTGCGGGGGCAGGGGCAGAAAAAGGAGACAAGAGAATTCCAAGCAGGTTCTCTGCTGATCGCATGGAGCCCAACACAGGGCTCAAATTCAGGAAGCATGAGATCATGAGCTGAGCCAAAATTAAGAATGGGATACTTAACTGACTGAGCCACCCAGGGGCCCCTCATTAGCCGAAATTTTACAAGACAATGCCACCTTCATGATCATAGGCAATTTACTGTGTTGTTCACTATTGTACCTTGAGCACTGAGAACAAGTGCTTGGTTCCTAGTAGGAACCCAATAAATTATTTGTTGAATGACTACTTACCTAGTAATAGGTATGAATTTTCTTTTAAATGAGTGAGTAAATACATGTAGTCTTGTAGATGAAACACAGGTAATTTTAATACAATGTGAAAATGTTTATGAGTGCATAGATGAGGGATTCCCAAGTATTTCTGGAGAGAATGGACTGAGCTAAGTCTTGACAAAACAGTAGGAGTTACTTAGGCTTAGAATGGGTGGAAAGGACCTTCCAGGGAAAGGAAAAAAGATGCAAAGATTTGAAAGTGTGAAACAAATACTATGTAGAAGGAATTACAAGTAGTTGGTGTCTTAATATTAGAGCAATAAATTGTAAGCTATGAAGAAACAGAAATGATCCTGGAAATATAAACAGGGGCTACTTCATCTTTCTTCAACACTGAAATAAAAATGTAAAAAACTACAATCAACTGGGGCATTTGGGTGGCTCAGTCACTTAAGAATCCAACTCTTGATCTCAGCTCAGGTCTTGATATCAGGGTCATGAGTTCAAGCCCTGTGTTGGGCTTCATGCTGGGCATGAAGCCTAATTAAACAAAACAAAACAAAACAAAATAAGACAAAGCAAACTCCTACAATCAATGAAACAAAGTCATCTTGTACTTACAAAATAATGGAATATATCAGTTGAAAAGTTATCACTATTCTCATTCATCCTTTCTTTAAATTATTTTTTTAACCTAGGTACTCAGAGTTACTGATAGCATGCAAAGAAAGGAAAAGGACCTCCTGAGATACAAGGGCAATAGTCACAAGCTGTGAGTGAAGAAGCAACTCAGGTCACTTCTGGATAATAAAGACTTTCTGGGGCAAACCATGAGCAAGCTCTGACTTACCCTAGGGCTCTGTCCAGCACGCAGGCATCTTGATGGGTGAAATATGGGACTGTCTCTCTTCCCCATTCTTCTTTCACTGAGAAAAGAGAAGCAAATTCTTTATTTCCTTATTTTTGTTGATTTCTCACACTAGAATATAAGCTTCTTTTTAAAAAAAAATTTAATGTTTGTTTTTGAGAGAGAGAGACAGAGCATGAGGGGAGGAGGGGCAGAAAGAGAAGGAGACACAGAATCCAAAACAGGCTCCAGGCTCTGAGCTGTCAGCACAAAGCCTGACATGGGGCTCAAACCCACAAACTGGGAGATCATGACCTGAGCCGAAGCTGGATGCTTAACCGACTGAGCCACCCAGGTGCCCCTAGAATATAAGCTTCTTGAGGGCAGGGACTCTACATATCTTGTTTATCACTGCATCCCCACTACCTAGAACTAAATGAACACTTGTTGAATGACCATATGGATATCCAAATGAAGACATATAGTTGGCATTTGCATACATGGGTCCAGAGACTAGAAGATAAATAAAATTTATTTATGTTGTGATGGTCCCTAACATTGCTAGTAGTTATGTGGATTAATTGTATATATGGACCTTGTAATTATCCATAAAGGAGGCAGAAGTTAAAAACAAGGGAGACCTAAGCCAAATGTCAAAAAGTTCAGTGAATGAGGCAGAGTAGTAGCTGGGATGTCTGTAAACAATAGCAATAATTGGGATAGAAAGTAGTATAGACAGGTATCAAAATGGTAGGTGATTTAGCCTGAGCATGGAAAAATAATAATCTTTTTTTAAAGTTTATTTATTATTTGAGAGAGTACACACGTTCATGTGGGGGAGGGGCAGCGAGAGAGGGAGAGAGATAATCCCAAATAGGCTCTGCACTTTTAGCCCGCTTTCAGCCCAGAGCCCAGTGCAGGGCTTGATCTCTTGAACTGTGAGATCATGACCTAAGCCAAAATCAAAAGTCGATGCTTAACCACTGAGCCACCCAGGAGCCCCTGGAAAAGTAATGATCTATAAAAGAATGTAGAAGAACCATCCTTCTCCCCACTCTCATGTGCTACCTGGACTCTGTGGTACTTGGAATTTGAAAAAATAGCCTTGAGGGGGCTGAGGGGAAGACAAATTCTCATGGGGGATTCCAAGTTTCTGGTAAGACTAGGCAGAGGAGCATTGTATAACTAGATTGAGAATACGAAAAGGATTGTTCAAGGAACTCAAGAGTTCTATAGAGCCCTGAGCAGCTATGGGAAGAAGAATCACAAGTGAGGAAGGAGTATAGGATAGTATGTAAAAGGTAGCATGTAAGGGAATAGTGGACTAAAGAAGCTTGCATTTTGCCTAATTACCAAAGACAGCAGAGATGAGGGGCACAGTTACATTGACTGTTCTTGAGGACTTATTCTTAATCTGCAACTATCTCCCACAATGTTAATTCATTCCACAGGTATTCATCGATAATTTTCCAGTCATGCTGTAGTCAATGTGAATACACAGGAGAGTAAAATGGCTCTGGCCCCCTTTCTGGTGTATGCTATAGTCTAGCAGAACAGATGGATTTAAACATAGATATTTATATAATCGCAAATGTAACAGACCCAATGAAAAAATATGTAGAGTACAGTGAGAATTTATAATTAAGAAATCTACCTTAACCTAGAGATTCAGGGAAATCTATTCCTAAAAGATGAGCAATAATAAATCAGATTATAAGGGTAGACAAGGGCAAAGGAATTGAGGTAAGAAGGAGGAGATGCCTGGAACTGTATTACATAGATAGTGTTCTCTAAAATGTAGCACTAGGTAAAGCATTAGTACTCTATTATATATCATAACATGGGAAAGTGTTTTGTGTCATATATGGCATTAGGTTAAGTCCCTAGTGCAAACATTGAAAGTGATTTCAAGTGCTGTTGTCATTTATACATTTTCAATAGGTTGGCTTTGACATTTTCCTTCAACACAATAGGTCTGTCTTTCTGACTGATACAGAAAATTGAAAGAATTATTTAGCTTTTAATTGAATTTAATCAGCAATCTACTGCCTGTAAAATATTGTAGAAAACACAAGGATAGTCCATGAGCTCAATGAGGTTACAATGTTAATAAGAATGCAATATACAAAAATAATAAAAGAAGACTGATAATATAATAGATGTTACAAAATAGTAACATCTGTATAAATGAAAGGTATAAACAAGAGGCACCCTGGAGTTACAGGATGGTGACAATACTGTCTCCTGGAGTTGTCTGAGAATGCCTTATAATGGATTTGGAGCTCAGAAATAGCCTTTGAAATATCTCTGAAGAGGGTCTATAGCTAGATATTTTGATTTTGAAGTAAACTTCATTTTTTAAATTATTTATTTTTGAGAGAGAGAGAGAGAGAGAGAGAGAGAGAGAGAGTATGGGCAGGGGAGGGGCAGAGAGAGAGGGAGACAGAGGATCCCAAGCAAGCTCTGCACTGAGAGTAGAGAGTATGACATGGGACTGGAACCCACGAGCCATGAGATCATGACCCAAGATGAAGTTGGATGTTCAACTTACTGAGCCATCCAGGTGCCCTTAAAGTAAACTTCTTAGAGTTTGTATTAGTTAGGATCATTTCATTTGCAAAACAATCAAACAAACAAAACCAGAAAATATAACCCAAAGTGGCTTAAATGAGAAAGGAAATATATTGACTCACAGAGCTAAAAATTCCACTAGTAATGTAGACAGCAAGCATTTGATCAAGGACCTGGTTATATTCTCTTCTATCTTGGCTTTAATCTTTGTTCTCTGACTGTTTATCTGGATGGTTGCTAGATGACCATTCTCTGTAACAAGGGCTACATGCCTCTTTGTTCACATCAGAGCTAGAGAGCAAGTCTCTTCTAGAAGAGTCCTGAGCTTTGCTCTAAGAAGGTCATCTTATGTCATAGCACTATGGCCACAGAGATATTATTATTATTATTATTATTAAAGTGGACTCCACACCCAGTGTAAGCCTTGAACTCACAACCCTGAGATCAAGAGTCGGGTGCTTTACTGATTGAGCCACCCACGCATACCAGCCATGGAGATATTCTATAACTGGTTGTCTCAGATTTGGGTTGCATCCTTACTCCTGTACTAAACAGCAAGGCAAGGAGGATTAGAAATTATGTATTAAAAATTACTGAAGCTAGTTGACTATGTGACAATTAAGTTCATTTCAAAATGACCTATAACTTCAAGCAGTAGCAATCTACAAACCAGTAATTTTGAACATTGGCTATTTGTCCAGGCCTTTGCTATTTTTGTTATTCTCAGATTTAGTTCTATTCAATAGATATGTATTTAGTGTCCGTTATGGCATTGTGCTAGGTGCTGGAGGATGTGATATTAAGATGAATCGGCTTTTATCCCCACCTAAAAGAAGTGTATAGTATGGGTAGGGGAATGCAATTAATGTAAGAGTCATGATCGTGGGAAGCAGAGAGTGCTGTGGGAGCAAAGAGGGGAGCCACCCAGGTCAGACGCTGGACTGTTCTCAGAAGGAGGGCCCAGGATTGGAATAAAAAGAGCATGTGTAATAGATTTTCCTGCTCCTTATTAGTGTGGCTTTCTAAATGTTTATCACCTGGAAATTGATAAAGAATTTGAACTACTGATACATTCAATTGTATGGATAAATTTTGCAGACATGTTATTGAAAGAAATCAGACACAAAAGAATACTAGCTACATGATTTCTTTCACATGAAATTCAAGAATAGGTGAAACTAATCTGTGATGACAGGAATTACCATATCTTAATTCTGGCAGTAATTACATGATATTATATATATATATATATAAATCAGTAAATTGCTTAAGTAATATTAATGCACTTTATATGCTTTAGAGTGTGTTATATCTCCATGAAAATAAAATTAAAGTAAAAGAAAAAAAAGAAAACAAATTTTACTAGATAGTGCATGACTGTCCACCAAAATATTGTACAAATATACACCCCATCATTAGTAAAGAAGAGTGCAAAGTTCTTCCCATCTTCACCAACACTGGATATTTTTAGTTCTTTTATTTTCCAAACTTTCAAGTGAAGAACAGCCTGCTTAAGATTCTCTTTCTCCTTCTTTCTCTGCCCCTCTCCTGCTCACATGCCTGCTCTGTCTCTCTCAAAATAAATAAATAAACATTAAAAAAAAAACAAAACCTGGTCCTTCTTCATAATGCTCAGATTATATTTGCTCAGTCTCCACAAGAATAGCCTTTCAAAACTTGATACCTGGTGTCAACTTATTTTAATGAAGAATATGCCTATTTATAATTCTTCCAGAAATAGAGGGGAGGACCAGTTGCACTACATCCTTGCCAGCACTGGGTGTTATCATGTTTTTAGAAGTTTTATTTTACTGTTTTGTAAGAGAGAGACAGCGTGAGCAGGGGAGGGTCAGAGAGAGAGAGAGAGACGGAGACACAGAATCTGAAGACAGGCTCCAGGCTCTGAGCTAGCTGTCAGCACAGAGCCTGAGCACAGAGCCTGACGCGGGGCTCGAATCCATAAACTGTGAGATCATGACCTGAGCCAAAGTCGGACGCTTAACCGACTGCCCCACCCAGGTACCCCTCATTCTGCATTCTTGGTAAGAAAGGAGATGAAAAACAAATTCGTTTTTCTCAAAAGATGGTATTCAAAACCCAGGGTAAACTGTAGGCTATTCCTGTGGAGACTGAGCAATTATAATCTGAGCATTATGGAGAAGGATCAGGTTTTTTTTAATGTTTGTTTACTTATTTTGAGAGAGAGAGAGAGAAAGTGAGCATGTGAATGGGAGAAGGGCAGAGAAAGAGGGAGAAAGAGAATCCCAAGCAGGCTCTGTGCTGTCAGTCCAGAGCCCTAGGCAAGGCTGGGTCCCAGAAGCTGTGAGATCATGACCTGAGTCAAAATCAAGAGTTGGCCTCTCAATCAACTGAGCCACTCAGGCACCCTGAAGGATCAGTTTTTTGATCAATTCTTTCTGAGCATTATGTAATGACCATAACTTGGGTGGTCACCGTGGCTTAGGGACGTGACCCTGAGCATCTCAAACAAGATCCAGAAGATTGAAATCATACAAAGATCAGACCAATGGTTTAAGTAGTCATTCCAAGATGTTAGAAAAATACCAACAAACTGAAAGCACAATAAGCTAGAGAAAGAAAATAAATAATAAAAGCAGAAAATATTTAAATGGAAAACAAGTGTATAATAAAAAATCAATAGAGTAAAAAATTGTCTCTTTGTAAAAAGAATAATATTGGTAAGTATCAGATAATAATTATCAAGACAAAAAGTGAGAAGCTATAAAAATGAGAAAATGAAAAAGGGGATATTAAAAAGATCACAGAGATGCATTAGGAACAAATTCATGTCAGCAAATTTGAAATTTTAAATAAAATAGACAAATTTCTAGGAAAATAAAACTTACCAAAAGTAATGGGAGAGATACGAAGTCAAATAATTCTAAAAATAGTAAAGAAATTTTTAACCTTTCTAAAGAGAAAACTTCAAGTTCAAATAGCATCACCAGTGAGTTTTTCAAAATATGTAAAGGAAGAAATAATGTATATCACACAAGCTTTTCTAGAATATGGAGGAAAAAAAGAACTCCCACCTTTTTTTGGGTGAGATTTATATAACTTTAATAACAAAACCTGACAAGAGCTTGATAAACAAAAACCCCTTAAGCCAATCTTTTAAATTAAATCTAGATATAAAAATCCTAAATAAAATATTGGGGCACCAAATCCAGAATTTATAAAAAGAATAATAAAACCAACCAACCTGGGTTTATTTCCAATAATGCAAATTTAGAAAATCAATGGAATTCATCACATCAACATAAAATAGAAGATACATCATAAGTTGAAAGACACAGAAAAATGATTTAATAACAGCATCCATTTATAATAAAAACTCAGGAAATTTGAAATAGAAAGAAACATCCTTGATCTGATAAAGAGTATTTACCAAAACAAATAAACAAACAAACAAAAATCCTATTGAAAGCCACCACTCAGACTGTAAATAAAAATGTTTCATATCATTACTTTAGCCTCATACTGGTGGTTCTATCCAGCATAATAAAACAAGAAAAAAATATAAAGATTGGAAAGGAAGAAATAGGTTATTTTTAAAAAGTATTTTAAGGCAGTTTACTAAGTTATTTGAAATAAGGAATAAGTAAAATTGAAAGAAGTAAAAAGAAAATGGCAGAGAGGTAGGGTAGGGACATAAAATAGAACCGGCAATGAGTCCATAAAAGACATTTACCACAGCATCTTAAATATTTCCAATCACTGAGATGCACACCTGATTCTAACCATTCTAACAACCAGGAGCAAAAGGAATTCAAATCAATTTTACAAGTCACATAAGTTAAAGATAGCCCAGTTGTGCGGCACCTGGGTGGCTCAGTCAGTTAAGCGTCCAACTCCAACTCAGGCCATGATCTTACAGTTTGAGCCCTGGATCGGGCTCTATACTGACAGCTGAGCCTGGAGCCTGCTTCAGATTCTGTGTCTCCCTGTCTGTCTGTCCCTCCCCTGCTTGTTCTCTGTCTTTCTCTGTCCCTCAAAAATTAATAAACGTTAAAAAAAACAGTCCAGCTGTTCAAGAGAAACACAATTCTTTCATTTAGTTTTTTAATTTGTTTAATGTTTATTTATTTTTGAGAGAAAGAGCATGAGTGGGGAGGGGCAGAGAGAGAGGAAGACACAGAATCCAAAGCAGGTTCCAGGCTCCAAGCTGTCAGCCCAGAACCTGACACGGGGCCCCAATCCACAAATCGGGAGATTGTGACCTGAGCCGAAGTTGTATGCGTAACCAACTGAGACACCCAGGCAACCCAAGAGAAACACAGTTCTTTCTGGTACCAAGATCAGGTAGGATTTTCTTTTTCTTGATGTAAAATATGTACACAATATGTACTGTATATGTGTGAATGTATTTATTTTCTAATCTATGGACTTAAATTTTTGTCTATAATTTGATATCTTGAATTGTAGTTTTTCCTGTTCTTACTTTAATTTTGTTGCATTTAGAACTAGTGGTGATACTATTTTGCACCTACTGAAGAGGAAGCCTACAACCAGGTTAAAAATATTTTTCTCGCATTAAATTATACATATCTACCTGAAGAGCCTGTGGCATGTGATGGTCCTTTATATAGCCCCAAAGAGCTAAATGGACTGGCATGTCAAAACTTTGAATCTCATCTAGATCTTAAATTGGTAAGGGAAAAAGAGTAAATTTATTTCTAGATGGATTGCTTGGACAAGTGAGTAATCATTTTGCTAAAAATTATGGTGCATTTATTCCAAGTATTTAGATTAGTTATAAAATGTGGCACCAGAAGTAAAGCTTAGTGATAGTGAATAAGTATCCCTTTTATAAATTTTTATATTTAATCAGCTAGAGACTAACTTGAGTTAGAAGTCTGATATATTTTCAAGCTTAGTCCAATTTCATGGGATTTTATAGCTCCTGTGGAAATGTGATTTTTATCATTAAACTCTGTTAGTATATTTCAAACACATGGGCAAATGAAAATGTTAGAAATGTTTGAAAATCTGTGACTGTCTAGTTCCAGGATTCTATGAAAGTGGAGAATAATTAATGGTAGAAAGAAATCTTTGAAATGTAGAAGTTCTGAAAGAATTATCAAGCAGGGATAAAACCTTATGAAACAGAAAAACCATGGTTGTCACAAACAGCTTTTGGAATTCAATGATCCTGATTTTGAATCTCCTTTCAGCCACTTACAACTGTTGACCTTTAGTAAGTTATGTACTTGCTAGGTCTGTTTATCTATAAAATATGTACAATGATAACATCTATTTCATAAGATCATTGTAAGAATTTAATCAAATATTCATATAAATTGTCTGGTACCATGTTAAAAAATAATAGCTATTGTAATTGGTGGTTATGTAGGTACCAAAATTCTAAGGCAGAGGATTGCTATTATTTAATAGAGAAAGAAAGCTAATTTGACCATTAGCTTATTGTTTACCAAGATTTGTATCTTTTGGAGTGACTAAAATATATTTGTTAGGTAAATGAATGAATATCGGGATACAATGAGTTTTTAAACTGTTAATTAATCTATTGATTTATTCAGCAAATGATCATTGTGTACCTACTATGTGACACATGAACTTACTTGGCAGTGGGAAAGGCAGACATTAACTAAATTAAATTACACATAAATTTAAAACTATAACTAAATCTGCAAAAATCATAAAGGCTCTTAAATTAGTTGAGTTATGAATGCATAAGATCATGTCTCTTTTGTAGATTTTGAGCTAGTTAATAGATAGAAGTTGATCCATGATTTCAAGCCAGAATACAGAACAACACTTGAAACAGGTTTTGCTCATCTGCAAGGGTAAGATTTACTTTAGGAGCACAAGAGGACAAAGTCCCCTTTCCCCTAAGGCTGATGTTTTCAATGGTAATCTAGATCTAGGTCCTCTAAACCTCATTTTATCAACCATGTGAGAGGACTAAGGGTCTTTTTGGTTGAAAGAGAACTTCAAGTTAAGTTCCATTAGAGAGAATGCTATGATGTGAATATTAGTCCCATTCCCAGTTTTTGAGAGTGTTCTACAGTGGGAAACTTCTTTCAGCACCTAATCTTCAACAGCTCAAAGTAAAACTTAGGCTGCACTGAGTGCTATGCCAGTTGCTTTAAAATACTACACTTTCCTTATGTCAGGCAAATTCATTTTCTCCAGGGGAAGCTCATTTTTTAGTGCTTAAGTTAAAAATTTTCATGGTAATTAAGAGGCAAATTATACTGAATCATGTATCATCGTCATAGATATTTAAAGAATATCCACTGGGTATGTTTAAATATGCTGGCCACATCATGAATTTTGAGTTTCTAGAGAGGTGTGAGAACAACTGGTTTAATAAATCCAGTGTCATTAGTTAAATGTTTCATTGGTTATATTATTTTGGAGGGCCCCCCAAATCCTGTTGGATAAGGAATTAATGATTTTCCCTGATCCAGTGTTCCAGGAAATAACTGAAACAGATGCCATTAAAATAAACTGCAAACAAACTTTCAGATGACTATATAAATTTCCCCAACTAACATGGTAACACAAAAACATATATTGAATTCTTACTGTGTGCCAGGACCTGTTCTAAATGTTATATGTATGTTACTTTATTTAATAATCAGAATAATCCTATGAAGTAGATACCACAGTCACCTCATTTCAGGGATGAGACTAGGGCAAAGAATAGTTAAGTAACTTGCCAAGTCAGTAGTAGTGAGTGGTGAGGTTGGACTTCCAACCTAGTTAGTCTGACCTCGGAGACTGTGCTCTTAACCAGTATAATGCAGAAGTAGTAGTAGTAGTATAATATAGTAGAAGGAGGAGCAGGAGGAGGAAGGAGGGGAGGAAGAGGAGAATAATTAGAGGTAGAATTAGTAGAGTAGTAGCAGCTGCTGAATATTGAGGAGCCACAGAGCCGGTGGGTGAGAATGAAGACTGCAGCCAGTCTGCCTTGAACCAAACCTAGCTTCCATCCTAACGAGACCTTAGGCAAGTCTTTGTGCCTCCACTTTCTCATTGTGAAATAGCCATTGGGAAAAGATTAAATGATATAATACATGTACTTAGAATAGAGCCTGATACATGATAAGTGCTCAATAAATGTTAGCTGTTAATATTTATATTACTCCTAGTGCTATATACCCTCACAAAGGTTAGGAAAAACATGCATGAAGAATCTTTTATTATTTTTCTTTTCTCTTTGCTCATTTAAAAAATCCCATCACATGATCCTTTCTTAGTTTAGCATGCTTCTCTTTCTCCTCATCCTAGGATGAATGTTTTAGGACAATCTGATTTCCTGGTTTTTAGAGATTTATGCCTCACTGGTCTAGATATATTATAAATTTCTCCAGAGTGTAGTCAGCAACACATTGGAAATATTGAGTTTGGTAGATGATGAGACAAGCCAGTATTGGTGTAGTATAAATCTGAAAACTAGACATATATCCTGAGGGGACAGGCACACTTCTCTTAGGGGTATAAAAGGAGAGTTTTCTCAGCTAATTAGAGCAAGCAAGCCACCCACAAGGACACATAAAAATCAGAGTAAGGCAAAGAGAGTAGCTTCAGGGCTGTGCTTTGACCCTTGAGAAGAAAGGGTGGGGTAGAGAAAGGAGATTTTGATGAGAGCAGGTAATATGCCTGTTGAGACTAGGTTTCCTTGTTTACAAACAAACCAATAAGACTCGCTAGCCACATTTAAAGTGCTCAGTAGCCATATGTGGCCAGTAGTTACACTATTGAACAGCACAAGATAGAACATTTCCATCATCACAGAAAGTTCTACTAGTCTGGACAGTAATTAAAACATGGTAGTTGCTCAATAAATATTAGCCGAGTGGACGGGTTGAATAAACAAAGAATATTTACTTTGCATACCTTGCAGAGTTTTTTTGAGAACTATTGAGATGGTGAATGATCTGGGCACATTGAAGAGCTTTCATTTCCATTATGGCTTCCAAACAAATACTTCGGTGGATGCTTTTTTGTTTATTGTTGGTTATGTTTTAGGATTGGTGTTTCCTCATGGCTGCTTTTCCTGCAATTAAACAAAAGTTCCTTTTTTGACTACAGGAAATAGGGTGAACTTGACATAACTGTATGGCCCTCTTTGTTCTTGCTTTTTCCGGCAGGCTCCCTCAACCTTTTGATTCTCTGTTCAAAACCCTTTGGGACCACTGCTAGGAACATTTTGTGAAGTGAGTCTGTGTTAGGGAAATAATGTGAAGTAAGTGTGTGTGTGTGTGTGTGTGTGAGAGAGAGAGAGAGAGAGAGAGAGAGAGAGAGATGGTTGTGAGCAGAGCTGGCAGTCAAGGGATATGTAATCTGCTTGCAGTGGTTTCCCAAGCAACCTGTGTGGATAACAAAAAGTTGCTTTCAATAACAGAAGTAAACTTGACTTTACTTCTTTGGTATTTGACTTTAATTTTTTTAAAGTTCTTTGATATTTAAACTTTACTGCTAATTGAGACATTTATTACTCTCAAATTTAAGTTATATTATTTGAGTTAGCACCTTACATTTACATCCTTCTCCTCAATTTACCAAAGATGTTTATATGTGTTACATGTCTTACAGCACTCATAGAGGGCTGATAGGGCAGATATAATTCTTCCAACTTTGTGGACAAACTTCAGATCAGAGCACTGTGTATAACTGGCTCACTTCAGATTACATAGCTTATAAGAAGCAAAAGAGGGCCAGTACCCAGGACTCCTGACCCTTACTCCTTTACACTCTGCTGCCTAATTTACCGTATGGGAAGACGAAACCATTGGTAGTTTTGCAGATGTAGACATTAAGATGATTTCACTGTAGTTTCTTCTGCACATTCTTCATTTGTTGAAGAATCAACAATGAGTGTCCATATCCTATCAGATCAAACCCCAAATCCTAACCCAAGGCTCTCTGAATGTGTTTAAACATATCCACTACTTTCCCCTGTCATGAACCCCATTTATGCTTGTTAATATCTTTAAAAGGATACTGAGACTTGGTTTCTTGCTTATAAAAATGCCAATTAAAAATTTAGTTCCTCAAACACTTGCTACACTCAAAGCTGTTTTGCCACCAGTGACATAATCATATGAAATGATTGACAGTCAAAATTTCAAACCAATAAAGGATAATCTTTGCTCACATGGTCATATATTCCTGGAAATTTCTGTATATATTAAAATCAAGAAAAAATATACTAGATTTCTTGTAAGATTGAGTTATGCTCTGGGCTCTAATATTATGAACAAGTTTTTAACTCACCTAAGTGTCAAGATATTTGGTTCTGAAGAGTACAGCGTTATTCTTTGATCAAATTGTCCCCTAAATTATAAGAAAACTGGATTGGCCCAAATGTCATCTGTGTGTCCCCTTTTCCATCTTTATGATGACCCAGTTGTGCCTCACATATTTCCATAATCCCACTGGGATTGTTTCACCCCCATGGAGACCACCTGCTTTAAAGTATTTGGGGCTCATATTTCATGGGCGTTTAGACATTGACTGGTTCTAGTGAAAAATGTAACAGTTCTGGAATGCTTCAACCATGAAGACTATAGCTATAAACACAGTGAGAAAGAGCTAGTATCATACTGACAGTCAATTTGCTTCTTAGGATGTTTAAACCTTAACCTTTTATTTTCTTATATGCTACTGCTAGTACTCTAACACCACTTGCTTAGGAACCAGGGATTCCTTTAAGCATTGAAAATATACAGAAATATTTACTATTAGCAACTCTCATGACAAGAGAATAGCAGATAGAGACTGAATCTATATTTAGAGAATGAAGTGGATAGCCTTGTAAGTGGCTTACACATTTGGCCCTTGGAAGTAGTCAAGTGGATATTTAAGGTCAAGAAACTTCTATTTAAGATTTTATGTGAAATTTTTCTTCATAGATAGAGATAGAAATTTGGACCTCATTCACTTGTTCCTTTATGCATTCATCCAATGAATATTAAAGTTCTTATTAAGGACCGTGCACTGTGCTAGCCACAGACACACAAAGAGAAAACACAGATCCTATTCTCAAGAAGTTTAAAATCTAGTAGAAAAGACAGAGAAACAATTAATTATAAAACAGTAGACAAGTGCTTTAGCAGAAAGGTGTATGTATGGTACATGTGGGGACAAAGAAAAGACTCATCTAATAAGAGGCTGTGCGTGTGTGTATGTGTGTGTGTGTGTGTGTGTGTATGTGCTTGCGTTGTGTATGGCTTGTTGGGCAAGTCACAAATGACTTATTGAAAAAGGTGATGTTTTTGCTAAATTTTAAAGGATGAGTAGAAGTAATGAGAGAAATGCATAGGGATAGGTGAAATTTGGCTTCTCTGGCAAGTGGATGCAGCATGAGCAAAAGCAAAGAGGCAAGACAAGACATGATCAACATATAAGAATTATAATGTCATTGAACTTAGATTTTGGGAAATGAGAGCGTGGGGGTAGGCTGTGAGTGATATTATGAATGTTTGAAATTCTTATACTTGATCCTGAATGCAGTGAGGAACCATGAAGAGTTTTAATTGGGGAATGACATGGCTAGACCTAATATTTCATTGTGTTATGAGAGCAAAAGATGATTTGGGAGGGGGTCAAGACTAGTGTGAAGTTAAAATATTTTAATTTGCTGCAAAGTATATATGAACAAGGGTTCTGTACCAGAAGTTAAAGTGAAAAATTTATCAACTTGTACATTATTCTCTTACTTTCTTGAACATAATCTGAATAAAAAATTAGTTGTTCATGACAATGTTCTCCAACCCATAAATTTCAGTCTTTCTGCTTCCTATCATTTCTTTTAGATCTGAAGCTTAGTTTTTGGTAAATAGGAAAAAAGGCACATTATTGTAACTGTAACATTCTTTTAAAATTAAATTCTTGTGATAGTTTATAAATGATTTTGGCATAGCCAAGCAAAAATGGAAAAAATGGCTTTATTTTTCCAAAATAGTAGTTAGTCTTCTTAGAATCAAAGTGGTCACACACTTAAAAGAATCTTTAGTTTATATTTGTAAAGTAATTACTACTATTTGAAAATATATTTGATCTTGAATATTGAAAATAATATTGATCTCGATGCTGAAAATATTGAAAATAATACTTGATCCTGTTTGTCAGATGGGCCAATTTACATTTGTTGTGTATATCTTTGAAAATGTCAACTTAACATTTGATAAGCACCAAAAGGAAAAGGTAGAGGGGTGCCCGGGTGGCTCAGTCAATTAAGTGTTCAACTTCAGCTCAGGTCATGATTTCACGGTTTATGGGTTTGAGCCCCACGTTGGGCTCGGTGCTGACAGCTCTGAGCCTGGAGCCTGCTTCAGATTCTGTGTCTCCCTCTCTCTCAGCTCCTCCCCAACTCACACTCTGTCTCTCTCTCAAAAATAAATAAACATTAAAAACTTTTTTAAAAAAAGAAAGAAAAGGTAGAATGTAGTGATTGATTAATACTTTGGCAATTTTCAATATTGGATGTGTTAATTTAAATTAATTTAAATTAATTGTCTTTGAGAATAAGATGGAGCTACAAAGTTTCCTTCTGCTGAATTTCAGACACCAGCCCTGATTTAACTCTACTGATTCTCCATTCCACTATTGAAGTGTCTAAAAATATTTTTATTAGTATTCAAGATACTTTTTATGAAAAAAATATATATTTATATATGTATAAACCCATTATATAACACATGAAAATATATGTACATATAAGCAAGCATATATTTACACAAAAGTATAAATAATACATTGTGAATATAAAAATAACCTTGGGGTTCCTAGAGGGACTTCAGGCAATGATCTGGCACTGGGGCATGCCTACCTAGAGCCTGGGACCACCAGCGCCAGTTTAGAGGCTGGATCTGCAGGGTCTGGCCTGACTCCAGGGGCTGGAAGGGAGGCTGAGAATTGTTGTCATTACCTCGGGCAGTCATTTACCTCCAACATTTAGAGGTTCTGTTACTTTGGCAGAGATTCGGAGACATACAGAGATTCATTTTTTTTTTCTATCGTTATTGTGCCCTTTAGCTTTCCTTTGAATTTTTCTTGTCTTTTAGCAGTGTTTTAAAGTGCTCTTCATAAAAATCTCACACATTTCTTGTTAATTGTGTTTTACTCCATGGTACTTTTTGTGGTGAGTTTTTCATTTCTTGCAAAGTCTTGTCGCACCTTTCCCCCTTTTTTTCGCTTTCATTGATGTCATGCTAGTCTTCTCTTAGTATTCATTGTTATGAATTGAACTGTATCCCCTCAACTGATATATTGAAATCCTAACCCTAATACCTCTGAATATGATCTTATTTGGAAATATGGTTTTTACAAGGTGATTAGGTTAAAATAAGGTTATTAAAGTGGGTTCTAATTCAATATGACTGGTGTCCTTTTAAAAAGGGGAAATTTGGACACAGAAACAGACACAGAGGGAAGCTAATGTAAAGATATCCTGGGAGAATGCCATCTGAAGGCTGAGGTTCCCGGTTATGCTGTCAGGAGCCAAAAAATGCCTCGGGCCACCGGAAGCTAGCAAGATGCAAGAAAGAATTCCCTTCTTAGGTTGGAGAGAGACTGGCCCTGTGATAGATACCTTGATTTCAGGCTTCTGGCGTCCAGAACAGTGAGATAATAAATTTCTATTATTTTGAGGTACCCAGTTTGTGCTACTATGTTATGGCAGTCCCAGTTGAATTGAATTAATTATTGGTTGGAATTTCCTGGGTCAGCAATTTTCAGGGGATTTATTTTTGTGGATTTGAGGAGGGTTGGCAGAGGGGCCAAAGTAGCATGCCAGCTTCATGCCCTAATGCTGCTCTTTGCTGCTCCTTCAAAGACAGCTTCCATAAATGTGGCTTGACTGTGTGTAGCCCCACCTTCGTAGCTGATTTTTATCAAATAAATCTTGGAGGCCTTAGGTTGCTAGCCCTTCTTACCTTAGTTTTTGCCCTTATTTTTGCGAGCTTTGTGCTTGCCCTGCAAGTCATGGTAATATTTTGAATACCAAGACCTCTTTCTATTCTGCTGCTTCTTTCATTTTTCCAGATGCCCCATCCCAATTGCTTTCATTAGCCTTATGCTTATTTTGGAACTTGAAAATATATTTATATATTTTACTTAAAATGGAGTATGCAGGAGGTTTTGTCGTTGTTGTTCCCCTGTTGCTTTTCTATGATTTACACACGAAGGAATGCAGATTTACACAGCCTTGTTCCTGAGGGAAGACTCAGCATGCACTTTCAAAGCTGTTGGCAGTGGTAAGAACAGAGGTAGAAATTATTTAAGACTAGCAGGTGATTTTGTGCTTTTCTTTTACCAGACACCTGATTGGAATTGTGGCAAATAATGGTGGCCTCTCTTAAAGGGAGCAATTTTGTCAAGTTTTGTAGTCACAGAAACATCCTGATTCTGTTTCTCCCAAACACACCCCACAGCATCAACATGTAGCAAGTCTCTCACAGGTATATCACCTTGGATTTTTAAACTGCTGTCAGAAAAGGCTTAGGTCTTGTTAGTTTATAGGCTTTCTGTGTTTCTGTTTAAAACTTCAGCAAAATAAGTGTTTCTGATACTTTCTGACTTGGCATCCATGGAGTCTTTTAGCATACTTTCTGTCAACAAATATTTACTGAGCGGTTTCAGTGTACCTAGCTTTGTGGCTGGAGTGGGAAATAAACAATGAACAGAGGAGGCATTTCCATTCCTGTGTGAAGGTTGGCTTAATTTCTTTGAGAGGGAGTATCAAAAGCAGAGTAATATTTATATTTTGGGTCTTTTTTTATTAGCTCCATCAAGAAAATAGTGTCTAAGCCATCTTGTTACTTAGTCTCTGGAAGAGTTAGATATGTCCCTAACTAATAGTAAAAAAAAAGTCATGATAGCACTGTTATATCCAAGTTTTTATTTTTTTCTCTCTGAAGAATGTTCTTCATGCTTCAGGAAAGTAAAGATCACAAGATTTGGAACTGGATAGATTCAGATTCAAACCCTAGCCTTGTAACTGGGAAGTTATTTAGCCTTCCTGAGTTTCAATTTCCTCTGCTGGAAAATAAAAATAATAATGCCAACCTTTCTAGCTTGTTAAGAGGATGAAACATGCAAAATTATGTAAATCCCTTAGCATGGTGCATAGGAAGAACAGTTTTATTATTGGTATGGTTATTTATATCACTGTGGATCAAAGTTAATTATATATTACACATTCCAGGGATGGCTCCTAAGTGACCTCCTTTCTATGATCCTCTATTGTATAGAGATTTTTTAAATGCTTATTTTTGAGAGAGAGAGAGCAAGAGAGAGAGAGAGAAAGAGAGAGAGAGAGAGAGAGAGAGAGAGAGAGAGCACAAGTGAGGGAGGAGTAGAGAGAGAGGGAAACACAGAATCTGAAGCAGGCTCCAGGCCCTGATCTGTTCAGCACAGAGCCTGACATGGGGCTCAATCTCACGAATCATGAGACCATGAGGTAAGCCGAAGTTGCTTAACCAACTGAGCCACTAAAGATTTTTAAAAATTGACTTCTCTAACCCATAGCCTTAGTTAGTATATTCTTTATTTTTGTTTTTGTTATTAACGATGATTTATTTTTCATTAGGTTTTTTTTGTTTTATTTTTCTCTACTTCCTTTGCCTTTGACCCAGTGATACCCACAAAGATTTCTTAGAATAGGCTTTATAGAGTAATTCATTTTTAAAATCTATTCTCTTTGCAGGCAGAAGATCTTTCCAGAGACTGAGAGCCCAGGCTTTTATGATGACCATAGTTGCCCGTGCAGTTGTTCCCAAGCTAACTCTGGTCATTGGTGGTTGTTTTGGCAGCAAAAACTATGCTATGGTATGGATGTGAGATATTTTGAATACTGGGTTCCACAAGATGAGTTTTATTGTTGTCCCAAGCACGAAACAGTACAGAAGCAATTCTAAATAGTGTCTTGATTCCATGAACAGTCCAAGAAAGATGACAGAAATACTAATTTCAACTTCTCTTCTGGTAGCAGGCTATGGTCCTGCACTCAATTACCTCTTCAATCAAAGGTAAAAGTAGAAACGATTTTAATAACATCATTATCAGGGAAGACATGGGTGATGTCAAAGCAAGGACTACTGAAAATCCTGTGCTCTATTATAATTCTGGCTTTGTAAGTCAATAGGTGGACTTGAGGGAAGTCATTACATTTTCCCATTTCTTTCATTATCTGAAATGTCAGCTATAGTGTGATTAAACTCATAGACTCTGGAGCCAGACTGCCTTGGTACAAATCTTGCTTTTTGATACTTACCAGCTATTAGACAAATTCATTAACCTTTCACTGTCTCAAGTTTATTTGTAGTGAAGTAGTATCTACTTTATTTAATCATGAATATAGAGGATCTAATCATTAGGATTAATGCATGGAAAAATGCATAGAACATAGAGAAAGTGAGTGAGTTAAGTAAGGAAGATTACTCCCATGTCAGACTGCCTTTGGTAGGGGTCAAGAAAGTGTTCAGTAAGACCATCGTTGCAACCATCATCAACAAAGCTCACGAATGTCAGTGTCCTTGAGCTAAGACTACTCTTCTACAGGACTTCTCATCTCTGTCAGTAGGAGCCCTGTGTGAGGCCCTGAATAGTTCTTGCTTTCTCTCCTAAACATTCATAACCTCTCAACCTCTTTGTGCTTTTGGTGCATTAGAAGTAATGTCATGATATCCTTTATCACTGTTCATGTGCTCCCACGTCTCTGTCCTACTCAAGGCACTGCCTTTTCTGTCCTCATCTTTTCTAGTTCCATGTACTGAAACCCTAGAGTTCTACATGAATCATCAATTAAATCATCTTTATCTTCAATTTCCTTTGTGAGCTTTCTCTTCTCCTTTTTCTGTAATCAAAACATGGCTTTACCCTTTTAACACTGCATCGCTGCAGCCTTTTCAAGTGGTGAATGCTTCCTTTCCCAAACACCTCATACATACCATGGAGCCTGGCATTTTCAGACCATCTTCTCTTTCTCCTCCATAAAAAAACACCCCACTGGAATCTCCTGTTACCAGATTTTACCATCCATTATTCCTCCTAATATAATCATTTTAGTACTTCCCAGGTTGTTAATCTTTATTCCTTGAATATTTCATCTGTTAGATCACTCTTTTCCCACCCAACATCATAATTTGGGGGGAAATTCAACATTCATTTAGATGATTGTACATTTGTTCTGGAATGTTAAACTGCTTAATCTCCTTCACCCTTCCTTGGCCCTTCCTTCCTAAGTCCTATCCTTTACTGCAAACTCTCCATAATCTCAATTGCACACATTCTACTTTGCACCACTATCTCCTATTTTATCCTACTCCCCAAATAATTTGACCTTATGTAACCTCTGACCTTATCTCTATAATCTTCCATCTTCCTGTCTTACTCTGCTTAAACCACATGACTATTCATTATAATAGTTTTTTTGTATAGATACTAAACTTCCTAAACTTATCCAATGTATATGTGCCCTTTTCCCATTTTTTTCTGTTCTATTCAAGGACATTGTCCCAGAAGAGTTCCTTTCTTTCTACTAAATCATCATGTTTCCCTCTCTACCAGATCATTCTTAGCATTTAAGTGTGCTATCATTTCTCTAAATAAAAAAAAATTTTTTTTGGATCTCAGTCTCTCACAACCACCCCCACTATTATCTCATTGCCCTGCTTCCCTTTGCAGAGAAAATTATTGAAGGTGTGTTCTATGCTTTATATTTTCAACTTCCTCATTATTTCTTATAGCTGTTCCAATAAAATATCTTTTCCAAGAATAGTGCAGAAACTGCTCTTAACAAAGTCAGTTAATGACTTCCATGTTGCTAAGTTCAATGAGAAGATGAGGTCAAGTCTCAATCCTTTAACTTGACCTATTGTAGCATGTGACACCATTGATTACTCACTTGTTTTTAAAACACTTTGCTTCCATAACACCCATATTGTTTGTTTTTTTCTCCTATATTTCGGTCTACTCATTTTCTGTATTCTTAATTTCTTCTCATCTCTCTGACTTCTAAATGTTGGAGTGCCCCAGAGCTTAGTCTTTGAAATTATTTCTTCTCCTATCTCTATCCCTTCCCTAGATGATCTCATTTAATTTCATGGCTTTAAATACCACTTATGAAGTGATAACTCCCAAATATATCTTTAGTCCTGAGCTGCCCTCAACTCCAGAAATTTATAACCAGTGGCTTACTTGACATATCATGTAGATCTCCATAGACATTTCAAACTTACGATGTCAAAAACTGTTCTTAGTATTTGTCACTAAACCTGCTTCCCCTGCTGATATTTCCATTAATGATAATTCTATCCTTCCAGATGTTCAGGGCAAAGATTTTGGTGTTACCTTGGACTCTTCATTCTCTCCCCTGAGCCCTGTCTCTCAGCAAGCTGTGTTGGCTCTATTTTCACAATATAGCCAGTATTCCCCCACTTCTTTCACCTTCATTACCACTTCTTTAGTCTAAACCTTCATCCTCTCTCCCTTGGAGTACTGCAGTATTTTCTTAACAGCACCCTTATTTTTAGCTCTGTTCTATTTCAGTCAAGTCTCAGAAGAGCTACCTAAGAGATGTTACTAAAATGTAAACCAGATCACCTTACACTTCTGTGTACAACTCTTCAATTACTTGCAATCCAAAAGACCATATGATCTTCCCAACCTGCTCCTAATCTCCAAGTCCTCTCTGCCTTCATCTTCATACTCCCCTATTTCACTCCATTGCAGATTCTTCCCTCAGACATGATTAAAATTTTACCTCATTAAGACCTTCTCTAGCCATCATATCTAAAATTTTGATCCCCTCCAAGACAAAAAAATAGTTTTTGACACCTTCCCAATATTTCATATACCCCTTCCTACTTTATTATTTTCTTCTCAACACTAACCATTATTGAGCATACTTATTTTTTACTTACTGTTCATTATCTGCTAAACCCACTTGAATGTAAGCTCCATGAGGTCAGGAGCTTGTCTGTTTTGTTTCACCACTTGCCTTGGAACAGAGTCTGGCACACAGTAGATAATAAGTAAATACTGAGGATGTTACTATCCAAGACCATATAGAACTAATTATCCGTAGGCCCTTCCATCCTATACAGAATTTTCAAAGCTAGAAGAAACCATAAAGATCATATAGTCCAGTTCCTCTGAACTGAGGGCAGAGAGGTGAAGAGGCTTGTTCACAGATTTATGGATAGCAACAGAGCCTTCCAAAGTGCTTGCATTACATATCTTACAGTAAACTTTATCTTCAACATTATGTTGAGTAAAGGCTTACTTATAACTTTAAGTAAACTCTAGGTATTATACTATAATCTTAATTTACTAATGTTTTTCTTAAATGCTAAGTCTATTAGTTGCAAGGGAACTTCCTCTGAAGTCAGGAAAAAATAAGTGTCCCCATTTGACTTGTCTCACACATGACCCTAAACACATTTCTAGTTTGAGGGATTATGGTTTTACCATTTAACTTTTAAGACCACAAAACTTTAATATCTTAGTGATTCTTTATTACCAGGCTGTTTTGATATTGTGGTTTATGTATTTTGAGTGTACCTATTATTTAAGGCTAACATAAAAATATTCAGAAGCACTGCTTTCTTGGAACAGATTTTTCTGTTGTTCCTCTTGGTGAGAAGGTTATTTATAATGTTATGTAAGTAGGTTTAATTAGTGAAGACTTTCTCACAAATAGATATGTAAATAAAGGCACCTATTGTCTCAGAAATAATGGGTTCCTGTCACTAGGGAGTTGAAAAAGACATTAGATAATCCCTTACCTAAAATGTGGAAAAGAAGATTTATACTTCAGATAAAGGCTCATTTGGATGACTTCTCAGGTCCTTTCAATCTCAAGATTATGTGATTCCAAAAGGAGGTCAAAAGTTATGTATTCTCTCTTCTGTGAAAAGTATAATGAGAAATGGACATAATTATAAATACAATTTTTAAATAATTAAGCTTTTGCTAAAGCTAGCTTTGAAATCGAGTAAAAGTTATTAGTATTTCTAGGAATGTTATTAGAATATATACATATATATTCTATTATATATAATATACAAGTTCCTAGCAGATATATTTTTGTAAACATTTTCTCCATTATGTGGGTTGTCTTTTTACTTTCTTGATGGTATTCTTGAGGCACAATGTAAAAAATATCTATGAAGTCCAATTTATATTTTTCTGTTGTTGTGTATGCTTTTGGTATCACATCTAAGAAACCATTGCCTAAACCAAGGTTACAGACATTTACACTTATGGTTTCTTCTAGGAGTTTTGAAGTTTGAGCATTTACATTTAGTTCTGTGACCAATTTTGAGTTATTTTTTGTATATCATGTGAAGTAAGGCTCCAGTTTCATTCTTTTGTATATGGATATCCAGTTTTCATAGCACCATTTGTTGAAAAGACAATTGTTTCCTCATTGAATTGTCTTGGTACCTTTGTTGAAAATTATTTGACCAAGTGCAAGGGTTGTTTTCTGAACTATTTTGTTCATTTGATCTGTATGTCTATCCTTATGCTAGTACCATACTGTTTTGATTACTGTGGCTTTTGAAATGGGAACATAGGAGCCCTTCACTTTGCTCTTTCTTTTCAAGATTGTTGTGGCTATTCTCGGTCTTTTACATTTCCATATGAATTTTAGGATCAATTTGTTAGTTTCTGCTTAAAGGCAACTGGAGTTTTGCTATATATTGCATTGAATCTGTAGGGTAATTTGGATTGTATTGCCATCTTAACAATATTAAGCCTCCCAATCCAAGAACATGGGGTGTTTTTCCATTTACTTAATTTGCTTCAACTTTATTTTGTAGTTTCTTTGTACAAGTCTTGAAACTTCTTTTATTAAGTTCATTTCTAAATATTTTATTCTATTTAATATTTTTGTAAATGGATTGCTTTATTTTGGGTAGTATGTAGAAATACAACAAATTTTTTTATATTGATCTTGTATCCTGCAACTTAGTGGAGCTGTTTATTAATTCTAATAGCTTTTGATGTGAATTCTAATAGTTCTTGATGTGAAATTATGTCATCTGTCAATAGAGATAATTTCAGTCATCCTTTTATATTTTATTTCTTTTTCCTTGCCTAATTGCTGTGGCTAAAAGCTCCACTGAATAGTAGTGGGGAAAGCAGGCATCCTTCTTTTGTTCCTGGTCTCGGCGAGGGGAGGAATTCAGTATTTCATCATAAAGCATAATGTGAACTGTGTATTTTTCATAGATGTTCTCTATCTAGATGAACAAATTCCTTTTTATTTGTAATATTTTTTCTTTTTCTCTGAATAGTTATTAAATGTTTTTAAATGCTATGTCTGCATCTGCTGAGATGATCTTGTGTTTTTGTCCTTTATTAACATGGTACATTACATTTATTGAGTTTTGAATATAAAACCAACCTTGAGTTTTCAGGATAAACCCCACTTGATACAGTACTTTTTATGAATTGTTGAATTTGGTTTGCTGGTATTTTATTTATCATTTTTTAATATAAATTCATAAATGATATTGGTCTGTAGTTTTCTTTTCTTGTGATGTTTTTGTCTAGAATTGCTATAAGGTAATACTGGCCTCCGAATGAACTGGGAAATATTTCCTCTATGTCTACTTCTTGGATATCATCCAAAAGAATGTAGTAATCTAATGTTGAAATTGTGAACTACTTCCAGGTAGTAGTTCACTGTGTCTAACAGATACAGATAGTATTTGGAATTAGATCCCCATTCTTTGTGGAATCTTGCCCAAGTTATTTAACATTATTGAGCTTCACTTTCCTTATCTGCAACATAGGGTTATCAAATCTACACATAGGATTTTATAGAGACTGGTTAGTAGAATCCCTGGCATAATAACTACTTGATATATGGTTACTATTATTTAAGGAGCATTTTGGCCTACTAATCAATAGTAAGAGCTACTGACCCATCAAAGATTTTATTTGCACCCAGACTTGATGACTAAGTGGTATAATAGTTGTTGTATTTGAAATAAAAGTTTCAATTGGTAGGGATATTTCAAAAGGTATCAGAAACCAACCAAATTTTTAAGGAGAACTGTTAGGTTTAGATTTTAATTTAAGTTTTGGTTCTTATTAGAAAAGTAATGTGGCCTCCCTTTATTCATCTTTAAAATGGTGCAGATCGTATTGTGATGGGTGTAATATTAGGAATAATTTTCCCTTTTCTCTAAAAGTAAAAGGCAGTCAGAGTATAAGTTTCCTTTCTTCTTGCCTTTCAGAGATAGTTTTCCCACTGAGGCTGAATTTTACCAGATTTGGTGTTCCTGCGGGATGTTCCTTAGGGATTCTTTAAGGGGATGTTTTCTCTATAATTCCTAATCACTGATACTCTTCCTATCAGGTTTTCAGAAGAAAGTACTGCATTTTATTCTTCAGCCAGACTGTGGGATGATGGAATAATATTGTCACAGAATTCGTGGAAAGTAGATTGCCTTTGCTATCTATTGGTATTTTCTGGTTTACAATACAGCACAGGGACTGTGTCTAGATTGTCTGCCATAAGGCAATTATCAGTTTTTAATTAGCCTTTGATTATATTTTCAAAAGTTTTATTGACTTGGCTATGATGAATATAAGGTGATTAAAGTGGGAAAAAAGGACTCTAAACAACTTATTTTAAAAATAACTACTTATCCACAGGTTTATTTGTCTTAATTCAGTTGAGTTTTTTTTTCTTAAAACAGATTTATTTGTAGATGGGACATAGTTCTCTAGATCCCCCAAATAGGTAGCTCTGATTCTTAGAAAGCAGTTTCCTTAATTTTTTCCAATCTGAATTTCCAAGTTACTCCCTCTTGCTTGACTTAAATCTCCTTTATTCTAATTAAAAAACTTAAGCCCATGTTCCATTTTGGGTCCTGAAAGGTAGCTCCTAAGCTTTCTTGGCATAATATTAGCAATGATTGTATAGAGAATTCCTATTTTGGTGAAATGGTATTGTAGAATGTTACTTTAGTGTAATCTGCCTGTCTCTTATCTTAACAAATGCTGGTGATCTTCACAGAACACAGTGCTCACAATGGACTCCTACGAAAAGAGGGGAGGTGGGCACCCCAAACTTTAAGACTTGCTTCATTGAAAATAAATGGGAAGAAGGCAGGGAGTGATTGGCAAATGTAGGAAGCAGCAGCTTTAGGAGTTCTCTCAAACTGGAAGGCTTTATTAAGCACAAAATGTAGTAATTGCTCAGTACTTTATTTTCTGCATTTTTAAGAGAAATGGATAAATATCCTTCTTTGTGGAATTATATTCATGTGCCATGTCTAGAGACAAAAACTAACAGACTGATATTTATCTATAGTCACACATTGTATGTTATTCTCTGGCATTTTTCTTTTCTTTTGTGAAATTTCTAGTTCTAGCTAGGAAGTAGCCACAGTAAAACAATGATTGCATTAAAAATCCACTGGAGGAAAAACAATGGAAAATAATAGTACCCAATCTTAATGGTAGCTGAGCTTAGATGAGCTCTGTATAATTTTACTTTATAATTTCTACTTTTCTATAATTTTAGATTTCTTTGAGAAGTATGTTTCAATGAGTATTTATAACTTTAAAAAATGAGTTTGAATTTTGTCTAAATAAAGAAATCAAATGGATACATCAAGTACCCTAGTCAGTCTGTTCCTTCAAGCTATTTTTACTTAGTCAAACACAATGCTGATTATCTTAAATACAATGATATGTAATACTTCTTAGCATAAAATACATACCAGGATTAAGATACAGAATATAATTTTTTGTCAATCTCCATTTTTTTGCAACATGTAGCACAGAGGAGAATAATTTTAAAAATAAAAGTACCTAAAATGTATTAATATTTGAATGTTAATTATTTAATATTTCCTCTTTTTCTTTGTCTTTCACTTAGGTCAGGTGATTTCACAGTGCTTAAATATAATTAACATAAGAGGCAACATAATATAACCCTCTGACATTATCCTATACTCTTATTTTAAGTAGAAATTATATTTGTAAGTATTTCAAAAAATTATAGTTACTGCTATATGTAATTGCTTTGATGTTATATAAGTTTTTAATAGGTAACTTCTGTGTGATGTTATTTGGTTAGAGCCATCAGTCTATCAGAGATAGGCTTTCTTATTGTAAAATCAGAAATAATCAGTAATTGCCTATATGAAATGCCTTTCATAAAGCTTGAGAATCTTGGAGCAGTAATATATAAACACACACATACGTACATGTATGTATGTACGTATGTGTGTGTGTATATACACAAATACTAGGGTTACTCTTAGATGATAGTTCCTTGTTGGTGAAAAAGTTTGGTCTGAGATTTAGGAATTAAGCCTTTTTGCATGATCCTGCTTTGCCTCAGCAAAACCACATACAAATCTGGTATAAAGAACTTTGGCTTTTAAATGTTAAAAACTAAATGGAGCAGATGGGTACCTAAAATACACTTTTATAATAGGAACAAAAAAGTTTAATAAATCCACATTCATTTTCTATTTGATTACTAAATATATAGAGTTTTTAGTTATGGCCTGTCTCAGAGAAAGCATGGTTATCTATATATATATATATATATATATATATATATATATATATATATATAAAGGAATTGCTTGCTCAACTTTGTGCTTTCTGTAAAATATTGCAAGATTATGTGCATCTGCAAGTTAAAACCATATAATACAGCAGGCTAAATTTGAACAGAATTTGATTGCAGACCTGTTTTTCTTAGTTCTGTCAATAGAAATATAATTTGCTAGAATGTGCTCAGGATTTTTTGAACAGCCCATGAAAGGTAACAGGGATGTTAATCTCGACTTCAGCCCTGGCAACTTCACTCAAGTCCTTGGCATTCAGAATCAGAAGATAAGCGGGCTTTTGTCCTGCCCCAGGGCTCACCACCACACTCAGAACTACACCTGTTAATCAAAAGTAAGGAAGGAAATGTTAAATTAACAGAAGAAAATAAATGCCGAGGACCATAGATTAAATGTCATTGAAATAATATAGGAGGTATTACATTGACAAGTGAAGAAAACATTATTACTTGATATTTTGTTCTGGCTCTTCTACCATCTGGCTGTACGACTACCCTGAAGAGGTCTTTCAAACTCTTTATGTTCCCTAGACTATAAGCTTTTGGAAGGGAGTGACCATATCTGTCTTGTCTCTGGGATTATCACTGGGATACTTGTTGTATCCCAATAGCATACTGCAATTATTAGGACATAGTAGCTATTCATTAAAATCTTATTGGTTGCATGGATCTGTGCTCTTATCTGTAACATAAGATTTAACATAACTTACTGCAAAAAAAGTGTTGTGACAGTCAGATGAAAAATATATATTAAAATACTTTGAAAACAGTAAGGTATATTATTTCTGTAGTCTCCAAGACCTAGATAGAAGCTTACTTTCTTCAAACAAAATGGGAGCAAATGTTTTGCAGTTTTGTCTGGATGGGCTCTCTATGTAAAATCGTTCAGCATGAAATGGCTCTATAATTCTTTATTTTATTCATTTATCTGTGATTTTCCATATTTTAATCCTAGAGGGTATAATCTACCTTCCTGTCTCGGTTAATCAATAGTTAACAAAGATGGACGCTTTGTAATTGAGTTGCTGTGTTATGAGCTGTAGCTCCGGCCTATTAAGAGAACAAACCCAAAGCAGAGGCACAAAGCCTCATTCTCATTCTCTTTGATCTATTAGAATACTCAATTTCTCTCCTTAGAACTCTACCCTTTTTCCAGAAATTTATCTAAATCAGAAAAGGCAAACACATAGAATTCATGCTGTTCTCTCTTCATCTTCCCTCCATCTAGAGTAGACATTGATGTTCCATTATGACACAGATGGTGCTTTAACATTTTTCCATGAGTAATCAATGAGATTGGTCACAGGTGAAACTTATTTTCAAATAAGTTTAAATTCTTTAGTGCTTCCCATTCAGTAGTATTAAGGATAACATCTGAACATTAGGGTGTAATCACCATGGCTCCTCTCCTATTGCACTACAATATAGAATTTCAACAAAAAGAAAGTGTTCAGACATATCCATTGCTTTCATTACCATCATCTTCCTCCAAGGCATCTGGGTGAGAAACAAAGATGGGTTCTGATGGGTATGAATCAGGCTCTTGCCATACCCAAGTTTCTTTAGTTTTAACATTCAGCTTACAGAGCTGCTTGTAAGAAAGAAAAATAAATCAATTAAGCAGTCAATGTGCTTTACTTGACTAGTATAGGACATAAACTACTTTTCTAGCATTAGGTAAGATGGATTAATTACCCTGTCTGGAACAAAGTGATTCAGGCCAAGTCCATATGCATATGTGTAAGGTTTCCCACCATACTTCTGGTAATTGATTTGAGGAAATTCAAATGCTACAAAATAGAGGACATGCTTAGGAAAACTCAGTTAAGTTCTGAATGGAATAGTTTGTTCCCTCGCTAGATCATCTCACCTTGACGAGGCCCTGAAAAGAGAACCTCAGGTTCCAGCCAGATAGTCTCGTCACTGCACAGAATTGCAGTGGCAGTTGTGTTGGGGAGTGTGACTAAATTCTTGCCTGTGTCAGCCTAAGGAAAGAGGATAACAGAAACCTCAGTGAGAAGGAAGGAAAAATCAAGCAGCCATAAATGCAGTCTTTCTGAGTTTTGTCTCCTGAGTTCTTTGTTTCTTAAGTCGACATGTAGGGAGGAGCAGTGCAGAAAACCACACGCAGGTAAGCCCAAGCACATGACTGGGAAAGCTGTCTGTTCCTGTGTCAGTCACTGGCTGTATATCCCTGGGAAAGTGGTGGAACCTCTAGGCCCTTATTCTTCACCTCTGTACAATGCAACTCTCCTCAAAGAAAATTTAGGGCTCTAAGGGAGGGCCTCTGAGGGAAAAAAAAAGTTTTTCTGTAGAACAACAAAAGACTTCAAACAATAGGGATTCATTTACAGTGCTGATGTCCTTTATAGTTAGGATATATTTTGATTTTGATTGAAAAACATCATATAGTTACATTGTCAAAAAGAAAAAAAATATGTAGAAAAACTCCTGGACCAGATGTTGTCTAAGGAATTCTGTCACCCCTTTACCCCACCCTGTGATTTTCAGATTATTTTATGAAAGGATACCATGAGCTCTTTCTAAGAACGTATTTATTTATTATACATGTATCAAATGCTAGAGTACATGTTTTGTGCTAGATTCTGTTTCAGACATTTGGGATATTTCAGAGAATAGAATCCCTGTCCTCATGAAGCTTGCATTCTAGTTGGGGAACATAAACAATAAATATACTTAAAAAGTGTATAGTGTATCATGACTATAGGGAGAAAAAGATACAGCAGAGTTAGGAAGATCAAAAGAGTGAAGGGTAGGTGAGTTACAATTTTATTTGGTGGTGAGGGTGGTCCTCATCGAAAAGGTGACATTTGGGACAAAACCCTCAGGGAGTGAAGAAGTCAACAGCGCAGGAAGAACATTTAAACAAAGAGAATAAACAGTGCAAAGGCCTAAGGTAGGAGGATGCTAAATATGCCTGAAGAGCATTATAGAGACCAGTGTGGCTGCAACTAATTGAGCCTGGGGAAGAAGAGCAGGAGAGGAAGGTAGAGCTCTCTTGTGTACAGGTTTATAGGTCATTGTGAGGACTTGGTCTTTTACTCTGAGTGAGCAATGGGAAGCCGTGGAATGATTTTGGGCAGAGGATTGACATGCTATGAAATTTAGAAGAATCACTCTGGCTGCTCTGTCGAGCCTACCCTTCGGAGTAGGGGGCATGCCAGTGCAGTTGGGGAAACTAGTCTGTCATGTAGTGGTCCAGTGAAAAGAAAACCGTAGTTCAGACTAGGCTGGAACACTGGAGTCCATGAGAAGTAGAAGGTAGAGTCATGAGGTTTCCCTGATAGATAGGCTATGGGGTGGGGAAGAGGCATGAAATTAAGAGAGGAGTCAAGGATGACTCCAGTGTGTTTGGCCTGAACAATTAAGGTTGGAGCTGTCACAACAAAGATGGGGACTGCTACAGGTGGGATAAATGTTTTGGTAGAGGAAGAGGAGAAATTTAGATTTTGTCTTACTAAACTTGAGCCGTGTATTGGACGTCCAAATGGAGACATGTAGTTGGTAGTAGCATATATGAAACTTGAATTGAAAGGAAGTTGAAAATGTAAATATAGGCTGCTTTAAAGTATGAGTCTTTACAAAAGGAGTGAATGTACAAAAAGAAGATGAAAAGAAGGGCTGAGTTTTAGTGTTCTCCAACATTAAGAGGTAGATCTACAAGAAGAGGAATGAGGATAGCTGATGGGGCCAAGAAGAGTCAAGAGAAGGATTTTGTAAGAGAGCAAGATAATAGCAGGATATGAGTGATCCAATGAGAAAGGAGAGTAATGATACAGGAAAGGGAGAGAATTGCTTGGGTGATGTCCTTGAGTGGGTAAGGAAGGGAAAATGGGAAGGACTAGTTCTGGGTGGGATGATATATAATTCAATACAAGTACAGATGCTGGTGGGTGGGTAGATGTGATGGCAGGAGTATAACGTTCTTTTTTGATTTCTTTCATTTGTTTCAATAAAATAGGAAGCAGAGCCATCAGCTGAGTATGAGTGTGGAGGTGGGAGGTGTTAGAAGCTTGAGGAGAGGAGGGTGTGAAATACTTAACTAGCCAAATGGGAGAGTAAATGAAGTTGAGAAATGTAGCAGTGAGATTTGTGGTCATGTATTTAAAAATGAACCAATTAACATGATTGTGTGTTTTCAGCACCTAATTTCAGCCTCCGAGGTACAAGTGTAGAGTAGGTGGAGAGTTGGATTTAAATAGGATTGTGGTTTTGACAAATGAGTTCAATAAAGTAGGAAAGGTAATAGAAATGAAGATCTATATAAGATTATAATTGTTGACAATGGAATTTTAGTTAAGTAATGAGGAAAGGTAAGTTCTCAGTGGGATAAAGTATAGTAAGAAGGTAGGTAGTAGGTTCAGTAAATTGGAGATTCCTGTCAAGAATCACAGTAGGACAAGTGATCTTGAAAGATGGGAGGTGATAGTCAGGGTATGTCATGCACAAAACTAAGATTTTGGAAAGAGCACAGTCATAGGTAATGGCAGGGTCAAGTGTGTGACTATGGTGAGTGAGTGACTGAGACAGAATGGAAACCATGATCAGTGGAAGAGGCCAAGGAACTGAGAGGCCAAGTTGTTGGAAGAATCATCTATGATGTGTATACAGAAATGACCGAGAGTCAGGAGTAGATCTGGGGAGTGTGACATTGAGCCGGCAGGGAAATGAGTGAGTGGTGGTTCATAGATGACAATAATAATGAGGGAATGAGAGGTGTATATACCGACTATATAATTAGCTGAAGTGAGATTAAAAATTAAATATTTAAACAGTAGATGGAAGGAACAGTGAATCTGGATGCAGAAAAGTGGGACAAAGAGAACCCCTACCCTAACCCCTGGCCAAGTGGTATAAAGGCTATAGAAGACTGGAGATTGCTGCTGGAGAGATCAGTGTCCTCAGAAGTGAGACAGGTTTTGGTTAAAAAAAAAAAAAAGTAAGAGGAACATTCCGAGAGGAGGAAGATGGGATTTTTCTGGTGGTGTATTATGCATTAAAAGGAAATAGTAGAGGATTCTTAGCATAAGGAAGGGATGGGAGACAAGGAGCAAGTAGAGAAATGGAGAGAGTTTTATAAGATTTTGTGAAATGGAGCTTTAAGGCACTTGGTGGTGTTTTGGGGAAGACGAGACCAAATGCTTATGTCAGACTTATTATTTATGAACTTGTAAGTTTAAATTGATTATCTTACTTTATTCTATATTATTTTTCTATTGATAAATAAAGTTTTTTTGTGTGTTAGAAGTCTGTAACATTACTTTTGCTTTCCCCATCAAACTAGCTCCTCATTTTCAACACCCCACCCCGCTACATTTTTTAATAGATGCAATTATCCTTTAACCCTGAAATCTTCCTTATGAGGATCTATCCTGTTCATACATCTGTGCATGTATGAAATAACACATCTACAAAGCTATTCCTTATAACATTATCTGTAAGCCAAAGATTGGAAACAATTCTGTTGATCAGCAGTGTGGGACTTGCATGTGTTCACAAACAGGATACTGTGAAGTTGAAAACAGCAAGACCTTCTGCATATATTGTTAAATGAAAAAATCAGGGCAAAAAACAGTGGATATAGAAAGTTACTTTTTGTGTATGAGAATGTGAAATAATAATTATATGTGTCTATCTATCTATCATCTATCTTATATTTGCATAAACAAACCAAAAAAGGAAAGACATGAAAAGTTACACATAGAAAGTGAATGGGGGTGGTATGGACTGGATGCAGATAGAAGTTGGAGGAAGATTTCCCAGGGTGTACTTTTTCATATCATTTTGATTTTTGACCATTTAAATGCACTGCCTATTCAAAAAAATAAAGATATATTTTAAAGATGCTACCATTATTTTAATCGGTAAACTGGAAACTTCGCTCATCTTGTACTTTTCCTCAGCCCTTCCTTCAATCTCTTTCTTAACTCTCCTTCTCCTAACTTATGACTGATATTTCCCTTTACCGCCAATCTTTTCAGTGTGGACTACAGTAAGTGCTCCCGCATCCTACCAGTTGCTCATCTTTGGTGCCTTGAATCCTGATTTCTGCCTCTCCCACCCTCCTCCCTTTGAGATCACCAAATCTAATGTGTGGTTTTTAGTCTTCATCCTTTTAACTTGCCCATAGCAGTGGGTACTGATGAAACCCTCTTGCCCTATCCAGAGAGGCCTTGCCCTCTCTTAGCTCTAACTAGGGCTCTTTAAAGACTTTTTCTCTCTTTCCCTTTCTGACTCCTTTTTTTTTATATACCACCTTCTGTATATGACACTTTCCCAAACTTCCATGCCTGGCCATCTTTTCTTCTCTCAGCATTTTCTGGACTGTCAAATTCTTCATTTTTAAAATAAGCAAATGGATAAGTTCCTTTTAGAAAATGTATTTTGAAGTGAGATTTATTTTTTCCTGCTAGCAGTCTCATCTATGTGTTCTCATATATTTGATCATCATTTCATCAGTAACTATCAACCCTAATTGATCTCCCAAGGCCCTGCGTTGATGTATGAAAGTCCATTAAGCATCTTTTATGAAGATGTTTTGATACTGATGTTGTTGATGATGATGATGTTGATAACGAATATTTATTTAACATTTACTTTGTGTCAAGGGCTCTATTTAATAACTGACATATATCAACTCATTTGTCAGACACAACAACCCAGTAAGATGGCTATAAAGAAAGAAAAGGAAATTTAAGAATGTTAAATGTTTCCCTTTACAGATAGAGAGAAAGAAATTTAAGGTTAAATCACCCAGCTAGTAAGTGGCAGAGCTGAAACTCAAGCCTGGCTCTGTTTGACATGAAATCAACCTCCTTAACTCATTATCCTCTCCCTTTCTCATAGTTTTGCAATTCATATTTGTCCCCACACCTGCTCTGCCTGTTATACTCCCTATTTCCAAAGGTATCACTATTCTAGACACGTAGGCTTACGAGATCTCTGTGATATTTTGCATATCAAAGATTTAATTCAGTTCTCCATCCAATCAAATGCAAGAGCCTTTTAATTCCACCTATAGGAGCTCTTATTTTTGTCTGTGTTTGCCTGTTCCTAGTACTACTACGTTTTTCTCTCGCCTGAGTGATTTTAATTGTCTCCTATCCCAAGTCCCTATCTCTGTCCTTTTCACACTTCCAGTATTACTTATTCACAAATTTATTTTAGAAAATCAAGTTATTAAAGCTTGAAATGACCCTAGTTATTATTTAGTCCACTTTAGTTAGGTTTCAGAGCAGGCAACTGTATTTAGAGTGATTGAGTGACTTGCTCAGGGAAGGCAGACATTTAGTAGTAAACATAACCATGAAAATCAGTACAATTGGTACCCAGTCCACTGGCTCTGAATATGGTTTCCTTCTGCTCAGAAGCTTTCACTGTCTCCCATCACCTGCCAAATAAAGTACCACCTCTTAGCCTGGCCTTAAAGCTTTCAAAGAGCTTGTGTGGCTCAGTCTGTGGATCCTTTGACTCTTGGTTTCAGCTCAGGTCATGATCTCACAGTTTCTGAGATCAAGCTCCACATAGGGCTCTGCACTGTCAGCTTAGAGGATTCTCTTTCTCCCTCTCTCTCTGCCCCTCCCCTGCTTGTGCTCTCTCTCTCAAATAAGTGAACTTAGAAAAACGCTTTCAAAGATTAGCAACCTGATTTTTTTTAGGTTTATTTATTTTAAGAGAGATAGAGAGAGTGAGTGTGAGTGGGGAAGGGAGAGAGAGAGGGGGAGAAAAGAATCCCAAGCATGCTCTGCATTCACAGAGCAGAGCTCAAAATGGGGCTCCATTCCACAAACCATGGGATCATGACCTGAGCCAAAATCAAGAGTCAGATGCTTAAGCAACTGAGCCACCCAGGTGCCCCAGCCTGCTTCTTAAGCCTTTTTACCGCGCCCCCCCCATGTATTCCACTACTTATGCATATGTTCTAACTAGCTGGATTGCAGTCAGTTCCCTTTGCTTTTCTGCCCCTCCCCACTTCTCTGTTTTTTCCTCAAACTATTATTTCTGTCTTAAGTTGATCTGCTTCAATTTCATCCCTTCTGCCAGAATATTGCAAATGACTGTGTTCCATGAGTCTCTCCAAACAAGTGTGACTGCTCCATCCTCTGAATAGCCAAAGCAATTTATGCCTCCCTCACACTACTTGTCTCATGCTGACATGTGTTATGGTTACTGAATCACCTTCCTCCTCCCTACCACACTAGGTGATGAGTTCCAGGAGAACAAGAGCATATCCTATTGACGTACCCACTGAAATAATTAGTATGATGCTCTGTTACAGTGGGTAATTAATAACTATTGGAAGAAAGTGAAGGCAGGGTCTCAGGTGACATTAGCCATTTTTCATCATCACTGAAGTTCCCTATTTTACAACTGGGTGGTCTTTCTTCAGACAGCGATGACTATACATTTAGGAAAATCTTTCCTTTTTCCTCTTTTTGAATGTGAAGACACTGAGGTAAGGAATATTTAAGTTAAATGATCTTATTTTATTTCCTTAATTTAAAGATGATTGTGATTTTACCATTACTAGTAAAATAAGAGTTCACTAAAATCAATGGACTCCTTCATTTGGTATTTTATGGGCACTCAGCTACATATACCAGAGATATGCTTCCTAAGGGCAAAGTTAGAAGTGCTTAAAGTCCAACACAATATCATTACAATCTATCTTTCCAGTCCCTCTGCCCCATGTCCATCCCCCCTATGCTCCTAATGTATCAACTCTACCAACTTCTTTACACTTCTATATTAAGTTTTGCTTTTTTTTTAACCCCTCCCTGCCTTTGTAGAAGCTCATTTACCCCACCTTAACCTCCTCCTTTCTCATTCTTCATTGAGCTTACAAGCTTGCTTCAGAGCAGTAGTGTGGGTTTATTTTCCAGTACATCTGATCTAAGCTTTGAGTATAGTGTTTTACATTCCATATAGCTGCCTTACCCATTTTTATGTATATATCTTACATATACATAAATGACAGTGTATGTTCATGTATCTATTGTGAAAATTATATTTTTCTTGATTTTCTTTGGGAGGTATTCTATCACACTAAAATTTCTTGATGTTAATCTAATATTCTACAAAGAGAGCCACTGAATGCAAGGAAGAAAAAGCAGAGATGAAAAGATGACTGCCAAAGGCTTTTAATGGTGTTTATCCTATAGTGATATCTTCAGATGGTTTGCAGAAAACCAAAATAATGGGCTGATCTCCCTACAGGGGTACTTTTTAATGCTTCATTTCTTTAGAATTTCAAATTATTTGAATTAAATTATTTATACTATTGACAAAGGATCCTAGGCATCAGTGGTCTGCACTATTCACTATTCACGTCTCTGCTGCTTTTGGCTTTTGCTAAGTCATGTCACTCTTCAGAGCTTCCGTTTCCTCATTTGTTAAATGAGGGGAGTTGAATTAGTATATTTTTAAAGTTCCTTCCAGCTCTGAAATTTCAAGATTTTATGTAAAAACATAAGGCAGGAGAACAAATCCTGAGAGAGATGAAACATTCCAGTTGTATCTGAAATCTGTGTAGAGGGTGATTACCTTGTCAATATTCAGGGGAAGTACATATCTCCTAACTTCAGGCTGGGGAGCCTTTCTGGCATTTTTTTTCACTTCTTCCCAGTTCTCACGTAAATTGGCTAAATATAAGTAATTATAAACAAATTCAAATCTGCAAAAGTAAGAAGTCAGACATGAGCACAGATAATTGCAAATGGTTTCAGAGAGATGATCCATGACTTTTAAATGAACAAGCACTTGCCTGTCCTTTATTATACAACTTAGAAACTGCTAATGACCCAGGTATATTAGCAGCCATATCCTCTTGCCCATGCTCATGCTGCATGAAAAGCAAGCAAGCAAGCAAACAAACAAACCTGCCTCATGGATATGTGTAAATAACAGCAGCCTTATATGATACTTTCTGTTCCACTTCTCCATCATCATCTGTCTGTGTCTTTAGAGGCTACTGTCTTTTTAGTGACTTGGTATTCTGAAGAAAGCATACCTTTTTGTTTCAGATCCGGAGTGGGTGGAGTTCAAACCTCCCCGCCCTCCCCAGGATCTTGTCAAGTTGCAGTGAAGTTAAGTTTAAATTTACTTATCAGGTCGTAACACTTTTTAGTTTCAGGTCATGTTCATAGACCTGATCAGTTTTCAATCATTAATTATGGTTTTGATGTTCAGTTTGTGAGTGCTTCTGATTACCTAGCCTCCCTACTCTTTTTCAATTATATTCTATGACTTAACCATACTTCTTTTGTTGTTGTTGTTGTAATTTAGATTAAATATTGAGAGCAGCATCTCTGAAAAAGGTCCCTAATTTCTAGGAGTGGCTGGAAATACATTATCCAATGTCCTTCCTTACCCTTTCCAGCAACAGAGATCCACAATCAGAAACTCACTGTCTTCATAAGTATTGATGTGATGGAAGAGATTAAAAGAAGAGGTCCTATATTTATTATTGAGATACTTTCTTCTCTTCTTGTCAGCAATATGAAGCCAAACCTTGAAAAGTGAGGAAAATATTTTTATGGTTTTAAAGAGGAAAACAGTATACATTATGAAACACCTTCTTCAGAATCATAAATCTGGCAAATAAATGTAAGGCTTACCCCCATGGTTTCATTGGACTCAAAACAATCCATGTAGTTGGCTCCCCAAAGACTCCATGAAGAAAGGAACTTGAACAGGTTAATTTTGACTGGTGTCTCCACAAAAACAATATAGTTGGGAGTCAAACCAAAACTGTTTAGAAATACAAATAAACTTGTGAATGGGAAGGGCTGATTTTCAAACCACAAAGAAATACGTGCACATGAGGTATGCTCAGTTATATGAATCAACAGTGCCTACGTGAAATTAATTACATTTAAATTTAGGTTTCTGCAAGAAAATGTCATGATCAGGATTGGTATCAAAGGTAGGCAAAGCAGATCTTTAAACTTGAGTTTTCCTGAAGATTCATAGCAGGCCTTCAAGTTACCTATGGACGTAAGATGGCTTGAATCGGTCACTGCAGGGGAATTGTACAACGACCTCTGACTTGCTTATTGGATCTTCCTTGTCTGAAATAAAGCGGTTTTAAAAGGCTTTGGAAAAAGCCTCTCTTTTCTCTTTTAATACAAAGCATTTAGAACAGCTCATGCAAGTAAAGAAATACATTTTCAGGTCTTGATTTTTTTTAGAGCTTATTTTCATTTTCTCAGTCATTGACGTTTCTTAGGGAAATTTCATGTGAAGCTGCAGTCACCCAGGAAAATCCAAATAGCAGCAGATTTGGAAAAAGTGCACTCAGATAGTGTTGTGGCAGGCAGAGTACAGTGGAGTCACATCTTACAACTGGAGGTGGTAGGTGCTAAGTCAGGGAGAAAGGGAAAACTTCTGTATGGTCAAAATGCCTTTTGTAATCTGTTTCCTACAAAGTATAGTATCTATGTGTAGTATATAGTCTTAGCTCTGTACAGTAATTGTTAAGCACATTAAAGTTTGTTTATTGCTAGTGTGCATCAGGATGACATAAAGAACTTCTTAAAATACTAACTGTGGGCCTACACCCAGAATTCCTCGTTTAGTCAACCACAGGTGGGGCTCTGGATTTCTAGCAGCTTCCCAAATAATGCTGATGATTCAGGGACTACACCATGAGAACCATGCTATGCATGAGTAACAAAAATCCACTGTTATTCAAATAATTCTGTCGCCAAGATGATTATCAAATTTCTGGCAATGATTGGAGGATGAATGGATAATTCTAGGGTACTCTCTTTTCTGCTTTAATATTCTTTCTCTATAATATTGATATGAGTTAATATATTTGTTTGGAGTTTTGGGAATTAAACACGCAAAATACTTAGTACACTCTCATATATGTGTACATGCAATGATGCATACACATAGGTTGGTTTAAAATTTAATTTTGCCTGGCACATGAATAAGTGCTCAATAAATGTTTCCTGATTTTGAATCTGACTCTTATATGATCAAATACACATATACACAATATTTTTGAAACACTGTAGAATACAACTTGGCCACTCACTATCCACATTTTCAAGTTGTCATTTTCTGCTTATGGTGCCCTTGGCCACGGGTCTCTGGTAGGATAGGGGCAAGGGCAATCTGAGAATAATTTAACCATGCATATATAGTGCTAGCCTGGCATTCTAATCTCGTATCCTGTGTTTCAGGTAACTTTCTCATTATATAGATACTTGTTTTAGGAAGAGTCAAATTGGTAAACTGACCTGCTTGTAGTGGAGGGATCTTTACAATATTGTAGGCAATCGAAAAATTTTTCCCAAAGCAATTACCAATGTTGTAAACAGTTCCATCACTTTCAATATGGGGATGAGCAGTAGCACCATTGACAGAGACATAGTTGCAGAGATCAACCTATGGAAGGAGAGCAGAAGTCATCCATGTAAAGAGAAAGATTGTATTACCCCTTTGATCCTTAGGTCTGACCTCACTGCTACCATTTGCCCCCTCATCCTAAGTGCATTTTCTCTTTCTTTGCATCTTTCTGGGTCCTACTGTCTTTCAAGTCTACCTGCATTCCTGTTTTCAGTGCAGAGCTCTCCTCTGACTCCCATGCTGACTCCCCCACACGTCTGAAATCTTGGAGATGTCCCTGATTGTGCTCTTCACTGTATACCAGACACTGCTCTACTTAGTTACTTTCCTTTTGCCCATACAGGTTGTCCTCAAAGTGGTAATTTGAATCTTGGGATTTCTTTATATCCCCCTTATTGTATTAGATGAATTGTGTGAGATTGCTTATATGCAATAATTTTATCTTACAAAAATGGCAATTTTGTATAGTACAACCTAAATACCAACCTCATTGTCTTGCAGAGAGTATAAATTTGGAACTGAAAGAAACCACAGGGTTCTATTTAGTATAGAGTCCGTAACCTTAACAGACTTCAGGAGAACCATGAATCTCCTGGAATTAAATGTAAATGTTTTTGGAGAGAAGATTTAGCTCTTTAATTCAATTTGGAGTCTCATAAGAAATTCAGAATCACAAATCTAGCATAAACCCCTCTGTTTATAGAAAGAGCAATTGAGGTCCCAGACAGGTCAAGTGACTTTTTCAAGGATACAGAGCCACATCCTGGCAAAATCAGCACTAGAATTTCTACCTGGGACTGGCTCAGCACAGATTTATTGAATGAATAATTGATGAGGTATATATTTCTTTAACCACAATTCTTTCTATTTGATTAGGGGAATGTGTTTTAAAGGGAGTTTTTCACATTCTTATTTAAATAATAGGCAATAATAATTCATTCATTCATCAAGTACTCGCTGAGCTATTATTACTGTGCCAGGGTCTAGGAAAACAGAGATGGTCTTTGCTTTCAAGAACTTCAGTCTAGACTGGTGCTGTCCAATATGGTAGCCACATGTGGTAATTAAAATGTGGATTAATTATGATTAGATAAAACTTTAAATTCAGTTCCTCAGTCATATTAGCCACATTTCAAGCACTCAATAGCACTTGGACAATGGTATGTAGAACACTGCCATCATTGTAGAAAGTTCTGATAGTGCTGTGTATAAAATATAGTGCATTTCTGGTAAATGCAAAATGGCATCTGTAGAGAGGGGTCATCTAACCCAGACTGGGAGATTAGGCAGGGTTTCTCATGGGCAATGACTCCAACTAATGCTTGAAAGACAAGTAAAAGTTAATCAGGTGGAGAAGAATGACAGTGTGTTCTGGGGAGTGGGAACACTAATATATAGGCATTGAGTTGTGAAATAGCAGGTGCTGTTTGGGAATTACTAGTCATTGAACATACCTGCTGTGAAAGGCACGCATGTGGGAGGAGAAATAAGAATCAGGTGGTCACAAAGCCCTGTTTGGACTTTATTTTAGAAACTGTGGGTGCCTCAGATACAGTAACACATTTATACTGCATTTTAGAAAAATTGCTTCTACTGAATTAAGGAAGTTGTGCCTAAGATAATCAGGTTAGAGACAAAGGCACTGGTTAGGAAGCTATTTTAGTAATAGTAATTAAAAGTTTCAAATTTTTAAAACTATATTTTGATATGAAGTCAGGTTATAGTGCTGTTGACAATGGAACCTGACCCCTAATAAAGGCTACTTTGAAGCCATATATGAACATTTTATTTGCAATTATATTACCATAGCAATTTGAGTAGAGGTTCACTTATCAGAGTTAAATGAATGGAGACCTTAGCTCTGTGGTGCCTGGTAGTTTAGTCAGTTAAGCAGCTGACTCTTGATTTTGGCCCAGGTCTTGATCTTATAGTTTGTGAGCTCGAGCCCCCTGACACACAACGGCTCTGTGCTGACAGCAGGGAGCTTGCCTGGGATTCTCTCTCTCTCTCTCTCTCTCGCTCTCTCTCTTTGCCCCTTCCCTATTTGCACTCATCTGC
>CM053570.1:47458252-47547495 GCA_028646485.1 Cryptoprocta ferox | reverse complement strand
GCCAAATCATGGAAAGAGCCTAAATGTCCATCAACTGATGAATGGATTAGGAAGATGTGGTTCATCTATACAATGGAATACTACATGGCCATGAGAAAGAATGAAATCTGGCCATTCATAGCAAAGTGGATGGACCTCGAGGGTGTCATGCTAAGCAAAATAAGTCAGGCGGAGAAGGACAGATACCATATGTTTTCACTCATAGGTCTAACAGGAGAAACTTAACAGAGGACCATGGGGAGGGGAAGGAGGAAAAAGAGTTAGGGAGAGGGAGGGAGACAAAGCACGAGAGACTCTTGAATACTGAAAACAAACTGAGGGCTGAAGAGGGAGGGAGAAGGGAGAGGTGGGTGATGGTCATGGAGGAGGGCACTTGTGGGGAAGAGCACTGGGTGTTATATGGAAACCAACTTGACAATAAACGATAAAAAAAAAGCAAACAAAAGAACTCAATTTCAGTTCTTCTCTAAATGATCTAACACATACTCTTATATGATTACAAATGTACATTAAAACCAAGAACGAGCTATTGAGAGTATATGTTAAGCCTTATTAAGTGGTCTGCTGAGAATTACCCATCAACTAGTGATATAGAGACTTAGTATTGAGACTATTCTTTCTTCCTGTTTATACTCCACTGAGTTTCTAGTTTTGATCTTAAATGCCCCCTAACTGGTCTCCTAACCATCCCTTATCTCTTCTTTCTTCCCACACAGCTTCCAGATTAAACATCCTAAAGCACAAATTTGCTTATACCATTTCTCTGAGCAAAAAATTTCAGTAGCTTCTCATGAGCCCAAAGACTTATTCCAAATTTTTGCCTTACCCGTGTTGTCTTACCTATTGATGTATCCTTTGCATCTAGTACAAGTTTTGATACATGGAAGGAACTCAATAAATACTCGTGTCACAAATGAATGAATGAATATGTTAGGCATTTTATAAGGTTTTCCTCCAACCCACTTTATAAGTGTTTATAATTTCATAGATGAAGAAACAAAGTTTGCCCTATGTCACATAGGTAGTAGTTGATGACAAAGCAAGGAGGTGAAACAATCTATCTGGCTCTCATGTTCTTTCCCCCAAACTGCACAGTTAATGCTAGGGTACAAATTCTAAAATCTTGAGCAATGTTGCCTGAGCACTGTGTCCTACCTGCTTAATTGTCTCCAAGGTCTCAGGATTAATCTTTGTAATGAAGTTGGTCTCTGTGCAGGCATAGTAATCTTCCCCTACCGGGTAGATGTTAACAAGGGCATTGTCAGTGACCTCCACTCCTCGAAAGTAAGAAAAAAACCTGAAGAAACAAATGGAATTTTCAGTCCAGTAACTTTCAAGCCAGGAGAGAAAAGGGGTAATGTAAAACATCTTTAATAACATGCAGTTCAGTTTCAGTAACCTGGAAAATATATTCTTGCAGGGATCTGGGAAAGCACACGTGCCAAATTCTGTTATGACGATCCTTTTTTCAGTCATTGCCCGTACGTAAGCATCAGTGCGGATGAACCTGAGGGACACAGAGACATGGCAAAGCTATGGGTCATAGGCAGGGCTAGTCAGTGAGTCTATATGAAGCCAAGAATGGTCATTCTGTGTGTTCTTATCAAGTTGGAATCGTAAATCCACAGCACGAGGAATAAAGAGCATTGTCAGGTCACTTTCTCAGGGTGACTAAGAAAGAAAGAGACAATGCTATGAGCTTGAATTTATGTCTTATAAACCTCCCAGTGACAGATGAGGAAATTGAGGCTCATGGCTTTAACTTGCTGTGTCCAAGCAGGAAAATTAAGCAGTTGGCATATGTAATGGAGCTAAGTTAGAACTCAAATTGACCCGAGCCAGGAAACATGCATTTCTCCATATCACACTATGCAGTGAGTGGTTAACATAGGGCCTCTGACTTGCTGTAGCCTATAACCCATCAACCTACACTGAGTGGAGAAATACAGAACATGGTGTGCTGAATTATATTCTTTTCAGTCTCCCTTATGTCACTCTTATTTTTCTCTTCAATTTTAAAATTTATTTTGCTAGTTTTAAAAGTAGGGCATTCTTGAATCCAATATCTTGCACAGGCAGAACTCCCGAGCCATACCCATACATTGCCTAGAATTTCTCACGTGGAAAATCAATTAAAATCTGATTTTGTACTTCCTCCAATCTGTGTAATAAGTGTTTTAAATTTCATAGATGAAGAAACAAAGTCATGGAGAGGAAAAAGTACCAAGGTCTTTAGGGAGCATATGAAAGCTTTCTCTGACTTCTTAGCTAAATTTTTGCTTGACCTGATCTATTTCTCTTCTATTACTGTCTGAATTATCCTGACTACTTGAAGCCTCCATTTGCTCTTCAGAATTCCTGATACCTGTGGTGATCAACAAAGTGTCTAACAGGTCTGAATATTAAAGCACAAGACTATTTATTATGGTGTTAATGGGTACTTCCTGGAGTGATGGCTTAAGCCTTCAAGCCTTTTAGCAACAATCGCCTGTTTTTAGAAAACTTCCCTTTCTTGTATCATTATGACATAATTTGGTCCTTTCCTCTTTGTGCCACCGCTCTCTCCTTCCCAGGGGCCTTTCTGATTATTAAAAAAGAAAAGGAGTCAAGAAAGCCACTGGTCTAATAACTGTAACAGTAACTATAATAATAACAATGACTGATTATTATTGAATGCTTCCCAGGTGCTTCATTTAATCTTTGTAATGAATCCTGAAGTAGACTCTATTATTTCTCATTTTAGAGATGACAAAACCAAGAATTAAAAATTAACATCTTGCCGAACGTTGCCCACCTAGACAAGTAGTGTCTGGTAGATATATAATTTGAAGCAGGGCATGTTGGACCCCAAAGCCCTAGTTCTTAGGTTCTTCTTTATCATAGCACAGTACCCAACTGCCTCTGCAAATGCACTGGCCCAGTGGATTCTGAGAGTAAGCAAATATATAGGTACCCTCTTGGGTTCAAGAGGTTCAGAGCACATAGGAGGAGGAGCCGAGCTAGGTCTCACCCCTAGGAGGAGCATTCTTTACCTTCTATGATATGTGACGTGTCCTTCTTTAAAGTCAAACTTGTGCAGGAGGGCTTGCCCATCAAACAGGTGGTAAAATGGTTCAGATCCAACTTCAAAGAGTCCTGGCCCACATCGAAGGAGACTGCCAGTGAGCCAGAGGGGAATCCTGCCTGTGATGAAGGCGAGACATAGAACATTCCTTCTTACTCCTGCCCTTTGCTGGGCTCATCCCTGGTAAGGTGCAGTGATTATATTAGCAGCTCAATTGGGCAGCCTCTTTGTAAAGCTGGCAGTGATTTTCATTCCCAGTTCTCATGCTGCGCAGCCCTGACAAAATGCCTGCTGACTTGACTCTCCTTTCACTAGGAGACCAAGTGATGGGGAATGTCACAATGCCTGAGTTTGGATAAAGGGTTAGAAGAATACAAGGAGAAGGACCTTGAGGAAAATGGATTTTCCACCTAACAGATTCCCCCAGATACCAACACATTTTCCTTTTAAGAAAAAATTTAAATTTCTTGATATATTTTGATGGAGGGAGGACTAAGAGAGGTAGATTAGGAGAAGGGATCAAAACACTATAAAAAGGTATTTCTATAGAGGAGAACACTTAGATAAAACAACAAGAATACTGTGGCTTTTTAAAATATAGAGCAATATTCCATTGAGGGTATGGGCTACTATCCAGATCAAGGTTAACCTGCTGTAGCAGAAAGTGCACAGGGCTGGGTGTCAGAGACCTGAATTCTGGTTCAGGATTTGCCATGCAATATCTCTGGGGCTCAGTGTCCTCATCTGCAAAATGAAGGGTACACAATAAAGGCCTAAAGCTTTTAGTTTAAGCAGTAAGGTTTGTGCCCTTTTATCCATTGAAAAGTGTAATGTTTGCTTAATCCTTACCAATGTTTTTTAAACAAACGGATTATTCCCTACAGTTATATTTCAGCAGCCTGCTTCATAAGAATTTATATCTCTGATAAAAAGTTAAGAAAGCATGACTTAACTAAAGGCATAATATTAATTTCATTGGTAGAGCCTAAATTGTTAGCATCAGATTCTAGCTGAGAAAGAGCATTTGGCTCATCTCTTCTGTTTTACAGAAGAGTAAATGGGGAGAAAGAGACTTGCCATATCCAAGCAAGAATGCTGTGCGGATCATATGATGTCTTCGAATGATGCTAACATTAGTAATAATAACCACTTATTGATTGTTTTGTGTTGGATACTAGGTGAATCTTCCAATTAGTCTTATTCAATCTTCACAACATCCCTATGAGGGGATTTTTCATAGGTAAGGGAATTGAGGCTCAGAAAGTTTAAGTATCTTGTGAGATTTACAGCTAGTAAAATAATGGAGCTGCAATTAGCACCTACATCTGTCTGACTCCAGAAGCAATATAACAGGCATGAAGCCTACCACCCTTTATTATAATATTTCCAGATGCCTGTCACCAGATCCTCATTTATCCAGACCCTGATGAAACAGACATTTATAGGAAATTTACTATGTGCCAGGCACTGAGTTAGGCGTTGACAGTTTAAAGATGACAATGGTGTAGTCTCAGTCCTCAAGGAATTCCAGTCAGGCAGCATTTTTCTACATCAGGGAAATAAAAGGTAAATGAGAGGAAATGGGTTTCTGATATAAAAAGGTCACACCTCCAGATTTCCCTCTCTGTAGCCCACAGTGGGAGCCACTACTGAGAGATGGCAATGAATAAAAAGCCAGAGAAGAGGGATCTCGACCACAAAGAGAAGATGGTTTCAAGACCGGTGAGACCAACCTGTAACATGAGCTGTGAGTGGTGAGGACAGTTCCTCCACAGTTTCGAACAGTTTCTTGTAACCACCAGCAGGATGTTCAACTCTGAAAAGGTGGAATAATGGGGAAGAAGCCCATGTTGATACTCAAAGAAGTCCACTGAGACGGAGGCACAGCTTCAGGAGAGGAGGCAGTCTCTGGGTCAATGACAATGCACCACTGCCAGGCTAGCCTTTGCTGGGAGCACATGGTATTTGGGGAGTTGGAAAAGTCCTCAGGTTTGCGAGGTGGGGGCCCTGGGTCAGCCCTCCACCTTTGATGTGAGGGGAAATGACCTCCCGTTTAATGTCACAGTGGACTTAATTCTGCCTTCTGCAGTTTTCCCATATTTCTGAAGACAAAGCAATTAATCCTTTTGCTATCACTTGTCTTCCTGACAGAGTCCTTCCCACAGAATTACCATGCCCTGTTGCTATTCTCAGTGCACTGCATTGTTGATTCTCTTGCCTCATAAAGAATCTCCAAGAGGTGGGAGATGATAGCTTTTTGGGTTAGTAACTCATTCTTTGTTATTATACCATCATCTCTTCCTATTATCCCATTTCTTCACCAGTCTTCAAGAGCTATAGTACTCTTTAAAAGTAGTCTGAGTAGGAGATTCAGCTCATATTTTTGCTTATGTTCTGCCTCCTCACTTTGGCTCCATTTTAGAACTTCTTAAGAGTGGGAACTCTGATCAGACTCCCTAATTATGATAGCTATCTTTTATTAAGCACTTACTATGTGCCACACACCATAAAAAGAACTTTGTATGCTATTAGCTCATTTAAATGTCACAACACCACAATGGGGTAAATACTACTCTTATGCTCATTCTACATACGGGAAAACATAGACTATAAAAAGTGAAGTAATTTGTCCAAAATCACACAGCTAGGAAATGGCTGGAACCTAGACCTGCCTCATTACAATCTTCATGCTCACAACTGCTTTCAAGGCCCTTACACAAAAATCCCACAGAATTTAGACCCAAATGCTACATATTTGCTTCAATATATAAATAGGAAGAAATTCCCCCTGTCAAGACTGGGGGCCTCCAGTAAACAGGCCATCAATCCTCTTCAGGACCTCTTGAAATAGCCCATTTATTATCGACCCACTAAGGCATTTAAAAACATCTCCCAGAGATACTTACTGGATGGACATTTTCTCTCAGTGGAGGATTGAGAGTTCTGGCACGAAGTGCAGAATGAGGAAGCAAGTCCTCAACTAGGGGCCTTTATATGCCTTCTAAGTCTCTCTCAAAGGAGTTAGGGCTTTCCAAACCCTTTCCCACCCCCTCAGCTGAGAGAACGGGAACAGAAGTGGCTTTCAGCACATAGATCCTCCTGATGCTTGAGCATTATTTGGGCTTGCCGTTCCCATAACAGTTTTTTGGCTGTTTTCCAGAGACCTCAATCCTTCCCAAGGAGAATGACAAGTGGATTGGAAAGAAAGAAGCTGTGTGGGAGTGGCTAGCATCAGGCCTGAGCTGATCCGGGTCACCCCACTGGAAACTGGCACCATTCTCTGGCACTCACCTCCCTCTACCACCTCTGTGCCCTCATCTTCACCCTCATTTATTCATTCACTTACATATTTCTTAAAACATCTATTACATATCGTCTATTGGCCAGACGGGGGTGGGCATTGTCCCCATCATCACAGATGTTGTAATTCTGCAAGGAGAACAAGAAACTAATAAACTATTGAATAAAATGTTTTAAGTGCTATGATTTGAATAAGTATGGAGTGTTCTGGAAGCATATTGCAGCACCCCCAACACTCTCTAGTTGCTTTATTGGCCCCATTCAGCACCCCAGTTACAATGAGACTGAGAACTTTGTGTCCTTCTGATTTGCTAAGGATGAGCCCTTTTCATGTCCTTGCCTGTCACGAATGCTCACTTGCTCTCCACCTCACCTTCCTGTTCATTGGTATGTGGGTTGCCCTCAGAGAGTAGATGGCATTATTTCCTTCATATTTCCATAAGCCTCAGTTTTCCAGAACAGACATGGTACTGCCTACTGGAAATTGACAAAATATATACTATACCAGCTGATGACTTTAACAATTTTTGAGGAACTCATCATCCATTTTGAAGTTAAGAAGTGGTTATGGCTATTCACCCTAGAGTTCTTCAACAAAATAATTAACCTGAGCATCCCCAAGACAGAAGACAAGAGCTTACTTTTCCAGCCTGTCTTACAGTGAGGGTACAGACTTGTGATATGGGCTCCACCAATCAGAGGAAGGGGCAGATGTACTCGTGGTAGTACTCAGTGCCCAACACCAGCTGTGTCTCTGCCCATCCAAGGCAGTCATAAGTGCCTCCATGGAGCCATTCTACATTGGGGTCTGGAGCATTATCACTGGCCTGCTATTATCCAAGCCCCATCCGTCAGCCATCTCAGGGATTCTATTAGCTACTTAATATTTAGAATATTTGTGTGCTGTTTGAGTAACTGAAGTTGGTTTCAGTGTTTAGAACTAAGAGCTCTGTCTCTGTAAAATGATGATAATATAGGATACTGCGGTATCACATAGGATGAACATCTATATCCTATCCCAGAGGATTTTTGAGGAAGTCTCTAAGCTGAGATAAGAAGAATATGTACAAGTTAGCCAGTCAAAGGGCAGGGAAAAGAGTGTTCAGGCATATCTGGTAGGATTTACAAAAGTCTAGGAGTGTGCTTTGGGGAAATGGTGAAAGCAAAAGCTAGATTAGAGATCACCATAGGCCAGATTTTGTAGAGCTTTGTAAATTATGTAAAGAAATTGAGACCCATATCTTGATAACAGAGGGACTCACCAAAATGTGTTATTCAGAAGGGTGACACAATCCGATTTGTATTTTATTAAGATGATTTTGATTACATTGTATATGTTGGAATGGGAGATTTGGGCAAGATAAATTAGAGACCAAACAAGTGAAGGTAACTGATGTAGGGGGATGCATTGGGGTTGGATATGAATGATCAGATTCAAGAGATATTTCAGGGATGGACTGATCAATGTTTGTGATTGGTAAATGCATTGGGGAAATAAAAGGTAGAAAAAGGATGACCAGTAGATTTCTGGATTGAAATATGGTACAAGTACTTGAGGAAGTACATAGTGTGTGTGTGTGTGTGTGTGTGTGTGTGTGTGTCAGAGTGAGTGAGTGAGTGAGAGAGAGAGAGAGATGTTTTAGCAATACAGAAAGAATGAATTCTGATTTTTTATATATTTATTAAAGAAAGATCACTGGGGACTGTAATAGTTTGAAGCTTCATAGGGAAGTAGAGTGAATCGGAATCTAAATGACAGGCAAGGCTTGGACACAGAGAATATGGAAAGAATATCTGGTAAAGGGAGCAGAGTGAGAGAAGGCGGAGTAGGCAGTTTAGGAAGTAATGTTAAAAGGTATTACTATCTCTTGCACCATTTCTGTTGGCTTTCACTTTATCAGAAGTGTCTCTTCTTGAATAGAGCTATGGGCCATGTTGTGATACCTGGCCACTGTCAGCCCACTGAAGAGAAATTCCAGGAATGTCAGAACCCAGCTACTTTTCTTCATTTTCACCTCCCATTGCAAGGGGCTGAAGGAGAAGGCTTTGTGACATCCAGGTGCTAGAAAATCTATACCAGCTGAGTGATGAAGCACTGACAAACTGCATTTTCTATTGAAGAGCATTTTCCGGGAGATGAAAACCAATCTGACGAGGACCCATGACTATACCAAATGCTTTTCATAGGTATCCCTGTGTTGCCTTTGGTATTCTGGGGCCATAGCAATGTTGTTTAAGAACAGGAATTGATGTTGGTGATTTTTGAGTTTAGTTTTGCATCTTTGGTAGCCTTTATTTCTCAACTTGTTTCAATCCTAGAAATCAGTGACTTGAGGACCATTTTAAAAATACAAATCAAAGTAGTTCATTCCTGGAAGACTTATAGACTCATGGATCATGTGAGTAATCAAGTTAGCATGCTTGATTAAGGTCAAAATGAAAACTAATTATTGTGCACTGAACCTCACGGAACCTGGAGTTCTTCGCGTATAAAATAAGGGAAGTATGCAAAAGGATTTTTTAGCTCCAGGTACTCTATACCAATATGAAGCAATATTCACTGATGCTCATTCTGAGGGAGTTTGAGTTCATGTCTAATCTTCCAGCTAATACTAAGCCTCAGAGATAACCCATTTCTCCATATTCTCTCTTGGTGTGAAGTCAGAGAATAGCTAGGTTCTATCCTTTCCAAAGCATTGTTTTGACCTCTTGGCTTCTAAAGCCCCAAATGTGGATCTCTTTTTCATCAAACCATATCCTTCTGTTGTTTCAGTGTTAAACACTGGATCACCAATGTGTTGTTACTTTTTCTTTCTTCCTCCTCTTATTCTCCACCTTAATTTTTTGTTGTTTAGAAAAATCAGATCTTCAGTTTCTGTGTCTGCCAAACTGTTTCCTTTTGATATATTTTGGTACATTTACCAAAATAATATTCTTTTCTTCATGCAGAAATTTCTTAATAGGAACTGATACCACTTCTCTTTCAAGAAACCATTTTTGAGAGAATAATCCCAGCCATGTGGCTGACCATGCAGGGCTTAGAGGTCATGGTGAAGAACTTGTATTAGATTGTATTCTGAGAGCAATGAGAAGAAATTAAAGCATTTTGAACAGTGGAATCTGTTCTGATCTGATTTCATCACTCTCCCAGATATTTGAAGAACAGATTATAAGCATCTGGAGTGGAAGCAGAGAAAGCAATAGTAGTAGTTCAGGTGAGGTGGTAATGGTTTTTAGTATAGAGTGGAGCAATGCAGATGGATTTGAGATCTGTTTTGTAGATAGAAGTTTAGGACTTTGTGTAATGTAGTTGATATGCCTGGGATGTAAGAAAATGGGGTCATGGGCCTATCATCTATCTATTGTTGCATAAAAATTAATCCACAAACCTGAATGTCCGTCGTACAACAGTAAGTGCCCAGGGTGGTTGGCTACATAGATCTGCTGATATTGGTGGGACTTGCTGTCATAATTGGATTTGCCTGGCTGTTGGTTAATCTCTAGGTCTCAGATGGGATGAGTGGGGTAAATTGGCTTTACCATACATGTTTGTCCAGCAGGGCTCTGCCCATGGCAGAAATGAAAGTGAGCAAGTAGAAATACAAAAAGCCATTTAAGGGCTAGGCTCAGAACTGATAACACTGTCACCTCCACTACTTTCTGTTAACCAAAACAAGTCATGGGATCAGCTCATACCTCAAGGGGTATGAAAATAGCCTCTGCCTTTAGTGAGAACTACAGTGTCACATAGCAAGGTCACAGATACAGGGAGAGATGAAGAATTAGGGCCATATTGTAGTTAGATGCATGGAGAACTAAAAAGGATTTTTAGCAACTGAATGCCATACTGTTCTTTAAGACTAGGGGAGGAATAGTTGAGTGGAAATGGATGTATCAAGAGTTTCTGATGAAATATGAGATTCTTTAAGATTTTCATCTTTTCTGTAAGACTTACTTGTCCATTCTTCTTCCCTCCTGTAGCACCTTGGGTCCTCCTTACCCTGAAAGAACTTGCTCAGTGGAGGTGGGATTCAAACCAAAGCAGTCTGATTCAAGACTGATTCCAGTCTGTATTTTTGTAAGTATCATCTCCAAACCCACACTTAAGTTCTTGTAAATATTATCTTTTCAATTTTATCACATGCTTAATAATATTTTAGTAATCCTTGTAGATAGATGCTCCTGGAAGCTTCCCAGTTAACTTGCCTCTAATCTGCATCTTCAACCATTCCCCGATGATACTGTCAGAGTGATTCTTCTTAAAGGAAAATTAGACCATGTCCCTTCTATTCTTAGAGGCTTTCAAGAGGTCTGCATTACTTACTGGATAAAGTCTAAGCACTTTAGCATGACTATAAGACCCCCACACCCTGATCCCTGCCTATGTCTTTGTGTCTTTGTGTCCTCATCTGCCATTCTCTTTCATTTGTGCTCCAGCAGTACCAAGCTTCTCATTGCTGCTCATTGCTTCTCATCAATTCTGTACCATTTCATGCTTCCCTTTGTTCATAGAGTCTAGCTAACTTTTCTTGGAAAAAGTTTTCGTTTCTTCCTTCCCTTGTCTATCTGGCAAATGCCCAGTTTCTATTACCACCCTGATAAAGCATCACCTTCCTATGATGCCTCAGACAGAATGCTCTCTTTTATACTTTTTTGGGAAACTTTTATGTCACTTCATTTTTATATGTATCACATTTCATTGTTTTACTGTTAGCATGTCTATCTTCCACTTTAGTTTGTAAGCTTCTTGATGATTGCTGAGTGGTAGAATTAAATCACCCAGCACAATGACATTTGGCTAAACCATTCAACACCTGTCAGGATGGAAACCACCCCAGCTGCTCCCCCAGGGTGAAAACCAATGGACTAGCAAAAGCTCTGCACTCATTTCTGCTGCACCTCCATAAATCACATGCAAGCAAACTATTCTGTGCCTCTTGTCTCCCCACCACTGTCAAAATTAGTCTGTCCTGGCATCATTGAAAAATGTCATGGGGAAGGAGAGATATATATAGTCCCCTGATCATGTGCACTTTATCTTCTCTCCTCTTTACTAGATACCAGAGTGCTCTCTTATTGGTGGGTCCTGCCCCTCACTCAGGGAATCCCCCTTGCTTTGCACATGCCTATGTGAGTAATAGTTTAAGTTATTTATGGTCTCTGGCTTGGTTGTGGTATGTTTTGACATATCTTTAAAAAGGTAGACCCTATGCATCATTATGCTCAGGGGATCAGAATAAGAACTCAATAAAATTTGTTTGTTCAACCAAGTTAGTATAGGTCGCTAAAATAACTGCCTTAGTGAATTGAACACAAGAATAGTCTTAAAATTGTGTTTATAAATGAGTGCTTGAGGAATTTGGTTTCTCTGAAGAATTTAAAATATTTTACTTAAAATTTTGATTATAGTCTTATTTAATTAATTAGCTCTTGCTTCACACAGACACACAAAGCACAAAAGAGGATTCTGGGCCAGCCCTAGTGGATTAATGGTGCCTCAGCTATTTAAGGCCTTAGTACACTTTTAAGTTCTCTGGTTCTGCAAGTTGGTACAAATGCAAAGAAGAATGGGCAGCTGAAATCTTTCAGAACAGACTTTTTTTCACCCTCTCTGGGCCAGAGAACTGATTAGACAAAAGAACCTCAAATGTGGATTAGGAATGACTTATCCTCTTAACTTTAGGCACATGAACATCAGAAAAAGAGCTATTCTAATAGCATTAGGAATCCTGGTTGTGCTAATCCAGTTTATGAAATTTTAGATCACTTATGGGTCATTCTCAGACAATGGGAAAATAGGTTTACTAATAGAAGAAAGTTGTTAATAACAATTGACTGAATGTTTGCATATATCTTTATTTCTTTACTTATCAGAGTATATTATCTGTTTTTGTTCTTATTTCTTGAGATAGTGTCCTTGTTTATTCGTCACTGTATGGTAGACCCCAGCACTTAGTAAGTAGTTATTAAATATTTTATGCTATTGTAAATTGTAGTTTTTTTAAATTTGAATTTCTGCTTGTTAGATGCTAGCTTATGGAAATAAATTTAATTTTTGTAAATTGATGTTGTATCCTATAATCTTCCTAAACTCATTTATCCTAGCAGCTTTTTAAGTAGATTCTATCATTTTTTTCTAATAGAAGATCATGTTGCTATAAATAAAGACAGTTTTACTTTTTCTATTCCAATCTAGATGTTTTTTATTTCTTTTCTCACCTTATTTCATTGACTAGAACCTCCAGGACAGTGTTAAATAGAAATGGTGAAAGAAGACATTTTGTCTAGTTCCTGATCTTAAGTAGAAAATATTGAGTCTATCATCATAAAGTGTGATGTCAGCTATAGCTTTTTTCATAGATGCCCTTTATCAGGTTGAGGAAGTTTTCTACCTACTGAGGGTTTTGAATCAGGAATGGATGTTTATGTCAAATATTTTTTTTATTCATTAAGATTATCATGTGAATATTATTTATTAGTTTGTTACTAATGAATTATATTCATTATATATATTTTTTGAATATATATATATATTCAAATATATATATATTTATTGAATTATAATTTATTTTTTTAGAATATTAAACCAACTTTGCATTTCTGGGATAAATCAGAAACATATATTATCATTTTAATCACCTTTTAGATTCTATTTAGGAGTTTTACATCTATGTTCATGTAGGATATTAGTCTATAGTGTACTGTTTCTTATAATTTATTTGTCTAGTTTATGATGGCTTTGAAGAATGAGTTGGAAATTGTTATCAGCTCTTAACTTTTCTTGAAGACTTTGTACAGATTACTATTATTTCTCCCTTCAGTGTTTGGTGGACTTCATCAGTGAAGCCATTTAAACCTGGAGCTTTTGTTTTTTGACAGAGTTTTAATGACAAATTCTATTTCTTTAATAGAGATAGGACTCTAAGTTATCTGTTTCATTTAAGATATCTATTTCATAAGATTTGTTAGTTTGTGTCTTTCAAAGAATTTATCCACTTCATCTAAGCTAGTGAATATATTGGTATAATGTTGTGTATAATAATTCCATGTTATTTTTTCAATATCTGTAGAATCTGTAGTTATATTGCATTTCTCATTCCTGATATTGGTAATTATACCTTTTTCCTTTTTTTTTCACTGATAAGTCTGGCTAAAGCTTAATCAGTTTTATTGTTTTCAAAGAACCATCTTTTTAAATTTAATTTTATATTAATTTTTTTCATGTTTACTTCTTTATTTTGAGAGAGAGAGAGTGTATAAACAGGGTATGGGCAGAGAGAGAGGGAGAGAGATAATCCCAAGCAGGTTCTGTGCTGTCAGTGCAGAGCCCGAAACAGGGCTTGATCCCATACACTGCGAGATCATGACTTGAGCTGAAAGCAAGAGTCAGACTCTAAACTGACTGAGTCAGTCAGGCACCCCAAAGACTCATCTCTTTAAACCTATATGTATAGGGGCGCCTGGTTGAGCTTCCGGCTTCGGCTCAGGTCATGATCTCGCGGTTCGTGGGTTTGAGCCCCGCGTCAGGCTCTGTGCTGACGGCTAGCTCAGAGCCTGGAGACTGTCTTCAGATTCTGTGTCTCCCTCTCTCTCTGACCCTCCCCTGCTCATGGTGTCTCTCTCTCTCTCTCTCTCTCAAAAATAAATAAAATGTTTTAAAAAAAAATAAACCTATATGTATATATGTGTGTTTGTGTTTAAAACTGAATTTCTTGTTGGCTAAATATAGTTTGGTCCTTTTTATCCAATCTGACAATATGTGTCTTTTAGTTGGGATATGTAGACCATTCATATTTAATGTGATTATTGATGTGGTTAAATTTGAGCCTACCAGCTTATTGTTTTCTGATCATTTCTTCTGTTCTTTGTCCCTCCTTTTTTTTCTGCCCTCTTTTGGATTAATCAGTTTTGTGGTTGTTAATACCATCTAGTGTATTTTCATATCAGACGTTGTAGTTTTCATCTCTAGAATTTCTATTTGGGTCTTTTTTTTTTTAATATCTCCCATATCTCTACTTAAATTTTTGAATGTTTTAATATGCCTTTCTGGTAACTATAACATATGTGTCAGTATCAATCAACTGATTTTTGTCTTAATTATGGGTTACATTTTTCTGCTTCTTTGCATGCCTGGTAATTTTTTATTGGATACCAGGCATTTAAATTTTTACCTAATTTGTTGCTAGATTTATTTATATTTCTTTAAATGTTTTTGTCCTTTGTTCTGGGACTCAGTGGTTTTGGGAATTTTGTTATTAAGATTTCTTAAGTGGGATTGAAGCAGTGCTCAGTGTAAGGCCAATTTTTCAATACTGTCCAAGTACTGAGGCAGAATTTTTCTGTGTGTTCTACCAAATTCTCCATGAATCATGAGATTTTCTAGTCTGGATGGTGGGAATAGATAGGTCCCACTCTCAACTCTATGTGGGTGACTATAATTTCCTCTAATCCAGTCAGATTCCTCTTGGCCTTGGGTAATTTCCTCACATAAAAGCACTGATAAATATTTCAGAAGAATACTTAAGGGGGACATGATGCAGAGTTTCAGAATTCTCTCTGTAGGTTTTCCCCTCTGTCGGACTCCTTGTGAACTTAAGTCACTGCATTCTCCCCAGATTCTCAGCTTCATCTCCTCAACTAGAATCTTCTAGGTTCTATATAGGTTCACTTTCTGGGCATCACAGCACAGAAACCTTTCATAGCACTAAGCTGGCGCAATTGGATGACTTATCTTGTTTTTTATCGTATGGTGTTGCATATCTTAGACACTGTTGTTTTAATTTTTAGTATTTCAGGCAAGAGAATAAATCTAGTCTTTAAGAGCTTAATTTTGGTTGGGAGCTGAGATTCACTAACTGATAAAAAAAATTTTGACATAAATGTCAGAGACCTACTTAAACTTCATATAGAATAACTTGGTGTGGGGGGGCTGTGTTACATATGTTTGGAAGTGGGAAAGTGAGATTATAGCATTTTATGACTTAAGGCATTAGGTGTAATATACTAATGCAGGCTGGATAGTGCAGGAGGCAAGAAATTTTAAAAAGACTGTTAAGATTTATATAAATAGTGTATACACTATGTAGATGATGGTGAATCAAAAGACAAACTCTCTTTTTTTAAAGTTTTTTGTTTAATATACACCTGATGTGGAGCTTGAACTCATGAGCTCCAAGATCAAGAATTGCACACTGTTTTGACTGAGCCAACCAGGGGTCCCAAAGTCCCTTTCTTCCTAAGACTTCATTACAGTTTTCATGAGCACAAGTGTTTGATTGCCTAATTTATTATTTTTTGCATTCACTGAAATATTTTATTTAATTAGGATAGACAATATAACCCCCAACATATACAAGATGTGACATGCATTACCTTACAGCGTTGTATTTCCCCATTATAACACCTGTATTGCATTATAATTGGCAATTTATTTGCTTCTCCAACCAATCTGTCAGCTTCTGTACATCAAAAGATTAGGGTGTTTTATTTAGCCTTTTATTCCCATTGTCTAGTACAATGCAGAGCACATAGCTGGTATAAGTGAGTGAGCAAATGAATGGATGATTAGATGAATGAATGGTATAAATTTTCTGTATTAGGGTTGACTGTCAAGGAAGTTATTTTGGATAAATAGATCTTTTGATTCCTTTTAGGTCACTGTTCTGATACCTACCAGTCAAAATAGCCAACACATTTATTCTCAAGTCCAAATGAGGTTGGTGTGTAATAATAATAGGGTTATGTGCTCAGTATATGGTTGTTTTTGTTGTTGTTGTTTGTTTTGTTTTGTTTTGGGTAAGTAAGCTTCACACCCAGTGTGGAGCCCAGTGTGGGGCTTGAACTCACGTTGGTGAGATCAAAACCTGAGCTGAGATCAAGAGTCAGATGCTTAACTGACTGAGCCATCCAGGTACCCCTCAGTATACCATTTTTAAAGTTTTTAATACTAATCTCTGTGACAACTTCAAGCTTTTTTTTTGCCTTCAAATTTAAATAAACATTAGTACTTCCTAAATTCAAACAAGTGAGAAGCTAATTATATGTCCATTTGAGCAATATCCAGTACTTACTTCATGATATGGTAAGGCAGCTCTATGATCTTCCAATGTGAAGCAATAAATAGGTAGATAGATAGATAGATGATAAAATTTTTTATAAAAGGCAGCAGTTAATTGTAGACCATGACCTTGGCAACAGGATCCAGGTATGGGCCTCTAGGACCAAGAACAATGCCTAAAATGAATGAATGAAGAGGTGAATGAACAGCACTTCATCCTTCTCAAGGCTAATTCACTATCTCAAAATGACTCTGGGAGCATAACTGAAAACAAAGGAAAAGGTAAACCCATTTAGCAAGGTAATATCTATATCTGATGAGGATGCTATTATTATGGTTTATGAAGAAAATAACCATTTTTTAAAAAAATGTGTGTTCAATAAAGCATATATTTTATAAACAAATGGCCTTGGGCCATTGTAGAAAATGGGATTTTTTTAGGGTATTTGTGAAATATGATGCTTTAGCTCAGCCCAAACCATTCAAGCCATGATTCAATACCCTGAATTCCAATAAAGTTTGTAAAATGAGGTGTCATATTGAAAATCTCTGCCAGAATTAAGTTGTTTCTCAGAAGGACAGGATAGTACAAGGGCACATAGGAGAAGAGGAGAGAAGTCATGCATAAAAGAAAACATGGTAAAGTTGTGCATAACTTATGGGGCTTTCATGATATTTTATAATTCAACATTTGATCAAATATTTGATAAGACATTAAATATAATTATGACAAAGTAAATATCAGAAAAGAATCCATTAAAGATGCTGAAGTCAGACTTGTCAAATTATTTCCAAACTCTGCTTATGTTACATATATATATATAAAAGGCTGTGGAGGAAAAAATCAAATTAGATTCTAATAGCTTACCATGCAAGCTTTGTTTTTTTGTTTTTGTTTTTATGTTTTGTTTTGTTTTGTTTTTACCATGCAAGCTTTGAGGATTTAGAAAGGCTCCAATTGCACTGAAATTACATGTTAACTGTTACATTCAAAAGATCTATTTTAGATTATTATGGCTGTGAAACTCCTAACTAGTAGAACATAGATTTGAAAGAATCAGTATAAAGTTCACATTTGAAATAGGGTAGAAGAAACAGTGGTGCCATCTCTTTTCTGAGGGGCATTAAATGAATTTCTTTACTATGGAATGGAGGAAAACTATTTAATCAGTTGTTGGACCACTGGACTCTTTCAGAATATCTGGGAAGGTAAGAGTAAAGAGAAAAGGAAGTGACAAAGAGTTCCTTCTTCCTCCCTGCCCGATATCCAAACTTGGATTAAGTTGGAAACATCAGCTAAGTTTACAGAAATAAATAGATCTGTTGGTCTTTATTGAATTAACAGATTAATATAGTAAAACTACAATCAATTCAATAAACATTTCAGTCATACCAATGGCTGGTCATATTTTCTTTGACTAGACCAACTCAGAATCCAAGATTAGTATAAAGGAGCTTAGAGGTTATCTAGTACAAATCTCCCATTTTACATGTTAGGATATTAAAGTTCAAAAAGTTTATCTAACTTATTAGTAAAAGCCAGAGTTCTCACTGCTTTTATTCTTAACTTAGTCAGAATTGAAATGGCCTTGGTATGGAATATAGCAACCAGATTTGAAGTATCTCAAAGCATATTTTCATATTTATCAATTTTAATCTTTTCTCCCCACCAGAGAACATTTATTTCTGACAGCCCATGTGTGGCCCATATGGATGCCAAAGAGCACTTTTCTATGTCACTTTTGATTATCAGGGGTGGGGCTTTAGGTCTTGTCTCTCAATTGGGCTATCCCAATATGAATGCCCAGACTGAATTCCCAGGCACAATTTACTTCTCACCATGGAAACGAATTTTCATGATCCCAACTTTTAGGAGTTTGTCAAGCCAATCAGAATTAAGCTATAATCATGCTAGATTCAAATAGTCATGTTAGTTAAAATCATGCTACATGAGAGATAAAATCATGCTACATGTAGATTTACCAAATTTACATCAGCATAAGAATCACCTGGGATACTTGTTAGACATAAAGATTCTCTGAAGATTCAGACTCATTAGATCTGAGTTGAGAGATTAGGCAAGGTTGAGAAACACTATAATAGGGCACGTGGGCTAGCTAAAGCAAGGCAGGCACAATAGAACTTGTTATCTGTTATCAGGGGAGGAAAACCTTAAAAGGCAAGATCAGAGGTAGATCAGACAAGAGGCAGGGGACCTTGGTCTTATTGGTTAGAGCATGCTTCAAAGTTGAGGTCATTCAGGGTCATTATTGGCTCTGAGGAAAGACTCAATTCTCTAGAATTACCTCGTTGCTGCTTCTTCTAGTATTGTCTCATTATTTCCAGTTTACTTTGCTATGTCAAATTATAAGTTCCTGTAGTTCCTGATGTTTCCAATGCCTGGCATCATTGTCAATTGATTCAGATTGCTAGAATTAAAACAAAATGGATTCCACAGGGATGGAGAAGAAACCTTATACAGAGGAATTCTTTCCGTTAACATTGGTGGGACAGCTTCATTCTCTTGAGTGCTTTAGCTTCTGAATCTTGTAGAAAAGGAATGCCTTTTGTTGTGACAGGAGGCTATGGAAAAGTGTTTATGCTTTCATATGATCTGGGGAGCTGTTCAATTCTGGCTTAATTCTCAGCAGCATCGCATGGCTCTTCTGAGAGCTTTTTTCCCCCCCCTGGTGGAAAGGATCACTTAAATTATTTTACCTCCTTGTGCCTTTGTTTCTTCTTTTAATATGCCAATAATAATTATGCCTACCTCAAAGACTTCTTCTGAGAATAAAAGAAATTATTAATGTAAAGTACATAGAATACTGCCTAGCAACAGCGCTAAATAAATGTCAGCTATTATTATTACTGCCACTTCAGAAGAAGAGTAGTTATGATGCTGGGGTAAGACAGAAAAGAATCATTGGATCATGTGGAAGATTGATGACAAATGGTGGCCCGTATTCATGCCCTCTGCAATCTGTCTTTATAACTCTTCCTATCAAGAGTTGGAGTCTGTTTTCCCACTCCACAAAACTGGGCTGGTCTGTGACTTCCTTAGACCAATGGAATGTGGTAGAAGAGATGCTGTGCCTGTTACAGGCCTTATTCTCCAGAGGTATTGCCCAAGTCCACTCTGTGTCTTGGGACTTTTGACTCTGCCATGAAAAAAACCCTGGGCTAGCCTGCTTAGAAGGTGAGAGACCACATGAAATGAAGATGATTCATCTCAGCTGAGGCCATTCCAGGTCAGGTAAGATCAGAAAAAGTGTCCTTCTGAGCCAAACTGAAATTGCTTAACTGCAGAATTGTGAGCTAAATAAATAGTCATGTTAAGCTTTTACATTTTGGGAGTGGTTGTTAAAGGGGTAGAGGGCTTTTGAGGAGAAAGGTAAGTTGTGAAAAGGTGGCCAGAAAATGGATAGTAAGCAACAGTTTAATAAGGTTTAATAAAGTTTGTTAATGAGATTTGTCAGTGCCTTCTCCATTGGTGAGTTGTTGAGTTCTCCTTTTCCTGGGATAGGAAAGGGGGGGGGGCATCTTTACAAATTGAAATTTCCTCCATAAATGTGAATTTCTTTTACAAAAGGAAACGTGTGCCCTGATTTTAGATCTTTTTCTGGGTGTTCTGGTTCTCAGTAGCCTTTAGCTCAAAATAACCTACATGCCAAAGAGACATATTTTGGGGCGGTGTATTCTGGTACTCTTTAAGATACAGAGGGAAAAAAACCCCAAAATTTCTGGTCTTCAGGAGTTTTATTTATTAATTTCCTATTATTACCACATACTTAGTGACTAAAACAACACATATTTATTATATTATGGTTCTAGAGATCAAAAGTCTAGGTCACTTTCCTCCTGGAGCCTCTAGGGAACAATCTGTTTCCTTGACTTTTCCTGCTTCTAGAGGCTGCCTCTGTTCTTTGACTTGTGGCCCCTTCCTGTTTTGAAGCCAGCCGCACAGCATCTTATCTGTTTTTTTGCTTCCATCTCTGTATATCTCTTTGTTTCTGATATTCTTCCTGTCTTTCTTTCATAAGGACCTTGTGATTATATTGTGTCTACCCAGATAATCTGGGATAATCGCTCTATCTCAGGATCTTTATTTTCATCACATTTGCTGTGGGTGGTTTTTTTTTTTTATTGTTGTTATTGTGTTTTTAAGTTTTATAAGGTATATAATCAGGGGTTTTTGGCATGAGGACATGACTTGTTTGGGGGCCTGTTATTCAACCAGATACAGGAAGATGCATTTTAGTAAAGCTCATCTTTATAGGATAAAGCCCAAAGTTTTGAATATGAGTCAGATAAATTTTTATGATGTTCTTTCTTCCCATCTATATCTCCAGTAATTCCCTGCCTCAAATACATATAGTTCAGCAATCCTGCTTCTACTACTCCTCTCTAACAAAACAGATCTATATCTCATCCATGTGATTTGCCCTTTTCCTGCATACCCCTTCTCAACATCCCAGCACCTATTGCCCAGAAAAATACTCAGCTAGGGGCATTGCCTTATCTGAGAAATAGCGTCCCTCTTATTTACTCCCAAAGGACCCTTTGCCTGCCTCTACCACTGACTTTATTACACTATACTAGAACTGTTTATGTGTTGGCTGTCTTGCTCCATTACTCAAAAGCTCCTTGAGAGTAGGGAGTGTGTTATTCATTTTTCTAGCCTCATCACTTAGCATAGTATCTGGCACACAATAAGGGCTTAAGAAATGTCAAATGAATGGGTATCACTGAAATTATTAATCTATTACTAATTATAAAAGGAAGAAAGGTGGGAAAAGTTGAAGGAGATTTTATCTTGACTTGTTAAGAAAGTTTTTGGTAAAGAACAGATTTCTTGCAGAGCTTGGAGAAGGAACAGCAGACGGGAAAGATGAGATATACATGACTCACAGGCAGTGATAACAAGAGCCAGAGGCACTGAAGCTTCAGGGCTGCTCCTCTCGATTGGGGTGTTTTTGATGTGTGCCTACTTTGATCCCTGCTGTGTAGCTATGGCCCAGGATGTTCTGGAATGAAAAAAACTACTTACTGTTTCCTGTTACCAAGATCCAGGGTGTGTTACAGAAGAAACACATGGTGAGGGGGTTGGTGGTAAAAGAATATCATTTCCCAAAGGTAAATAGTCTCTCCAACATGGCTTCAGAGCTGAAGCAAAAGAAAAGAGGATGCACAGAGACCCCATTGCAGTGTGCAAGAGAAAAGCAGAATGCAACATAAAAGCAGAGACAAGAGGAAAACACAGAAGGGTGAGGTCAGCAAAGCTGTACTGATGGGTAATGGCAGCAATGGCACACTGAGCCATGTGTGAAGGGATTTTGTCAGCCTCTTGGACAACACATGAGTACACAGATAGTGACATCTCAAGTGCTCTTATACTAAGGAACAGGACAACACAGTTGACAGATCATGATGTTGGGGGGGGGGAGGAAGACACACAGAACCACATTACTACCCCTCTCTGTATGGGAGGCCAAGTGGAACTCCCACTGTGAGTTTATTTTTAGAAGCATAAATTCTGTCATGAATTATGTCCAAGTTAAATCATTCTTATTAAATTTATCTGAGATGTGGATTCAGTTATTCTCAAAAATTCCTTTTTGAAATAGAGCTTCCATTTTAGAAGTATGCTAAATTTGTACAATACTCAGATCCTATTGACCATCTCAGACTAGACTCTTATAAATATACTGATACTTTAATCTTCCCAGCTTGGTAGAGAGAGAGGAGAATATGAATTTTTAAAAAGAAGGAGTATGTGGAACAGGCTTTGGGGAGTTATTGTGGGAAAATCAAGCACTATCATGCCACACATATTAAACAGTTTAAGAGGCAAACAGCTGGGGCTGTACCTAAGCAAATATTTGATGGGACTTGATTAAAAAAAAAAAGGAAGATCTTTCTAAAATATGCTATTTTTTAGAGTTAATTGTCCCAGCTCCCATATCCTGGCATTTGATGGGGTATGTAAGCTGAGGTCAAAGTCACTGTACTTCCACAAAGGCCTAAATCACAGAAAACAGAGACCTTGTCTATTTTATTCACCACTGGAAAAGTTCCTGCACATTGTGGACACTCAAAAAATAGTTGACAGAACGAACACAAGTGGAGAGAAGTGGAACATAAGTGAGGCACTGAATCTATAAAACTTGCCCTTGTGAATGGGGTTAACAATTGGGATGAAACATGATTGCCCAAAGTCCTGTGAGCCTCTGGGACTTGCTTGGGCCCCTGCAATTTGGTCCCAGGTTAAAGCTAATAATATTAATAGCTGTATTTTAATTGAGAGTGCATTGTGTACTACATTGTGTACTACATTGTGAGCTTGTTTCCAACCCTCAAAAGAACTCCCCAAGGTACATAGTATCACCCCTGTTTTACACATGGGGAAATAGACTGTGAAAAGTTAAATAACTTTTCCAAAGTTACATGGCTAGTGAATGTCGGAACAGTAACTCAAACTGAGATCTGACTGCTAAATCAGAGTTTTGGACTCATACCACACTATCTCCAACAATATATTCCAAAAAATATTTCTTGTAATAAAATTAGTACATGTTTATAATCAATACAGGAAATAATAGAAACGTATAGGGGAAAAATCAGTAATGACACCTCCACTGCTTTGTAAATATATGGCAATGCAAGTAACTGATTCTCATTATTTACAATAATGTTCTATAAAGTCACCATGAATACTGAATTAGCAAATACTGAAAACCTGCTTCTAGGATAATTACAAGTTTAGGTCCCTGTGAGATTCTGGTCACATTTTTGTCAATCCATTAATTCATAGCTTTGTTTTATATGTGTTTGTTTAAAAACATATTATTTAATATATGGTGTTGATTCATTAATGTTAACTTACATCCAACAGTGATAAAACTCATGCCTGAATGAAACTTATCTAACACAAGCATTTTCTCTGTAAGACACACTCCAGTTTTGGTATAGTTAGGGACACTCGACAACACATCAGCTTTATGCTTGGGGTTAATTTTAAACAGTGAAACCACAGACAAAAAGTACAATAATGCAAGAAAAACATAGCACCACATAGACTCCAAAAAAAAAGGACAATTATTTATAGTATGACAGCTGAAACAAGAAGGCAGAGCGTACCTTGTTCAACCTTAGTTGGAAACGTGTGTTGGTGATTCAAATATTATGCCTCTCTAGGTATGTCCGGGGATGACTGTGAAGGTGCTGCAGGTATCAGTTTGAGGGTTAGAGCAGACAAGTTCACAAATAAGGAGTTGTGAATAATGAGAATCAAAATACTGATTGGTTCTGTGAAAATCATAGACACTGTACAAGAGAATTTTTCAGAAACATTTATTCTGTAAATGTCTATTCTCTCTCATTTAGAGACTTTGGTGCCCTATGTCCAAGACAGATCCATCCAGCTAGCCATTTATTTCATTTAACATCTCTTGAGTCTCTCTGAAGTGTATGCTAGGCACTGTGATAGGTATTGGAGATAACAATGAACAAGAACTAGCCTCTATAAGCTCATGGTTTGATGGAAGGAGACAGACATATAAGCAGATTATTTTAACAAATTGTGGTATGCTCAGTATGGGACATAGGCATGGGGTCTTTTTGGAGCACACAGAAGAGAGTCCATTTCATAGAGGAGGGGATGCCTCAGCTAAGTACTAAGGACACAGTCTGATTCAGTCAGGTGAAGATGGGAGGCAGTGGTGACTGTTACTGTAAATAACACACAGTAACATAGTAGATGTTAACAAAAATCAAATAACTTGATTCAGAACTCTTTGGAAACCAGAAGTAAAATGATTAATTACTAATTATTCTGGCCTGTGTCTTCAGATAGCACAGATTTTACTTTATTTCTTCTAGCTCATTCTGGATTTTATGGATCATCATAGCATAATTCATGCTTACAACATGTCTTAAATGTTGGATAAATAAAGGATCTTGTCTCGGTGTTGTATTTATCAAGGTAACTGTATTTATGTCAGCTTTCTACATAGATGATAAAATCCTCCAAGGCAAAGATTTTTCTGAGTTCTTTGTAGAAAAGTCTGCGAAGAGAAATAATTGTCTACTACATAATATGGGTTCCCTTGAGAGTATACATTAAGAATTTAGAAAGTTTATCCCAAATCTTATTTGTTCAATTAAGTCTTCTCCTTTTCTGTCCTGTTTCATTCAGAAGCAAAGACTTGGGGGGTGGGGAGAGGTAATTATCATTTTTTTAATGTTTATTTATTTTTGAGAGAGAGAGAGAGAGAGAGAGAGAGAGAGAGCGCACAAGCGAGGGAGGGCAGCAAGAGAGGGAGACACAGCATCCGAAGCAGACTTCAGGCTCTGAGCTGTCAGCACAAGCCCAACGTGGGGCTCAAACTCAGGAAATGTGAGCTCATGACCTGAGCCAAAGTCAGACTCTTAACCAACTGAGCCACCCAGGCGCCCCTCATTTATTTTTTATATAAGCATAATCTCATGTATTTTCCTTTTCCAGATATTTATATTTATTTGTATTTACTTGAAAAAATGATAGAATTTAGAACAGTTACAAGTATATACATATTAAAAAATAAGCCTTCATATCCCTCAAATTTAGCACTTACTGTTTATCAATTCCTTGTAATTATTTTGAGGAAATATTCTTTGCAGTTACCTATATTTATATATATTTAAAATGTAAAAGGCATAAAAATGAAAACAGAGGGCACGGTGGATAATAAGTATCCTAAGAAGACAGTTCCTTCAAACTCCATTTTCTCTCAACAGGTAATGGTATATTTTGCAACTCTTAAACAGACTGGGTACACAGGCAATAAATAGTCTTTAGATTTCCTTACTTGTTTTAGTTTTAAGGGAAAGGGAACTATTGTTCATTGGGAAACATGGTATGCATATTCTATGCTAGGCACTTTATACATGCTATCTCATTTGGACTCTCAAAGATGTCAAGAAGGAAGTATTATTCTCATTTTATAAATATGGAAACTGCATGTAAGAGAGATTAAAAATGTTAGTGTAATGGAGCCACAATTAGAACCCAGTCCTGCATGATTCCAATATTTATTCTTATTCCATATATATTCCAGGTCCTATATATTATGTTTATTATTTTGGCTATAAATATACATATGACAATTGATATTAGTTCAGTGGTTTAAAAAAACCCTAACAGGAATTTTTTACTGTAAAGTTATGCTTCTTAAATTTGTGCTTCATATCACTTTGTATTTGACATTATAAAGCCATAAATATTCAGTAGAGTCAAATCCCTTTTAAGAAGCCAACTCAAGACTAATAAGAGCTGCATCAGAGGAGACCTGCAGATGGCACTGCCGCCCATGAGTCACCAAATCAAACTTAACTAATAGTTTAAATAAACAAAACAAAAGGTAGTCATTTTAGGAATTAGCCAACAGTGATTCCAAAAGTTAAATTCAACCAAAATTTGGGGGATTTATAGATTGTGTGATTCCTTTCAATTTCTTGATGTTTAAATTTAAATTTTAGTTTAATGAACAGAGTATAATGCTTGATAATTTCTAGCCCAGCAATAGGTGTAATAAGTCTTCGTGGAGGAAACACAAGATTATCAATTAAGCTGGGGATGGGAAAGAAATTGGACTCTTTGGTTTAGCATAAGGTGCCGCCTGACAAATCAGATCATGAGAATCATGAGACAGAATGCAGTCTTCAGAACGTCCAAGTAAGCTGATGAAAACCCACAAATGTAAAAATCTGAAACATTGTACATAATGAACAAGAATGGCAGGTCTTTATCATTGTATTTTTAGCTTCAGGATGAAGTTTTGGGAAATTTATTACCAATCTCAAATCCTAACCAACCATAGAAGTTTTAGAAGAAAAAAAGAGCTACTTTCTCTTGAGTCATAAGAGACATAAAGTCCTGGAGAAAGAACTTCAAGATTTTCATAGGGCTGTATCTGGCTGGTGAGATAATAGGTGATTTAAACTTTCATTTCCAAATCATCTACAATTAACAGAAATTACTTTTTAACAAAAGAAATTAAAATTAGTAAATGCTAGAGTAAAAAGTAAATGAAAACTGATTCTCACAACCTCTCCTCCCTCTGTCTCTCTTTCTCTCTTGTCTCATATTAACAGAAATCCTCCCCACCATCCTCTCACCACTTTTTGTTCATTTTAATGCTAGGTATCCTCTGTGGTGAGGTGTTCCACACAGACCTCCATTCAGTGCTATGTCATGAATTCTCCCAGCTACCGGGAATATTGGCCGCAGTCCTCTTTAGGAACTGTGTGCTTGGCAGAAGGGAGTTGTCTCACCCAAGGTTACACCTCCTCTTCAGAATCAACCCATATTCAATGATTGGTTTACATAAAGGTACAGAGGCCTAGCACTTTCTCTCAGTTTGGGACAATTCTGAATAGCCATCCCAGCTTCAGAGCCCCTCATGGGATCAGCTGAGGCCTCTCTTGCAATTGCACTTTAGTTCAGCTTTTTCTTTTGCCCCATTCCAACTCCATCACTTTCTTACAAGTGTTCCTGAACATACTTTCAGTAACATCCTATGCAAATATTTGTCTCAAAATATGGGGAACATGACCTACAGTAGAACTAAGACTAGTTCTAGGAAGCTGACTAAATTTTGAGTTTTGCAGTCAGATCAGCCAATGGCTTGTTCATAATGAGTGGACTATCACTGGTGGATGGTAAAGTACTAATAGTCCCAGCCCAAACTTTTATTGGTGGTGAACTGCCAACAACTCCCAGCCAGAATAGCAATCTAAAATAGTATCATTCAATTGTTCTCTGGGATTGCTTTTTTTACAAGTCTATTGTTATTTTATTTTCCTGTATAAATGTTTTTCTCTGGAATTAAAAAAATGTTTATTTATTTTGATAGAGAGTGCATGTGCATGAAGTGGAGGGTCAGAGAGAGGAGAAAGGGAGATGTCAGTGTGGAGCCCTACACAGGGCTCTCATGACCTAACCTGAAATCAAGAGTCAGAAGCTTAAATGAATGAGCCACCCAGGTGTCCCTCTCTGGATACTTTTAAGATTTCTCTGTCAATAGTTTTCAGTAACCTGATTGTATGTGTCTTGGTGTGATTTTCTTCTTTTGCTGGGGGTTACTTGAGCTTCTGTGGGTTTATGGACTTCATCACATTTAGAAGGAATGCCATTATTTTTGGCCAATAATTTTTATGTCCTCCCTTTTTCTTCTCTCATTCCTAGGCTCCTATTGTACACATTACTCAAGTTTCATACTTTCACACAGTTCACTGAGGCTCTGTACTTTTCTCTCGTTTTCTCTTTATCTTGGGTAGTGCCTATTGCTGTTTTCAAATTCACAGATCTTTTCTTCTGCTGTGTCCGATTTGCTCTTAATTATATGTATTTTTCATTTTGGATATTCTATTTTTAATATTTAGAATTTCTATTTGGATCTTTTTTTTTAATATCCTCTATTCTATCACTAGAATTCTCTTTCCTTCATATCCTACAATAAACTTATAATTGTTAAAGTGTCTGTTAATTCCATTATATCTATCATTCCTGGGTAAGTTTCTATTGACTGATTTTTTCCCCCTGCTTATACGGGTTATGTATTTTTTTCTCTTCCTTTGCATGTCTGGTAATTTTTCTTTTCTTTTTATTACTACTATTATTTTTCTTTTGAAGTATATTGGCATACAACATATTAGTTTCGGATGTACAACAAAATGATACAATATTGTATATATTATGAAATGATCACACAGTAAGTCATGTCTCGTAATTTTTGATTAGATGTTGGACATTGTGATTTTTACATTGTTGAATGCTGGGTTTTGTTTTATTTTTAAAAGTATAGAACACTGTTCTGGCATACAGAAAGTTACATGATCAATTTGAACATTTTGAGGCTTGTTTTTAAGATTTGTTAGGGTGAATCCATAGCAGTTTTTATTTTAACATAATTCTTCTGAATATGCTACCCAATGCCCCATGTATTAGAAGTTCTATTCTGGCTGGTAACATGAACTATTCCCAGCTCAGTGAGGTCCAGGGATTGTTTGGTTTACTGCTTTCAAGTTATTCTTTTGTTGGTCTTGTTGAATAGCATTCAACTGACTTCGTTCACCCAGGTCCATGCCAATTATTACTCAGAAAAAAACCTTTAAACTACTCTCTAAAGATCTCTGCAGATCTCTAGAGCTTTTTGTTGTTGTTTTGCAGCTCTTCAGTCATCTTGAACTCTGGCCTATAGCTATTAAATGACACTGGGCTTTGTTTTGGTTCTCTCTCCCTGCACTGTGACCTGGGAATTGCCTCCAGGTAGTAATCCAGGGGCGATCATAAAGCTCACCACCTTTGTTTTCCCTTTTCTCAGTTATCATAGTCCCATATTACCTATAGCCCAATGTCTAAAAACAGTTGTTTCATATAATTTGGTTTCCTAGTTGCTTATGTAAGAAAGAACAATTCAGAGATCAACTAATGTATATGAATCTATGCTTTGATACAAAAATTATTTTTATCACTACTTTCACTTGTCTTATACATTCTGCATTTCCTGCATGCACATTCTGAGGTTTTCAGGAGATAACAGCTAATCTGCACACCCCGCCACCCCCAGTTCTTAGAAAATAATAAGATCCTGAGTCCATAAAAGAGTTATATTTGAATAATTAAAGATTCTTAGTTGCTGTACTTTATTGTATTTATAACTGTTTATTCTAGTGAAACTGACTTTATTTCTTTAAATTTAATACTGAAACTAGCATTCCTTCATTTTCTCTCCTAGAAAGGCTTCAACGCCACACACACACACACACATGCACACACACGCACACACGCGCGCACACACACACACTCTTTACCTTCAAAATCGAAGGGTAGTATATCTGTTGGTGAAGTACACAGGTTGCCAGGATATGAAATTTCAGAACTATCTCTAATTCCACCAAATATGAGGTCAAATTATTACCAATGATAGAATAGAAACATTGTGAAATATGAAGATAGAGATTGGTAGAAAAGGAGTTTTAATTAGCAGAGATCTTGTTAAGCTCAATATAAGGAAAGAGAAAAGAAATGAGAAATTGAACATGGGCTTGGATCTGTTCAAGAGTTAAATATATTGCCTCTTTTCACTACCAAAACAACTTGGTTAGATGGATATATTATTCATATTTATAGATGAAAAAACTCAGTTTAAGTTTTCCAGAGACAGAATGTAGTCAGTAAGAAATGTCACATACCTTCCACTCCTGAATGTTACATAACAGTAACATTGAATGGACAGTATGTGGGGAGAGTGGATCATTACATGACAACTATCAGCAGAAGCTATTGGGGATAGGTGGTGGCAAGAACTACAATTTATAAAATAACCAGACATTATTTGATTTGGTATAATGTGTGCATTCCTACAAGTTTGTTATACTATTTCACACCTTCTTTCTCTTATGTGCAACATCCTCCCCACCTACTTTACTTTCAGCAGTTGACCTTGATTCTTATTTCCTGAGAAACCAAAAGGCATTGAGAATTTCTTTAAGCATCAACATCAAATCAACCAATCAACCCATCTATATTTGATCTTAAACACTTTGCCTTTTTTCCTGATAGAATGGAATCTGTCCATGCTTCAGCTTTAGCTGAGGCTTTCTACTTCAGCTTAAGTAGAAAGGCTTAAGTTTTCTACTATGTACTGCATCCCATGTCTTCACATACTCAAGAATATTGGTTCTGAAGGTATTGCACTTTCCTTATCAAATGTTCCCTTTATATTAGGTTAAAATTTCTTAGCCAGTGTGTACAATCAGAATCCTAATCTCATAAATCTCATAACAAAATAACAGTTTAGTAAGGCTCACCAATTGTTCACAATTTTGTTTGGTTCATGTCTGTCCAAAGCAACTGAAAGGATAGAGGACTATGTCTTTACTAAGATCTCTTCTAAGTGTTATAATCCTAGGTAATTCTTTTTTTTTTTAATGTTTTATTTATTTTTAAGAGAGAGAGAGACAGCGTGAAGAGGGGGGGAGGGTCAGAGAGAGAGAGAGAGAGAGAGAGAGAGACAGAATCCGAAGACAGGCTCCAGGCTCTAAGCTAGCTGTAAGCACAGAGCCCAACGTGGGGCTCAAACCCACCAACTGTGAGATCATGACCTGAGCCAAAGTCGGACCCTCAACCGCCTGAGCCACCCAGGCGCCCCTAGGTAATTCTAATAATAATTGTTAATATTTATAGAGTGCTTCTTCTAGGCTAGATACTGCTAAGCACTTCACATGCATTATTCTATTTAATTCTCACAACAATCCTAAAGGAGAGATACTATTATAACCTTTATCTTGTAGATAAGGAAAGTAGAACTTAAAGCAGTTAAGTAATTTGTCTGAGGTTACATAGTAAACAGCATAGTAAAATTCAAACCTGATTTCAAAATCTATGTCATTAAATTTTTTTTTTAAGTTTATTCATTTATTTAATGAGCAAGCAAGAGCTAACATGAATATGAGCAGGGTATGGGAAGAGAAAGAGGGAGAGGGAGTGAGAGAGAATTCCAAGCAGGTTTTGCATGGTCAGTGCAGAGTCAGATGCAGGGCTTGAACTCAGGAGGAACAGTGAGAACCTGAGTCGAAATCAAGAGTGAGACGCTTAACTGAATGAGCCACCCAGGCACCCCATGTTATTAAATTGTTACACCAATTCTGTAATCTCAATTGCATGCACCCTAGCTCAGATGAAAAGTTACTATGTCTTTATAATATTTATATATTTAATATCAATAAATATAAAAACAAAATTAAATTGTTACAAAATCCATAATAATTTTTATCTCAATATGCAACAGAATTCACATTATTATACATCTTTAAACAGGAAGTTTTAGCATACAAACATCTTAGAAAAAGATCTAACTTGGTCCTATAATTTTATAGTTAAGGTTTCTGGGCAAAAGATATAGTTGCCATTTTCTATTCCAGTTTTTAATAAAAAATGTTAATCTCAAATGAAACATAGTCATTTTATAGTATAACATTACATTGAGAAATCAAAAGTCACTGAACAATAAGTGTCTATGACATCCCAGATACTATGTACATTTTTACACTTAAGGAATGGATATTAAATAATCTTAGAGTAAAATATGGAAGAAAAAATGCCTCATTTGTATTGTCAGTAAAGCAGAAATATGGATAACCCTGTATTAAGATGACAACCATTTATAATCTGCATTTTCTTCCAATGAAATAATAAAGCCACTGTGCCACCAGCTTGGTATTTACTTGTTTATAAAAAGTGTTTAGGGACTGATTCTCAAAGTTGGGTAAATATTGGAATCACCTAGAGAGTTTGAAAATACTGATGCCTATATACCATCCCTTAAAATTTGGATTTAACTGATATAAGGTAGAGCCTGAGCATGTATTATTTTAAAACTTCCCAGGTGATTCTAATATGTAACAGTTTGAAAACACTAGCTTAGAGTACTGTTACATAACTAAAGAGGTCAGTCTTCAGCTGAGGACTCCCTCAGAGTGTGTATTGTTATTGTAAGTATCTGATAGGAGTATATCCCTTGATTAGAAAATAAATACTTTAAAGAGATTTTCTGTTTTATTCATCATAGTTTCTCTATATCTGGAATAATAAAAGGCACATAGTAGTTGCTAAATAAATAAGTTTTGAATGAATACATGATTGCCTTATACTTTTTTACACCACTATCATCTAGTAGATACATGAACATAAGAATGCAAAAGATATTTATTGAAAAATTGAATGACTGAAGCACTTGGGATAAATGTATAAAGCAAACTAAAGATTTACATGTACATATTTTAAAAACATACATATATAAATAGATCAAAAGTAGAAAAAGAATATACAAAAGAGTGCAGCATTTAGCAGTAGATAATTCACTGAGTTTTCCAATATTCTTCACATTATTATTCTTAGAAATAAGAGTATCCCTAAACAACTTGTACCTTAGCTAATATTCATAAGCACATGTACAGATAAGTTAATTTCTTTTAAAAACCGAATTACAGCTTAATTTTGATAAACATATCAGTTTTCAAAATTCAAGTAAATAAAATTTTAGCACACACCATAATAGCTTTACCAGATGTTGTATCAAAAAAAAAAAAAGATTATTTCTGGTTAAAGTATCTGGTATTGCTTTTGTTATTTGCTCACAGTTGAGACCTACTAATTTCTTAGCAGTCTTACACTGATAAAAAATTATTTTGGTACTTCCATACATAATGTGTTTTAATTAGAAAAACCTTATTAATAAATAGACTTCCTTTTTAGTAGCAGATTCTTAGGTATGGCTTCATTTACCAAAGTTCCTCAAGTATTACATAATTTTTAATTCAGTTAGTATCTTAGACTACGAAATTTTGTTTTTCTTAAAATTAGCATTGGTTGTTTGATTGTAGGTTTGTCACCAAAAAGTACTGCTTCGCTCTCCGTGGTTGGAAATCTTTTCTGATATATCAAGGGATATTCCTTCTGAAACTTAAAAACGAGGTGAGGAATTAGAGGGTATTTAACATTATTATCCTAGCTGAAGCCAGTGTTCAACATTTTATAAGAATTCAGTGCCTTTCTCAAAGATGTATTTCAGAAATGAGTATCCTTTCCATTTATCTTTGCCTCTCCCTCTGCTTTCTCATATATGAAAGGCATAAGGTAAGATTTCTTGGATCCCAGTTAACATTAACATTCTAGAATTCTCTTCTGATGTATTTTCCTCCTAAATTCTAGATCTTCCTTTCCATTGGTAAAGCCTATGAAGGCCAAAATGATCTAGTTCATATTTGAGTATCTCAGACCTGGAATTAAACCTGCCAGAATCATGTTACTACTGGATTTTGGTGGAGATAAAAGTTGTAAATGGTAATAATGAGTCACTAAAAACTATGTATTATAATCAAAATTTTATAATTGTTTTCCTATGGCAATCTAAGTTATAATCATAGGAAGTAAAGGAAGAGTTTATGTTATTATTATTTTGTTATTATTTAAATTTCAGGATAAAGTGTAAAACCAGGCATTTAGGCTACATTTACATGCATAGCCTATATATATATATATAATATCTAAAATCCAAAATAATAAAATGAGAAATTAGATTCTAAATGTTACTAAATAACAAACAGCAACAGCATATTGAAAAAGATTTATGTGATTGAGAACTTGTGCATTCTCTTACCTGTTTTAGTTTTTTCCTTTTCTCCTTTAGAGGCAAACTCTTGTTTTTAATAATATTCTCTAAAAGTTCTGCAATTGCAGCTTGTGAGGTAGACACTTTTTGTTCATCAAACTCCTGAGCACTAATCTGTTTACAGTATGAATATGTTGGCAAAGGAACAATCAGTCCATCTCCAGGATTTTTAATCTGTTGTGAACAAAATGATATGGTCCAAGTCTATTAATTCTGTTCATGTTCCTATTTGCTAAGAGTTCTTTTGATGGGATTTAGTATGTATTAATTTGCCACCAAACATTCAACACTTAAAAAAAAAATGTATTATGCAATAGAGTAGTGATAAATCCCAGGATCTAAATCCCAGACCCATAACCTACTAGCTTTGGAACCTTCAGCAAGTTATTTAACTTCTGTTGGTCTGTTTCCTCACCTGTAAAATGGGGATTACATGAGATAATATATATAAAGGACTTAGAACAGAATAAGTATTAAATAAGGCAGTCATCCATCATCATCATTGCTATTAACCATGTATTTTATTCTTTTAACTACAAAACAATAAAAATCAAAGTAATTTTTTAAAAAGTTTTATTTATTTTGTGAAAAAGGGAGGGAGAGAAAGAGTGTGTGTGTATTAGCAGGGGAGGTGCAGAGAGAGAGAGAGAAAGAGGAAGGGAGGGAGGGGGGGAGAGAGAGAGTGAGAGAGAGAGAGAGAGAGAGAGAGAGAGAGAGAGAGAGAGAGAATCCCAAGTAGGCTCTGCACCGTCAGCACAGAGCCTGACGTGGGGCTCGAACTCACCAACCCCAAGATCATGACCTGAGCCAAAATCAATAGTAGGATGCTGAACTGACTGAGCCACCCAGGTGCCCCAAAGTGATGTTTTAATTCACTTTAAAATATTAATGTTTTAACATAGTAAGAGTATCCATATATTGTTTTTGAGGTGTAGGAACATGGGCAGATTCTATAACATTTGCTGACAAAAGAAGGAAATTGTAAAAATAATTGTTAAGCCAGGGCAATATTAGAATGCTATATATGGAAAGAAACATGAATATATGTCCTGAGAAGCCTAAGATGGAATATAATAGACATCTGTTGTTTTGGTTACTCACCATTCCTTCTCTACTTCTTTTAATAGTTCCTTCCCATTCCCCCTCCACTATCCTCACCTTTTTCGAAGAACAGATTCTCCTCTAATCTATGTAGAGTCAATCAGAGCATGGCCCTGTCTGTAATGCACTCACCCTCAACCACCTAAAAGATGTTATATTTAGCCTGGATTGGGCCAATCAGAGTCCATGTGAAGAACTTTTCAAACTGGTAGGTGAAGGGATAGTTCTTTTGTCCTTTGGATTAAAAATGTTAAGTCTGTGATTTAAGAGCTTTAATCAGACTTATGCCCCCCCATCATGTGAAGGAGACTTTTGTCAAATACAGGACCAAAATGGAAATAAGAGATGAAGGAATGGAAACAGTTTTATTGCTATTTGAGTCTCCAGATTTTGTCTACATTCCTGACTTTTCAAGGTTATTTATGTGAGCTGATAAAGTCTTCCTTTTTCATTAGGCTAGTTTGAGATGAATTTGCCACTTGGAACTGACTAATGCAGAGAATTTTAAGATTTACAATACATACATAGCCTTTTTTTAAGTAGTCAAGATGTTTATCCACTGCAGTCTGTAAGTAAGAGGGTACTTGAAGAATTTCCTGGTGATGATCCATTAAGAAAGAAACTAATCTTGCAGCAAGAAGCTCGTCAAGATCCACTTCTTCGGCACAGCATAGCACGCACCGAGAAAAAGTGTGTATCATCTAGAAACATATTAAAAGATGTGATTTTAAAATTTTAAGGTATTATATAAATAAGAGTATCAGTAGTTTCTGGGTATCATGCTAAAGTACTGAGATAAATGATAAGCAGACTTCAGCTTAAAAAGGAGGACAATTAATTACACTAGAAAAGTAAGAACTTAAAGTACTTGTTAAGTATTTCCTTAATATAATTCCAAAGGGTTATAAAAGGTTTAGTTTTTTCTTTAATTTTGTCACAATTTTATAAGTAAATATCATGGGTTCTATTAGTATCATATAGATATGTTACCTAAAGAATGTTAAAGAACAATGACTTATTACATTAAATTAACCTCACAAAACACAAGCCAGGAGAATACATAATATATAAACTTAATGGTTATAAGGTTGGTACCATTTAGCTTTTGAAATTCTGGAAAATGGTTTTTAATTCTTATTTTGTCAGACTTTAAAGACAATATATATATTTTTCAGTTCCATCATAAGGGGTCTTCAAATTCTGGGATAAATTTTGTTTCATAACTCACTTACTATCATTCATATCCATATTACCCACTAAGTATAAGATACACATAAACAGATACCTCATTCTAAAATAATTATAGTTATCAGAATTCTATTTCAAGAATTTTGTACATAATAGACAATGAACATATTTATTGAATTGAAATATTTTTGGTTTTATTCCTGCATGTCAGACACGTTTTCCTTTTTCCTTCCAACAGTTAGTCCTCAGTTTTTCATTCTCCTTTTTTAGCTTTGTAGAGTTCATTTACCATCAAAGCTTCAATTACCACTTCCCTCTAAACAATCTGCCTTCTGCCCTGATCTTCACCAGGCTCGTATTTCTAACAGTCTGTTGGATAAATTTCACTTGGATGTCCTATAAACTCAAACTCAAAAAGTATAAAACTGAAATTATCTCTTTTCTACTCATGTCTCTCAAAATATATTCCTCTACAAACTTCTCTATGCTTTTTAATGGTATCATAATTACTCAAGAATAATTCTTCTTCTGTAATTCTAGTCTATCATTGTTAAAAAACATATTTAATACTTAATGAGTAGAAGAATAGAGCTCAGCTCCAGATTCCTAGCTATAAGAAAATCATTTGAACTTGCACTGAGGAAGTGGCAGCTCTTGAAGAGAGAGAGAGAGAGAGAGAGAGAGAGAGAGAGAAGATACTATTTTAAGAGTTTATTTCCAATCAATATAAAATGTATAAATGTATAAAATGCCTCCACCCTCATCCTCTTATGGTGTCTGAGACTGCTTCACAGTAGTTTGGCCAATTTCTTGCCCACAATGACATGCTATCCTAATTCACATAATTCATCAAATACAACTTTCCCAGTACCACAATATTCCTATTAATTCTCTAGAGTTATAGTGCCCTTATGCTTTTAACTGTGCCTATATCTCCTCTTCCTTCCCCACCAAACAGAATTGGCACAAGGCAATGCAATGTGGTCTGATAGTCTGGGTCAATCACTATGAAGTGATACCAGTAAAGAGGTAAAGTGCTCAGATAAGATAAAGGTCACAATATGAAAGTACAACATACCGGGCATAAAGGATCAATGCACCAACATTCTGTGTACTAGGAAAGATATTTTTAAGAGCCTTTCTTTCTTTTTAAAATTTTTTAAATGTTTTATTTATTTTTGAGAGAGAGACAGCATGAGCCGGGGAGGGTTAGAGACAGGGAGACACAGAATCTGAAGACAGGCTCCAGGCTCTGGTAGCTAGCACAGAGCCCGATGCGGGGCTCAAACCCACAAACTGTGAGATCATGACCTGAGTCGAAGTCGGATGCTTAACCGACTGAGCCACCCAGGCGCCCCTTTTAAGAGACTTTCTACCCCAAGTATCTAGGATTTTGAGACCACAGCATCATTCAAGTAGTACTTTTAGATGATTTGCTTTTCTTTTTATAGTTTATGAACCAGGGCTTATTCTTTCCTTAAGAAATCAACTTACCAGAGATCTTGTACCCATTGCATCATGAAGTTGGGGCATATCAACGTTTTGACTCATTCGAGAAATCATGCGCATTAAAAGTTGAAGCTTTCTACGATTTGGTGGGGGAAGTAACAAACAACATAACTGTAGTGCATCGATGGCAACCCTCTCTAAATGAGGTTGCAGCAAACCTGGAAGGCAAAATTATACCCCACCCCCGAAAAAAATCATCAATGACACTAGTTGCTTTCATACTTAGAGCATATACAGTTACATAAAGAATACAGTTATATAAATACAAAAATAACATTTTAGTATCTAATTTCTTATAGCTGTCCCTAGAAATTTCCACATTCCTCAAAAGCACAGTAAGATTCTCAATATTTTCTTCATAACCTATTTGAGTACTAATATCCTTCACTTACTACAAATAAAGTGACTCAGAATAAGTTAAAATGAAGTAAAAGAAAATAAGTGCTTTATGTAAGTAGAATAAATCTTGGTTATGCCATGACAAGAGTCTTTTACAATAAAAACATTTCATTTTGGAGGAAAAATATAAAGTAGTTTCAGAGAAGAAAAGACAGGTAAGCAAAACACAGTTAGTAAGCACTAAAAGTTAATATTACATGCATCGAAAGCATCAACCTACTTTGTGTGCCAGTCAATAGAGAAGAAGCTGGAGGTAAAGAGTTTTCTGAAAGTTCTATTGTACTTTTGCAGAGTCTTTTATTGATTGTGGTACTAGACTCTCCGAGTTCATTTTCCACAGCTGTTTGTACGCTTGTGCTGAGTTGTCCAAGATTTGGTTTCATGATAATTTCAGCCACTGGCATATTGATATAACTATTACTTCTTGTACTACTTCTTAAAAGCAAACTCTGAGATCTACAAGGCTGTTTCGACTTGCATTTCCCAGTATATAACTCCTCTTGGTCTTGAACAGTCAAAGTAGAGGTTCTCTTAAAACCAACACAGAGTGGCTTTTGATTACTTTCCTCTGAATGAAGATTCATTAGGGATTCTTGGTTGGTCTTAGACTCTAAAAACTGCTTATTATTTTGTCCTTCTCTATTCAGAACAGATTGATGGAAGACATTGAAGACCTCTTTACTTGAACTCCCTGGTAAGTCTACAATTCCTTCTAAAGAATAACATCTTGATTTGACGTTAGAGGATAGAACATGCATACTATTTAAGCCTATTAAATTATGACAACTTCCTCCCATTATGTCATTAGCACTGGCTCTTCTATTTTTAAAATTAACTAGCTGCATTTTCTTAGCACATTTTTCTTGAAATCCTTGATCACTTATCTGCAGGCTGTTAGTAGTATCTGATTCTTCTTTGTTTTTGTCTTTATGAAGCAGACTGAGAAGAAGACACTCAGTTGATTTGAAGGAATTCAAATTGTTTAAGCGAAGGATTTTTGAAGACTGTGGATCATCTTGGATTTTATGTATCCCACTGGGTCTATCTGAAACTGTGACGTAGCCACAAACAACTACCAGGAAATGAAACAAAAATTAAGATGCAACTGTGTGACAGTGGACAAAAATAAAACAAAAACAATAGTAAAGTTAAAAAAATAAAGCCTCACTATAGTATATATTGTTAGTATAGTACAAACAGCAGTTGCTTAATTCAGAAGCCACTTAAATAGGACACATGCAACATTCAGTTACAAAGTGCAAGACTGAGTAGAAGTTTTCCAACTTGTGATATAAATCACTTAAAATTTTTTTTAACAATCTAAAGGAATTGAGTCAAATACATTAAAAAAATCACTGGTTTCATACAAATATTAGCAAGCTCTTAATTATAAGACAAGTAACTGTACTATAATAACACTTACATATTTGGTCTTTGTCTCTAGTAACTGGTATAGTGCTCCTAAAATGTTTGGAATTTCCAGAGACAGGTGTCTTTTGTTATTCATAAAGCACCTATTGGAGAACATCTGAGTTTATGGTAATGAGATGACTTAGGGTTGAACTTGCTTAGAATCAACCTACCTCAGACCTCCCAGAAGGAGAGGGGTATGTGGACTGAAGACTGAGCAAAATCACCAATGACTGATGAGTTAATCAATCATGCCTATGTAACCAAGCTCAGTTAAAACTGTGAAGTAAGAAGGCTAAGGGAGCTTACAGGGTGGTGAACACATTGACATGGTTGGGATGGTGGAATTCCTGGAGAGGGCACGAAAGCTCTGTATAACCCTTACTTCCATACCTTGCCTTATACACTTCTTCAGCATAGCTGTTCCTGTCTTGTATCCTTCACAAAAACTGCTACTTGTTAAAAATAAAGCAGTTTCCAGAGTTCTGTGAGTTGTAGTCAATTATTAAACCTAAGGAGGGTTGTGGGGACATCCAAACTGGTACATAGGGCAGAAGTGCAAGTAAGTCTGAGGACTTCATCTACAGGTGGTACCTGAAGTGAGGGCAGTCTTGTGGAACTGAATCCTTAATCTGTGGAGTATGCATTAACTCTGGGTGGTTAGTATCAGAATTTAAGGATTTTGTCCGTAACTTATGGGGTGTGGTCTAACTCTGGGTAGTCAATGTCAGAAATGAACTGAATTGTAGGACACCCAATTGATGTGGAAAACTGGTGTTGGAATGATATATTTGAATTACTGGCAAACAACGTAACAGGAACCACAGTATTCCCAAACTTTAAAATAATTTATAGCTTGTCATCTTCATATTTACCTACACTTTTAGATCTTTATAATTCAGAAGACTTGAAAATGTTAATAAAATAAATTTAAATAAGAAGTAAAAACCCATACATACCCAAAATGCTTACAAATAATTCATAATATTCAAAGGTAAGCAGAGGTTCAGGGAGATCTAGAAAATAATCTGCTATTGTTCTGAATACATCTCGTTCAAATCCAACATAAGTTGGATTATTCATATTACTTCTTGGCCCTAAAAGATAGAAGGCAAAAAAAAAAATTGGCAGAACATATTTTATTTTAAATAAAAATTTAGATATTCTCATAAAAAGTGTCAAACCTGTATTTCATGATGGAGCTAAGTTTAACAAATTCTGCCAGAGTTCAAAAATTTAAAAGAATTGTGCATATCGCATCTCATTCTTTCTCATTATGTTTTCATTACAAATCACTGCTAATAGGGACACCTGGGTGGCTCAGTCAGTTGAGCATCTATCTGAGTCTTGATTTCGGTTTAGAGATTAAGCCCCTGTGTGTGGCTCTGTCCTGACAGGGTAGAGCCTGCTTGGGATTCTCTCTCTCTCTCTCTCTCTCTCTGCCCCTCCCCTATGCCTACCTGCTCTCTCTCTCAAAATAAATACACTCTAAAAAAAAATCATTGCAAGTAACTACTAGTATTTTGTTTTAATATTTACCTAAAAATTATATATAAGGCAACATTTGAAATATATTTTAAAGCAGTAAGGTTATTTAATGAGATTTTATTGCAATTCATTTTACAAAACAAAGAATATGTAGATAATGAAAATAATTCTTCTAAATTATCTTTTGCAAATTTATATTTTCATGAATAAATTTTGCCTGCCATGAAGCATACTCTTAAATGAGTTTACCCTTAATGAGTTTAAATAATATGTTTACATTGCCATTTCATTAGCTTAATGTTCTTTTTTTAATTTTAATTTTTTATTTTTTCTAGAGCAAACAGGGGAGAGTGGAAGAGAAGAGAGAGAATCTCAAGCAGGCTCCACGCTCAGTGCAGAGCTGATCCCACAACCCTGGGATCATGACCCTGGGATCCTGACATGAGCCCAAATCAAGAGTTGGACACTAAACTGACTGAGCCACACAGAATCCCCTAGCTTAATGTTCTTCAAAGAATCATGCCTGCTCAGGAATTTACTCAGAAATAAGATCTGACTGCATGTTACAGATGAGGAAATTGAAGCTCACAGTAACTTGCCTAAGATGAAAAAGCCATTGGTGGAAAAGCTAGAATTAGAACTTAGAGCACTGTAAAGTGAGAGCAAGATTAGGACTTTGAGGTCTAACAACATTTAAAGTGTGCTCCATGGACTACATAATCAGAATCATCCAATGTGAAAGTTCCTCTGTACAGACCAGAATTTATGGAGGTAAAGTTAAGAATTACTGACTTAAGAAATGTTTGCTGCTAGGTCACTAATTTAGTAGTTTCCAAATGCTGATCTGGGAATCTTCACTATAAGAAAATTTTGAGGCATGTTTAATTCAACTGGAATGAACCTACCTAATGTGAATCAACTAAATCAGAATCTTTGGCTAGTCTCCCTAGTGACTGTAATATGAACTCAGGTTTGAGAGTCACTATTCTCTTTCAAGTTAAAATCTTTCTCTTCTGAAACCCAAATAATCTTACTTTTCTGTCAGCAAACTTTTGTATGGCCACACAAATGTGAGCATACATACTGATAAAGGAATGAAAACAATCACACATATTTAACAGCTTAAAGGCTTATCTGGGTTTTATGTAGAGCAAAATAAACATCTTTTTAAAAAATTAATTTTTTTTAAGTTTATTTATTTACTTTTGAGAGAGAGAGCATGAGCAGGGGAGGGATAGAGAGAGCAAGAGAATCCCAAGGAGGCTCCACACTGAGTGTGGAGCCCGACATGGGTCTCGATCTCACAACTGTGAGATCATGACTTGAGCTGAAATCAAGATTCAGACGCTTAAGGAAGATATAAGACATACGCTTAATATGTAGAATAAACAAATGTGATAATCATTAAAAAATTTTCTAAGACAGAAAATACTCTTATTTAGAACGAAAAACATGAAATTTATAGAGTATCCAGGTTTGAATACATAGCTCTTTCTATATCAGTAGAAGACTTTCAAAAGCCTTACTTTCTCTTCTAGAAAAAAAAACTGGGGATATAGTATATTAATCACTGATTCCTATATGTCACAAGATTTCTTTAGGGGACTGAATAATAACTAAAAGTCTAAATGCTACCTCTGGCTAGATATATTGTTAAACTGGAATCCGTAAAGTATATCTTAGCTATCATTTAGGTATAACATGGACTGGTAAGAAAGGGAAAAAAAAATCTCTAAACATGGGATATCTCAGAAATCCCTGAAAGTATAAGCATTCGGGTTGCTATCCATGAGCCAAGGTATAAGACAGAAGGGCAGTTAGGTGGGGGAAGGTAGAAAGAGAAACTTACAAATTGAGCTTATGATTAAGATCTTTATACCTCAATTTGATCAAATAAAATTTTTCTGTAACTTACATTATTTGCTTTATTGCTATTTATTCTGTTATTTTGTCATATTGACACCCAGTGGACAACAAGGGAATATGTACCTATCTTGAACATTATTAATAAAATACTCATTTCATAAGAACTAGAAAAATCCTTTTATAACAAAATTATTAAAATATAATTTAACTTTTGATGATTTAGATGCACATATTTCCACATATTTTTAAAATTGATATTTAAAGCAATTAGGGTTCTGTACTTGAGCCAGCATCTCAAATTATAAAATTTAAAGATCACTGCTCACTATGGAAAAAGCTTTTTTCCCATTTGCTGATTAGTGACAGATCATAAACACAAAAGTTCCATTAATATATCTTATGGAGTACAAGCATGTCATGAAGCACCTCAGTGTTGAAGCCATGTACAATGGCAAGGGGACTGAAGTAGATTTTATGTGACTTCATTTCTGATTGAAGCTTTCCACCTTATAAGAGCTATGTTACTTAAAAGTTGCTATTTGAACTCAATAGGCCTCACTAAGGCAACTGGTGTAGGTTATACCTAAAGATCCTTTGAGATCCACTAGCCTATGATTTTACGATTTATGAAAACTGAGCTATAAATGATGAGCTTAAATTATAAAATCACCTTAAGTTATGGACTCTATAACGCATTCCACATACAAGGAAATGTAATCAGTTCTACTAGACTGTCATTCAGACATCAAAAGAAATGGCATACTCTAAGTTTATCAGGATTTCTTTAAATTGTTTTCAAAATTTCCTTAGTTCTTTTTAAATACTACAAATATAGAACACACACACACACACACACACACACACATTTTGTTTGTTTAACTTACAATTTGCCAGGCACTTCATGGCAGATAATACCCAGTGAGGAAGGTCATCTATACAAAAAAAAAAAAAAAAAAACACATAATTTTCATGAAAGCATATTTAAAACTTTACACTTATTATATACAATTACACACACACATATATATGTATATATGTATATTACCAGGATTAAAAATTATTATATGTTTAATAAAATATAAGGCCAAGACAATATTTTAAAATACAAGTTTAAAAGTTATAGAGATCTTGAGTTTGATTCTTTCCATAATACATAAAACAATTATCCCAAAATTGAGGATACTTTGGTGGGGGGTTTGTAAATAAATTAGTGTTCATACTTGTCCACTGCCACCATGTTTTATCTTAATTCCCATTCTGATTATAGGTATGCTATTTGAATATTACTGATTTGAGTGAGATCTATGATCGAAATGAGTTATATCTGAATATTAGGGTGCTTTCAATGAGGCTTGCTTAAAATCTTCCATTTGCTGCTAACTGAAGTATGCTGCATAAAATAAAACACCAACACAAAAACCACACATACACTTGCTTGAAGAGTTTATGGTTATAAAGAATAGAAAGTTTGAATAAGAGAATATACTGTTAAGTATATGATTTTAGGTAATGAAAGATGGAACTGGTCCAAAGCCATATGCAATTCAGACCTTAAAGTTCTTGCCAACACAAAGAAACTCAAGTAAAACATGCAAGTTAATTCTACAGGCAGCAATTGATTATAAAAAAATGAGTCAACATTTTGAGATTTATTGATACATTTCTTAAAATGGTAAGTTTTGTAATACAGCTGGCTTGAATTATATTTCTGATTTTTCCATCTTATATCTAAAATGAATACATTATATAAATATATATAGTAAGCCAGTGATTTAAAATATTGGTCTTTAGAGTTTGGTCTTGAGCATTTTGCACATCTTGACTTGTGTAAATTTATATACAACTGCTTGTGTAAGCTCTAAAAAGCCAGGGACCATTTTTCTCTTGATCATCACTAAATCTTTAGTATAATGGCTGGTACCTTGTATGATCATCTCTAAATCTTTAGTATAATGGCTGGTACATTGTAGGCCCTCAATAAATGTAATTAATCAATAGATTTAATTATATTTTTATACTTTTTGGATATTTAACCCTGCCACTTAAAAAATCATGCATAAATACCACTTAGAGGCTAAAATAATAGTATGAATAATATTCACGTAAAATGATTACTAAAGCACCTGATACTAATGTCCCCTTGATACTCTTTCAGCTAAAATATTCTACTTTCTACATTTTTAGTCTCTCTATACCCCCACTATAGCTGTAACCTATGTTAGCAAGTTTAAAAGATTCCAACTTCTTTTATTGATACCAACCTGATTTGTCTTGTAGTATAACTATTCCATGTTTACTTGTATTGGTCATGTTGTACATTATATATTGAGGAACTACTTGATTTGGATTTATGACTTCTTCTAGGGATGGCACGCCTAAAATGGTTTGCAGGCTAAACAGAAGAAAGAATACAAACTTCTTTTTCTACATAAAATAAGTGGGATAGGATATAAATTTTAAAGAGTATGAATGGCAAACAAAGCCATCAGTATATTTTTCTTAAGCCAAACTGATAAGGTTTATATTTATTTCAAATTATATTATTTCAAATATACTTATCTTAGTAACCTTGGAAGGTTTCCAATACAGACCCCAAAGTATAGCTATGTATAACTTTGATTCAAAGAAAAAACAAATCATACTGAAAACATTCTATTTCATCTGTACTAGAAGTTCAAGAGCATTTATTGAGAAATACATATACTGGTTAAATTCTAAGCTTTGAGAAGTAATCTGTTTTTTTTTGCATTTGTAGATCTTGATAAAAATGTCAAATTAACATTCTAGACACCTCTGGAACTTGGTTAGAGCTTAGTTTTCTTACTAGATCAGAATAATATATCTCCAAACTTCTTCAATATCTTCTGGGCTTATTTCTCTATTATTAACTGAGTTTTCTTGATCTTCATTGATTAATGCATGGTTCATTTTCTCTGTATTTTCCTGGAAAAAAATTACTTTGGTTTAATATGTTATGCTCAAATTAAGGAAATATTGAATGGATACAATTCCTAATATTTAGTAATTCTATTAATAAACAGTCCACTGTGAAACTATAAGGTTAAGTGTCACCTGAAAGAATAAGGTTAACATATGGCAATAGAGCTTTTTGGTTTTGTAGATGCCCCTACCACTCTCAAATCAATTTAAAACAAAACATGCATAAGTTATGCAAATACTATTTCAAGTATGTCTTACTACCATTTCTATTATTGTTCCTACGGGTTCTATTGTTCTACCGTAAAACATATACACATATTTTTGGAATATAATGTAGGTTAAATGACTTCAGTATTGGCTTTAAATATTAAAGAACTATCTACTTTTAATATTTTATAATTAAGCACATGATAATTGTATTTAAACTAGTGATTAGTAAAAGAGATGTTTTACCTGAGAGAAATGTAATCCAGATTTTTTAGGAGTTCTACGAGATAAATTTCGTAATTTAAAAATGCTATCTTTATCTTTGGAAAAGTTCTCTATGCTGTTTTTTCTCAATTCTGGATGCCTTCGTGGAAGACTTTTAAGCGGAGAATTTGCAGGAAATCTGGTTTAAGAATAATATACAATTAAATAATGCAAGGTTAGAAACAAAGTTTTAGTTCCTGTTTATCTTTTAAAACTCAGAACTGAATTTATTTATATTAACAAGGAATGAAGATTCTACATAAATCACTTTTCCCATTAAACCTTTAAAAACATTCTGGGGCACCTGGGTGGCTCAGTCAATTAAACGTCTGACTTTGGCTCAGGTCATGATCTCATGGTTCGTGGGTTCGAGCCCCGCAACAAGCTCTGTGCTGACAGCTCAGAGCCTGGAGCCTGCTTCAGATTCTGTGTCTCCTCTCTCTGCTTCTCCCCCACTTGTGCTCTGTCTCTCTCAAAAATAAATAAACATTAAAAAAATTGTTTAAAACATTTTAATGGTTTCCTACTTTCTTAGTATATTGTATGTATTTTAACTTTGTATTTGGATAATTAAGAGTTATTATTGGGATCAATTCTGTTGAAGAAAAAAATAGTTCTGTTTTCTAAATTTCTTTGACAAGTTATCTAATTTATGTATATTTTCTGACCTTTGTCTGACTCTTCTTGTTCTAATTTCCAGATCTTGGTTTCTGTTATTCCTTTTGATTATAATGCTTTCCCCCTGCCTTCAGTGTAATAAAGAATATTTCAAAGATACAAAAAAGTACAGAAAATAATATAAACAACATCCATGTATGTAATAATCAACCAATACAATTGTTTACATTTTACTAAAGACTTCATTATTATTTTTTTGTTAAATCAAAGAAATTCTTTGCTTATTCTATTTCTTTCTCTTTCTGAGGGAAGCCATTAACTTGCAGTTAGTGCATTTCCTTCTTATTTACGTTTTTATGCTTTTAATAAGTATACATAAACGACATATGGCTTAGTGTTTTATCACTCTATGGTATTTACATATTAATGTATAAAATACAACATATAAAATATAATATAGATGTATAATGTATAAAATAAAATATGCATAAGTTTTTAGTGACCTCAGAAATTCTTATTCCATAATCATAAAAATATTTTCTTATACCAAGTTCCCATATACAGTTGACCTCTGAACATGGATTTGAACTGTGCAGCCCACTTACACACATTTTTAAAAAATAAATACAGTACCGTATTATAAACGTGTTTTCTTTCTCTTCCTTATGATTTTGTAAATAAGATTTTCTTTTCTCTAGCTTACTTTAATGTAAGAATACAGTATATAATACATTTAACATAAAATGTGTGTTAATTATTTATGTTATTGATAGGGCTTCCGGTCAACAGTAGGCTAGTAGTAAAGTTTTTGGCAAGTTAAAAGTTATATGTGGATTTTTGACCATGCAGGGGGTTGGTGCCCCTAAACCCTGCATTATTCAAGTGTCAACTGTATGTATAGGTTTGTTTCTTTAGTACTTAATTATTTAAATTTAAGGCCAGATATCGGGCAGGGAAATTCTCCCCTCCTTGTTCTTCTAAATTGCCTTGGACTTTTATATTACTAAATAAACTTTATATCCTGCTTGTCGAATTCTATAAAAAATTGTATAGGGGTTTGAATGAAAATGTGCTGAATTTATATACCAATTTGGGGAGAAATGACTTATTTATGATACAAAGTCTTCTTTCTTTAAAAACGTTTATTTGTTTTTGAGAGAGCTCACGTGCATGAGTGGGGAGGGGCAGAGAAAGACAGACAGAAAACCCCAAGCAGGCTCTGGACCAACTGGGCCCTCAGCACAGAGCCCAATATGACTGGAACTCATGAACTGTGAGATCATGACCTTAGCTGAAATCAAGAATCTGACACTTAACCAACTGAGCCACCCAGGTGCTCTGGATACTAAGTCTTCTGATTGATTCATCAACAGAATATCCTTCTTCACTTATTACCTTTAAAACAATTCTATAATTTTCTCCAATAAAGTCTTACACATTTTTGGTAAAGTTTATTTTTAAGATACTTTATAAATTTGCTACCATTGTAAAAGACTAGAGTCAGAGAGACTACTACTTGAAGAGTTACACAGAATTTCGGGTAAGAGTGAAAAATTGTTTAACAAAATGAACTATTAGAGTGGAGGAAAAAGTAGATCAGAGAACTACTGAAGTGGTGTAACAGATATGGTCTGTTAATTAAATCATATTTAAAGGGGATCAAAAAGGAAAAGAATCAAAGCAACTATAGGGAAGGCAGTGCCACTCAGTTAGGTATGGAGTAGGAACATAAAATTTGGGTTAAAACATGATAGTGATTTTTCTATATGTTATTATCTGAAGTGTCTAATGGGCATAAATAGGTCTGAAGCTCAAGAGATATATTTGGGATGGAAGTTTGAAAGTCATTAGGAAAGTAGGTGATGACATGACAAGAGATTGCCCAAGGAGAGAGGTGAAGTAAAGACAAGTCTAGGACCTTTAGAACCAGTAATAGCTAAAGGATGAATAATAGCAAAGGAGCTCACAAAGGTGACTAAGCAGTAGTTAAGAGAGGCAGGATTTGTAGAGTGCTGTACAAAATGAACTATTCACATGGTTGTTACCGCAATTTACTTGTACAACATAAGTCATCTTTGATACACAAGTATCAACAATTAAGACATTTCATTTGAAAAGTACTAATTTTGTAGAGAGAAAAAACATGGGTATTAGAATCCAAAGACCTAGTTTATTTTATTTTTATTTTATTTTTTAATGTTTTATTTATTTTTGAGAGAAAGAGAGACAGCATGAGCAGGGGAGGGTCAGAGAGAGAGGGAGACACAGAATCTGAAGACAGTCTCCAGGCTCTGAACTAGCTGTCAGCACAGAGCCCGACACAGGGCTCGAACCCATGAACCGTGAGGTCATGACCTGAGCCGAAGTCAGATGCTTAACCGACTGAGCCACCCACGCGCCCCAATCTAGTTTGATGATACAAAATACAGAAACCTGTACATGAGGAAAAGCAATTGTGCTGGCCTGAGGGAGTCAGAAAGGCTCCACAGAGGAGGCTATAATAGAATTGACAAGAGAGCAAATGTATTTACTAATCTGACAATGTCTACAGTGTTTCAAGGTAGAAGAACATGTTTCAGACAGATATAACAAGATTTACTGAAGCATGGTCTCAGCTTCCTCATCTGTAAAAAGGAGTTAATACCTAACCTGCTTAGCCAGTCCAGGGATTAAAGAAAACATGTAAATCATAAAGCAGGTCTTCTGATACATGGTAAATCCTTAAAAAATATTCTCTTTAACCTATAGTATATTTCTTCTGTTATTTGTTACATAAAGTTTGCTATTATTTATTTTATCACATGTATTCTTAGATTATATGAGATTATGTTACTTGGAAGCAAGGACCTGTGAGCGTTTGTCTTAAAATTCTTGAATCTATGAAACTAGAGGTTAATAATGATCTATCCTTGAAAGGTTACAGTTTTCAGAAGATGCAAAAGTGATATCTCGTTCTTTCCTTTCAATACTTATTTTATTATACATACTATCTAACATTTTAAAAGTTTTAATTGTGCAGCAACTAACTTTAACTTCTAAGTGTTTTTTTTTAACCGTTTTTATTATTTTGTTTATGTCTTTATTTTGAGAGACAAAGACAGAGAGTGAGTTGGAGAGGGGCAGAGAGAGAGGGAGACACAGAATCTGAAGCAGGCTCCAGGCTCTGAGCTGTCAGCACAGAGCCCAATGTGGGGCTTGAACCCACGGACTGTGAGATCATGAACTGAGCCAGAGTCGGACACTCAACCAACTGAGCTACCCAGGCACCCCTACTTCCAAGTGGTTTTAATTGTACTAAGAGCAGTAACAGTTTTCTAAAGAAAACATGATTTCTTCTGAAAAAGCTACAATTTTAGTAAAAGTATTATAGAAGTGGAGTTATATTGTTAAGTAATTTAGTTTTGTAGTTATTTATCTGTTCAGTACCTGAATAGCTGACTGTTGTCATCAAGATTTTCTGATCCCCATCTGCCTTTGATATCTTCAATTACATGATTCTTAAGAAATTTTCTTAACAATTGGATAGTCTGTTGCCTTGTAACTTCAGGACCAAAATTGTTATTATTTCTTAATAGGTCATAAAGCCAGTCCACGGCTTCTACTGCTGTAAAACAATTGCCATATTTTTTAAAGTGTTGCCTGTGTTTTCTTAGAGGCATTCCTGCTCGAAAAGATGTTGTAATTTCATTCCACTGCAAGAATATAAGAAAAAAATTAAAAGTCATGCTGATTCGAAACAAATTAGACAAAATTATTTTATTCACATCTGATTACATCATAAAAATTAATGCAGAAATCATTCATCTTATTTACTACAGAAAATTTTACATATCATACTGATTTTTCTTTATTAATTCTAGCATTGTAATAATGTCTTTGTAAGTGTAAAAGCACTTAATTGGCTGGTTGGCTTATTTAGGAAACCTAGAAATAATGAAGAACTGTAATGAATTTGCTTCTTAACCTTGAACAGACAAAGTATTCTTTTTTTTTAACCTCAACTAATATTAGTAAAATGCTGGTAACATTTGTGTCAGACACTGCTTTACATTTACATTCAATTACCTCACTTTCATTCTCACAATTCTATGCGTAGGTACTATTATTATCCCATTTTCATGTAAGAAATATGAAGCACAAAGAGACTGACAATTTGACCAGGGTTACACAGCTAAGTGATGAACTCAGGTATTCAAACCCAGGTTTGATTTATTCTAGAATCTGCACTCATAACTACTAAGCTGGCCAAACAAAATTCATGGGAGGCAGTAGTTTTACTGGTAAAATACCTTTAATGTAGAAGTATCTTATATATTTATTATAGTATTTTTTAAAACGTTTATTCATTTATTTTGAGACAGACAGAGAGAAGAGGGAGAGAGAGAGAGAGGGCACATGCATGCATGCAGGGGAGGGGCAGAGAGAGGGAGACACAGAATCCCAAGCAGGCCTCCAGCTGTCAGTTCAGAGCCTGAGGAGGGGCTCAAACTCACCAACTGGGAGATTAGGACTTGAGCAAAAATCAAGAGTCCAATGCTTAATCGACTGAGCCACCCAGGCGCTCTAATATTTACTATTTCTTATGCGAAAATTCCAAGTGAACACAGAACAGATGAGGTAAGATAAGTAAGTTTTAAGTCCACTACATATTGAATACCACTGTGATATACCTTAAAAAGACAGGAGCACTAAGGTGGTGGTGGTGGTATAAAATAAACACATCCCTTTTTAATTGAAAAATCCTACATTAAACGTCAAGAAATCTCATTTGTAAGCCCAACTATGCCACTACTATGTTATCACTTACCTAACCTATGGCCCCACAACACAAAAGTTAAGAGTTGAAAACACAATAACTGTATTCTTTTCTTCCCACCACAACTCCCCATTTCACACATTTATTTACTCACGAAACACTGAGCTGTAGCCTGTCCGTCGGATCTGTGGATCACAACACTCTTTCCCATACAGTACCCTCTCAGGATATCCTTTAAGGTAGGTATGCATTATCAGCCCTACTTTACCAACGTGGAAACTGAGGCTCACAGAAGTTAAGTGACTCTCCCAATGTCTCCTACCCAGTGGCACTGTATTTTCTGGGTTTGAAAATTTAAATGCACAGACTCTCTATAAAACCAGTGACTACCAACAGTGGTTCCTGATGGGTATCTTAGATACTCTGGATTTAGTTTTTAAATGGGCAGTTGTCTCCTAGTGTTACTCAGCTGGTAGATCCTGCATTAAATTCTACAGGCCCAGCAAAAAGAAGCCGTGCATTCGGACTGTCTCCACTCTGACACTCCAGAGTAATGGAACTCTAAGTTTTTTTTTTTTTTTTTTGGTATCCCGATGGCGGGTAGAAAATCAGACGTGGGGAGCGGCTAAAATCATTATGTTCTATGACGTTCCAGGGCAAGCTGACAACTGCAGGCACAGGAGTTGCCTAAACAAGGCTAGAGTATGATGCGCCATTCCGGAGACGTGACCCTTTGGACAAACGGGTCACAGGGACACAGCCCGGACCTTCAAAGAAGGGGTAGAGGCGTGTCCCGCAAGGGTCTCTTGATACTGGTCTATCCCCCCCTCACCCCGCCCCGTTCTCAGAAAACCAAGAGGTTCTGGGATCCATCTGTCCGCCCAAGGCAAAACTCCGAACGTTCTCACGTAAAGTTGGGGGCGGCCACCGCTGCGACTGGCTGGTCTAATTGTTCCGCGCTGTCTTACCAGCTTGGTGGCCCGATAAGGTCCAGGGGGCACACTCCGACTCTCCATTTCGCCCGCCGGGCCCGGAGGTCTATCAGCGTCCAGCTCGGCACATGGCGGCCTCAGGCGATTCTGGGGCTCAGTGGGCCCGACTGCCGCTGGCTGGAAACAACCGTCCGCCGCGCCGCGGATTTGAATAGCGCAGAGGGCTGCGCTGATTGGTCGCGCCCTGGGTCACGTGGTGCGCCGCCAGGCTCCGCCTGCAGTTGGTTTGCACAGCGGAGCCTCTCCGGGCTGCAGTGCGGGCTGTGGATGGCTGGCACCCGCTCGTCAGCGCGGGGGCCGGGCCCATGGGACGGGCTCTGGGCTTCACCAGGCTGTCCTGGAGCTGCTTCTCCCTCTTGCGGTTGCAGGCGAGGCGGAGTCTTGTTTCCACACTCTGAACCGGTGAGGCAGTTTAGTCAGGGACTGCATGGTTTGGAGACCAGTCTTTGGCTTAAGGGAATTTGAAATTTGAAAAGAAAAAGGAAAACAAAACCCCAAGCCCTTTTAGCCTGGCCCTACCGGATCTCCAGCAGTAGTTGGCATGTAAAACAAAGCATCCCTGGGGCGTAGCTTTCACCTGACAAACCTGCTGGTTTTGCTTCTAAAAAGCTTTCTGGGTGTATGTTGCTGTGCTGTCCTTATGATACAGCTTAGCAGGGGCCATGATTCTGTTCTTAGTGCAAAAATGTAGGTTATCCACACCCCACTTTAATTTGGAGGTAAAATGGAGCATAAGTAGATTTTCGTTAAGTACACACAATGAAGGGCTTGGGAAAGGTTATGTATAAAACTTGCCAAATAGCTCCCCTGAAGAAAATCTACCATGTCTTTATAGGAATCCTGGTTATGTTTAAACAACGATCATAGGCTTAAAAATTCGATGAGATTTTAGAAAATCTGTAACAAACGTTTTTTTTCTTCATCTTCTTTTCTTTTTAAAGTTATTTATTTTGAAAGAGAGAGAGCCGGGGAGGGGCAGGGAGAGAGGGAGAAAGAATCCCAAGCAGGCTCTGCACTGGCACTTGAACCCACAAGGAGTGAGATCACGACCTGAGTGGAAATCAAGAGTGGAAAGCTTAACCAACTGAACCACCCAGGTGCCCCCAAACATAATTTTTCAAATGAAATAAACTAAGTTCCGAACGTTGAAGAAACTTACCCAAAGTCTGGGATCTCCTTGGCAGAGGTCAGAAAATAAACACTCTATTACCAGTTTGAAACTATTTGATAATAGGAATGCCTTGGACGGCATACTGAGAGATTGCTTGAGTATTGGAAACTGTAGAATAATCAATTTGGAAATTAAACAGCACTTTTAAAAGATAGGACTTAGCAAAAAGGCCAGGTAAGGGAAAGTGTTCTACGGAAGAGTAGTGTAATGGTCTGCAGTTTACTTTAGCTATTAATTTAAGATAATTTATATGGACATGCATCTGTTTTTTGGGTAGGAATTTTCAAATACCGCTTGGTGAATAGAAGCAATCAACTTGATTCTGCTTTTGTTTTAAGGAAAAGTAGAGTGATAGATGTTATAACATAGTGTTAACTATTGTTTATCTGGCTTTATGACATATTGACCTTAGTTTTCTCTTTTCTTTTGCCTCTTATTTCTCTTCAGAATGAAAGGGAGATGAGAATGTGGAAGCCAAATTCATTTTGTATTTTTGCCTAACTCCTTAGTTGGAAATTATTTCATTACAGCCTTTGATATGAGTGGCAACAGCTTAATATGACTTAAGTTTTTAAGACATAACCTGACAGAGGATAATATTAATGGCACAAAATTAACTTAAGTTATAAAGTATCGGGGTGCCTGGGTGGCTCAGTCGGTTGAGTGTCGCACTTCAGCTCAGGTCATGATCTCACGGTTTGTGGGTTCGAGCTGGCAGCTCAGAGCCTGGAGCCTGCTTCAGATTATGTGTCTCCCTCTCTCTCTCTCTCTGACCCTCCCTCACTGTGCTCTCTCTCTTTCTCAAAAATAAATAAAATTAAAAAAATTATAAAGTATCATCTGACATGTTTTAAAGGGTCACAAGAAAAGTAAATCCAAACTTTTCATAAGAGAATGGTTGGAGAATCTCTAAAATGGCGTGCAACAAGATGTAGGTGTCACATCTTGAGAAAGCCTCTGAGAGTCTTTTTTAGGTGCTTCCATTATGTCTGTGGACTGGTTTTGCATCATTGAGCATCACCTTGACTGTTTCTGTAGACAAAAAATATCTAAAAGTTAGGATTTTGTCAAATGTGAGTGATTTATATTTCTTTAGTTAACTTTGCATATTTCTGCTTTTAGCAACTATTTATTGATGTCATAGTTTGATTCTTGCAAGTAATTTTATTTCTCTCGTTACCAGATTTTGGGGAGTCACTTCACTATTTTTTTCCTCATACCCCTACCTCAGGATTTCTTAGGTGGGTAACAAACCACCTCATTAGAATCACCTGGGATACCTAGGTCTCTAAAGACTTCATGGAGCTGACCTACTAGCATGCCCGCAGGACATCGACCTGTGGATTTATACATGAGAGAAATATGAACCTCTGTTAATTTAATCTTAGAGCTGAACCTAATCCTAATTGATAGAACAAATATCACAAAATAAAATATAGTATCACCTCTTAAATATGATGAAACAAAATACAATGAAACACAAAATTTCCTACCTAGACAGAGATTATTTATCTCAGCAAGCTTTTTCCACTTTGCCTGCAGTTTCATTTGGTCCCACTAGGATAAGTTCCATAGCAGAAACTTTATCTAGTTTGTTCACTGTTGTATCTCCAGCTGCCAAACAGCACATAGGAATTTAATAAATATTTGGTGAAAGGATGAGTTTTTCTTAACACTAAAAAGAAAGCTTGTATATGGGTGATATAATCCAATTATCTTTTCTTCTTAGGAAACTTTTTATAAAATACTTCCGCATGTTTGTAAGATTTATTTCTTTTTGAAGTTTAGTCATTCCACCATGCTATGTCTAGTTATGAGTCTGATTTCATAATCTTGACTAGTATTTGGTCTGTTCTGAGAAAATGTCCTCTTTTTCTTTGGAATCACTCCAGTCTACTTTCCTCCCTGCTTTTGAAACTGTTATTGGCTATTTGATATCTTAGGTCTGTCTTATTTTTCTAATGTCCTTCCTTCTATGATTTTTATTTTATTGTTTTTTTTCTCTGTAAGTTTTGATATAACTGAGCTTCAAATTCACTGGTCCAATTTCCTTTACACCTTTATGTTTTATAGTAACTCACTATGAAATGCTCAAAAATGACCTTCTGTGAACTGCTGATTTTTTTATTTTGTGCATTGATTTGCTTTAATTTATATATTCTTATAAGATGCATTTTTTAAAATTTGCCATCAGTAACTGAGATGAGTCCTAGTAAAGACTGGGTAAGTCCATGAACATATTAAAATAACTACTTTTTCTTTTGCAACCATTAATTTCCCAGATCCTGCATTCTAGGATGTAGACACCTGTTATAGTTTAGGGTTAGAAGTAAAGTTGACATTTATTGTTTTGTCTGGAAATTGGCTCTCATTTGTTTTTTGGAAATAGCATACCTCCTCCTTTGGAGCACTACTTCTTCCACTATAACATGTGTTCTGAATGGACTCTTCCATGTTCCTTGCTCTCAGGAATGAGCACTATATCCAACTGAGTTATAGCATTCTGCTCCCCTGATTCAGTGAGGCGGTCATATTACCAAGCAGAATCAGGGAGAGTCCTTTGAGAATTTTTATTTCAAATTCAGTCCAGGGGGAAGAGCCTTCTCTTTCTTGTAACTAAATTGAAAAAATATGAGCCGGGGGCCAATGCTGGCTATAGTTACAACTGAATGAAACTTCTAGTCTGTAAAATACACTGATGCCTAAAGAAAAATAGAAATGAAAACTAGAGTACTAGTTTTAGTCTCTCTGAGGCTAGCTTACATCTCTAGAATTTGATTATATGGTACAACAAATTTTTTTGTTTGTTTAGATTTTTGTAACTTATCGTTCAAAGATCTCCAATAAAAGAATTTTTTTTGAGTGCTAATGATGATATTTCTCAGAATGCCTTTCAACTCTTTGGTAAGGTTTTATATCACTTCAGTATGTTACAGAGCTCTATAAAGAAAACAGAGAAGCCATTTAACTGCATTGGGAACATTATCAGGATTGCTTACAATTAGGAACTGGCCTTCCTAAGGAACTTCTCACGTGTTTGACAGCTAAGCTAATTTTGGGAACTATGACTTTTTGTCTTTAGTGGGGACTTTTACCTCCTGAGATTTCTAGTCTCCTACTTAGTACACAGTGTATGCAAGTCCCTAACTTACTTCTCCAAATCTTCTAGTAAATCCTATAGTCTCAAACACACTATACAAATATACTAAGCCTTGGGAAGAGGAGGATGACAGGGACCAGTAGTCAGGCTGCCATATTCCATATTTTTCTGTGTTGTTGTTTTTCTGTGGTGGAACATTTTATAGTAAAGAAACATTTGGGGTTGAAAAGACTAAGAAGAATTCAACTATGTGATTTCTTTTTCCCTATGTGAGATTGTATTAGCCAGCCTCAAATGATTGATGCTTCTTGGTGTTCATGTCCTTGTGTCATCCCATCACAAACCAAATAGGGCCAACCTTGGTAACCAATAGGATGCTGCAGAAATAACAGTATGAATCTTGACACTAGGTCAAAAAAGGAATTCCTGTTCTTGCCTTGCTATCTCTTGTATCTTTTGCTCATGAGGCTAATTCAAGTCTTTTGGAGACAAACATGTGGAGAGGCATTGAAGCTTTCTGTTAATATTCAGCACTGATTAAGTGAGCCATGTTAGAGTGAATACTTCCAGCCCCAAAGTTTTGGATGACCAACCTTGGACAATATCTTGACTGCAATCTTATGAGAGACCCTGCGCTAGAACTCATAAGCTATACGTGGTTTCCTGACCTCCAGAGTCTAAGATAATAAATGTTTATTGTCTTAAGCTGTTCCTTGGGAGAATTGTTACAGAGCAATACATAATATAAAGACCCTCACTGTTCTTAAGAAATCAACCTGATAAATCATAAAGTTTATTTTTATGGAGAAAATTGGGTTTACTTGGGTTCAAGCCATACTCTGCAACCAGTCTTCTGCAGGTTGTGTTTCAATATCAGTTTCTAAAGCTTTTGTAATATAAAGGGTCTTTTTTGTGTATGTATCATTCTCAGTGGCCAGTGTGAGCTCTGAGCAGTGGTCTATATCATGGTTCACTTCTTAGAGTTGTTGGTCTGCTGTTTAAGTTCATATATACACATATGCAACTACTGGGTGAGCACAGAAGTTCATAAACAATTTATGGTATTACTTTCCAACACTCCTCATTCTGCAATTTTCTCTGTTTCCTTGGGCTTCCCTTTTTGGTCCTTTGGCCAGAACCATGGATCTTTACTCCACTCACACACATCCTGTGATTCTCTCCATATCTTGTGCAAAAGAGCATAAGGACAGTGGTGGGTGGGGGAGGAGTTTCCTTATCCTCTTTGGAACACAGCTCATATGAGTGGAGATGAAGATTCCCCTCACAAAAATTTTAGGCTTCTGTTGTTTCATTGCCACTTCTGTTATGGTCACTGAGCCACCACTGGATTGCTTGGGGCCTGGGGCATGAACAAATGGGAAAAAGAAAAAAAAAAAGGACTTCTTGTTCTTCCTGTGAGTGTTAAGGGACCCCTTTTCTTGCCCTCAGGTTCTTGATCCAGGAGTGGAGGGATTCTCTTAGCACTTTCACTGACCAAATTCCAGTTCTAAGTTATCTAATCTATTTACTCAATTTAGAGTACAGACCAAAGGATTCCAGAGTAAAATAAAAGTTAAAACTCACTGTCAGCAGTGGTATTTTGATTTCTGGTTTTTCTTTTGTAGTATTCTTATTGCTGTTTACTTTTCAGAGTCCTCAAGTAGCTGCTTCATGCATTCCATTCAGGTTTTATAGCTATATTTGGTGTAGTAGTGAATTATTAATAAATAACTGGTTAAAAAATAACTGGTTGATTGGTCATAGCATTTCAATTTAGGAATTTTTGAATAAAATATTCTTTGGAAATAATTTATTGTCTTTTATGAGAGGAAATTTGATTTTCCTCCTGTACAAATCCTATTCTAGATATTAAGTGAGTCATTGTTCTTTGTTATCCTAAAAGAAATAATGTTCTTCACATACTTATAATTGTTTACTCCTCAAAGTATTTGCAGCAGGTTTAGTATGTGATTGATTTTTTTAAATCTGTTTTATGTATCTCTTCAGTCTAATTTGTCTCTTACTATACTAGCTTCCTTTTTTCTTAAAATGGATAGGTTCATTCTTATAACTTGAAAAACAAATTGAAATTCTTGTGTAATTGAACATGAAGAGTAGAGACCATTCTTTAATCTTATATTAAATGAAAGTACTTATAAGTAGAAAACCTCTATTCACTATACATGTTAACTATTAAGGAATTGGGGGGAGAAAGTGTTCATATATATTAAAATAACCTAAACTCTAATTTATTTCTGATATAGATATGGTGAAGTTACAAGCAATTGTAAGGGGATTGTATTGTAGCTGTTACTTTAAAATTCATGAACATTTAGTTATTCTAACTTAATTGTACCTCAGAGACTTTATAATCTCATTGGGCTTTACTCATTACAAGGAATTCTAAATATAGGACATGGTATCATGAACACTGTAAAATTGGACTTTTGAGAATCAGGCTATCACAGGTTGGATGCTTACTTTCTAGAGGCCTAAGCTTCTAATAGGCATACATTTCTTAGGGACCATAATTCTTTTAATCATTACCTTAATGTTAACATTAACCTCTCAAAGATTTTCCAGGACTACTTATCAAGAAGTGATAGATTTTTTAGACTATATATTTTTGACTCTTTCGTAAGTTATTACTTCTATCTTAGCATTCATTCATTGCTTCAGTAAATATTTATTAACTGTCTACTATCTTCTGGAGACATGGCTAGATTTGGGGCTATATTAGACAGTAAAACAAAGTTTCACTCAAAGTTACTTGCAATTTTGCAGGAAATACAAGCCAATAAAATAAGGTTTAATTGGTGTTGTGATAGAAGTATAAGATATTATAATGGTACATGAGATGAACGTCTAACTCAAAGAAGGCCTAAGATAATACTCAAGGCCAAGAACAAATTAGCCAGATGTAAAGATTGTAGAAGCCCTTTGTGACTTATGAGTAACTGCACAAATAGATCTCCCTGAGAACTGTGGCCTGTAAAAATAGTGATGCTTCCAATGTTATTTTATCTTTTAAAGAGTGAGTACCTGGAAAAGTTTACATACTTTCCTACTCTAAATGACACCAAGAACCTAATTAGTACATTATTCTGATCAAATATATAAATTAATGAAACAGCTATTCATCATAAATGTTACCATGCATCATTTACAATTACGAATAAATAATTTTATATGTATACAGACTCATATATCAAGCTTATTATAATAATGATTCTTGATGGCCTCCATCAGCAGCTTTCTTCCTTAACTGTTTTCTTATCTGAGAGTGGATCCATGTATCTATTTGCTTGTCTTGAAGTTTTATTTTCAGAGTCCTTCCATTTTCTTATCTGTTATGAATAAGGGTCAAAAAATGTCAGTTTTGAAAGGTCTCTTTGAAATTTCAATCCCATTTTTGTTAGATTCATTACCTGTTTTATCCTCAGTTTTACAGATAGATCACCATGGCTTTCAAGTATAGGGTATATCAATTTAATATCTCTACTAGATTGTTTTTTGATTCCTTTTGTACTCATTTCTCCTCTTGTCACTGGAAGTTTCATTTCTGAGTTTATTCCTTCAAGTTAGTTTCTCAATATTTTCCCAAAGCATAGTGAGAGAAAAACAATCTTGTTTGGCTGGACAACATGAAAGAATGAATAAAAGGAGGGAATAGGCTATAAATCCAAAGCTTTCAGGAGAGAGAGAGCATGACTGAGAGGTGATGGTGGAAATGAATATTTCTGTCTTCATGGACAAGAGAGCTTTGGGACATCATGATAATTTATTTGTAAGTTATTTGCAGGTGAACTCCAGACCTCTAGGAGAGTGACAGCACATGGGGACCTAGGTACTCTGATGGAGAACTTGGGTATTAGAAAATGTATGCATAGATAGGCTTGCACTAAGTTTAGTGCTTAGAGAAAAATAACTGAATTTGCTTAGGTTGTGCTTGAATGTCCATGTTCTCAAGGATGCAATGAGCTCAAGTGTTGGGATATGCTTATTGGACTGCAGATTCCATGAAGGGGTTGGCTGACGTTGTAGCTATTCTGTAAGTGGTGTTGACTGAATCAAAAAACATGACATAAACTGCAGTACTGAGCTCTTCCTGAAAGGCAACCTTGTCTCTCTCTTTAGGGAGATCTAGGCTGTACTCTCACATGAAATAAAATAAAAGTTGTACGTCTGGTGGTTTTTAATGCATATTTTTGATTTTGTGAGTGGTTTGGGGCAGTGTTGGAAAGAGAAATACACTTGGATAGGATAGCATTTGTTCCCTATGAGCATGGCCAATTTTATAAAACATTATAATCTAAAGAGATTTGTTTACTCTGAAATCAAGGGGCCATCAAGAATGATGACACAGAGCCAAATTTATGTTGCTTTTATTACTAAGAAAACTTCTATTATTAATATAAAGTAGTTAGTAAGAATAATCTATGATTAATGGTCTAAAACAAAAAAATGATAGCTTTTTCACTTAAAGTCATTTCTGATATGTTATCTAGTTACTCAGTTGTTTAGTTTTAAGACTTTATTATCTCTTTAAATCCTAATTAATATAGAAAATATGATGCACTTCTGCTCCCTAATCACTGTTTATCCAAGCCCCCACAATCCTTTATAATTCTGTTTTGTACTATCATCATATTTGTTTTATAAGTGAGAAGTATTAGGTTTTCTGTTTTAGTGAGAGAATCTTATTATGGCACTTGAATAAAGCAGTTAAGTCAAAGAGTTAAAATTTAAATATACATTGACGTTAAGACATGCACATATTTTTGAAAGTTTTAATTATGGAAATACCAAAGAAATTAAAAATCCTAGAATATTCATGTTTAAAAAGTGCTTAATATTTCCATTACAAAGATTTTAGGAGTATTTTTGTATTTTGATCATATGAAATGTGGCAGGGATAACCTGAGGATTTACAGCTTTGCAGAACATTGTTCTTACTTAGTTTAATTCAAAAGACATGAACAGCTGTATAGCTCTGAAAAAAGAATGCTAAGGTCTGGTACCTGTCTTCAAAGAGTTTATACTTTAACTGGGAACATTTCAAAACAATGTTTTGATAATTTGATTATTCAGTGATAAAATTGATGATTTCAAAACAATGCTATGATAGATGCTTTAATAAGGGCATGCACGTAAGTGTGCTGTAGGTGCATATAAGAGATACTTAATCTTAGCTAAAATGTGCTGTTTTCTCCAGAAATAGCTTCCTACATTGTGAAAGAGACTACAGTTTGGGGTGTCTTGACCATATATTCTCTAGAAGCTGGAAAATAATGAGGGATGATTGGTGTACCCTGGGATAAGGGTGCCTGCACTGGAAGTTTGGATGACTTGGAAAGCACTCTGGCAGAGATGCCTTCGTGCCAGAGAAGTAACTCAAGGATAGGGCACCATGATTGCAATTGAGTGACTCCAATGCTAACCACTTAGTGATTTTAGCATCTCTGTAATGTTCCTGTTGATGTAAGGTCCTTAACTCCACTCAGATAGGTATCCTTGTGGAAATGGTGGGCTATATATCAATTTTTCTTCTTTGCTTTTCCTCTTACCACACTGGTCACAAAAAAACAAGGGAAAGTGAACTTGAAAGAATGAAATGATGGGAGTAGAAACGCTAGGAAAGAGTAGAGATGATATCTCAGTCAACTAAGTGTTGCTTAAGCTTTGAAATGTTTATATTCAGTTTTATCTATGCTTGAAGAAGAGGTTATAGATATAAGATGGAAGAGTTTTGGAGAAATTGAGAGTTGCTTCTGCCACAGTAGCCGAAGAACAAGGCCTGCTGATATTGGGCTCTCTAACCTTCAAAGTTTACTTCACTTTGCTGTGAGGGATGTGTGGGGATGGTAGTCAAAGTGTCCAGCATGGTGTACTTGCAGTTGGTCTAGAGTTCTAGGCATGATGGGCTTGTGTGTTGAAAGGTCATATGATGGCTCAGCTCCAATCAGGTGTTAGGTAAAGTTTGATAGAAGGACCTAGGCTTCTTAGGACCAGAGTGGAGGTATACCTTTCCATTACTTCTTTTCACAGGACCTTGTCTATGGCAGGTATTTTCCTGGAACCAGGAGGTTTTGATATCCTGTGAACAAATTCAAGCTTTCTGGAATTAATGCTATTGTGTATCCTGGAAAATATGATTCCGAAAGTGTTGCTCAGTTGTTGCTAGTGGTGAGAGATGATAATGTTGTGGAATATTCTAGATGTATAACATTTAATCATGTTATTAGAGAGGTTAACAAATTACATGGAGGCGCTAATTCGGAAGGTGAAAGTTCACTTTGATATTTATCTTAAAACCTTTTCTACTTTTGTGCCTTTAAGTTGAGTGAAAATTATAATTATAAATAAACATGTGATAACATAAACTACACAAGAAGGACAGAAGAACTCTAGTGGCAAGGAAATTGCTTGGCAAAATTGGAGTTAAAGAAAATTTCTTAGAGAAGGTGAGCTAGTTCCTTCTTGAAGGAAGTCATAGATGCAGCTTGACATCTATGTTATAATCTGCATTGAACAGCATTTAATCTTATCAAAGTTTTTCACATTTATCATCTCACTTTATCCAGATAAAAATTCTGTAGCAGTTACATACCAATTGGATTAATAAGGAAACTAAGTCATTAAGAGATCACATATTATCTAAGGACACATTTTGTTAGCTAAATATCTGAAACTTGAACCCAAATCCCTTGTGTTCTGATCTGTGTTATATCCTTGGCTATAATCTCTTTCCTACTTTGTCCCTCATTATATAAGAAACACAAAATAGAAAAGAAGAACATGGATATTATAATATTTTTGCTATTAAGGTAAAAGTGCAAAAATACTAGCACAATAAATCTAAAGAAATAGTTAAGATTTTAAAAGTAAAGTAAGTTATTAAACAAAAAATGGTTATGATATTTCTGAAATATTCCTCCAAAATTAGGAAAAATGAATTCCCATCAAAGATTAGGTCAACTTGAAGAGATAAAGTACACTAAACAGTTTATTTTTCTAAGTCCAGTATAATATTAACCTTTTAAAATTCAGTTCATATAGACTTTTTTTAAATTAACAGCTTGCTCTAAGTGCGATGTCAAGATTTTCATCTCCTATTCTTTTTCTATGCTATGTCTAGGAATTGAACTGGGTGTGATGTTCTGGTTTTGGGTTTTTATTCCTGAGCCCAAGAAGTATTAGAGAGGGGTTGGATTGTCAGCATTAGCTCTGGCTCCTTTCTCAAAAGCGAGGAGGGAGCTTTGCCACTGATTCTTCCTCATGTGCTTATTCTCCCTGACAAGCTACTGGTCATGGGCTAATTACAAATGGCTTGAGTGCCCACATTTCATATATTATCATCATTCTGATTGTTTTTTATAGGTCTTTGAAGTCAGAAATCTTTTCTTTTATCACAGCCCCTTGCCTCATTTGTATATCCCCCAACATTTTGTTTCCCCTGAGCTTGCACTTTATCTTTTGACCTTGCCCTGGTATTACTATGATAGAAGATAGGATTCAGTGGGCAGGGAGGGAAAGGATAGGACCTGAGGTCCCTGGGTGGGGCAAAACACATATTTTGGAACAATGCCAGGAGTGTCTGACCACAGCAAACTCCCTCAGGTGTAAGGTTCCCCTTAAGAATGTAACAGACACCACCTACTCCCCTACAGTTTTCCCTCAGGAATTTGAGAAAAGACCTAAATACGACCATAGACCACCCCTCATACAATGAAAACAAGCCAATCAGGAGTGGACAACCCAGCACCTAGAGCTATCAAGCCAATAAGGGTAGAACCTGAGAAGGAACAAGGAGGAAGGGAAGGGGGAAGGCTAACCAAAACCTTATAAAACAAGAGCCCTTGCCTATTGTTGCAGGCATTCACTTTCGAGTGTCCCCTCTCTGTAAAGAGAGCTTTTCTACTACTATTCTTCCTTTCTAATCTTATACTCTAATAAACTTTTGCCTGCTGTTCATTTTGTGTCTACCTCTTAATTCTTCCAAGCAACGAGACAGGGAATCCCGGGTATTGTAAAAAATCCTGCAACATTACTAGATAACAAGGGTTCATGCTTTTAGAAAATGAAGGCAAAAGTTTTAACTCTCAAAGCGCTCACACAGTCTACTATGATAGGCAAAAAAGAAATCACAAAACAGCAATACCATGTGGCAAAAGTTTTGTCAGAGATTGTTATCTATTATTAGTAGTGTGGTCTTGGTTAACCATATGAAACACAAGCAGGATTTTGAGACTAAATAGTACAAACCCCAGTTTATATTTCTATGTAACAAATTACCTCAGAACATAATGGCTTAAAACAACATTATCTGGAAGTTTCTGTGGGTCAGAAGCCTGGGCCTAGATTAGCAGATCCTCTGACTCTGGGTCTTGCAAGGTTGCCATCATGGTTAGGCTATAGTCATCACAAGGTTTGTCTCAGGTGGGTCTGCTTCCAGTACACTCCTATTTGTTGTCAGGGTTTAGTTCCTTATCAACTGTTGGGTTGAGGGGCCCAATTCTTGGCTACTATTGTCACCTTTAGTTTCTTACTAGGTGGACCTCTCCATAGAGCAGCCCACAGTATGGCTGTTGGCATCATCAGAGTGGGTAAGTGAGAAGGCAAGAGAGTGCAAGCAAGATGAGAGTTCTAGTCTTTTATAACCCAATCTTGGAAGTGACATCTATCACTTTTGCCCTAATCCGTTGGTTAGAAGCAAATCTCTAGGTTCAGCCCACACTCAGGGAAAGAGATTATTCAAGGGCATAAATATCAGGAGGTGGTGATCATTGAGGGCCATTTTAGAAATTTTCCACAACACCCAGAATAAAACATTCATCAGAAAGTCCATGAATTTTTCCTAGTAGGAGATAAGAGCATATCCCTCAGGACAGAAAATATCTTAGAATTAACTATTGAATTGATAGGCTATCTCGTTTCTCTTTAGGTTAGGCATGTACTAGATTGGATACAACCAAAATAGCTAAAAGAAACTGAAGCATGGCAAGGCGATAGGCACTTACTGTTTATTGAAAGGCTATGTGCAAGAAACTGTTTCAGGTGCCCCCATGCTTTCACTTAACCTCCAAACGATATTGCATGAAATAAGGAGGCAATCTTAGGTGGCAGAGCTGCTTTACTATATAAGGTTGTGCCCTGCATAACTCTGGGGTCATCACCAACAGCGTGAGCAGCACATGTGGGAGTGTGCAGATAGCGGCAGTGTTTAGTGGTTACATCCTTGCATAGGGAGTCAGCACTTCTTACTAGTGGTGTGACCTTGGCAAATTATTTAAGGTCTCTAAACTTTAATTTCCTCATCTCCAAAATAAGGAATTGTAATATTAAGTAACTCAAGATTGCTAGGGGGATTACATGAGATCCTCTTCCTCATCCTTGTAACAATCACTCAATGCTTACTAGGATCCAGGCATTCCTCTTAAGTGTTTTGAATATATTAACTTTCACAATAACTATGTGAAGAAGGTATCTCTATGATCTCATTTTTACTGATGATGCAACTTTGGCATGGAGAGGTTAAGTAATTTACCCAAGGTAACAGAGCTAGGAAATGATCCAACTCCAGACTTTTTTATTTTTATTTTTTAACATTTGCACTATACTGCTTATTCTGGAGTCAAGACCATAGAATAGTAGCCAGCACTTAGTACCTACTCCTTATTAGCTCTTATTTTACCTCCATTGTGCTAATGGGAAAACAAAGACTATGAAGTGGTTAGTAGCTTACCTAATGAATGACCTAACTCTTGAATGAGAGAGCTAAGATTTTAATCCATATGTAGCTGAATCCAAGGCACATGGTATTCTTTGTTGTGCTTTGTTTTATTTAAGTAATTATGGTGATTCTGAAGTGGTCTTAGTCTAAAGGAAAATGACCTGAATAACTCCTGGAAGTATTGCTGGTTTAGAGTGCACCACAAATACTCTGATGATATTTATGAGTCTAGACCATCAAGAAAATGATACATTTTATGTAGTGTACCTTCTGAATAAAGTACTGGAAGTATGTAACATAGTTTTGAATGTTTCCATCAAATTAATTAAAGTAGAATCAGTTTGATACTACAGTAGGTAAGGTTCAGCTACCCTGAAAAATTTATGTTTTGACCTCTCCTTCCTGAGCTGTGTCAGTTAAATGAAGTGTGGCTATGTAAAGTAAGAAGCATAGTGAATGCAATAGCTTTGGACGTTTAGCAACAAATGGACCTCAGCAATTTTAGTGCAGCTTTATGCATCTTACCAGAAATATAAAATGTTCCGTAACTTATGAAATGAATCATATTAAAAGAATGTGATCCACAACGTATACCATTGTTTTTAAAAAGATAGATACACCCATTCACTGTCTGTACCTTTTTCATATAGGTATATACATATAAGAAAGTTATTAATTTATGTACTTAATTCTGTGTGCTGTTATCAAGGAATAGAGAATGGAACTGATAGGTGAAATGTGATGTATTAGAGCAAACAAGCATTTTACTTATAAAGGCATATCAATCACCAGCAAAGTAAGTGCTATTATAAATTTATGTTCTTCATTCTAAGTTGGCTCTCAACACTGCTCTGGAAAACAAACAAATCAACCTTTTATATTCCTGTAATGACCTCACTGTCCTCATCTTATAAAATATCTAAGTTAACCATTCCTATTTTTTTTATCTATCTTTTCTTCCTTCTTCCTTTATCTCTGAATGATAACATCTACTTTCATAATGTTGAAAATCTTCGGAAGTCAGTTTATTGAATTCAGTTAAGCAAGTGGCCATTGGAGGAGTTAGAACTACTTTTGCTTAGATACCTGTTCTATTATTTACCAGCTAGAAAACTAGAGCAAGTCCCTTAAATTCTATAAATATAATTTTCCTTCTATGCAAAACGGGTACAAAGTAGTATCTTTAGGTATATTAGGATGTCATAAGGATTAAATTATCTAATCTCTATAAGACTCTTAGTATGGTGCCTGGCAAGTAGGTCAATAAATGTTACTTGTTATTGTTAATATTATTATTTTGTTATATTACATTTTTGTTAATATTATTTATTGGTGATATTTTAGGTGCTGAGAGCTTTCAAATCTGTACCTTTAGTTCAGATATCTTTTCTGGGATTCGGGCCTACCTAAATCCACATCTAGCTTTCAGTGACTCATCTGCTTGTTTCCATTTGTATAGCTGTTAGCTAGCTTTCCTCATGACTTGGGCTAGACTCTGGGGAGAACAATGCTATTCACTTTGCCTAATGGAATTGTATATAGACTTTTTAATATTCCAGGCACTTTCAGTTATTAGAACAGTCCTATTCAGTCTTTAACGTCCCAGTCTTGTATATTTTAAGTCTTCTGTCTCAAACTCTATTCAAAGTTCTCTCTCCAAAGCATACCTAATACTATCTGGTCTTCAGTAGCTTTGAACAAAACTTCCCCATCTGACTTCCTCTTCTAGGGGCTAGCTCCTCTCTCAGATTCTGGTGGAGAGGAAGGAGAAAGAAAGAAAGAAAAAAAAAAAAAAACCAACCCAAACCTCTACTTATTGAACTGAGAGCAATTACTTGTTCATTGATGAGAGGTCTCTGGCTGCCATTGGTCATTTCTGTCATGGGTCACAGAGGACCCTGTTCAGATTCCCTGATGACTTCCTCATATGGGAAGTCTAGCTCTGTCTTAGTATTTTCTACTTCCTGTATGCTGGTCCCATAACATCTTACTGCAAGGGTTCCTCTTGGGAAAAGTTCCTGCAAGTTAGGCTCAAACTCAGCTCTTCTGAGGTGTCCACTTATCTCAGCCTTAACAGTATAAGTAAGTGCAGTTTTACTGTTCCCTCTCTTTTATCCCTATCTTCTTTCTTTCTTTCTTTCTAGCTCATGGTTTCCCAGGGGTAGGTTAATGAGTCTGTTGGTTCCACAAGTATTCAATTGGGAACAAAATGTTTTTCTCCTTTTCTTGTATAAATCCTACTATTGTATAAGTGATTTTCATGAAGCTCCCTATTTCCAGTGGATTTGGGAAGGAGAAGCATTCATGTAGATGTATTGAGAAAAGAAGAAATTTGTCTTTTCCCTTGGATACTGCACTTCTGAAAAGGCAATTCACTCTCTTTTTCCCAGTCTTCTATGTGTTTTGACTCTCAGAAATGATGAGCATTGAGGGTAGTAGCAAAGATTGTGGATTCTTGCCTTTCATTTTGCCTTGAAGATAAATGTGAGCCCAACTGTTGAGGAATTTCTGAGCTTAGAATGTAAGAATTTTGCATGTTTTGTATATAATATTAAGCCTTTGCAGTAATTCCTAGAATGCAGGACAAAATCTCTTATGGCCCTCCTGTTATACTCCACTAAAATTTCAATACCAGAGATTTGGGACCATTATTCTTCTGTTCTCAGTTTATGTATTTGTGTGTGTGTGTGTGTTTAATTGCAGCTTAGTTGACATATAATATATTAGTTTCAGGTGTACAACATGGTAATTTAACAATTACATACATTATGAAATGCTCACCATGAGAAGTGTAGTTACTACGTGTTAACCACACAAAGTTATTATGGTATTATTGACTATATTCCCTATGATATACTTTTCATCCCTGTGTCTTAGTTATTTCATAACTTGAGGTTTGTACCTCTTAATCCCCTTCACCTATTTTGCCCATCTCCTGTCTCCCTCCCCTCTGGCAACTGCTAGTTCTCTATGAGTCTGTTTCTCTTTTGTTTATGTTGTTTGTTTATTTGTTTTGTCTTTAGATTCCAAATATAAGTGAAATAATATGGTATTTATTTTTCTCTGACTAATTTCACTGAACATAATATTCTCTAGTTCATCCATGTTGTCACAAATGACAAGATTTCCTTCTTTTTTATGGCTGAGTAATATTCCATTATGTATATATACTGTATCTTCTTTATCCACTCATCTATTGATGGACACTTAGGTTGCTTCCATATCTTTGCTATTGTGAATAATGCTGCAATAAATGTAGGGGTGCATTTATTTTTTCAAACTAGTGTTTTCATTTTCTCTTGTTCTCCTTTTATATCTCTGGTGTCTCATGTAGTATCTGTAAAATTGTAGGTATTAAGCAAATATTTGTTGAATGAATGAAAAGCCAAACCTGAAACATAGAAAAGCTGATCCTAAACTCTGTGGTACAAAATAGGGATAGAAGACCGTATTCTGGAAATAGGTACCCAGAGAAATAGCTATCAACATTTGAATAGTTTAAAACACCTAAATTTCTTAAATTAGTCTCTTTGATACTATTGTGTTTATTGTGTGCATTTCTTTTTTTTATTGTTTATTTGAGAGAGAGAGAGAGAGAGAGAGAGAGAGAGAGAGGAGAGAATGAGCAGGGGAGGGGCAGAGAGAGAGGGAGATAGACAGAATTCAAAGCAGGCTCCAGGCTCTGAGCTGTTAGCATAGAGCTCGACGCGGGGCTCTAACCTATGAACCATGAGATCGTGACCTGAGCCAAAGTTGGTTGCTTAACCGAATAAGCCAGCCAGGTACTCCATATTGTGTGCATTTCTATTCTTTTATGGTTTGGTTTCACTTATTAGTTAAATAATTACTTTATAAGAATTGTGGGATATATTTAAAATTTTACTGTGTTTCTACAGAGTTCTGCTATAATATAAATACCATAAAATTATTTTAAGTCTGCTCAGGATTATTAACAGGCATTGTCCAGGAACTGTTTTTATTTTTCTTCATTCTTTGCCAAGTCACATTAAAATGATCCCCTTTGCACTTAAGTGATTTCATTAAGAGTTTTATGCTCACTTTAAAATGCCAGATTCTTTTTCTAATCTTTAAAATATATTTTCTGAAAACTTGATTTCCAAGCAAAGTAGTCAATAAAAAATCTAAATCTAAATTCAGTCTGTCAGATAAATATGAATAAAATTTTGGGAAAAGTTCTAAATGCTGTCTTTTTATAAAATTTCCTTAAAAAGTTTGGGAATTTTGCTGGGTTCCAAAGTAGATTTACCTGAGATATTAGCCATGAGCCATCTTAAGCAAGGTACATTAGCTCGATCCCTTGATATGAACAAACCGCTGACTGTCTTTGTTAAAAACACAAACAAAAATAATCATAAGGTTCTGTCCCAATACATTGCAATAATGCTTCAAATAGGAAAAAAGACTAAACCCTTTTTAGAAGTCCTGTTCAAAACATTACTCGGAGTTTACAGAAATTGTTAAAAAAATAACTTGCATACTCAAGCAGTTGCTTGGCTATTTCAGGTACTTATGGGGATTAGGCTTAGTAAGGCAAGTTACCAGGGAAACCTTTTCCTCACTAGAAAAGGATAATTGTGCACTAGCAGTCCATGAATAGCAAGTCTGTAATCTTGCTATGCTTTTATTTCATCTAGGTTAGTCACAGAGGGACAAACATTGTAGAGACTACATGCTAAGAATGCAGAAGGGCCAAAGCAATTTTTATAACCTTAAGTTGATTATTTATACTAATAGTATGAATAGTAGTACTTATATTATTAATAAACATAATTATAAACATTTATAAATCACTCTATAGTTTAAAAATTGCCCTCACTTAGGGCGCCTAGGTGACTCAGTCAGTTGAGCATTTGACTCTTGATTTCTGCTCAGGTTGTGACCCAGGGTCATGGGATCAGGCTCTGTGCTGACTCTGAAGCCTTCTTGGGAAGTCTCTCTCTCTTCCTCTGCCCCTCTCCCCCACTCATGTTCTCTCTCTCTTAAGAAAAGAAAAATAAAAAAACAAAAAAACAATTCTGCACTCAAATATGTCTTTTTGGGGGGCATTTTTGTTACCAGCCTCATCTTTGATATGAGGAAACTAAAGTCAAGTACATGGCCCATGACAAACAGGGCATTAAGTAGGAGCCTCAAAGTTGTACCCAGTCTTCTTGAGTCCAGAGCATTTGCCTTTTACATGTCACCCATTTTTCTAAAATAAAGCCAACTCATTGTCTTCCTAGTGGGAGGATACAGAGGTAGGTTTAGCATGAATTAAAGGCAGCATAGTTTTAGGGCCTCTTACTTGCATGGGCTCATTTCAAAGTCTTGGGAGAGGCCCTAGCAGTGTTCATATATTTTTGTAAAATTTTGTAAGATTTTTTATAAATAAGATATTTTTTTCAGTCTGTAATAAATCTTTCTACTGCATCTTTGGCTTGGCATTCAAGTAGCTGTGGATAGCTTTGGAATCTGGCTTAGAGGAAATTGATTTGGCAATATACTTGGTTTAATGAGATTTATTTATGTGATTTGTATTCATTCCCCCATATAGTTAAATCATTGCTAACCATGCTGATGCAGAGATGTTTTCTAGGAATATTACTATAGCCTGCTGTGTTGACTAAATCAAGAGTGAAGCATAAAAGTGAAGCATAGGCATTTATTATAATATGAACTCACTGTACAGCTTCAGGACCTAAAGTATGTAGGAAGAGAAGAACAAACAGAATAGTTCAGAGCCAGCAGCTAATTTGTGGAAAAGTCTTCCAAACATCAGATGAGTAAAATGTAAGTGGATAAATAAATTCACTGCTTATCAACACATAGTCAAAACAGTCCTCTTCTTGATAGATTTCTTCCCAAATATGACAACAATACTAAAATTTTTCATGTCATTACTAATGATAAATTGTGAAGTTGAAAGTTAATTTAGTAAAGGAAGTTAGTTAATAGAAATATGCCATTTTCTGATTTTATATTTTTGGTATTGCAACTTAATACAATTTTTAATTTGTTGCAATTTACTTTTTCATTATTTTTATAGAGGATTTTATGTGTATAATTTTATGTAATTTTTCTTAAAGAGGCCCCTTCTCCCTCTCCCCCTCCCCGTGAATTGTGCTTATGCTAGATTAAAGACTATAAAGCCTGGGTCTTCCGCTGAAGTATGTGTGCCCAGCAAGTATTTGTTGAATGAATAAAAATCTACAGGAATTGGTTTTGACATGAAGATGATTTGATATTCTGAAGTTCTGACCTTAAGAAATTGTGGGTGGATTTTGTCTTCCAGACTGGGAGATAGCCCTGCACTGTATGAATCTTGCGTTTTGTATAGATTTATTATATTTCCACTCTAGTATCTGACCAAAGCTAATGACTTGTGTTCTATATTCAGAGATTTTCCCTTCTTCTCCAGTAACTTAGCCTCTTGCCCTCACAATATGTCAAACAGAACCTTTAGTTTTGAAAACCTAGGCTCATCAAAGTGATGTAAATGGATTGTTATAGACTGGGAAGGATTCCATTAGAAGTGGTTCACTCTGGGAAAGATGTTAGAGTCCTTGAGTTTGGGTATCACAGATGATGGAAGGCTGTTGGGAGTAATAGGGATCAGCATCTTGTTCCCCACAAACTCACAGTTCATGGAATTGATGGTTCTTCAACAAGGCTTAGTGGATTGTGACACTAGAAGTCATGGCTTGAGACACTTATTAATAGTTTCTGTAGTCCTCAGTTATCACACAGTGGGTAGAAACACTAGTGTATTAAGGGGTGCTTGGATGATTGGATGGTTCATATCACAGCAGGGTCATCTAGATTGAAGACCATAGTCTCTTTTTCCCAATTTGCTGACCTGTGTAATCACACCATATCATCACTCAACCTCCCCATCCCATCACTCCAACCAAAGACTTTTGTATATATAATGATCTCAAAGTAGTAATTCTCAAAGTGTGGTCTCCTTTCCATATTTCAGAATCTCCTTTCCATATTTCAGAGTCACCATATGGAAAATATTTCCATATTTTTGGAAATACAAATTCTCAGCCCTACTGATCATAAACTCTAGGGAGCAGTGCTGTAGAGAAAATTAATATGTATTACATATGGATTAATAGTATTTCACACAAGTGGGGAATAGGATGGTCGGCTGGGACAGGGGATGAGAAGCAGAAACAGAAATTCCATCAGGAGACAAGGCAATGACATAGATTTTTTTCTAGATACAGAATAGCATAGTCTATCCTGGCTTTGCTCTGTGAATCTGAACTTTTCCTTATTTAAAGATTTTTTCCTGCTTCTCTATAAATATGGCTTAAGACCCTCCTTTTGTTCCACAAAAGCTCAAGCAGTTAGCAGAGATTGACTATGAATCTGAAACCCAATTTTAGGAGAAGGATTTGGTTGCCTTCATTTGGAAGGATTATGGCTGGGCTGACATGATCATATGGTACAAACAATGCTGTAGGGGGCTTATGCTTGTGTGTAGTGAGTCAGTTCCCAGAAAAGGGGTTCATGTATCTTATCTATATAATAAACATCAGGACTCCTAAGACCAAAGACCACTAATATTATGGGTTACATTTCTAATTTTTATTAAATTTCTTGCCTGCAATTGGATTCTTTTGTACCTTGACTAAGTCCTGTGCTCATTTCCATATGCTTGGGCATATGAAAATAAATCCAGTTTGGCAAGAAAGTTAAATTTCTGCTGGAGTAAGAGGTAGTTGAAAGTCTGACTTTTATGCTTGGGTTTTTATTGCTTGCTTAAGACATAAATTGTATTTCCCCCCAAACTCTGAAATAACAGCTCAATAAATAACTACTAATATTGCAGTTCAAGCATTTTAATTAAGCATCTTTAACTTCCACTACTGTAATATTCAAGTAATGTATGCTGCAGTGAGCCTGCTTGGTTGCAAAACTGGAAGCTTTCTAGTAATTTAAGCAACATTTCAAATGAATTTAATTTTAACTCAGACTCTAGGTAACTAAGAATTATTTTTACTAATATCTAAAAATAATCACAGATTTGTTATGCCTTTAATCTTCATTTGGTTTCTTTATTGTTAATAAACATGGTATTTCCAAGTCTAGGTTTTTATTTATTATTTCCTTATAGCTAATTATGTTGAATTCTCAATTCTATGCAGTAAGATGAGGTTTCAGATCACAATGACTTCAGGGTATAATCCAGAAATGTTTTCATTTAAGGGTCTGAGTATAAATATTTTAGGTGTTATGGGCCACATATAATCTGTCACATAGTCTTTTCCTCCTCCTCTTCCCCATTTTCTTCCTCTCCTTACTCCTTTTGCTCCTTCCCCTCTTCCTCTTCCTTCTTTGTAACTTATTCTTAGCTCATGGATCGGTCATATAAAAACAGGCTGCAGGCTGAGTTTTTGGCCCATGAGTTGTAGTTTTCTGACCCATGATTATAATCCAAAAAGGAACTTGAAAGTGATTGAATTTTCTCTCTTCAAACTGTCATGAATTATCAATCATCCTTTTGTGATCAAATTATATGATCAGATTATGGTGTAGAAAGAGGGTGAAACATGTAGAGCAAGCGAAGGGAGACAAATTGATAAATGACTTCAGAATTAATAATAGAGAAGATATTTATAAGCATCTGTGTCATACCAGATATTAAATAAGCATATGTTGTTCACTTAATCTTTCAAACCATACTGGTAGGTTCTACAGTACCCACTTTATAGATTAGAAAACAGATGTGAAGAGGTAACATTACTCAGTAACTTAAACTATTTGTAGAGATTCCATCTCAAGTTTATATGACACATAAAACCCATCTTCTTTGTGATATAACACATTGTGATCTTTCATAGAGTAGAATACTATACACCTTACCACAGATTTGTAAATATTTAAAAAACTGCATTCTAAAAGCATCTTATAAAATTGCTAAGGTGTTAAAAGAATTTTACAATTGCTTTTTAGAGTTAGTAAGTGCAAATAAATTCAAACTACTTAGAAATAACATTATCTGTGGGGTGCCTGGGTGGCTCAGTTGTTTAAGCATCTGACTCTTGATCTCAGCTCAGGTCTTGATCTCAGAGTTGTGAGTTCAAGCCCTGCAGTGGGCTCTGTATTGGGCTCTGCATTGGGTGTGAAGCCTAATTTAAAAAAAAACAGAGAAATAACATTATTTTTAATGATAACATATTGTTCTTTTATAATACATATAGTTTGAAAGTTCCAAAGTTCTTTTCCTAATAAATTGAAATGAGTTATTCCCTAAAATGTTCATGTATCTGTTCCCTTTGTCCATATCAGTACACTTATAATCACAATGTATTCATGAAATATGCAAGATAAATATGGAGCTATTGTTTTACCCTGTTTTTCTGAGGCATTGGAACATAAAAGAAGGAGCTGAAATGAACTTGCTTAGTCACTGGTGAAGCTAAGACTGCCATTGGAATTATATACATATTCCTAAGCTAATGGATGTTTTACTAGATTGCCTCTTGTGTGTTGCTTTATGTTTTAGGGAGAGCATTTTCCTTATTTCTAATGAATATACAGCTGAACCTACTTTTCTCAAATTAGCTTATCATCAAAGCTATTATTCCATAAAAGTACATCAGATGTTACTTAAATCTAGCTTGATTACAAATACTCCCTACAGTTTTATTCAATTGCTTAACTCTAAACATTATGCCATCAAACCATTTAATTTGGCCATCTCTAAAAGTTTTATTTAAATTGTTTAATATTATGGGAATTAAATAATTCATTACCCAAACCATAAAGGGAGGTCATAACAATAATAATGTTACCATCTGAATATTACTTTTCCTAAATCTCCAATATAGTAATAAAATACTGTATCATAGTATTTTAACATAGCTTTGTGAGATAGTAGTAGCTCATAGTAGCTATCAGTTTATATTTGGACTTTATAGATGAAGAACTCATAGTGGTGTATTGATTTGCATTAAACATAAAAATAATTCAAAATGTTTCATGGCTTTATGGTCTTTTACAGAACAAGAATGTCTTGGTCTGTTTGGGCTTCTATAACAGAATACCATAAGCTAGGTGCCTGAAACAACAAATATGTATGTCTCACTGTTCTGGAGGCTAGGAAATCTGAGATCAAGGCATTGAAAGACTTCTGGTAAGAGTCTGCTTCCTAGTTGTTAGACAACTATCTGTCTTCTGTGTCCTTATATGGCAAAAGGAGCAAGAGAGCTCTCTAGGGCCTCTGTTATAAGGGCACTAATCCAGTACATGGAAGTGAAGCCTAATTATTTCTTGAGGACTGTACCTGCCTAAGCTCCCCTCCCCTCCCTCCCTTAGCTAGTGTGAAGTTTCTGATGAAGTTGCAAGTCAGGATATGGCTAGGGCTGTAGTCATCTGAAGGCTTAAATGTGACTGGAAAAGCTGCTTTCAAGGTAACCCACTCAAATGGCTAGCAAATTGCTGCTGGTTATTGGTGAGAGGCCTTGGTGTCTCTCCATATGAACCTCTTCACAGGCTGCTTTACTTTTCTTACAACATGGTGGTTGGCTTCCCCTCTGGTGAGCAATTTTAAGACCATAGGGCAAGAGCAACAATGCTTTTTATGACTTAGCCTCAAAAGCTGCATATTGACTCTTTTGTCATATTCTATTTGTTACAAGTGAGTCAACAAGAGTAACTCATATTTAAAAGAAGGAAAATGAAATGCCAGCTTTTGATGGAATTAGCATCAAAGTATTTTCAAATGTATTTTAAAATTATCATATTGTTTTTTGAAGATTTTAAGTATTTCATACAATTTAAAAAATCCATGAGCTCAGATTAAGAAGAAATTAATGAAAAAAAAAAAAAAGATCCCTGAAATGAGGATCATGTGACTAATAGCAAAATATAATGGAAGCTATCAAAATCACAGTAAGAGTGGGAGAAGCAAGCAAGATGAATTGGAAATGAACACGTAATTAAAAAGGATTTGTGGTAAATTGAATAATGCCCCCAAAGACACCCATATTCTAATCCCTGGAATTTATGAATGTTATCCATATGGCAAGGGTGGCTTTGCAGATGTGATTAAGTATCTGGAGATGGAGAGATTATCCTGGTGGTCCCTAAATGTAATCACATTTATGTTGTGATTGTCCTTATGGAACAGTTGTCCTTATGGGAAGTAGGCAAAGAGAGATTTGCCTATGGTGACAGAAAAGGAGAAAGTGATGTAATAAAGCAGACATGTATTTAACGATGGCATGTTGTTGCCTTTGAATATGTAGGAAGGGGCCATGGTCCAAGGGATGCAAGAAATGCAGGTCTAAAAGCTGGAAAAGGCAGGAAAACAGATTATCTTCTAGAGCTTCCAGAGGGAGCATAGCACCATCCACACCTTGGTTTTGGCCCAGTGAAACTCACTTCACAGTTGTGACCTCTAGAACTATAAGAGAGTAAGTGTTTATTGTTTTAAGACACTAAGTTTGTGGTAATTTATTACAGTAGCTATAGGATGATAAAAGGATTGGAGAGAAATTTGTATGAAAGAGAGACTAAGGAGAATTTCAAGTACCCATAACTATTTTGACTGAAGAATATAATGGAAAAGATTGAAAAATATAGTTCAAGAAATGTTTTAGAACCAAAATATTTGAATCAAAAATTAGAAAGCAATACTATATCCTAAAAAAATTGTCACAGCAAAATCCATAGTCATTCTGACAATCTCTATATTTTAACTGGCATGTTTAAACTCTTTATATTTAATGTAATTTTCAGTGTATTTGGATTTAAGTCTAATATCTGCTGTTTATTTCCTATTTGTGGCATATGTTCTTTTCCTGATTTTCTGCCTTTATTTATTAAAAACATTTTTTAATGTTTATTTATTTTTGGGAGACAGAGAGACTGAGTGCAAGCAGGGGAGGGGCAGAGAGAGAGGGAGACACAGAATCTGAAGCAGGCTCCAGGCTCCAAGCTGTCAGCACAGAGCCCGACATAGGGCTTGAACCCACAATGCGTGGGATCATGACCTGGGCCGAAGTCAGATGCCCAACCTACTGAACCACCTAGGCCCCCCTCTGCCTTTATTTAGATTGTGTGTCTTAATATTCTATTTTATCTTCATTATTGCCTATTGGCTATACTTTTTTGTAGCAGCTCTAGAGTTTAAAATATTTAAAACATATTTAATTTATCACCATTCACCTTCAAGTAATATTAGACCACTGCATAAATAGTGTAAAAACTGTACAATTTACACTCAATCCCCTTTCCTTTGTGCCATTTTTATCATACATTTTACTTCAACATGAGTCATAATCCTCACAATATGTTGATATTATTTTTGCTTGCAATATTCAATTATCTTAATTTTTTAATGAAGAAAAAAGTCTTTTGTATTTTGTCTGACATTTACTGTATGCCAACAATAAAGATAAATTATTTTGTGCATACAGGAAACGGGGTTAAGTTATCCAACAACAAATATATCAAGCTGGCCACAGACTTCCCAGTAACATATAATACTGGAAGATTGTGATCTTAGACTTTATATATCAGTCCAAATATTATTAAAATATAAATAGAACAAATATTTTTGAATTTACCTAAAAAGGAAACTATAAAAATTATCAGTCATATTTGAAAAAAATCTAGAAAAATTTCTTTAAATGGAAAGTTGGATACTTGATATTAGAAATAAAATGGATGAGTTAAATAGCTTAGGAGACTGAAACATCTGAAGAAATTAAAGACAGCAAAACAAAAAGTGAATAAGTAATGGAAAATAATAAAGAGAAACTAAGAGATGTGGAAAAATCAGAAAGTCTGTATCTAATTAGAGTTCTAATTTTTTCAAAATAAAAGAAAAATCTTTAAAGCAGTCAGAGAGAAAAAAATGTTTACTTACAAAGAAATTAGTAACTGTTTTGACAAGTGACTTGTCAGTTGCATCAAGGAAAGCTGTAAGGCAGTGGAATAAAATCTTCAGAGACTGGAGAGAAAATAATTGTCATCATGGCATTTTAAGGTATATAAAAAGAGAGAAAGAAAACTTACTATTAATTTATCACTAAAGAACCTTTAAAAGATACATTTTATTTGGTATTTGTATTTCTATGACTTATTTTGCTTAGCATGATACTCTCCAGCTCTATCCATGCCATTGCAAATGGCAAGATTTTGTTCTTTTTTATGGCTGAGTAATATTCCATTGTGTGTATATATACACTACATCTTCTCTATCCGTTCATCAGTTGGTGAACATTTGGGGTGTTTCTATAATTTGGCTATTGTAGATAGGCTGCTATGAACATCAAGGTGCATGTATCCTTTTGAATTAGTATTATTCTGTTCTTTGTGTAAATACCTAGGGATGCAATTGCTGGATCATAAGATAGTTCTACTTTTAGCTTTTTGAGAAACCTCCATACTGTTTTCCAGAGTGGTTGCACTAGTTTGCATTCCCACCAACGGTGTAAGAGGGTTCCCCTTTCTTCATATCTTTGTCAATACCTGTTGTTTCATGTGTTGTTGATTTTAGCCATTCTGACAGGTGTGAGGTGATATCTCATTGTAGTTTTGATTTGTATTTCCCTGATGATGTTGAGCATCTTTTCATATGTCTGTTGGCCGTCTCTTTTAATATAATGGCTATATTGAGTAATCAGTGTTCATGGAGTATAATCATGAAACCAACTTTACCTTTGTTCCCTACTATTTTTTTTAATACCTACTCAGTGGTTTAAAGGTGATTACTACTTTCCTTGCTATTCAGTGACAATTCTAGACCCCATGACTTTTATGTTTACTCTTAGAAAAGAATTCCAGTATTATATTATGTTGCAAAACAAATTGCTTTCCAAACATTATTGAACACTTCTATATTCATTGAAGGATTTAGCTGTAATTGGATAGTCTTTGGGAAAGGAGCTATGTTAGAGTTGGAGAAGAATTAAGGGTATATTCAAATTTTTATTTGACTGATTTTGTCATAAATTGATTTTTAAGCCCAACTGATATTCAGAGTTTCTCTTCTGAAGTCCTCTCATGGCTTCTCTGAAAACATCTGCCCATCAAACTACAACTTTCTTAGTGGACAATGGCTCTTCTTTAGATGATGCCCTTTTATCAGGTGCCCCAGCAACTTTTCACATTGTCTTTTTGTTATGATCATTTTATCCTAGCAATAAGCTGTCTTAAGTAGTGACTTTTAAAAATGATCCCATACTGACATTCCAACCATGAATTACACATCTGATTTTGGGATTCAAGAACCTTTGTAAGAGACAAGTTATTAAAACTTCTGCAGACTTTTTAAACTTTATCAGATGTGAAGTTCTCAAGCAGTTTGGAAATAGTAGCATGGTGACAGATGCCAGCAGCCTGTCTTCCATAGTTCTGGCTAATCAGAAGACAATGATCCCAAATGGATTTAAAGTTTATTATTTACAGCACAGAAGGCAGCATGAACTGCATGTTCACATCAGTTTCCCTTTTCTTCCAAGTTTTCAAGAAGTGATCTGGAAGTGGAGCCAGGTGGATTCTGTGCCCAGAGTAGGTCAGTGTCAAAGCTGAGGAACATTGATTTTAGAAAACCCCCAATCTTTTTTTTTTAAGTTTTTAAATGTTTATTTATATTTGTGTGAGAGAGAGGGAGAGCGAGCGAGCAGGGGAGGGACAGAGAGATACAGAGACAGAATCCAAAGCAGGCTGCAGACTCCGAGCTGTCAGCACAGAGCCCGACATGGAACTTGAACTTAACGAGCAACAATGAGACCTGAGCCAAAGTTGGACGCTTAACCAACTGAGCCACCCAGGCCCCAGAAAACCCCCAATCTTGTGAAATACTGCTGGCAAACCTACCCATCTTCTCTTCTGGAGAGAGATATTACCTTTGTTTTCCTGGTCCATAAACAAATATCTCTGGGGAGGAGAGGGAGACATGTCTTTCATTATTACCTTGTAATGTTTTCAGGAGAAAAGATGTCTCTAGCTTTATTATACATAATTATAAATAAATTTTCTCCAGAGTGAGTTTATGTTTCTATCCCACCAGGGCCATCTGAAAACTATTCCTGATAAAATAGTCATGGAGCAAAAGGGCTGTTAATGTCTAGACATGTGTAAATATTAAAGATACATAGGGAATTGTTTCTAACATTTTATATTTCTGTCTGTGGTGATAGTAGAAGGGTTGACTCCACTTTATCCTTATTAAATCCTTTCTATCCCTTTTGCTATGTTTTGATTCTCCATGTGAGCAAATGATTTTTTAAATATGTGAAACCAGTTCTCAGATCTATCATTTGAAAATCTAGTCTTGCTGTACCCTTTACTTTGGAATTTCCTACTTGTTGCATGTTGATGCCACACCAGAAAGCTTTCATATAAGCTGCCTACTACTTAAATATCAGACAAGATAGAATTTAAGACAAAGAATTACTAGGGAAAAATAGTATACCTGGATAAAAACTTCTTTTCATGTGAAAATTTAAAATTCTAAAGTTACATGCATCTAGTGTCTAGTTTTAAATATCTATGAAAACCATTGACATATTTATAAGAGAACTGACAAATATACCATCTTTTCGGGAAATATTAAACTTTTTAACTCATTTTATGAGGCTAGTAAGGCCTTGATAACAAAAACTGATTAAAAAAAAGGATTTTATAGAGGTATTTCACACAAAAACACACAAAACAATTAAGTAGATACTAAGGAATAGAATTCATCAAAAGCTAACACACTATTATGAAATTGGAATTATAGGAATGCAGCACTAGAATTGAATGTATCTTTAATAATTTAAAGGACAAGAATGATATAATCTTCTCAAGATATAAAATATAATTGAAAAAATGTAACACTAATTCAATATTAAAAAAAAAAACACCTAGAAAATTATGGAAGAGAACTGCTTTAGCCTGCCTGAACTATCCACAAAAATTCATACCAAACAGCACTCCCAAAAGAATTTCCTTAAAAATTAGAAACAATATTTGTATGACTGATATCTCTACTTTAATTCAACATTTTTGTAGTTTTTCAACAAGTTAATTAAAAGAATAACATTTGGAATACGTAGAAAAAGCCTAAATGATCATTTTCAGCCAATATAATTGTCTACTTGAAGAACCAAAAGAAATTTATAGAGAAATTATTAAAATTAATGAGAGTTTTACAAGGCTGTAATATATAATATTGACGTTTAAGTCAATTTTATTTTTCTATCCCATCACAACTAATTTAGAAAATGTGATTTAAGAAGATATTTGCAATAGCAACATAATGTTTTTTGAATATAACAAAATGTTTAAGATTCCTGTGGAGACAAACACAACCTGTTATTGAAAGACATCATTAAATAAGATCTAAATATATAAAATGATATATCATAGTCATATGCTGAGACTCAATGTTGTAAAGAAAGTTTATGATGATGTTCCAAAATAACAACCTATACAGACTCAGTTTCTTATGTCCTATAAGATGAAAGCTCTAAATATCTCTGGTAATTATAATAAAATACTAATAGTAAGTTCAGTTATTAAAATATACAAAATGTATTTTGTGTTGATATAATGAAAGATCTATGAATTAGGGACTATCAGCTATGCAAAACTAAAAGAACACATCATTTTGGGGAAGATGTGAAGTCTCAAAAATTAAAATCACATGACAGAAATTTAAAAAATTCATGTTGTATCAAGTAAATCTTCACATTATTAATGGCCTAAATCTAATAACCAGTGGCTGTTGAATCATTTATATGTAAGCCACCAGGTTTTATTAGTCCCAACCAAATTCTGCAACCTGGATTCATATGAAGGAATGAAAATTATTCAGAAATCCTAGGAAACTATCAATATAAATAAAACAATAACTTTGGAAGGTATAAGAATAATAAAAAATAATTTATATCTACGGTATTGATGTTTTAGATCAAGTTAGGCACACTGGGCAAAGCTGAGTTTATAATCTTTGTATCTATGCAGGTTTGTCTGCTGTTTAAAAGAAAGTATTTGGAGACTCAGCCATAATAACAGTTTAAATTTTTTAAAGGAATTTATTGAGTAAAACATGTAGTAGTTACTGTTTAAATTCTTGACACAAATTGGCTTTCAGAATTTGTTTAATGGAGATGTAATGTCAATACATCAAATATTAAGCAAAATACAAATAACAGCAAATATGTCTCTCCACATGTATGATTAGTTCTTACAACTAAAACACTGACTTGTACTATAGTGATACAGAGGTGCACAGCCAGATCCCCTCTGCTGGCCCAAAACTTTCCTTTCCCCAGCTGTTGTGAGTGTTGTGTAATGATGATTCACAGTTAGTCAGTCCCTCTAGGAATTACTTCTTGCTGAAGGGAGTTGTCTTTTCCAAGGTTATGCCCCTCCCTAAGGACAGCCTCCATCCAGTGGTTGATGTGGGGACATAGTCTCAGATCTGAATGAGGGACAGCAATTAAGAGCTACAGAGCTCCTATAGGATGGGCTGAGGCCTTTGTTACAATAGCATCACCCTGTTATGGGTGTTCCAGAGCAGACACTCCCCAGTTGATCTTCTATATGCAAATCTCCATTCAAAATCTATTTCTTAGGGAGCCCTACCTAAGGCAGGGCTAATTTCTTTTCTACTTCCATAAACAAATATTTACCAAATTGACAACTATATGGTAATTGTTGAGTTATTAGGCTAGGCACTGGAGATACCAAGACATATTTCTTTATCTAAATTTTAAATTCATATGGGGAGGCAGGGTATATATATAAAACACTGCTAAACAATATATATACACTATGAGCCAAATGTGTGAAAAAGAGAGTATATATTATAGGAAGTCAGGGAAGGGAGAGATCTGTCTTCTTGAGCTGTGAGAGATAAGTAGATTGAAATAAAAGGAGATAGTATTATTCTTGGTATGGTGTAAGGCAGTTTGTTCATACTCTTTAATAACATGTATCAGGTGGCACCATGATTTATATAGTTCACAGTCCTCTTTTTTCAACTAGAGTATGAATTTCTCATTGATGGGTCCATATTGTATTCATCTTTGAATCCACAGAAAGCAAAATGTTTATTAATTTAGTAAATATTTATGTAGCACTACTCAGTCAGATAGTGTGCCAGACACTGGACATTAGTATATAAATGAAGTATTATCTCTGCTTTCCAGAAGCTTACGGTCCCGAGAGAAAGATCATTAATAGACACTTAAATAGATGATTTAAATACATTGTGAGAAATGAAATTCATTAAATAAGTGTTTATTTAACGTCACATGCCATTTATGTTCCAGGTGCAGTGCTGTTTATGATGAAATAACCAACAAAGTGCTATGGGAGCACACAACAGGGACCCTCAGCCCGCATGGAGAAGAATATGTTTAATGAAGGCTTCCCATAGGAGGTGATGTTCAAGTGTGTCCTTAGGTGAGGGGACTCTCTTTCTCTGGGGTCACTGCTCTGAGAAGGACTCAGCTGAGATCTGTTAGCTGCTTTGCTTCCAACAGCAGGTGGATTGAGTGCTTTCATTCTGCAGGTGATTTGGGCATCACACAGCAGTATTCACCTTGGTGATTTGGGTAGAGCAGAGAGTCTCAAGCTGGAGGGTACATTGGAATCACCTGGAGGGCTTTTTATTTTTATTTTTTAAAATTGTTTATTCATTCATTCATTCATTCATTCATTCATTCAGTTAGTTAATATACAGTGTAATTTTGGCTTCAGGCGTAGAACCCAATGATACATCAATTACATATAACACCCAGTGCTCATCCCAAGTGCTGCCTGGAGGGCTTTTTAAAACATAGATTGGTAGGCCCTATCACCAGGTTTTCTGATTTAGTGGATTAGGAGAGGGACCCAAAATTTTCATATCTAATGAGTCCCAGTGACGCTAATGATGCTGGCTTAGGATCCACACTTTAAGAGCCACTGATGTAGAGAAAGCTGTATTTGAAATGCACTTTAGGATGTTCCTTGTGAGTAAGTAAAGTTTTGATAATATTTACCGAAAAAAATCACCATGTTCAAGAATCCTACTTACAACTGAGGGAGAAAAAACATGATTACAGTGTAATGTGGTAAGTGCTGTAAGAAGTTAGTGCAAAGTGTTAGCAGGGTTTTTGAAGAAAATGGCTAATTTTTCCTTAGTGCATCATGAGAATCTTGACAAAGTAAGTGAAATCACCTTCTGGTTGACTGAACTAATTGTGAGTAAACTATTTATTATCTTTGCATTTTAGTTTCCCTATTAGTAAAACAGAGATATTAATAATGGTATCAGATGATGGTTATTAGGGTTAATTAAGATAATGCATGTGAAATTATCTTATAATTTGAAGTAATATTCAAAATTCTAGCTTTTGTTCTTTGCTTGACTATCTTCCTAGAATTCTTTGCTTGCTTGTTTAAGTATCTATGCATTGTTGTAGCAAAATAAATGATAGTTTCATGGGCTTTCAGATTTTTTCTTTTGTTTTACTGGTAATACACAAGGAAACAGGATGGAAGCCACTATTCACAGTCTAACTTATATGAGAAGAATTAATTACAGTTTTCCTTTGTCATATAAACTTTGCCTTTATTACAAGAATTTGGAAGAGTTGTAAATTATTTATTGAGAGACAAGAACACTGTCTAAATGATACAAGAATGGATGTACATTTGGTTAGAACTTCTATTTTTGGATTTAAATTTCATCTCTGGAATTTTTTTATTTAAAAAAATAAATTTAATCTCTTTTGCCACATGATGGTAGTATTGCTTTTCTTGTTAAGCCACAAAAATAGATTTCAAATGCCAGTTAAAATCATAAAAAATTGTATTTCTCCAAGGAGACCTAACAATAAAACATTAGTTTCATAAAGAAAAAAGGACTCCTACACATTTATGTTATTTTTAAAGAGCAGGAAACATCAGTGTCAGTGTTTCCTAAGGAGAATTGTCATTTCTTCTTTTGGAAACAGATTTTTGCATGTCAGGAACGTTCTCATCATTTCTTTTCTTGCCAGAATTTTGTTTGAGGCATTGTTTCAAATTACTGCCCCCTTTAATTGGATTGACCAATATAATTTATTTCCTTGTAAGCTGATATAGATATTTATCTTGAAGAAGAGAAATTTTAAATGGCACTTATATTGATTGCATTTTACATAATCTTTTATATCAGATTTAGAATGAGAAGCTAACTTAGAAGTTTTCTAGTGTGACCCTCTTTGCATGCAATAATTTGTTGTGTATCATCCAGAACAGATGGCCATGCAGTTTCTCATCTGCCTCTAAAGATGCCCTTCAAGGCAGCCTCTATTCCTTGTAGGACCCCTAGTAAAAGAACTTGCTTGCTGTTGTGCTCACATAATATGGTGTTGCTTGGAAGCTGTGAAGCTTCTGTTTGCTTGAATTCAAAACCGTTTCTTTTGTCTGGAGGCAACCATCTTGTTGAGAGAATGAGTCATCGGATAAAATTATGAAATGCAGTTTGCTGCATACTGTCGTCAGTCACAATCTGTCCCACAGATAAAAAAATATTGAAGAAATATAACAAGCTACATTTCATATTCTGAGAGATCTAGGTTTAATATGTCAGAAATTTATTTTCTTCATGACCATCATGGATTTATTGAAGTATTGAAACAATTAGGACTTTTGGTTTTCCTTTTCTAAGAAGGACAGTTTCTATTAACATTAAATTTTACAATAAGCAGGTTTAGCAGAGGAAAATAAAAATTTATTTGTCACCTTGTCACATGGGGGGCATGGTGTGTTGAGAAGGCACAAATGTCTCAGCAGGGCCTTGGTTATTTTCTCAGATGACACATTTCCTATCACCTACTTATTCAGTGACTCTATAACTTGTTGAAGGTAAGATGGTAGGAGAGAGGTTTGTGCAAAGATTGAGACTGAGTAGACTGAGCTTACATGAGTCTGGATGGCAATGGAGTCACCATGGGTCCAGAATGCATTCCTCAGCTTTGTAGATTTATAAATATCCTTTTAATGGTTCAACAAGGGGCTGATTATGCTCTTGGGGAACCCACCACATTAACTGATATCAGAAGAGAATGTGATATAAACCTGAATGCTTCTTTATTACATTTCCCATGAGAAGTTCACTTGGAAGACAATTTACAGTGATCATTGTCCATGCCAATAGCATTTCAGTGGGTATTACAGTATCAGCTCCCTGAGAGGCACCATGCCAAGGGATAGAGATGAATCAGACCTTATAGGACATGCTACTTCTGTAGATGGCTAATTACTTCCATTTTGTATTCATTTTGTTGGTTATAATTTCAGAGGGTAATATTTCTGACTCTGACCTCCTGAAGCTACTTATGCATGACAACTGCATAGTTTGTTATTATTGTAAATTTTGTGATGTCTAAATCTAGAAATTAAATATGAATCGTGTTTTTCAAGTGCATGCCATTAGTAATGATTTCTGTTATTATATAACATTTTGACAGAAAGATAGGGAAACAAAATTGAATTTCCTTGTATTTTGGTTAGATATGGCAGACACTGATTAAATATGATATAAAGAGTGAAAAAATGGGGTGCTAATGTGAGCACCCAGAGTTAGATAATAATTTAGTCTTTAAGAGGGAGGTCAAATATTCATATAATGTCCATCTTCTTTAAAATATTAATGTTGACTTTTTGTTTTACTTGATGAAGGGCATCTATCTATATCTATCTATCTATATTTGTTCACTCAGAAAAATTCATTAATGCTTAACAAATGCCAAGGACTGTGTTAGGCATGGAAAAGACAAAAATAAATAAGACAGTCTCTATCTCAAGATGTTTATAACATTGTGGGAATGACTAACAAGTGAACAGGCAATTCTAATTAAGTAGGATATAAAGAAACAGTGCTACTGGTACTCATGAGAGTGTTCTTAACCAGCTATTATATTCATCATTAATGCAGGGAAAGCACATTTTAGTAAATATGTTTTTATACTTTTCTATAGTCTTCCTTTTGTTCTATAAGATTAAGATAAAATAGATGATTATCTATAAAGATGAGATGCACTTATTATATGTGTTAACATATTGGTATAATTAAGGTCTTGATTATGCAAGTAATGGTCCCCAGAGAGTGGTGTGTATGTGTGTGTTTATGTGTGTACGCCTATGTATGTGTATACATATGTATTTATTTTTATAAATAAATATATTCCCAAATACCTTTGGGAATTGATGTTGTAGCAATATGCTCCCAAATTTTCAGTATCTCCCCCAAACCATTCCACATTAAACATACAACCAACATAAAAACAGGATGCTTAGAATTCAGGCACAGCTTCAGGAAAGTTTGTTAGAACCTGATCTTTGCTTACCACACACACATAGGAACTCATCCAACCAGAGGGCTGCCTCAAAGCTCCTGTTAAGAAATTCAGAATCTCCTATTAAGTTCCTATTAAGAAATTCAGAATCTACTACTGTATGGAAGTCTTTGTAGGATATAAAGCAAGAGTCACTGTAGCAAAAGCAGAATATATGCTATGTCTATGTGATATATAAAGTTATTGTCCAAGATGTTAGAGTCACAGTTATTACATGCCTTAATTAGACTGAAGCATTTTAATATCCTTAATATGAACTAACAGAACATACTCTATTGTACTTTCCAGAGCTTCAGAGAACAAAATCTTGTGCCAGTATGGGCCTTCTTTATTAAGCTGCAGAGAATTTGTGCTCTCAGTCTGTATCATAGGGTACAGTTCTATGACTAGTCAGCTCCTATCAATCATTTAACTAGTATAAATGGTGGTCAATAAAATTTCATCCATTCATTAACCTACCCAAATGGCATTTGTTGAGCTCCTATTATGTTCTGGGTGCTGTTGCAGATATTGGGTTTCCA
>CM053570.1:47374480-47457752 GCA_028646485.1 Cryptoprocta ferox | reverse complement strand
CCTTCTTTATTAAGCTGCAGAGAATTTGTGCTCTCAGTCTGTATCATAGGGTACAGTTCTATGACTAGTCAGCTCCTATCAATCATTTAACTAGTATAAATGGTGGTCAATAAAATTTCATCCATTCATTAACCTACCCAAATGGCATTTGTTGAGCTCCTATTATGTTCTGGGTGCTGTTGCAGATATTGGGTTTCCATGAATGAATAACATGTAATACTTATCTTCAGGGAGTTCTCACTTTATCATGAGAAGTAGATTTACTAATGATCTACCTATCATGTGATAAGTATTATAATTATTTCCTGAACATGGTGCCACAAAGACTTAGAGAGGAAGGAGAAATATTGTCTGTTATAAGTGAAGAAAGATTACAGATAAGAGGCCATATTTGTGTTGTTTCTTGAAGAATGAATAGGAATTTTCTAGGTGGTTAGAGTGAAGACATTGAGAAAATATTATGAGGTAAATTACATATGATTCATCTATTGTTTATTTTAAGTTATATCTTTTAGAAATTTAGATGACTAGAAATCTCTATGCTTGGACTGTACCACCTTAGTTTTCTGCAGAAATATCTCCACTGGATTGGTTTAATATGGTGGTTACAGATTTCCCCCAAGAAATTGCTATATAAAGAACATGGCTGCATTACTTGTAAAGTGTTTTTGATTGGTATCACATATTGACTTTTCAATCTGAACAGTGTTTAGCAAACCTCTTCTTCACCCTTTCCATAAGTAATTATCTTTTCTTGGTGTTAAACTGTTCTAACCCTTTGTCATCTTTCTTAATTAAGATCCATGCACTTCCTCTTTAATCTCTCTTTTTCACAGATAAAAGAGATCTTATTAGATGTGGAAACTCTCAAAATCCCTCTCCTTGAACTACTAAGTTTGCTTTATCTTCATTTATCTTTCCCACTTTCAAAGAGTAACTTTTTCAAAATAGCCTTCTAACCATTTATTTTCTAGCTCAGTTTTGTGATTTCATGTGATCAAATATTGTCTCTTTCCTAAAATCTCTCTTTCTAACCAGTGTCATTCACCCTATGAAGATGCTTAAGTCTTTTCATTGGCAAACAAGAGGGAAAAAAGGTCTTCTTTCAACTTTGGCTTTTCCTGTTTACCTTTTTTCATTTTAGATAATGCATAAGAAGCAAAAATAAGACAAAACAAAACTGAGTAACAGGTCACATGGCCAAATCATACTTCAATTAAGTGCTGGGGAATGCTGGATACTTCCACAGCTCTAAATATGAATTATGAACTATCTTTATACATTTACATCCTTACTTGAGACTGAAAGTTCTGAGTGGAATATCTAATTGCCTTAACTGGGCCACTTGTCTCAATAAACCCTGGTTGCTTTTTACCTTATTTAGTGGAAACATGACCCTTTGCCCCTCACATAAAGCAGGATTTCCCCTCAAACAAACAAAAAAGTGCTTTAGATGTTGAGCAGAAAAATAAAAATGTCCTGTCCCTTCTCCTGCCATGATCACTCTGTAACCTTGGTACCATTATCCACTCCCTTCTTGAAACCTTTTCTTTACTTAACGTTTACATACCTCTCCTGTTTTTCTAATCTTGGTGTCTCCCTATTCCCAATAGATTAGATAAAATATTTAACATGGCATTCACTGTTCTTTATAATGATGGTCCTTTGGATTTTGAGCATTACCTTCCCCTTTCCCTTTCAGCTCCCTATACTGCCATCCGATAATGTTGGTTTTTGATACAACTAATTACTTGTAATTCCTTCAGCATACCTTTACTTAGACACATCTGGAAAAGCCATTTTTCCTTTTCATATTCTTCAAGTTTCAGATCAATTGTGTGAAACCCCCCAGGATTATCTCTCAGCAGAATTAATCTCCCTCCTCTGCCTTTCCTTGGTACTTTATCTAGTTTGTGACTCTCCGACAAACAGATTCTTCAAAGGAAGACTATATCATATTCATATGTAGCACAATGTTAATTAAATGAATTTTTTAGAAAGTTTATTTTTGAGAGAAAGAGAAAGAGAGAGAGAATGGGGGAGGGGCAGAGAGAGAGGGAGACATGGAATCCGAAGCAGGTTCCAGGCTCCAGGCTCTGAGCTGACAGCACAGAACCCAACACAGGTCTTGAACTCACACACTGAGAGATCATGACCTGAGCTGAAGTCAGATGCTTAACTGTTTGAGCCACCCAGACGCCCCTAGTTAAATGAACTTTGAATCTTAAATTCTTTTTGGACATTTCCTGGGTTAAATTGTGTGATAATAAAAACAAGATTATTGTAACTGTTATTCCTTATCATCCAGGTTTTCAATTATTTAAAGTACCATTGTTTTCATTTACCATGCATAATTGAAATATTCTTGAAGTATCTTTCTCTCAAAGATCTGGACACACTTCAACAAACAAAGTTGGAGTCTTCTGTTGTGCTGAGGAGAGCACTATGGTAAAATAGGGAGAAGAACATCTTTCTATTGTGCTTTTATTATTTTCCAGGACAGAATAATCCTTAGGCTGCCAATAGCCTAATATGATTGCCGGCATAAATTTTGGTAGTGTCTTTTCAAAACGAGTATAGCAAAATCCTGGATGGGCAGCACTCCAGGAGCTGCTATAAAAGCCCCTAAATTGCCACTCATACATAACTTTCAATGTTGTGCTGATATGTGCTGGCTATGGTTTGCCTCTTTGTAGACTGTGTAGTAATCTGGAGATGAACAGAATGTCTTTCTATTATTCTGGAATACTCTACCAATTACACAATTTCCACATTTCAAATAGGCAGCAGGATTAGACCAGCAATAGCATAAACATTCATGTTAAGTAGGTGAATGCCATGCTATACTTAACCAGGTCCTCTATCAAATATGCCCTGAGACCAGAGGAGATATTTTCTGATGCTTGTTAATCATTTTTAGACAATAAATTGCCAAGTAGTTTTGCGTGAGGTAGTGTACCATATACAGTATATAATGTGTACTGTTGGATGAGGAAATATCTATGAACAGGGAGATTAGTGTACTATCCACAAAAGAAACTATATGAAAACAATCTGTAAACCAGTAGTAAGTGAACTTTAAATAAATCTTTGTTGTTAATTCAGGCTCAAAGGTAATGATACTGGTGTAATTAAATCTGTGGATAATGTAGATTTCTGAAAAGTCATTCATAAAACACATTTCTATGTGATTCATACATTTGTATAGCATTCCAGTTTTAGAAATATAGACCTGAAGGGCATATAAGCTCTTCACGAAGAAAGGGAAAGAAAAGAAAAAAGAGAGAGAGATCAGAAAGATCTAGCAAAATAAAAACACAAGCAAAAATGTTAAGGGTGACAGGCTCCAATCGGCAAACCTGGAGGTGGACATAAACTTTATTTGCTCAGTTTGGCAATGGTGGAAGAAAGCACAAAATGGCAGTGGGAGAATGGCTGTCCGGCAACGGCAGCTGGCAGAGTTCTGGTTTGAACCCTTGGCATTATAACTCTCTGCTGTTTAAATTCTGCAAGTTCAAATTTTTAGGGAAAATATTCCCTTTTATGATTCTTTGAAAGTCTTTTACCCTCATGAAGAAATATATACAACAGCTTTAATCATTTTTGTTTCATAGATAGCCAATGGTTTCTAACAAGTCATGCAATGAATGAGTCATGCAAGCCTAAAACAAAGAATAAGGTCACAACCAGGAAAACCTCTAATGATAATGATCAGAAACACATTTCTACCTATTGATTGAGTTAAACTTTTAAAATACCACTTTGTAAAACTGAAGTTATTCTTATTTCTATATTGTTTTTTAAAATAGTTTGTCAGGAAAAATTGTGAAAGACTGAAATGGACAAAAAACAAAATTTTTGGATCTTTAGTGTTCATCTAGGTTATTTCTGCCTTTCATGGTCTTTGGGCTATTTTATGACTCTATAAAGTTGCATAATTAAAATAGTATGCAAATGATTAATTGTCCATAGAAGTGCAGATTATGTCCCCTTAAAGGTGGTTGATTATTGCTCTGTACGTATTAACCAGTTTTGCATCTTTGAAGCAAATTCATTTCAGCATTCCTGTGGTTTACATCTAAATGTGGTTCTTTCAATTTCCCTTTTGTATCATTTGTAACATCTTATTGGTTCCCTCATTTAAGTAGTTAAATAAAATCTTTGGCACATGTGTTCTTATTATATTTGTATGTACTTAGCTTCTTAAAAATTATCTTCAACTGATTATACTTATGATATTCCTAAAAATAGTTTAATATTGAGTGGTAGTATGGTTTTCTTCCTCTGTCCCTTTGTCTCGTTACCTCTCCCATATCCTCTCCCTGTTTTTTTCTTTCTTTCCTTTAGTATTTATTTATTGGGTGCATGCTCTGTGCCAGGCATCTTAAGAGGCACTGGGTATACAGAATCCAACTCAAAATTGCCTGTAACTTTTACCTTTTTTATTATGATCTAAAATAGGGGACAAATAAGACCATGTGAGATAATAAAAAGAATAAGACCTATGGGTTTAAAATAGACTTTGATTTAAATTTGGGTTCTACTTATTTCCTACTCTGACTTTTGTCAAATCACTTACCTTTTCTGAACTTAATTTCTTTCATTTTAAAAACTGGTTACACTAATACCAACTGGGCAGGGTTGTTGTTGGATAAAGTAAGATTATGTATGTAACTGCTTAGTATTTAGATGGTACCTCATTCTTGGTAGGTACTCAGTGAATGTTAATTCCCATTAACCTTTCAACCTTTAGTGTTAATTCCCCTCAATCCTTTTTCAATTTTTTTTTGCCTACTGCTCCCAATAAGTTATTTTTGCTATTCTTATTTTATTGATACTGGAATGACAGGCCAAGCTTAATAAATAAGAAATCTAGAATACTCAAAGTCTTGATTCAGTACCCAGATCAATGAGTCACATAAGCCTAAAGCAAAGAAAAAGTTCATGGCCAGGAAAATCTCTAAAATGTTAAGAGCCATGCATATGATTAAGGGGACTAATAGTGTTAAGTATGATTGTAAGAATGACCCTATTGCAGAAAGCATAATATTAGTCTACCTGGACAATTACAGTCAAAATTGTGAAAGCCAGAATTTCTCTGTCCAGTCCCTACAAGTGGATGTTCCCCTTCTTGTCTCTTTGTGCCTACAGTATTTCTTTACCCAGTTAATACTCAATCTTCCCTCTATCATGTTTTCCCTCCAACTCTGCTTGTCAGTTTCCCCTTAGCAGCCAGACATGTTTGCACCCTTCTCTTACAATCTTACTGGGTAGTTTAAAATTTTAAGTTATTTACAACCCAAATGAATATTTAACGGAATATTTATTATGTACCTTCTAGTTGCCATTTTTCATTACTGCAGTGACACTGAAGGATGGTAAAGATGAAAATGCCTATTTCTTGTGAGTTTAATCTAAGCATCTTCTGTCCTGATATATTTTATCATTTTGTTTGGTAATTAGACTATTTTGATGATGCTGTAAAATACATCTCAGTTGTAAAGGGAAAAGTCATTATTTATCATTAGAGGGTAAGGGATATGCTCATTTTTCACTGCCCTTACCTGGGCAGCAAGGACAGAATGATGCAATTTCAACTTTGAGGCCTGCGCTTGATGTGATTCTGGGATGGAACAAATAGCCATGAAATTAATCTGAGAATGTTCAATCATTCTCTTGCCAGGGCTTGGCTGGCATCATCTTGGTATATGAAGTATAGCTTTCCAGGCTCTCAGTTCCCTCTGAGCATGAGCAAAGCAGAAGAAGATTTATCCCTGTTACATATTGTCCTATAAAGGGTGAGGATTGGGACCGAAAGGAAACAAATTAATGAGGGGGGAAATGACTTTTGAAACTAAGGGACTATAAATAGTACAGTTCTGGCAGTATTGTATTTATGAAGCAATGCTGTTACCTAATGTGAATTGGGGAAGAACTTGTGTAAGTGTAGTCTAGGGAAAAGGAAAAAACAAGGCTTAACTCAGAGATTTTATATTATAAAAAAAGTGAAAAAAACTAAGTGTGAATGGAGGTCACTAGTTTTCAAGAAAAGACAGTCTCACTTTCTATTCATTCATTCAACTAATATTTACTGAGCTCCAACTAAATACCAGACACTCTCTTGAAAAATAAAAATAAACATTATTCTGGAATTTGGCGGGTTTAGAGAAAAACTTCAAGCACATTCTAAGAGGGTTAACGCATTGATTATTTTGTTGAATTTTGTATTTTCCTTTAAGTTTAAAAATAGATTTCCTTCTTCCTTAGGGAAGATGATTTATTAAATTACCATGTAGTCAATGTACTGTTGCTACAGAATTTACCTTTGTTTATAATTGATATAAATAACGTCCTTGATAACAACAGAAGAAGCCTCAAAAGAACAGACAGATAGTTCAATACAAGTTGTAAAGTGATTAGTATCTTCCTTAGAGATGCACAGGGATCTCCTAGAAAGGAATCCTTGCCTATCTGTGGTTAAATGAGGAGGGATTGTGTTGATCTGCTTCTGACATAAACTCTATGGATTGCCAAAGAGAAGATTAAGTCTGTAGTTACTATTTTACTTGGTGTTGCAGTGGTTTATTATGCTTCTTGATATTAAGTACATCATCCGTATTTTATGTCATTTAAACGGGTGACTACATGTCAAGCATCTGGGAATAAGGTCTGGGACTTTGTAAACATGCAAATGACCTTGTCATTACTGGAATTTTTAGACACCTATAATCTCAGTTTCATTCATCCCACTCTCTGCTCAGTACTTTCTCTCTTTCGAGATCATTCTATCAAATTATTTGAATTTAACTATCTTTCAGCCCCATTTGGAAGACAGTCCTTTGATCTTAACACTTTTTCACTGTCCCTCACTCCTTCATGATGTCACTTATCTTTTTACCCAGATTAATTGCTATTTTCATTCATTATTAGCTCTCCCTCTAATATATATATTTTTATATTTATATAAAATATAAAAAATATATAAAATATAAAAAAGAGTTATATATATAATATATAAAATATAAAAATATAAAATATAAAAAAATATATAAAATATATAAAATATATATTTTATAAAATATAAAAAAAGAGTTATATATATAACTCTTAATACTGGTTAAATCTGAAATAGGGTTGTTTGCTCCAATGTAGATGAACAGGGCAGGAAAAAACCAAAAGGGAATGGTTGACAGCTTTCATTTGAAATTCATGATGCAAACCTCTAATCCCTGTCAATCACTGTACTTTCTGTTGCAGTCACTTTCTCACTTCCTTAGTTAACTGTCTTCTATCATCTTCTTTTTCCTCCTCTTTTTCCTCCTTCCTCTTTAGAGACAAAAGTCTCTAAACCTTCTAACCATCTTTATTCTTAGTTGTTGACCTTCAGAAGACGGCTTTCAAAATTTCCCACAATCAGATTTAACCACTTGCCTGTTTAACCACCATTTCTTTACTCATATACTTTGCCTGACACTTGCCATTATAGATGAACTGTCTCACTTGTATCTAAAGATGGCATCTCTATCTGTGGGCTAGATTCCATTTTTTCTTCCTACACAAGGACATGGTCCCAGCAATTTTCTCCTCTTTCTTCCATATGAACAATTTTCTTCTCTTTATCTGATCATTCCTATCAACATAAACATTGTTTTTGTCCCATTTTAATGAGAAACTCTTGACCTCACCTTTTTTTCCTTTTGTAGCTAATCTCCCAGCAAGAGTTTTATATCCTTTTGTCATTTATTCTCAGTCATTCTTAAACTGAAGTCAGTTGGCTTTTGCCCCCAATCACTTTACCAAAACCGTTCTTGCCAAGGTCCAAATAACCTTCAAATTATTGACAGTTCTCAGCCTCTATTTGACTTAAACCATCAGCTGCTTTTGATAGATTTGGATCATTTTTGTCTCTTAAATTGCTTTCTTCACTTCTTGCTTACAATACCACATTTTCTTGGTTTTTCTATTACCTCTTATTTTTCTCCAAAGCTCTTATCACCTTCTAATATATGGTAATATGTAATTTAGTTAATCATTTTTTTCTATCTCACCACTGATCCTTAGAACATGAACTCCATGAATGGGGTTTTATTTTGGTCTGTATTTTTAATATTAAATCTTTAACATCTATAATGGTGTGCTTGGCACCTGTAGATGCTCAATAAATATTCATTACGTATACAAACAATAGCATTAGCAGTAATATTATTTTTATGTTATCCAAAGAAGTACAAATAATATATTTTTGAATTTTTTAAGGTTTGTTTGCTTATTTTGAGAGAGAGTGCAAGCAGGAAGGGGCAGAGAGAGAGGGAGAGAGAGAATCCCAAGCAGACCTTGCACTATCAGAGCAGAGTCTAATGCAGGGCTTGATCCCATGAAACGTGAGATCATGACCTGGGCCAAAATCAAGAGTCAGAAGCTCAACTGACTGAGCCATCCACATGCCCCAAGAATATTTTTGATGAATTAATTAGCATAGCATTTAAACTTTAAACATATTTTCTCTAGTGAGTGATAGATATTTCTAGGTTGTTTCATATGAGGAGTGAGGATTAATGTATGGCATTTGAAAACTTCCAATATTTCCGTTACTAAGAGTTTATGAAATTGGTATACACTGTGTTAATATATAATTCTAGATAAAAGTTAAATTGGAAGAATAAACATTGAAAGAACACTTTGTGCTCTTATTTTATTTTCCATAATATTATCTAAGTGATGTTTCTAAAACATAAAACTGCCTCTATCATGTCCTTAATATAAAGCATTTCTGTAACTCACAATTACCTAGAATAGAAGATAACATTCCTCACGGTCTAATGTTTATTTGTATTTCCAGTTTTACCACTTCACCTTTGCTTCAAACATCAGTCTACTTGTAGTTTCTGGAATATTCCACACTTTCATTTATGTTTTTAAAATTCTTTCTGGTAATTCTAGCTTCACCTCAAATGTTATGATTTCTTATAGACACAGTCATTGATTTGCTCAGCAGTTAGTCCTTGGTTTTCATAACACTTTATATCTCTGTTCACACTTATCACATTATAATATTGTTTTATGTGTTTTTTTTTCCCCTGATAGATTGAGTTCGTTGAGATCAGGGTTAATCAGTAATCCGTTTTTTCATCTTTTAAATTTTGAGATGTAATTAAGACTTACAGAAGAGTTGCAATTTTACCCAGGTTCTTCTTTATAGTAACATCTTATAAAACCATAGAATATTTAAGAAATTAATCTCGGTAAAATATTATTAACTACATAATTTGAATTTAATCTAGTGTTTCACCAATGTTCTTTTTGTCTTCTAGGATCCAATCCTGTATTTAGTTATCATGTTTCCTTATTCTTTCAATTTTGACAATTTTTCAGTCTTTCCTTGTCTTTCAGGACCTTGGCACTTTTGAAGACTACTGGTCAGTTACTTTGCAGAATGTCTCTGCAAAGGTTGGGTTATGCATTATTGGGAAGGATGCCATAGAGGAAATATACCCCTCTCAGTGCATTTTAATGGTGGTTTCACAATGTTAACATGTATTAGCAGTGATATTAACCTTGGTTAAGTGCCATCTGCTGGGATATTCTAAACATTACTATTTTTCCCTTTGTAATTTATAAATATTGTGGGGGAGTTATTTTGAAACCATGCATGTATATATATTTTAATCTAAGAAAATTTTATTTATTTTTTTCTTTTCTTTTTTTATTTGTATATTTGTGTGATTTTTTTTTTAATTTATAGTTATTGTCAAGTTGGTTTCCATATAACACCCAGTGTTCTTCCCCACAAGTGCCCTCCTCCATGACTGTCACCGCCCTTTCCCTTTCGCCTCCCCCTTCAGCCCTCAGTTTGTTTTCAGTATTCAAGAGTCCCTCATGATTTGCCTCCCTCCATCTCCCTAACTCTTTTTCCTCCCTTCCCCTCCCCATGGTCCTCTGTTAGGTTTCTCCTGTTAGACCTATGAGTGAAAACATATGGTATCTGTCCTTCTCCACCATGCAGATATTTGATTTCTCTTAAATTTTGCTCACTGATTACTATCAATGGATCATTCCTGAAAACAAACCACAAAATAGTGTGGTGTTCTAATGGTAATTTTGTATTTCTTTCATTCTTTCTACATTTATTTTTTTTAAATGTTTATTTATTTATTTTGAGAGAGAGAGAGAGAGAGAGAGAGAGCAAGTGAGCGAGAGCAGGGGAGGGGCAGAGAGAGAGAGGGGGAGAGAGAATCCTAAACAGGCTCTGCACTGTCAGCACAGAGCCTGTCACAGGGCTTGAACCCTCAAACCATGAGATCATGACCTGTACTGAAACCAAGATTCAGACACTCAACTGACTGAGCCACCCGTGCCCCTGTTCTTTGTATATTTCTTAACTGAAATCATTCTGTAAGAAGAGTTATTCTTTATCTGCCATTTATTTATTCAGTTATTTAGTTACATCATTATGAACTACTGGATTTTTTAAAATCATTGGGTTATAATCCAATACTCTTATTATACATTTTATTGTTCAAATTGTTCCAATTTTGGAACTCTTTTAGGTTGGCTCATTTAGGTTGGCTCTTTTAGGTTGGCTCATTTATACTGGTAATGCATGACACACATTTATGTTTGTTTCTACATTTGTACATCTCTCTGTATGTTTGTGCTTTTGTAAAACTGTAACTCCATATTGATAGGTCTGATTTAAGTCCTACCCCACAGTTAATTAGCCTTCATTCACTCCTTATTTTTAATGTCTTTAGTTCAACGGTCATAAACATGCCTCTCATTATATATATTATTTGTTCAACTCTCATATACAAATAAAGTGTTTTGAGAATTGGTAACACATAGCCTTATAAATAAATTTACTATTACAGGATGGTTTTTGAGTATAGTTTCTTTTGCCTTTAGCTTTACAGTATCCTGTAAAAATGATGTTTTCTAAAATTATTTAGCACCTTTTTTTCCCAATTCTCTTTAAGGTTATGAGATTTGTCTGTAACACAGATTCATTTCAGTCTGATTCCATCTTTCCCTTGACATCCTACTTTCAAATATTACACCCTTTGATGTCTTCCTTCCATTCTTTGTGCTTTGTTGTCATGCATTTTACTTTTATAAATGCCACAAACACAAAATACATTGCAGCTATTTTTGCTTTGGACAATCACATTTTTTAGAATAATTAAAAGTAAGAAAAATATTTTACTTCTATTTTTTTATTAGTGTTCTCATCTTCATTTCTTTGTGTAGATCCCATATTCAGTTTGACATAATCATTCTACCTGGAGAACTTATACATAAAAGTAGGTAGAATGGTACAATGACTCCCCATGTATTGATCATGTAGCTTCCACAGCTGCCAGTCTTTTGCCAATCTCTAACCTCTTTCCTTCATTTATTTCCTCCCATTTATATCGGGTGCTTTTTCTTTATCATTAGTATATAAATATTTCCCTATAAATCTCTCTTCTTTTGGCCCCATTCATGAGAATAACCTACTTGCTGACACTTGACTGTAATAGATTTAGGTTTAACCATATATGGTCTATAAAACCTAGTATATTCACTGTTGTTAGTGTAAAAAATGAACTTAGCTCTTTGATTCCTGAACCCGTTGACAAACCATGCTTGTTCCATGTAGCCTTACCAAACATTTGGAATACTAAAATGTGAATATTTGTGACCTTTGAATTTATGTTAATTATAGGACAAAGCAGTTTTACTGTGTATTTGTGTTTTTCTGAGATCAGATAATTTAAAATTTAAGTTCAATTTTAAATTGCTATTTTGCTTCAATTTCCATGTAACATAAATTTTTAAAACTCTTGCAAATTAGTATTTCATGTACAATTAAGAGTATGACAGGTGTACCTGTAATTTATGCTAAACAACTGAGATAAGGAGTCAGAAGATAACCTTTTAAAAGAGATATTTGAGGGGCACCTGGGCGGCTCAGTTGGTTGAATCTCTGACTCTTGTTTTTGGCTCAGATCATGATCTCATGGTTTGTGAGATTGAGCCTGCACTGGGATCCGTGCTTAGAGCACAGATTGCTGGGATTCTTTCCCTCCTTCTTCCCCTCCCCCCTCAAAATACATAAACATTAAAAAAAAATAGAGACATTTGTAACCATCTCCTTAAATTAATAAGTTATTAATGTCTTTGCATTTGAAATCACTATTACAAAAATATGTTTTAGTTGGAAAATTTAAACCAATTTCTCAATATTAGAATAAAGTCATTTGATATTAGTCATATCCATTTATTAATGTAATATGCATTTATTGAGTAAAACTGTATGTCAGGCATTGGAAAATAAAAATAAGATACTCTGTGGTCAAGGAACTTATAATTTAGGGTGTAAACAGTTTAAGAATGGGAAGTTTGTCAGCTGAAGATGGGAGAAGGTGGGGCGCCTGGGTGGCTCAGTTGGTTAAGCATCTGACTTCAGCTCAGGTCAAGATCTCACAGTTTGTGGGTTCAAGCCCTGTGTAGGGCTCGGTGCTGATAGCTCAGAGCCTGGAGTCTGCTTAAGTTTCTGTCTCCCTCTCTCTCTGCCCCTTGCCCACTCACACTCTGTCTATCTCTGTCTCAAAAATAAACAAACATTAAGAAAAAAATTTGAAGATGGGAGAAAGGCATTCCAGGTAATAAGCATGGCTTAGAGAAATCAAAGATGTCAGAATTTTCAGAAAATATAAGTAAATACCTGAGAACAGGAACTATGTCTAGTAACTCACTATTGTATCCTTACTTAACACATAACATTATAGCTGTTCAATAAATATTTCCTGAATTGGTTGATTGATAAATACAGTAGCAGATAAAGTTGTAAACCTCTTCTAAATGGTTTTATAGGCCATTTTGTTTTATAGCTCAACATTCATTGAACTGTATTCTATGTAACTAACTCTATGGAAAAATAAGAGGTATTAAAGGATCAACCAAAAAAACCAGTAAGAAATACTGATTGGACAAATCAAAACAATTTTCTTTAGATAAAGACTTCTCACATTTTAGTGTGCTAAGGTTGTGATGACTAAGAGGCTTCAATTAAACTCTGTTTCTTAAACTTCTGTACCTAGGACACACCTACCCACGCACTCAAACATAGGACTATGCTTGGTACTGTGTGCACTGAGAAGGTCTACTCTGGGCAACAGAGATCCATTTAAGAATTTTAGGTAGGAAATTGAACTATGGACATAGTCATTTTTTTAGAAAACTCCCTTTATATGTTAAAGGAATAGAATGAAGTTAATTTAGTAACTAAATTGATGTGGAGGTATTAGAGAAAATACCTTGGATGATTTCCAAGTTTCTTTCTTCGTGGCTAAGATGGGGATACCAATAAAAAAGGATATGGTATATAGGATGAGGAGTTTGGAAAGAAAATAACACAATTAAGACAATTGTGTTTAAAGTTCAAGTGGACAGCTTAGAGTAACTATTTACATTATAGTTAGATTTGTTTGTATCTCAGAAGAGACTAGAGATCATAGTGAAAACTCTGGAAATGACTTTTCAAGAGCTAAGAATGTTACATCCTCCCTCTCTCATAGACATTTAGATATTTAATATCAGTTATCATGGCACATTTAAGCTTTCTCTTCTCCAGGCTAAATAAACCTAGTTGCCTCAAGCATTTCTAGTGTGAAATCCTATCTGGACCATTTTACTCATACAGTTCCTTCCTTTGAAAACACTATAAATCATCAGTGTTTGCCATGGGATGTGGTGCCTCACTGAACCTTATACTTCTAAAATTTAATACATTATTACTTTATTGAGTGTGTTTTCCTATATGTCCATAACCGTTTCCTTCTTCAAACTGGCTGTAAGCCATTTACTACTTACTCCTACCCAATTCTTAAGTAGCTTTGCCCTTTGAATGAAAATCCCTCTCCAGTAAGCGATCACCATATGAGACTTCTCCAGTATCTGCCTTTGGAATCCTTACTTTGTCTTGCTTGACCTAAGTGTTGAGCCTTCCTGTTGGAACTTGATGTCTCAGACTGTTCCTTGTTTTCTAGCACCCTCACTTATTAAGACTGACTTCACCTTATATTCTGCTAGGTCTGCAGCAAACAGCCCATTTCATGTACCCCTATTTCTTTAGTTTCTGCGCATCCATCCCAGATCTTCCACTTTGAAACAACCAATTTCTAAGACTTATCAAGAACAGATTAGACATGATTAGTATATGCCAAATTCCTTGAGAGAAGAGCCATATTTTATTCTTTGTACTCCCAATGTCTAGTACAACACTGAACACCAATGATATTTCATGGGTGAATGGATGGATGGATGGATGGATGGGTGGTTGAAAGAAGGAGCTCTACTTCTGACCGTATTTTAACATAAAACATTTTATGCTTGTACGTAAAATTTTGCTTGAAAGAAGAGTTTTGATAATGGGAAACCAGTGATGTATTAGGGAAAGTCCTGATTAACTGAATTAATTTTCTTTCCTAAGACCAAGGAAGGAGAAATAACTGCAAGAGTATTTAGGCTTTTTTTTTTTACTTTTTTTTTGAGGACCTACATAAAAGCATTGGAGTTGGCATTTTTCACATAATTTTCACATTACTCTGTGAAGTACATACTATTATTCTTATTGTATGGATGAGAAAACTGAAGATAAGCTTTAAGCTTAGCCATTTAATGGCTGAAGCTAATGAGTGGGAAAGGTAAGATTGAATCCTAGGTCTTTTGACTCTGATTCTGTTTTTCTTCATACTCTGAAGCATGTTCTCAGTATCTTTAATAAGTTCTACATCACATAGACTTATTTCTTTTTCTTTTTATATATATTTTAGTTTGAAATGCATAACATGAAAGGCTGAAAAATATCTGAGAATTTGCTTTATAGGAACATTGATTATATTTTAGTAATTGGATGCTCTTATTATTTTCTTGGAGAAGAACTTTTAATATCAAGCATGTTTTTGGTTCCAATAGTGATATACTAAGAGGGTACAATGCTAGAGTGACTTAGAAACAATGATCTGTTTATTGCTGTCATTTCGTAATCTAGTGAAGAGACACTGCTGATGCATACAGTTATAAGAAGATGCATGTTGTTGAAATACTTCAGACCAGGGATAGAAAAAGTGAAGAATTATTGGTCGATGAGACCTGAATAAATATATTATAGCACAATTGTGAAATATTACTATATAAAACTTCAGGTTAGAGTTTGTTCAAGTAAACTCTTTCCTGGCTATCTTTGACTTCTTGTTTAGACACTGGATTCTGTAGTAATCACTATAAATAAACACATATGAGTCTAGGAAGAAAGGAAAGAGTTACTACTCTCTAATTTTTTAACTGCAGTAGACTTAATAATAAAATGCTATAATTTATTATCATTTATTGGGTACTCTATGTCAGATTTCTAATTTATTCTCCCAAGAACCTTATTGGGGGGGGGGTTTACACTTTCCTGGAGATAAAATTGAGACTCAGAGAGATGAAATAATTTACCTGAGATGTGAAGCTGGGATTTGAACCAAGATCTAACTGAGTGTACTCACCTTATGTCCATTCTATGAGCATTAATCATTCTTTGAACATGGACCTCTATCTTTCCAGAATTCTCCTCTTAAGACCTCTAATGACTATGTTACTGAAAAAAAATTTATCTAAGATCATAAAACATGTGCTTTTATCCATTAAGTGTGTGTGTGTGTGTGTGTGTGTGTAGAAAAGCAAAGGTGGCTGAAGAAGGTCCTTTACATTGTTCCATGGGTTTTGCTGAAAAAAACCTTTTCATAACTGGGACAAATATTCTTCCTGAGATATCCCTTGGTATATTTTCTGCAGGGCTCCGTTTTCTAGGTGATGTGTTCACTTTGATGACTTTCTTTTTGGATTTCTATTGAATTTTTCTTTTCTGATTCCCATGTGATATCTCTTATTGGTTCATATCTCTTGAAGGCTTTCTCTTGTCCTCCTATGTCCATGGGAGGTTACAGTGAGACTGAGCCTGGTTTCACCTCTCAGATACATGGCTATCATTTGCAGATGGGAATAAGGATATATATCGGGAACTAAATTTAGGGATCCAAGTTCATTTAGGGATGTTAAGATTTAAAGCAGTTTCTGGTGGGTGTTATCTTATGTGGACAGAAAAAGATTTCTCAATTTGGGAGATTATCTTGATTAGGGCCTTTGACTAATGGGATATATGACATTGGTAGGAAAGGAGATTATTTGTTAGAGCTTATTCAAGAGCCTTATGCAATAAGATCACCTGGAGCACCACAGTCCATTTGGAGCAATCTGACCTTGGCAGGTATGGGGAGTCATTTCTCTAGTTCTTCATTCAGGGAAGGTCTACTCAAGGAGCTTCAAAGAGCATTGGCTAGAGGCAAAGTGTCTAGCACTGGGAAGGGATCTTGGTGGCTGTTTTTAGGGAGTAGGAATGTATTGCTAGGCAGAGCCTCACAGGTCTCTTTGTTTGAATTGGAACTGCAATTCTGGGTACATGGGATGGCTTTAGCTCTATTTCTAAGTAAATAGATTTTCTTTATCTATTTACCTGTCCATCTGTCTGTCCACCTGCCATCTACCATTTTCCATCCTTTGTCAATTAATCAATCTTGTTTCTATGCCAGGATGGACAGAATAGAAAATGATGATTATCATTATGTATGTCAGGGAAATTAGAATGTGAGTTTGATCATAAATAGGGGAGTGGTAAAATTTAGCAGAAATAAGAAATAGAGAAATATAGGGGTTCATATATCACAGCATATATTCTCTTGGGCTGTGTGGAGAAAAAATTAGCAGATTTATTGCAAACTCAAAGATGAAGCAAGAAATTTCAAAAAGATTTTTACCTAGGACACTTTGGATCTCAGAGCTGTTTGGTTCTAGGCAAAATGAAAATACAATTAGTCAATAAAAATTGCAACATTTGGTATGAGAATAAAGGCTACTGCTTAAGCTTTGGAAGGAGAGTAGAAACCCAGAGTGGAAGTGCATTCACTTAGTCTAGTTTTTAATTTTGCAATAGAATATGAGAGACTTTGAGAGGATTAAAAAAGGAAGATACTCAAATGCAGTCAATAATGCATTTCTTGACTATTGCTAATTCTTATATGTTTCTTAGTTTTGTTTCTTTTTGGGAACTGCCTCAACACTAGGTCATATCCATACCTTCTCTGTGGTGAAGCTGGAGATGGGAGGGAGTTGGAAGCGGGTGCAGGAGATCTAGTTTGGTCAGTAGATCCTCTTCTTCTCCAACAGTTCCTGTGATTAGTCCATGGGTGGACTGCTTGCCTTAGACAAAGGCAACTGGTATCCTTCTCTAATAGACATATTGAGCAAAAAAAAAAAAAAAAAAAAACCCTCTACTTTTAAAAACACAGGTGATAAGGATCGTATTTGTTGATACATGGAAGGAGTTTGCCTGAGTCCAGGCTAATATAGGAGAAACATTAACTTAAAAGTGAGGTTAAGGATAGGGGAAAGAGGCAGGCAGGAGGAGAGAGAGAAGGGGTGGAAAGAGAAGTGTGATGGGAGAGAAACAAGCATGAATTGATAACATCTTTTTAAAAAAATTTAAGATTTATTTTTGAGGGGGAGAGAGAGAACGAGTGGGAGAGGGGCAAGAGAGGAGAGAGAGAGAATCTCAAGCAGACTCTGTGCTGTCAGCACAGAGCTCGATGTGGGGGTCGAACTCACGAACCGTGAGATCATGACTTAAACTGAAATCAAGAGTGCAACGCTTAAGTGACTGAGCCACCCGGATGCCCCTTGATAACATTTTTTTTTTTAACTCCTAGACTAAGTTATGCCTGAAGTTAGCATCCCTTAGGCTTTCCAATTGTATAGATTGTTTTTATTTATGAGAGTTTGAATTTAATTTTTGTTACTTGTGAAGATAAAAGGCTCAGAGAAAATGCAGAAGCAAATTATGAAATTGATTAGAATTTTTAAAACCCAGCTGAACATGCATAAAAGGAAAGGGGTGAGTACAGAGGAAGTACATCTAGCAACAGAAGGAGGAATGGCAGAAAGTATACAGTCCTGAGTAATTCTAAAGTAAAGAGTTTGGGAGGAGAGTCCATCCATGGTTGAGTACATATCATTTTTCTCTGGGCTTGTGAATAAACTGGCTTGTAAAGTATCAGTAGTAGCAGTTCTAATTAAAATATCTTTTAAGGAAAAATCCATAGCTAGGACAAATGTAGGAGCAAAAAGTGTAACTTTCCTGGCATCAAGAATTATGGGCTGATGGAATTCTAGAGGAGGAGATAGAGGCAGAAAAGGCCAGATGGGAAAAGAAATCCCTGGGAACTTATCAATGAATACAAATGAAGATAAGGATATTTGGATGGTGATGGTGGTGCAAAGCTACAGATTTTGCTTGGAGGATTTCTTGTTATAAATACAGGGTCTCCTGCTCACAAGAAAGAAAGAATAGCAATCTCTGTCCCTGAGAAGAAACCATATTGAATTGATTGGATTGGAACATTAGGAATAAAAAATATATGAAAATAAGGATCTAGAGGGGTTGGATATAGGAAGAAGAATGTTTTTGGAAAGACGTTAGGATGAGAGAATCCATTATTATATCTTTATAAATTTTATTAGAGGTTCAGGGTATTCCAGATACCATTCTGAAAAAAATAGAAGCAATTAGTGTATAGGTTAGTGGCACAATGGTTTTAAGCTTTTTTTTAAACAGCAGAACTCTTTTCAAGAAAAATGTTGGGCAAAGTTCTAATACATAAACCAATAAAATGGCATATACCTGCTTGGTGTGCTACTCTGTGTCTCCTTTTGAAAACATGGGGGCCCTAATGCACACAATATGAAAACTACTATTCTATACCAAAGGGATTTTTGTGGCTTAGTCCAATACTCATTGATCTGGGACTATAGCCCTGGCTTTTAGTAAATATCGTGTATTTTCCAGCTATAACGACATGTAAGATCTGTATTTCTGCATGATCTATATTTCCAAGAACGCTGCTGGAGTGGCTAAAGCCACAGAAGGTAGCTGGTTGTAGATTTGGAGATTGAGATCCTATTCCTTCATTTCTATTTTTATCAGTGGTTGTGGCCACCAAGGAAGTGCTTTGTAAATGTGCAAAGAGCTTCAAGAACACAATGGATTTATTTTGACAGTGCTTCTTTCAGTGCTGATGCACAATACTTATGATCTTTCCTTCCAGGTGTGTAAACGTATCCTCTACACACACACACACACACACACACGCACGCACACAACACACACACACACACACCCTCCCCTTCTCCTTCCAGATTCTTATTTATCTTTGAAGTTCAATGTAACACGTCCTCCAGGAAGCCTCTCATGTATTCTTTTACCCCTTTTCTCCCCAGACTGGTAGCATTTTTCATACTATAATTGTTTGTTTGTCCCCAACCTATGGATCTCATTAAATTGTGAACTCTATAAGGGAAGGGGATGAATTTTTCATTTCTGTATTTCTCGTGCTTAACGTAGAACTTATTTCATTGTAGTTACTATAAATGAATTTTATATTTTGTGAGAATATAAAAATATTTTTAATAAATAAATGTCAGTGAAAAAAGTGATGAGATAGGAGGAAGAGGCAGAGACCTTTAGGGATTTGTCATGTTTTGAGAACTTGTACCCATTTTTATATTAACATAGAGTCTTTGGTAAGTTGGATGGTCTGTTTCTCTAGACCAGATTGATCATGACCCTGTACATAGCCACAAAGGCCTCAACTCCTAGCCAAGTCAATAGGTCTCTGTCTTTAGACTTAGAGTTGAAACGTGCTGTTAAAACTATTTTGGTGTCTGTGTCTTACTAATTTGTAGCTGATATTTGTATATTTTTTTAAAAGTTTCTGTTACTTAGATGTGTCTTTTTCTGTTTTTTTTTTTTTCTTGGTCCTGATTATTCTACTAGGAGTTCTCCTAGGATAACAGTTGTCACTTTTACTTTATGTACCTCTCCTCAGTGTCTCGCCCAGGGCAGGAGGATTTGTTGATTGATTGACAAAACGAGGTTTTCCAGAACCATATCTGTGAGAGTTAAGTTTATAAGACACTATGAACAAGCATCTTAGTATGTAGGTATTTAAATTTTATGTTTATATAAAGACTTTCAAGTATATATATGTATACATAAACACATACACACACGCACATAAACTCTACCACCACTATTAATACTACCATACCTGGGCTTATATGCACATTTTATTTTTTTCTACTTATGAGAATAAAAGTAATCAAGCAGCTTTATAGCCAACGTATATTAAAAGTAATAAGGCATTTTGCAATTAGAAGCAGCATTCTCTGCCATAATAGCATAATCCTAATCTATGAAAAATAATAATTGCCTAAATAACATCAGGGATGAAGTTGCTCTCCTCACTTTGATGGCTGAGGTGGTAGCTAGTGTGAGAATAGTGAAAATGTCTGGATGCAACAGTGGAGGTGGATATAAAACTGACCTAATTTTTTTAAACTTTATTAATTTATTTTGAGAGACAGAGCTGTGAAGGGGTAGAGAGAGAGGGAGAGAGCCAGCATAGAGCCTGATGTGGGGCTTGATCTCACAAACCGTGAGATCATGACCTGGGCCAAAATCAAAAGTCAGATGTTTAACTGACTGAGCCACTTAGGCGTCCCCTGACCTAACTTTTCTTGAATTAGGATGACTGACCTAAGTCTGACATCTTCAGATCCTTTGGACCAGAAACTCTGGCAGAATCTCAAGGGCTTTGTACTTAGTCAGGATTCTCCATAGAAACTATACAAATATATATATGGATTTTTTCCCTTTTCTCCATATCCTCGATAATAGCCATTTTAACAAGTGTGAGGTGGTATCTCATTGTGGTTTTCACTTGCATTTCCCTGATTAGTGATGTTCACACTTCTTCTATCTGTTGGCCATTTGTATGTCTTTGGAAATATATATATTCTTATTTTTCACCCATTGTTAAATTGTTTGTTATTTTGCTATTGAGTTGTATGAGTTACTTATATATTTTGGATATTAGTTTACAATATCAGATATATAGTTTACAAATGTTTTCTCCCATTGGAAATAGGCCTAATTCACGTTGCCTCTTTTGCCTCTTTTTTAATTGGGCTGTTTTTGTTTGTTTGTTTGTTTTGCTATTTGGTTATATGATGTACTTATATGGTTTGAATATTTACTTCTCTTCAGATACATGGTTTGCAAATATTTTCTTTCATTCCCTAGGTTGCTTTTTCATTTTGTTGATTGCTTTGCTATGCAGAAGAGGTTTAAGTTGATGAAGTCTCACTTTTAAAAAAAAAATGTTTTTTAACATTTATTCATTTTTGAGAGTGAGAGAGAGAGAGCACGAGTGGGGGAGGGACAGAGAGAGTGAGAGACACAGAATCAGACTCCAGGCTTTTAGGTGTCAGCACAGAGCCTGATGCAGGGCTTGGACTCATGGATGGCAAGATAAAGACTTGAGCTGAAGTCGGATGCTTAACTGACTAGCCACCCAGGTGCCCCAAGTCTCACTTTTTTATTTTTGTTTTTGTTACCTGTGCTTTTGTTATCACATAAAAGAAATCATTGTCAAGACCAGTATCAAGGAGGTTTATCCCTATATTTTCTTCTAGGAGTTTTACAGTTTGGGGGTTTTACATTTAAGATCTTTTTTTTTTTTTAATTTTTTAAAATGTTTAGAGAGAGAGCGAGCAAGCGAGAACATGAGTAGGGGAGGGTCAGAGAGAGAGGGCCAAATCAGATGCTTAACTGACTGAACCACCCAGGTGCCTTTACATTTAAGTTCTTAATCCATTTTTAGTTAATTTTTCTAAGTCGTGTAAGAGGTCCAGTTTCATTCTTTTGTATGTGATTATCCAGTTTGCCCAGCACCATTTATTGAAGGGACTATCCTTTTTCCATTGTGTGTACTTGGCAATCATGTCTAAGATTAGTTGACTTTATATAATTATATAAATAAACCTATATGGTTTATTTGTGGGCTCTTAGTTCTGTTTCCTTGATCTGTGTGTCAATTTTTATGCCAATAATGGACTGTTTTAAGACTTATAGTTTTGTAACTGTGATTCCCCTCTAGCTTTATTATCATTTAGGATTGCTCAGTCTATTTGAGGTCTTTTGTAGTTCTATACCAGTTTTAGGATTTAGTGTACAGATAGGTCTTTCATCTCTTTGGTTAAATTTATTTTTAAGTATTCTTTCTGATCCTATTGTAAATGGAATTGTTTTCTTATTATCTTTTTTTTAAGTGTATTTATTTTGAGAGTGAGAGAATGAGAGAGCAAGTACATGAGCAGGTGAGGGGAAGGGCAGAGAGAAAAGGAGAGAGAGGATCCCAGGCAGGCTCTGCACTGTCAGTCTGGAGCCCAGTGTAGGGCTTGAATTCATGAACTATGAGATCATGACCTGAGCCAAAATCAGGAGTCAGGCGCTTAGCCAACTGAGCCATCCAATTTAATTTCTTCTCCAGATATTTTATTGTTAGTATATAGAAATCCAATTGATATCTACATGTTGGTTTTGTATCCTGTAACTGTATTAGTTCTAACAGCTTTTGGGTGGAGTCTCTAGGATTTTCTCTATTTAAGATCATAACATCTGTGAGGAGAGGCAGATTTATGCCTTCCTTTATAATTTGGATGGCTTTATTTCTTTTTCTTGTCTAATTGCTCTGGCTTGACTTTCAGTACTATGTTGAATCTTACTAGTGGAAGTGGGCACCCTTGTATTTTTTCCTCATCTTAAAGGAAAAGTGTTTGGTTTTTCATCAAGTATGATGTTATCTATAAGCTTTTCATATATGAACTTTATTATGTTGAGATTCCTTACTTCTATATTCAACTTTTTGGAGACTCTTTTATCATGAATCAGTGTTGATTTGTTTTCAAATCTTTGTCTGAATTTATTTAGAGGACCATATGATTTTTATCATTTGTTTTATTAATGTAGTGTATCACATTGTTGATTTGTATATGTTGAACCATCCTTGCATCCCAGGGATAAATCTCACTTGATCGTGATCCTTTGAATTTAGTGCTGTTGAATTTAGTTTGCTAGTATTTCTTGAGAATTTTGCATCTGTATTCATCAAGGATATTGGCCTGAAGTTGTATTTTCCTGTAGTGTCCTTATCTGGCTTTGACATGAAGGTAATGCTGTAATGCTTGTAAAATGAAGTTAGGAATGTTTTCTCCTCTTCATTTTTTTGGGACAATTTGAAATGGACTGGCATGAATTCTTTAGAAGTGTGGTAGAATATACCAGGGAAACCATCAGGAAGCTTTTTTATGTTGGGCGGCTTTTGATTACTGATTCAATCTCCTTACTCATTGTTGTTGGTTCATATTTTCTATTTCTTTATGATTCAGTATTGGTAGGTTGTATGTTTCCAAGATTTACCCATTTCTTCTAGATTTTCCAATTTGTTGGCATATAAATATTGACAGTAGTCCTTTATGATCCTTTGTATTTCTGTCATATCAATTGTGACATCTCTTATTTATACTTTTATTTGTCTTCCTTTGTTTTATTTTTTTTTGATAAGTCTATCTAAATGTTTGTCAATTTTACCTTTTCAAAATTCTAAGTCATAGTTTTATTGATCTTTCTTATTGTTTCTGTTCTCAATTTCATTTATTTCTGTTCTGAATTTTTTTTTTACCTCTTCTGCTAATTTTGAGCTTAGTTTGTTGTTTTTCTAGTAGCTTGAGGTGTGAAGTTAGGTTGTTTGAGATCTTTCTTTTCTTTTCATGTAGGCATTTATCACTATAATCTTCCCTCTTAGAACTATTTTTGCTGCATCCCAGAAGTTTTGATATATTGTATTTACATTTTTTTTATTTCTTCTTTGACCCATTGGTTGCTCAGGAGTTTATTTTTTAATACCCACTTATTTGTGAATTTTTCAGGTTTTCCCTTGTTATTTCTAGTTTCATATGGTTGTTGGAGAAGATACTTGGTATGATTTCAGTCTTTTAAAATTTAGTAAGACTTGGAGTGCCTAAGTGGCTGAGTTGGTTAAGCATCTGACTTTGGCTCAGGTCACAAACTTACGGTTTGTGGGATTGAGCCCTGTATTGGGCACTGTGTTGAGAGTTCACAGCCTGGAGCCTGCTTCAGATAATGTATCTCTGTCTTTCTCTGTCCCCCCCCACCCAATAAAATAAAACATTAAAAAAACTTAAAATTTACTAAGGTTTTTTTGAGTGTTGTGTGTTCTAACATATGATCTATCACGGAGAATATCACATTTGTGCTTGAGAAGAATTTTTGTGTCTGTTGCTTTTGGATACAGTGTTCTGTATATGTCTGTTAGATCCATTTGTTCTAAAGTATAGTTCAAGTCCAATGTTTTCTTATTGATACTCCATGTGGATGATCTTTCCATTGTTGGAAATCGGGTATTGAGGTTCCCTACTATTATTGTATTGTCTATTTCTCCCTTCAGTTCTGTATTTGTTTAATATATTTAGGTACTCCAATGTTGGTGAATATATATTCACAATTCTTATTTTTCTTGATGAATTTACTCATTTACCATTGTATACTGACCTTTTTTTGGTCTCTTTTGACAGTGTTTGAGTTAAAGTTTATTTTGTCTCATATAAATATAGGTCCCCCTACTTTCTTTTCACTTCTGTTTGTATGGGTTATCTTTCCATCCCTTCACTTTGAGCCTATGTGCATCCTTAAAGTTGAAGTAAGTCTCTGAGGAAGCACATAGTTGGGTCTTTTTTTTTTTAAATCTGTTCATATACTCTGTGTTTTTTGATTAGAGAATATATTTATTTACATTTAATTATTGATAAGAACTAATGAATCCCCTCTTATTAATTATTTTCTGGATTTTTTAGTTCCTTTTTTCCTTTCTTGTTAGCTTCCTTTTGTGATTTGGTGATCTGCCATAGTGGTATGCTTTGATTCCTTTCTGTTTATCTTGTGTGTATCTACTGTAAGTTTTTGCTTTGTAGTTATCCTGAGGCTTACAAAAACCTCTTCTAGACCTACTAGTCTATTTCAAGCAGATATATGATTGCATATAAAATCTCTCTCTATCCTTTTACTCCCTCCCTCCCTCCACATTTTGTTTTTCATGTCACAAATTTCATCTCTTTATATCGTGTATCATGAACTCTGAGGAAGAAAATGATAGCTTCCTGCTCCCTGCCACCTCTCAGCACCCAAAAATTAAATCTCAGGGAGATCCTCTGATTGATATTGGTTGGGGTAATGACCTGCCCCTTGGAGTAATCACTGAAGTCAGGGAATAGAATCTCACCTGGAAGATGATTGGGTTATATGATGATCCCTGCAGTTAGGTATGGGCACATGCATTTTGTGTGTCACTTCCTTTAGAACCATGTAGGAAAGGAGAGGATCAGTTCTTCCCAGAAAGGAAGACACAGGCCAGGCAAATGGAGCAGGTAGCCACTGTAGGTGTATAGTATTGTAATGTTACATATACATGCAAAAATGTACAGCCTAACTGGTAATCAAACAAATGCATAATAAAGAAGACAGAATATTTTTTTACTCATCAAGTTGACAAATAATGGAGTAATAAGAACACTAGATGATGGAGGTAAATAAGAATTTTTTGATTATGTATGTATGCATGTATGTATTTACTTATTTATTTAAATCCAACTAAGTTAACATATAGTGTATTTTTGGTTTCAGGACTAGAATCTAGTAATTCATCACTTACATATAACACCCAGTGCTCATCCCAACAAGTGCCCTCCTAATGCTCATCACCCATTTAGCCCATCCCCCACCCACCTCCCCTCCAGCAACCCTCAGTTTGTTCTCTGTATTTAATAGTCTCTTATGGCTTGCCTCCTTCTCTGTTTCTATCTTATTTTTCCTTCTCTTCCCCTATGTTCATCTCTTTTGTTTCTTAAATTCTACACATGAGTGAAATCAGATGATATTTGTTTTTCTTTTACTTATTCCACTTAACATAATATATACTAGTTCCATCCATGTTGTTGCAAATGGCAAGATTTTTTTCTCTTCATCACCGAGTGGTATTCCATTGTGTATATACCACATCTTCTTTATCCATTCATCAATTGATAGACAGCTGGGCTTTTTCCACATTGGCCTATTGTTGATATTGCTGCTATAAACCTTGTGGTGTATATGCCCCTTTGAATCAGCACTCCTATATCCTCTGGATAAATTCCTAGTAGTGCAATTGCTGGGTTGTAGGGTAGTTCTATTTTTAATTTTCTGAGGAAACTCCATACTGTTTTCCAGAGTGGTTACACCAGTTTGCATTCCCACTAACAGTGTAGGAGGATTCCCCTTTCTCCACATCCTCACCAATATATGTTATTTTCTGAGTTATTAATTTTAGCCATTCTGTGAGGTGGTATCTTATTGCAGTTTTGATTTGTTATTTCCCTGATGATGGTTGATATTGAGCATCTTTTCATGTGCTTGTTTGCCATCTGGATGTCTTCTTTGGAAAAGTGTCTATTCATATCTTGTGCCCCTTTCTTCATTGGATTATTTGTTTTTGGGGTGTTGAGTTTGGTAAGTTCTTTATAGATTTTGATACTAATCCTTTATCCAATATTGTCATTTGCAAATATATTCTCCAGCTCTGTCAGTTGCCTTTAAGTTTTGTTGATTTTTTTCCTCTCTCTTGCTGTGCAGAAACTTTTTACCTTCATGAGGTCCCATAGTTTATTTTTGCTTTTGTTTCTCTAGAACTTTTTGATCTTCTGTTTATATGTGTTTTTCTCAAGAAAGTAATTATGCTATGAAACATTACTTAACATAATGGGAAAATTTTAATTATTATATGAAAGAAAACATGCCATAGACTGTGCAAGGCCCATTTTTATAAAATTATCAAAATAGTATGTGTATATATATATTCACAGTGTTAGTACAATTTTGTCTCTTGATGATAGGATTATAGGTGGTTTTAATTTTCTTTCTGCTTTTATACATACGCCAATCTTCTTCAGTGAATGTATATAATTGAGGTTATTTTTAATTTTAATTTTGATATAGTAAAGTTGTAGTACACTACAAAGAATAGTGTGAAAAATACTTACGTACCCCAAACCTAAATTAGTAATTATTATGTTGTTATATTTGCTTCAAGTCTTTTTCTTTAATAGAAGAAATAATCCTCTTTATCCCCCATTCTCAGCACCATTTTCTCCACTTTTCCAGTGGTAATCACAGTGATTAATTTGATGTATATATAAGCTACCAATCAATTTCTACACCTTTGTATACATTGTCTTATTGTATTTATTTTATAATTAGAAAAAATAGCATGTAAGTATGCACTGGACAGGAAACCCAAAATTTCATTGGCTTACAACAAAAAAGGTTTATTTGTTACCACTGTTTCTGAATCCTATATTGGTACAGATGATGTTTCCCTAGTTTTTATGTTTCTTTGATTCTTGCAAAGAGAATGCTGGAAGGTGGGTGTTAAATACATAGTCTGAAATAATTATCTTATACCATAAACTGATTATTTAAGCCTGTTACTCATTAAAAATAGTAAAATTTGTTTTCACATTCCAGTTCCTACAAATGATACTGATATACTTACAGGAATGTTCCAAGAGCAGGTAAAAATCCTTCAGTGGGCATTAACAACCATGCCAAATTTGTTTAAAACAGCTTTTGTCCATGGACTCCTATCTGCTGTTTTCCTAGCATCTCCATTCCCAATATTGTCCTCAGACTGCCCTTGTTTGACTCGCTATTTTGGATAAGCTTATTTGGTTCAGCCTTGGAAATCAGCTTCCCACACCATTTTCCATAGACAGCCTCCAGCCTCATTATCTATGGGTGGGGGCACAGCAGATGCTCAGTTACTATTTGTTGAAAGCAATTGTTGAAAGGTGTGCTGCTTTTTCTCCATGCCAACTGTGCAAGATGGACTGGCCAGGCCTGCTTCCCACATGGCTTCCCTGTCATGGGAGGAGGGAACATGGCTAAACTCAATCCTGAGCTCACAATTTAGTCCTAAATAATATATTACTATTTAAAATTATGCATGTGACACTCTATAATTTAATAAAAATCTTCATTTTACATAGAAAAATAGCAGACACATGCTATTCCATCTGTATGGTGGAAATGATGAACTCTTGTTTTTCCTCTGCGTAGTCTATTGACTTTTAAAACCAGAATGACTTCATGTTTATGTGTGTGTGACTGTGAATGACTTCACAGTTTGGTGTGCTTAAAGAAGATATTTATGTCCAGATTTGGGTGGGGCTTGTCAAAAATTGTCCTCTGAATGTAGAGTTGTCCATTTTTGGCTCAGGTCATGTGATCCTTTATTTTGAGAGTATGGCAGAACTCAGCAGCACTGCTGTACCTGGAGCCCTCATCTCAAGAAACTGTGGTTTTAAGTCCTGCTGAATTTTGACTGGGTTTCTTTATTCCTCAGAATGTATTTTAAACATATTAATTCTGTTTGGCTAGCAACTTTACTTTTTTCCTTTTTCCCCACCTCGCTCCTCATCTTCTTATTTTATTTATTGCCATCCAAGACTATATTCCTACCATGGTTCAGCAAGTAAAAGAGTAGTTTTCCTGAATTCTCATCAAGGGAAAGGGAATGTTGCAACTAAACACTTTGTGAATCTAATTGAAAATTATTCAAAAACATTGTTTCCAAAATCTGTTGAAGGACATTTTTTGAACATTTTCTAAGATTCAGCATTTCAACCTTAGTTTTGTGAACTGCTTTTTTGTAGCCTAAAGTGGATGAAATTTTTGGGGAAAAATAAGCTAATGAAGTCTCTTTATGCTGTGAAAAGTGACTGTGATAATGCATGCAGTTTCCCATAATGCCAGAAAGGCACAGCAAATTACTGCAGCTGTTCCATCGATAGTTATTTTGTTTTTCCTAATTAGTAGTTTCTTTTGTATTCTCACTAGAACACATGAGACTCTCATGAACTTTTTGTTTTCATATTCCTTGAGCTGTGAGATATTGCAGGTACATGTGAAGTTATTTTTACTGTGGCACAAGCTCTGGATAAATTAACACACATTTTCAGAGTGGTAGGAACAAAATGGATGAGTACTGCAGTATCCAAGTTTAGCTCTTGCCTTGCTCAAATTAGAAGCTTTAATCAAAAACAAAATAGTCTTTTGTGTATTTTGTACATGAACATATGTCTGAATCAAAAGAAAGAAGTACAAAAGAAACCTCAATTTTGTTATTTGGGCTTGGTTATCTGAAGCGAATTGATCTAGGAGGTAGAAATATGTGTCATGTTTTGTTTGTGAGTCATATGGCTTGCATATGTGGCTGTGGTGGCTGGAGGGGCACCCCATGAAACATGGGGCTCATGTTGAGATTCTGGTTAGAGAAGGTTTGTGTGAGATTTTGTCAGTGGCGTCTCTCTACAGCAAATCTCATCAACGAGTTGGATCTAAGAGAAATAAGCCTTTGGAATTATGGAACACAAAATTTCCCTTAAGAACATGTTTGAAAGTTAAAAGTGCAGCTGTGCTTGAGAGATTTAATTATTCCCAATTCAGACTTTGACACACCATTGTTTCGCACCCTAATTCTGCCTCCAATGAATCAGTAGGTTTACTTTGTAGCTCTGAGTGCCAGGATTTACCCTGATGCCAATTTGTGTATACCAAATGAGCATGAGTAAGAGGATGGTTGTCTCATGTAACTTTGGGGATGATTTTTACAAAATCACAATTTATAAAGGCACCCTAAAACTGAACTCTATCTGCTTTCCAAATATAAAGCTCATTTTCATGTGTGTAACTAATATCTTAAAGTTCATATTAGTTATTTTTCATTTGGAGACAGTAATATAAGTTACTTGATATCCCTGTGACTAATTGTTTTTTCATCTACGAAGAAAGAAAAATAGTATCTACCTCTTAGGGCAATGGTTAATAACTTAGGCTCTGGCATGAGAGAGAGAGACCTGCTTTGGAATCCCAGCCTTGCAGTTTGCCAGATGCTTGATTTGGGCAAATTACTTAACCTCTGTATGGTTCAGATTCTCAGGTACAAAATGGGGATGCCAATAACCATTTACCTCAAAGAATAGTTGTTAGCATGAAATAAATTATGTAATGTATGATACACAATGCTTGGCCCACATTAAAGACCCAGAAATTTTAGCTCTTTGTAGAAGATGAAATGTTATAAATTAAAAACATCATGTATCTTGTCTGACATTAAATAGGTACTCAAAAATGTTAATTTCTTTTCCTTTTTTCTCTTATTGTGGGGAGTGGGGAAATGTGGAAGATGTGTGGTTAAGGTTGACAGAATATGGGAATAAAAGTGACAGGATGTTTCACTAAAAAAATTTCTTTAGCTTTTGGAACCTGTTAAATAACCCTCCCTACCCTCCATCGAACTTCCCCCACATGTCCAAGCTAGACATGATGTCTGTAGGGCTGAGTGTTATGTAGATCTGCCTCATCTTTCCCTCTGGTCTGTGTGAGGACATTTATTCCACCCCCTCTCTCCTATTGGTTGAGTTTAGAAGTAAAAGTTGATGTTATTTTTAGATTAAGTTATTTTTCAGAATAAGAGTGTGATCATTAATGCCTCTACTCATCTCTCTTCCCCTACTTATGTGTATTTTGATTTTTAAAATCTGTATCTTGATTTTCCATTTGTCTTCACTTCTGCCTCTCATCACTTCATAAGGATCCTTGTGAGTAGGCGCACCTGGACAATCTAGGATAGTCTCCTCATCTCAAAATCCACAATCAAATTTACCAAGTCCAGTTTACCATGTAAGGTAACATATTCACAGGTGCTAGCGGTTAGGGCAGAGCCACCTTGGGTAGAACATTATGCCAGTCTATCAAGGCCATTATCAGAATTATGAACTCTGAAAAAGTTGGTGAAAACTTCTAAGAATCAAGGTCACAAAAGGAAAGGCAATCAAGATTGAAAAATGAGCATGAAAACTGACAGTTGAATAGGAACAATAAATAACATGTCATAATGCAGCAGGAAATGTTTCAGATGTATAACAAAGATGACCACCCAAAGATATTTCTGTAGCTTACCAACATCATATGAAGGGAATAGAAAACAGGTAATAGAGGGAAAGATGGATGGGGTCAAGAAAGACCTGTCAGAAAGTGATGATTTAGAGAGTATATTGCTGTTACTGTGAGAAGAACAGAGCGGCACTTTTCTATTCTCAGTTTTCACTGGTTGCCAGATAGTTGACCTCAATGAGATAAAAAGAACTCCAGTATTATTGTAAAAAGTACAATAGTGAGATTCATTTATTTTTTAAGCAACTTTTAAAAACTTTTAAAATAGGAATTTAGAGAGTTAAGATAGTCTGATGTGGGTTAAAAACTTAATTTTTATTTGAAAACTATGATTTATATCTATAAAGCATACTTAAATGTACATTAACTTATTTTCCAAGGGATATATACATATTAGAAAACTTTAAGTTTTCTTTTGGTAATAAATGAGAAAGATTAATTTCTTGCATCTAATTTTACCTGTCCTTCCCCCTTCCCACCTGTATAAAGAATGTGCATGTCTCTATTCCCACTATTGGCCTTGGTTCAGGCCTTTGTTTCCAGTCTCCACGACTGTGCTGTTAACCTAACCAGTTTCTAGATTTTTGTTTCTTCCCTCTCTATCTAGTTGATGTTTTGGTGTTATATTAATTGATTATGTCACTCCTTGCTTAAAAGCATTTAAGTTATTGCTGGAAAATAAATTTTACACCTTTTGGCCTAACATTCAAACTCCTCTGAAAATAGGTGACTTGGTATGAACAAGGGATGTGGTACAACGGAAAGAGGTGAAGAGTTGGTAGACCTTGGCTCCTACTCAGTTCTAACACTTACAGAATGTGAATTTGGGCACTTAACTTCCATGTGCCATAGCTACTTCATTTTTACACTGGAGAGTATCATAATGCCTGGATTAAATGTTGCTGTGGAAATCATATTTTTAAAACAAAGAACATGAAACACTTTAAAACAGAAATTAAAATCTTCTCATTATTGTTACTATTCTTTCCATCTTTTCCTTTATTGATTATTCCTATGCACCACCCACTATGAGGTCTTTAATATTCTTTGCAAATACTACACATTTTCCCATTTGCCTTTGTGTACATTTCCTATTGCTGCTATAACAAAGCATCACAAGCTGGTGCCTTAACACAAATTTACTGTTTTTTATAATTCTAGAGGTCAGAAGTCTGAAATGTGTCTCAGTAGGCTAAAATCCAGATGTTACAGAGCTGCATTCCTTCTGGAAGTACTGGGGGGAATCTATTTCCTTTCCTTTTCCAGCTTTGGGAGGCTGTATCATTCTGACCTGTGCTTCTGTCCTCACATCTCCTTCTCTGATTCACATTTCTGCCTCCCTCTTCTTATAAGAACACATGGGACATTTATGGTCTATTTGAATAATTCAGGATAACCTCCCATTTCAAAACTTCTTATTTGGGGCACCTGGGTGGCTCGGTCCATTAGGTGTCCAACTTTTGATTTCAGCTCAGGTCATGATTTTATTGTTTGCGAGATAGAGTCTTGTGTCGGGTCTTTGCACAGAGCCCTGCTTCGGATTCTCTCTCTCTCTCTCTCTCTCTCTCTCTCTCCTCCTCCTCCTCCTCCTCCTCCTCCTCCTCCTCCCCAACTTATGCTTCTCTCTCTCTCTCTCTCTAAAAAATAAAGTTAAAAAAAAACTTCTTAATTTAATCACCCCTACAGAGTCCCTTTTGCCATATTACGGCAATATAGTCACAGATTCTAGGGATTAAGATATAGGCAACTTTGGGGGACCTTTTTCTGCCTACACTTTGCTTATTAGTCCCTCGTTCCACCGTGGGTTGCTATTCTTTCTAACACATGCACATACAATGTTGAAGTGTCCTTTCTGCCATAAAACCTTTCCCAGGTACTCCTAATCAGACGCAATCTCTTCCCTCAGTAAACTTCCTTTGATAGGAGAAACACTTAATGTATTCCTTAATGAGCTATTCCTCACTTTTCAACTCTGTGAAGAAAGAAAACGTAAAAGCTACATGAGCAGGTTTGTAAGAAAAGATAGTTGAATCAGATGATGAGCTGTACTTCCCAGGGTTCTGCTTATATTTAGGCCTGGTAGTGGTGTGTCAGAATATTTCCAAGTGAGAACCAGTGCTAACGATGAACCTGAGTGAGGGCCAACCTGATAGAACCCAAATACTGGAATGAAAGACTTCTTTCTTCTAGAATTAAGAGTCAGAGCTTAACTCATAGGATGAATGAAAGCATTTTAATGAGTTGGCCACAGAAATGACTTGAACCCTCTTAAATGTGTTTGAGGAAAGGGACAAGCAACAAAGAATGTCACTAGCAGTTATCTATTGCTCTGGGAAACTCTGCCTAGAGATTTAGATGCTTGGCTTCCATTATGAATTTGATTCATGAGGGTCATGGGAGTTTAAGAGTAAAACTTGAATCAACTGGTTCAGAAATCTTAAGTAGGAAAATAATAAATATTTTCTATTGCATCTCATTTGACTGGAAAGGTGGAAGCACAGCATGTTTCTTAGACATAAAAATATATAATGCACATTCTTTGTATTTTGTTTTCAAGATTACAAATATTTTTTCCTAGCTAAATACCAATATTTTTTCACATTAGAATTTAAGGTCAATATAACTGTGCCTAAAAAGTCACAGGTTAGTAATAGAAAGATGTTCGCAGAATTCTTTCTTCTTTAAAGAAGTAATTCTTAAAAAAAAAAATTTTAATCATAGTTCACAGGTTGGATTTTTTTTTAATAGAGAAAATTTTTAATTAAAAAACTGGATATCTTTTTCTGATAATTATGTAGACAATATAATACTTACTGACAATAAGGCTTTTAAGAAGTGATTATGGACAAGGACAGATGTTGCAATGCTTAAAAATAAAATAAAAAGGAACCCTCAAAAAATAGGATAAAGCAGGTTATAAGCTGATCAGAATTCATCAGCAATGGAATTTAATTTCATGGTGCTGTACTGTTATCTGTCATTCTTACAATTAAGAGAAAATATCTCCAAGCGTTTCCATGGTACTAGAGCATTCCAGTAGAACAGTCAGCCCACACAGGGCCAAGAAGCTATAAAATATTAATTCAGTACAAGTATGCATCTGACAATCTTAGCGTTTATTACAGGTTACAGTACTTTTGCCTTAACAAGTGATTCAGTTAAAATGAACACTGCCAAATATTGCAGAACAGGGCATAACTTCCTACTTTCTTAAAGGGTGTTTTTTTAGCTTGAGATAATAAGGACCATTTGCATGATAGAGAGCTCTCCACAATCACCATTTATATATACAGGAAGTAAATAACCATGAGATTGAACAACACTCATTAGTAATGTAGCTTTGGCATACTGCATGTATAGGGCAGGAAGAGAGCTTTGGGGACACAACTGAAATAAGTTTAATTTCCTTAAAACTCATATGTTCAGGAATCAGAGCTGCTGAATTCTGAGGTGGAAGCAAAAAGCTCTTTCTGTTCTAAGCAATTTCAGAGGAAGAAAACATTCAAAAGGGAAGAAGGGAGCCCGGATCCTTTTTGACCAATCCTAACAGTGGCTCATCGGGGAGCCAGAAATAACACTACTCAGATAGGAATCACACTGCACTTTGAACAAACTAAAAATGTCATTTCTATTCCCAGTTAGAGGAATGGCTTCATATAAGTTTTTTTTTATATAAATTAAGCTATTCCTATATTAGGACAAGAGTATTCATAACTTGTGAATGAGAGACTTCTCTTTAGTTTTTAAAGATATCATAAGAAGAGGCTGAGATTTACAGTTATTTGTAGACTTTATAAGAAGTCTAACATAATGTTTATCATATATGATTCCAGTTGTGTCTTTGGGGTGACTCATTTTGACACTAGTCATGTCATTAAATAATATTGCTGGCATTTTTGTCTGAAATGCTATAGTGAAGGAAATCTAGTGTTCTGTAGATTCCAGGGAGTTGTAACACAAGTGGCTTATATGCAGTGTCTTGGTGGTGGAGGAGGGTGAGCCAAAATATTCTCACCCTCTCATCAGCGATTGATTTTCCATTCTCTCTAACATGACTACTTTTTCAAGTTTTCAGATACTCATGGCCACTGTCTGTAGGAATTGCCATTTAACTAGGGAAGACAATATTGGTACCCAAATATCTGTCTTAAATGAGGAAATACACATTTCAAACAAATAAAATAAGCCTCACTTTTTTGATTAAAAATGGCTCCTCCCCACACCCACAGCGAATATCATATTTAATGGTGAAAAATAGAGCTTTCCCCTAAGGTCAGGAAAAAAGACAAGGATGTCTACTCTTACCACTTTTATTTAACAGAGTACTGGAAGTCCTAGTTACAACAATCAGATTTTAAAAAAAAAAGTAATAAATGGCATCCAAATTGGTAAGGAAGAAGTAAAATTTTCACCATTTACAGTTGACATGATACTATAAATAGAAAACCCTAAAGACTCCACCAAAAAAAAAAAAACCTATTATAACTGAAAAATTAATTCAATAAGGTTACAGGATACAAAATCAATATACAGAAATCCATTGTATTTCTATACACTAATAAAGAAGCAGTAGAAAGAGAAATTAGGAAAACAATTCCATTTAAGGGGAGCCTGGGTGGTTCAGCTGGTTTAGTCTGACTCTTGGTTTTGGCTCAGGTCATGAACTCACAGTTTGTGAGTACACACTCTGCATAGGGCTCTGTGCTGACAGTGTGGAGCCTGCTTGGGATTCTCTCTTTCCCTCTGTCTCTGTTCCTCCCCTGCTCATGCTCTTTCTCTCTCAAAATAAATAGATAAACTTAATATCTATTTTTTCTTTTTTTAAAGAAGAAAAAAATTCCATTTACAATTGCACCAAAAATAATAAAATACCTAGGAATAAACTTAACCAAGCAAGTGAAACACCTATACTCTGAAAATTGTAAAATACTGTTGAAAGAAATTAAAGATGACACACACAAATGGAAAGACATTCTGTGCTCATGGATTAGAAGAACAAATATTGTTAAAATGTCCATACTACTCAAAACAATCTTAACGCAATCCCTATCAAAATACCAACAGCATTTTAAAAAATTATTTTTAAAGTTTATTTATTTTTGAGAGAGAGACAGCATGAGTGACAGAGGGACAGAGAGAGAGAGAGGGAGAGAGAGAATCCCAAGCAGACTCCATGCTGCCAGCACAGAGCCCAATAAGGGGTTCAAACCCACGGAACTGTGAGATCATGACCTAAGCCCAAACCAAGAGTTGGACATCTAACCAACTGAACCACCCAGGCACCAATCAACAGCATATTTTAAGAATTAGAACAGTCCTTAAATTTGTATGGAACCACAAAAGACTCCAAATAGCCAATGCAATCTCGAAAAAAGAAAGAAAAAACAAAAAAAAAAAAAAAAGGAAGCTGAAGGTATCACAATTCTAGATTCGAAGTTATACTACAAAGCTCTAGTAATCAAAGCAGTGCGGTACTGCACAGAAATAGATACGTCAATCAGTGGAACAGAATAGAGAGCCCAGAAATAAACCCGACATTATACAGTGAGTTAATCTTCAACAAAGGAGATGAGAATAAGCAATGAGAAAAAAACAGTCTCTTAACAAATAGGGTTGGGGAAATTGGACAGCTATTTGCAAAAGAATGAAACTGGACCACTTTCTTACACCATACACAAAAATAAATTCAAAATGGATTAAGTACCTAAATGTGAGACCTAAAACCATAAAAATCCTCAAAGAAAGCAAGGTAATAATTTCTCTGACACTGGCCATAGCAACATTTTTCTAGATAAGTCTCCTAGGGCAAGGGAAAGAAAAGCAAAGTAAATTATTGGGACTACATCAACGGCACAGCAAAAGGAATAACCAACAAAACTAAATGACAACTTACTAAAGGGAAAAGGTATTTGCAAATGACATATCCAATAAAGGGCTAGTATCCAAAATATATAAATAGATACTTTACATAAAGAACTTAAATAACTCAACACCAAAACCCAATTGATTCAGTTTAAAATGGGTAGAAGACATGAAGAGACACTTCTCCAAGGAAGACATGCAGATGGCCAACAGACACATGTAAAAATCTTAAACATCACTAATCATCAGAGAAATGCAAAACAAATCCAAAATGAAATATCACCTCATAAGAAACAACAAGTGTTGGCAAGGATGTGGAGTAAAAGAAATCCACTTGCACTATTGGTGGGAATGCAAACTGGTGCAACCACTGTGGAAAACCATACGGTGGTTCACCAAAAAAATAAAAATAGAACTACTATATGATCCAGTAATTCCATTTCTGGGTATTTACCCAAAGAATAAGAAAACACTAATTTGGAAAGATATATGCACCTCTGTGTTTATTGCAGTATGATTTACAATAGCCAAAATATGGAAGCAGCCCAAGTATCCATTGATAGATGAATGGATAAAGAAAATGTGGTACACAGTGGAATATTACTCAGTTATAAAGAAGAATGAAATCTTGGGGTGTCTGGGAGGCTTAGTTTGTTAAGCCTCTGACTCTTGATTTTAGCTCAGTTTGTAATCTCATGGTTGTGGGATTGAACCATGCATTGGGCTCTGTGCTGAGCATGGAGCCTGCTTTGGATTCTCTCTCCCCCTCTGCCTCTTTCCCCTGCTCTCACTGTCTCTCTCTCTCTCTCTCTCACTCTCACTCTCTTTGCCTCTCAAGATAAATAAGTAAACTTAAAAAAATTCCTTAAAAAAAGAATGAAATCTTGCCATTTGCAACAATGTGGATGGAGCTAGAGAGTATAATGCTAAGTGAAATAAGTCAGAGAAAGACAAATACCATATGATTTCACTCATATGTGGAATTTAAGAAACAAAACAAATGAAGAAAGAAAAATAGAGACAAAGCAAAAACCAGACTCAAGTATGGAGAACAAACTGATGGTTACCAGAAGGTGGTAGGTAGAGGGTGGGTGAAATACGTGAAGGGGATTAATAGTACACTTATCTTGATGAGCACTGAGAAATGCATAGAATTGTTGAATCACTAAATTATACACTTGAAACTATTATAACATTGCATGTTAACTATACTGGATTTAAAGTTTTAAAAATGGCTAATTTCCAATAGAAAATGAGCTCATGAAAAGAATAGGTAATCACAACAATATAGCAATACAAAAATATAATTATAAACAAAACCTAAGTTTTACCAGATTTTTAAAATTTATTTTATCTTCATAGGAACTTAAGGGGATTCTGTCTTACTCTTGTTTTTCAGAGAATTTTTTTAATTTGCATAAGAGGTAACAACTCTGCCTAGCCAAAGAAACAAAATGCAAATATAGACCATCTGAATTTAGAGCTCATGCTTTCACTATTAGAAAGGCCAAACTAATGTGAAAAGAAAGAAAAAAGAAAAATGGCTTACTCTTTTCTTTGGTCAAGTTAGTAGCTTTTGGTTTTTTAAGAGTCTCATCATCTACTGACTGAGCTAGCCAGGCACTGGTAGCTTTTGATTTTTTAAAGGTTAATTCTCAATATTAGTGAAGGCTGGAGGAAACCTGAACTCACACTATTTGTAGGACTATAAATTGACAACATCTAACCCCCTTGCCAAAGCTGTTGGCTCAAGAATTCAAACTTATCTAGAATGAAGTATAGGATTTTTGTTTGAGGGTTGGGGAGGATGTGGTTTCTCTGAACCCAAAGGAGGATAAATGTATTCATAGGTGTTGTTGGTAGTCGTTTGTTATCTCTGAGGGTTGTAGGCAGAGGAGGAGACAAAAGGGAGCAGGGTACTTGTAGGACTGTTGTCCTTGTAGAACTGCAAACCAATTCTGTGACCTGAATTATCTCTGGACTCTATTTATGAGATCATTTAAAAATTCTTTGTTAAGGGGCACCTATGTGTAGGTTAAACATTCCACTTAGACTTAGGTCATGATCTTGCCATTCCTGAGTTAAAGCCCTGCGTTGGGGTCTGTACTGACAGCTTGGAGCCTGAAGCCTGTTTCAGATTCTCTCTCTCTGCCTCACCCCTGCTCACCCCTGTCTCTCTCTCTCAAAATTAAACAAACATTAAAGTCTTTGTTAAAGTTTTAAGTAATAATTTCAATTTTGATGTTTTTATTGTTAATAGCAACTGAAGTCCTTATCAAGAACTAATCATAGAATGTAGCACGTTGTTTTAAAAAGTAAAACAATATTTTAAAAACTTAAATTACTTTTAAATAACAAAGATGCCGCCTTCCACCTTTCTATCATAACCATCCCCTATTTACTGAGCCCTTTCCTCTTCCTCAATACCAACCATTTTTTCAGATGCCCCCACTGAATAGTGGTTGAGAAAAGAATGAGAAAAGAATGAATAATGCTTTATAGATTTTCTCCCTATGGATGCTGTTGAGCGTATGAGTCTCTGATCCACATGGAGACTACTAAGGGAGGAAGGGATGGATGGATGCTTTCATGGGTGCATGGATTAATAAGTGAAAACATAAGTGAATGAAAAAGTGAAAAAATAAGTGAAGGCATAAACAAAAGAATGATTAGATTCTATAGGGGAAAGACTTAAAGGTGCTCATAGGAACCTCCTGAAGTCAGAACTGGTAAAGATGCGAGAGAAAACAAAACTAAATTTCTAACAATGGGGGATTGGTTGACTAAACTATAGTATATCTATAAAATAAAATAGCATGGTGGGGCACCTGGGTGCCTCAGTCTCTTGAGCATCCAACTGTTAATTATGGCTCAGGTCATGATCCCAGGATTGTGGAATGGAGCCCCAAGTAGGGCTTTGTGCTGAGTATGGAGCCTGCTTAAAATTCTCTGTCTCTGTCTCTCTGCCTCTCTTTCCCTCTCTCTCTCCCTGTCTCTCTCCCTCTCCTCCCTCCCCTGCTTGTGCTCACTCTATCTCTTAAAAAAAAGAAAGGGGGTGCTCGGGTGTCTCAGTCAGTTAAGCATCGGACTTCAGCTCAGGTCATAGTCTCATAGTTCATGGGTTTGAGCCCTGCGTCGGGCTCTGTGCTGACAGCTCAGAGCCTGGAGCCTGCCTTGATTTCTGTGTGTCTCTCTCTCCCTGCCCCTCACCGGCTTGCACTCTGTCTCTCTCAAAAATAAATAAACATTAAAAAAGTTTTTTGAAAAAGCATGGTGGTAAAATATTATAATACCAGAGGCAGTTTCCTCTCATAGAAATATTTACAATATATTTAGGTGAAAAAAGCAGGTTTTAAAAACGTATGCAGGGGCACCTGGGTGGCTCAGTTGGTTAAGCATCTGACTTTGACTCAGGTCATGATCTCGGCTTGTAAATTCAAGCCCTGCATTGGGCTCTATGCTGACAGTTCGGATCCTGGAGCCTGCTTCAGATTGTGTCTCCCTCTCTTTCTGCTGCTCTCCTGCTTGTGCTTTGTCTCTCAAAAAAAAAAAAAAAAAAAAAAAAAAAAGCATATATACATGTATGCATGTGTTTTTATGTATATATTTAAAAACATAATACTAATCTGGTAAGTAATATACATCAAACTGTATTAAATATATTTAACTTAAATATGTATTATACTAAACACATATAAGCACATGTGTATATGTACACACACACTAAACTTGTATAAAACTCTCAAAGATATTTCTGATTACCCAAATATTGTGGATACTTTTATTTTTATTTGTATTTTTAAATTTTTAAGGTATTTTTACATAGAAAAAATAAGAGACCTTTTATAAATGGTTAGAAGTCATCTCAATTTGGAGTACACAATGTTTGAGCCCTTCTCAAGAGTTTATAATAGTTCTTTGCATACTTTGCATAAATCCCTAATACCACTTTAAGTCAAGCCTTTCAGAGCCTGCCGTTTTCAGAAGCAGAGATGTTCTTACTGTGCTAGGATTCAAGGTTGCAGTCACAACTGTTCCGCTGACCTCCCCTCAGGTTTATCTGCTTATCACTAAGAGATGCTTTCGTTTTTTTCTTTTTCACTGGGGCTCAATTTTATAATTTATTGTTTTTTGTTTTTTGGGTTTTATTTCCTCCTGGATTCTGTCACCTCAGTCACATCTTTGGGGTGTGATCTCTTTTTATTTCTCTCGCATCTTTACCATTTCTGACTTCAGGAGGTTCCTATGAGCACCTTTAAGTCTTTTCCCCTATAGAATCTAATCATTCTTTTGTTTATGCCTTCACTTATTTTTTCACTTTTTCATTCACTTGTGTTTTCACTTATTAATCCATGCTCCCATGAAAGCATCCATCCATCCCTTCCTTCCATGTGGATCAGAGACTGATACGCACAACAGCATCCATAGGGAGAAAACCTATATAGCATTACTCATTCTTTTCTCAACCACTATTCAGTGGGGGCATCTGAAAAAATGGTTGGTATTGAGGAAGAGGAAAGAGAGGGCTCAGTAAATAGGGGAGGGTTATGATAGAAAGGTGGAAGGGGGCACCAAAGACAAATTTCTGGTCAGATTTTGACAACAGACTTGTCTTTCCCTCTTCTTCTTTCCAGAATTTGGACAGGATGGGCTCTCCAAGCTTTCTTCTCAGCCAAAGGTACCTGTCATTCAATCCTTGCCAGTTTCTCTTGGATACCCACTTTCATTTTTCATTCTCTGAATATTAAGGCGAGAGGGAAAAGAAGCATATCTAGACCATATATCCCGTAGAATGTTCCATGAAACAGGGATTTTTGTTCATTTAATTCACTTTTGTATCCTGTACAGACATTAATTGGATGTTAAATGAATGAATGCCTTGAATTTTGCTTTTTCTTTTTAAATTTATTTTTATTTTTATTTTTAGAGACAGAGAGAGAGAGAAGAAAGCATAAGCAGGAGAGAGGGGCAGAGGGAAAGAGAGAATCTTAAGCAGGCTCCACACTCATGCAGAACCCAACGCAGGGCTCAATCTCATGACCCTGGAATCATGACCTGAGCTGAAACCAAGAGTCAGACACTTAACCAACTGAGCAACCCAGGTGCCCCACTCATGGAACATTATTATTATTATTTTAATGTTTATTTATTCATTTTTTAATAGCTTATTGTCGAGTTGGTTTCCATATAACATCCAGTGCTCATCCCAACAAGTGCCCTTATCCATAGCCATCACCCCCCTTCCCCTTTCCCCCGCCCCCTTCAGCCCTCAGTTTGTTTTCAGTATTCAAGAGTCTCTCATGGTTTCCCTCCCTCCCTCTCGTTAACTATTTTTCCCCTTCCCCTCCCCCATGGTCCTCTGTTACGTTTCTCCTGTTCCACGTATGAGTGAAAACATATGGTATCTGTCCTTCTCTGCCTGACATTTCATTTAGCATAACACCCTCGAGTTCCATCCATGTTGCTACAAATGGCCAGATTTCATTCTTTCTCATTGCCATGGAGTATTCCATTGTATAGATAAACCACATCTTCTTGATTGATTTGTCAGTTGAGGGACATTTAGGCTCTTTCCATGATTTGGCTATTGTTGAAAGTGCTGCTGTGAACATTGGGATACATATGCCCCTATGCATCAGCACTCCTGTATCTCTTGGGTAAAATCCTAGCAGTGCTATTGCTGAGTCATAGGGGAGTTCTATTGTTAATTTTTTGAGGAACCTCCACACTGTTTTCCAGAGCGGCTGCACCAATTTAATTCCCACCAACAGTGTCGGAGAGTGCCCATTTCTCCATGTCTTCACCAGCATCTATAGTCTCCTGATTTGTTCATTTTAGCTACTCTGACAGGCGTGAGGTGGTATCTCAGTGTGGTTTTGATTTGTATTTCCCTGATGATGTGTGATGTTGAGCATCGTTTCATATGTCTGTTGGTCATCTGGATGTCCTCTTTTGAGAAGTGTCTATTCATGTCTTCTGCCCATTTCTTCACTGGATTGTTTGTTTTTCGGGTGTGGAGTTTGGTGAGTTCCTTATAGATTTTGGATACTAGCCCTTTATCTGATATGTCATTTGCAACTATCTTTTCCCATTCCGTCGGTTGCCTATTAGTTTTATTCATTGTTTCCTTTGCTGTGCAAAAGCTTTTTATCTTGATGAGGTCCCAATAGTTCATTTTTTCTCTTGATTCCCTTGTCTTTGGAGATGTGTCAAGTAAGAAATTGCTGCGGCTGAGGTCGAGGAGGTTGTTTCCTGCTTTCCCCTCTAGGGTTTCCCCTGTCTCACATTCAGGTCTTTCATCCATTTTGAGTTTATTTTAGTGTGTGGTGTGAGAAAGTGGCCTAGTTTCATTCTTCTGCATGTTGCTGTCCAGTTCTCCCAGCACCACCTGTTAAAGAGGCTGTCTTTTTTTCCATTGGATACTCTTTCCTGCTTTGTCAAAGATTAATTGGCCGTACATTTGTGGGTCCAGTTCTGGGTTCTCTATTCTATTCCATTCGTCTCTGTGCCTGTTTTTGTGCCAGTACCATACTGTCTTGATGATGACAGCTTTGTAGTAGAGGCTAAAGTCTGGGATTGTGATGCCTCCCGTTTTGGTTTTCTTCTTCAATATTACTTTGGCTATTCGGGGTCTTTTGTGGTTCCATACAAATTTTAGGATAGTTTGTTCTAGCTTTGAGAAGAATGCTGGTGCAATTTTGATTGGGATTGCACTGAATGTGTAGATTGCTTTGGGTAGTATTGACATTTTAACAATCTTTATTCTTCTGATCCATGAACATGGAATGTTTTTCCATTTCTTTGTGTCTTCTTCAAATTCCTTCATAAGTTTTCTATAGTTTTCAGCATACAGATCTTTTACATCTTTGGTTAGGTTTATTCCTAGGTATTTTATGGTTTTTGGTGCAATTGTGAATGGGATTAGTTTCTTAATTTCTCTTTCTGTTGCTTCATTATTGGTGTATAAAAATGCAACTGATTTCTATATGTTGATTTTGTACCCTGCGACTTTGCTGAATTCCTGGATCAGTTCTAGTATGCTTCTGGTGGAGTCAATCGGGTTTTCCATGTAGAGTCTCATGTCATATGCGAAAAGTGAAAGTTTGACTGTATATTGCCAATTCTGATGCCTTTTATTTCCTTTTGTTGTCTGATTGCTGATGCTAGGACTTCCAGCATTATGTTAAACAACAGTGGTGAGAGTGAACATCCCTGTTGTGTTCCTGATCTCGGGGAAAGCTCTCAGTTTTTCCCCATTGAGAATGATACTAACTGTGGGCTTTTCTTAAATGGGTTTATGATGTTTAAGTAAGTTCCTTCTATCCCGACTTTCTTGAGGGTTTTTTATTAAGAAAATATGCTGTATTTTGTCAAATGCTTTTTCTGCATCTATCGACAGGATCATATGGTTTTTGTCTTTTCTTTTGTTAATGTGATGTGTCACATTGATTAATTTGTGAATATTGAACCATACCTGTAACCCAGGAATGAATCCCACTTGATCATGGTGGATAATTCTTTTTATATGCTGTTGAATTCGATTTGCTAGTATCTTGTTGAGAATTTTTGCATCCATATTCATCAGGGATATTGGCCTGTAGTTCTCTTTGCTGGGCCTCTGTCTGGTTTGGGAATCAAAGTGATGCTGGCTTTGTAGAATGAGTCCAGAAATTTTCCTTCCATTTCTATTTTTTGGAATAGCTTGAGACAAAGGGGTATTAACTCTGATTTAAATGTTTGGTAGAATTCCCCAGGGAAGCCGTCTGGCCCAGGGCTCTTACTTGTTGGGAGATTTTTGATAACTGATTCAATTTCTTCACTAGTTATGGATCTGTTCAGATTTTCTATCTCTTCCCATTTGAATTTTGGAAGGGTGTGGGCATTTAGGAATTTGTCCATTTCTTCTAGGTTGTCTAGTTTGTTGGCATATAATTTTTCATAGTATTCCCTGATAATTGCTTGTATTTCTGAGGGATTGGTTGTAATAAATCCATTTTCATTCATGATTTCATCTCTTTGGGTGCTCTCTCTTTTCTTTTTGGGAAGCCTGGTTAGAGGTTAATTAATTTTGTTTATTTTTCCAGAAAACCAACTCTTGGTTTCATTGATCTGTTCAACTGTTTTTTTTGGATTCTATATTTATTTCTGCCCTGATCTTTATTATTTCTCTTCTTCTGCTGGATTTGGGGTATTCTTGCTGTTCTGCTTCTAGCTCTTTTAGGTGTGCTGTTAGATTTTGTATTTGTGCTTTTTCTAGTTTCTTGAAATAGGGTTGGATTGCAATGTATTTTCCTCTTAGGACGGACTTTGCTGCATCCCAAAGAGTTTGGATTGTTGTATTTTCATTTTCATTTTTTCCATGTATTTTTAAATTTCTTCTCTAATTGCCTGGTTGATCCATTTGTTCTTTAGCAGGGTGTTCTTTAACCTCCATATTTTTGGAGGTTTTCCATACTTTTCCCTGTGGTTGATTTCAAGTTTCATAGCATTGTGATCTGAAAGTGTGCATGGTATGATCTCAATTCTTTTAGATTTATTGAGGGCTGCTTTATGACCCAGTATGTGATCTATCTTGGATAATGTACCATGTGCACTCAAGAAAAAAGTGAATTCCATAGCTTCAGGATGTAGAGTTCTAAATATATCTGTCAAGTCCATCTGGTCCAATGTGTTCTTCAGGTCCTTTGTTTCTTTAGTGATTTTCTGTCTAGTTGATCTATCCATTGCTGTAAGTGGAGTATTAAAGTCCCTTGCAATTAGCACATTCTTATAAATAAGATTGCTTATGTTTATACTTATTAATTGTTTTATGTGTTTGGGTGCTCCCAAATTTGGTGTATAGACATTTATAATTGTTACCTCTTTTTGATGGATAGATCCTGTAATTATTATACAATGCTCTTCTTCATCTCTTGTTACTGCCTTAATTTTAAAGTCCAGTTTGTCTAAGTATGGCTACTCCCGCTTTCTTTTGACTTCCAGTAGCACAATAGATATTTCTCCATCCCCTCATTTTCAATCTGAAGGTGTCCTCAGGTCTCAAATGAGTCTCTTGTAGACAGCAAATAGATGGATCTTATTTTTTTAATCCATTCTGATACCCTATGTCTTTTGATTGGAGCATTTAGTCCATTTACATTCAGTGTTATTATTGAAAAATATGGGTTTAGAGTCATTGTGTTCTCTGTAGGATTCATGCTTGTAGTGGTGTTTCTGGTACTTTGTGTTCCTTGCAACATTTCCCTGTCTGTTCAGGAAGTGTTCTTTTAATGGTGTCCCTTGGTCTCTCTTGTGACTTTGGTTATTTTATTTCCCTACTTGTAGTGATATTTGGGACTCTCCACCATGTGTACTTTTGTTTGTTTCTTGAGGTAGCCCTATGAGGTTGTCTTCTTAGTGGACTCCGTCTCTTTTCCACCCAGACTCTTGTTGTTCAGAGTCCTTTGGCTTCATTCCTTCTTTGTTTGAGAGATGCAGGCAGGAAGTACGGAACTTCCTATTTCTCCGTCATTTTGCCCCCGGCCTCCAAATTTTGCTTTCTTAAATCAGAAATCAGAAAAGGAAACTTTCCCTTGATACCTTGTGGTCTCTTCTCTCCTTTACTTACTGATGTGTTTTTGGTCTATTTTTGTAGTAGTATGTTGATTGAAGTATAGTGTACATTCTATAGCAATGGAGCTAGGGTCAGCTATGTGTAGACAGAAAATATGCATGGGATCCTCTCATATCATACAGGTCTGTGTATTTTCAACTTTTCAGTTCTCCTTGAGATGATGCATATTTAGCTTCTATGGTCTGTGCCTATGTAATACATCAATAGATGAAACCAATAAATTAAACTGACTTTAAAAATTATCACATTAAATTTAGATGATTATTCTTCTAGCCTAGTGTACACATATTTTCACATAGGCTAGACCAACATTATTTGCTCTCTGAATCAATTACATGATAGTTGAAGCTACATATAGTACAGTTGCAGCTACATATAGTGCAATTTTGAGCCATTAGCCTTTACTTGCACAGATGTATAGATTTGAATATTTGGGCCTGTTCTCAGAAGAGGATTCGTCAGGGAGTTGGAAAGCCCTCTTGGGAGGTTTGATATTTTTTTGTTTACCCTAAGCTTTTCCCCAGAGGGTAGAAGAGTCATTATGGATAAAATCAGCGTTAAGCTTAGCATTAAACTCAGGTGGGCTAATGCTGTACGACTAAAGGGTGGCTTCATGCTGTTGCTCCTCCGGGGATAAGATGCAGATTATTTAAAGATTTTATTTTGTAGAACTCTGCTTTTATGTGGGCTTTTTCTCAACCTGCAGTTGGGAACTTGTGGAATTTTTCACTAACACATTCTTAAAGTCACAGTTCCCATTAAATCTTTCCAAATGTAAATTTGTTTAATTATTTCCTTTAAACTGTTTTAACTATTATTTGTAATTATTGGTTTTAAACATGAATTTTTTTCATTACTGGAATAGTTCATAAGCATTAAGAAAGTTTATAAAATATATAAAATTATGAAAAATAAAAACTATAATTCTATCTAGAGATAACAACTATTTATATTTTGATATGTCTTTTTCAATGTGTACATATATGCATATATATTTAAAAAATAGGATAATCTCTTAAGACTTTTGGATATATCAAAACAGATTATTTAGAATTTAAAAACAACCAACATGGATTATTCTGTTAGTTTTAATTCTTTAACAATATATCTTGATTAGTTTTATATGTCAGTAAATATTCTTCTATGCTATTATATTAAAAGTTATATATTATTCATATGTCATCTTTATTTAACTAATTTTCCATTGTTGGATATTAATTTTTGGCTATCCTAAACCAACATAATATATCTTTGTATTTACCATGATTATTCCTTTACGATAAATTTTAATGTCTGGAATTCTAGAAAAAATTGTGGATACATTTTTAAGGCTTTGATATTTATAGTTCAATTTTCTTAAAAATATTTAAGTAATTTATTGCTCCGCGCACTGTGCCTAACTGTGCTTGTTTCTCTATACATTATCAGTGCTCCTAGTATATGCCTCTTCCTCCATTATGTATCAGCTGCATAACTTGAAGAGTATTTACCCACCTTGAATACCAAGAATGGACCCTGAATGCTTTAAATCAAATATCAACCTGTTATTTCTCTTGCCACAGCGATTGGTTCAGACATGAACATTTAACACAGGCCTAATCAAATTAGGAGGTACCATTTCCTTGGTTATGATTAGTCAAAGATTGGAAACATGGTCTAAATTTATCCAATCAGAGTGAATGCCAGGACTGATCTGCCTGATTCCTGAATGGTGTTGTACAAAGCCAACTCCTGGAATTACTGTCACCATTTTGCCTTTATGAGGGTAGCCAGCTTTAGCACAATGCTGAGAAATAGACCAGATACAACAAAATCATAGAGAATTGGGGCTTGATTACTAATTAAACCATGCCTGAAGGCAAACCTATCCGTGGATTGATTAAACCATGCCTAAAGGCAAACCTGTCTGTGGATTTAGAAAATTTTGAGGGTCTACTAATTTTTCAGTTTAAATTACCTTGTTGGTTTTCTGATATTTGTAACCAAAAACATTTGAACTACCATATCTGTGTACTATCTATTAAACAAATATCTTTGCTTATATACAGGCAAAAGAAGGTAGTTTTTTTTTTTTTGGCTGTTTTTATTTCTATTTATTTGATTATATGCAAGACTGAGAATTTTTTCATATATTTATTGGTCATTTTTTTCTTTATGCATATCCTCATATTCTATGCTCATTTTTTAAAGTTATGTTTTCATGTGTTTCTTCTTATAGAAAAAAGAATGAAACTTGTAGTCAGAGCCATTGAAACGTTTTTTAAATGTTGGTTGTTTTTAAATTTTGAATATTCTGTTTTAATATATCCAGAAGTCTTAAGTTTTTATATATTGAAATCTATCCCTTTGTCTTTCAGATTATTCTTTTAGTCATATTTTTAAACAATCTTTCTCCACCCTGAAATCAGAAATATTTACTTATATTTTCCTCTAGTTTTATATTTTTATGCTTGTTTTCACACTTAAATATTTAATTAATTTGAAAAACGTTCTATTGTATGATGTATGGTTGACTACATTTTACTTCCAAATAATTCAGTAACTAAATATTTGAGGTAAATAATCTTCAAATATAGAGGTACCAATATATCATTTGTTCTTACATTTTTCTTAAATTTATTCTATGTAAGTTAGGAAAAGTTTTCCTCATTGGTTTGTTATTCAAGGTGTGATGTTTAAAAATCCATTTTTATGAGCAACTTTTAATCTAAATCATCTTTTTTTTTTTTTTTTTTGCCTATCTGGGGGTGTTGGTGCTATGACTAAGATTAGATGTTTCTATGGCTGCAGATTGCTTTTCTTTTCTTTTCTTTTTTTTTTTTTTTTTTTTTAAAGAAAGGAGCCTGCCTTTATCTTTCAAGTCCTGATACAAAAGACCTAGCAACTGGCTCACTGTGTCCTATAAATACATTTCACTGAGGCTTTGTAGTGTATATTCAAACAGGAAGTGGAGAACCAGGAACTGAAAAAAAAAAAGTCACCCTAAATCCGCTATTCAGAGATTAATACCAACAAAAAGGACCATGACAGTTCTTTACTTTTTCTTTGAATTGCAATCTTTTATGTTCAGACCGCATAGAGAAGGGAAAAGAAATTTCAGGCCTTATGGGGACTTTTCAGATGAAAAGTTTTTAGAGGACTCTGGTTCACAGCAGCTTAATGAGGTGAAAAAGATTTAGGCCATCTCTGAAGACCAGAATGTGGCAATGATTTAGAGGTTGGGAGCCTTTTAGAAGATTTATATAAGAGACCCCAGGGCTGATACTGTCCCATTACTGCGGGACTGTCTTAGTTTAAGTGGACCAAACAGGATAATGCTTCTGTTTTGGATCTGTGGGTCTGGAGGTAAATGGACTATCCTGTGTGTTCTTTAGAATATAAGGAACTTTATCGAAATGATAGTTGAATTTAATTTTGACAAATTCATAGGAATTATCAAATAATATGTTGGGATACTTGCAAGCTTTTTATACATAGTTACAAGGTGGGTCTCTAATGTATACATAATATCAAGAAAGAGAACTAGGAGCAATGAGTAGTGGCTACTCCAATGAATTTTTTTCTCCTAAGTATCATTTCCATCCATCTCACCTATTCATTTATATGACTACTGTTTAATCCAGGGGTCAGCAGACCTTTTCTGTAAAGGGCCAGATACTATTTTAGGTTTGTAGGCCATATGGTTTCTGTTGCAATTATTGAACTTTCTGTTATAGCATTTCTGCAACTATAGACAATATGTGAACAAATTTCTGTGGCTGTATTCTAATAGAATTTTAAGAATTCTATTTAAGAATTTAAGAAGTGTCAGGCTGGATTAGGCCTGTGGACTATGGTTTGCTGAATCTTGATTTAGACCTTTAACATCCCTCATCTGGGTTGTTGTAATGATTTCTCTTCCTTATGATCAGTTCATTTCAGTTCTATAAACATTTATTGTTTTAGATACTCAGAATAAAAGGATAAATGAGGCAAGGTTTCTGTCCTTGAAGAGCTGATAGTCCAGAGGAAACACAGATGTGAAAGCCCATAAAGTTAATATAATGAGGTAGCATTGCTCTCTGCATTGCTGCCAGAATGAGCTTTATAAAGGAGATGATCATTTCCCTTTTCTGCTAAAATACATTAGTGGTATCTTCTAACATCATCACAAGTCCTTGATGAGGCATGTAGGTCTTTTATTATCTAGCTATCTGGCTCATCTTCCCAGACCATCTTTTCACTTTATACTTTCACATCTTAAGTTTAACTACTATAAATCTTAGGACTAGCCAAGCAACAATACATACCATTATGCTTTTTTATACTCTGGGTCTTTGCATATGCTGTCCTGGAATGACCTCCCTTTATTCTTCCACATCCAACAAGAGGAAGACTTTTCTCTCTAAGCCATCTAAGGATTGTAATGGGCTGTTTTTTTATGTAGAGAAGGGTGTGTGATGGTGAGTTCTTTTTCACTGTAAGTATACAAGCAGGAGTTGGCTAAACACTTGGCAGATATATCGATGTTATTGGAGCCTTGCCCAGATTCCCTTTACCAGGCTTTGTATTCATCTTCTGGCTACTACTGGTGTTGGCCATTAATAGCATATACCTGAATCCTTTTTCTGAGGATTTCTAGACGGAGTCACCTTGCCTGGAGATTCAAGGGAGGATGTACCCTTTTTTTTCTTCCTTTCTTTCCCCCACCCCCAGCTTGTAGCCAGGGACTATCTGATGTGGGGGTGAAATAGCCCAGTACTCTTGTCTCTGGGTGGAACAAACTCTGTGGTGTAATTCCTGCACCAGGCCTCCCCAAGGGATCAGGCTAAGACTAGAATTTTGAAACCATGTTTATATTAATTGAGAATTTCCTCAATAAGTTACTTGGAAAAGAATACTTAGAAGGGTAGTAAGATTAAGCAATTTTTAAGATCTCTTATTATGCATGGTTTTGAATATGAAAGGAAATCGTCATACTCTAGTCCTCTCTCTACCACTTACTCTGTTACCTTAGGCAACTTTCATGTCTGATTGTCAATTTCCTCATCAGTAAAATTGGGATAATAAAGTATCAACCTCAAAGAATTACAAGGATTAAAAGAGATAATGAATATAAATTTCTAGCATGTCTGGCACATAAAATATACTCAGTAACATTAGTTTTATTATCTTTATCAACATTATTCTATTTCCCCCAAAGAGAAAATATGAAGGTGGTATTTTTATGTATTTTAAGGTAATGAGAAAATTGGCCTAGTAAAGTAAAGGGGACCGTGAAAACTCCATATGCTTGATGAACATATTTGATTTCTTCTTTTAGAATACCTTTGTGTACTTTTAGCCTAGGACACGGCTGATGTCTATTAAATATTTGTTGATGAATATAAAGACATATTGTATTAAAAAGAGATTTGAATTTTGGGTGGTAAGTCTTAAACAAAAAATAATTGAATTTAAAAAACTAGAAAGAGATATCCAAGATTTATATAAAGAATAGTCCATTTCAATATTCCTATTCTGGTTATGTTAGGCATATGGGACCTATATGTCATAGACTTTGCTATTGTCTAGATCACATCTCCTTTGAATGCCCAAGTAAAAACAGTCTGATGCTCAAACCCACTTGAAATTAGAAGTCCTGCCATTTTACTAGATTCCTAACCCCAGTCATTTCCTTGAATCCTTGAGGAACTAGCTCACATGTCACACAAATCTGTCCTGAATATTGTTTGTGATTTCATCCAGTTACCTTTGAGCCTTTGCTCCAGGATTTTGCAAATTACTTACTGGGGTCTTGAGAATGGTTCTTCCTATGCCATTATTCTCTCCTCAACCGTTATGTCCAGCTCAGGTTTTTGAAGGTTTAGGGGTGACAGGAAAGAATGAATAATTGTTATAGATTGTATTTTCCTCAGATGGCACACTGTCCCCAAAAATGTCCACATTATCCCCACATGCTCTTATTACAAAGTGATTGCTTTGGTTTTCTGTTGCTTTATAATTATCAGAAATTTAGTGGTTGAAACAACACTAGTGTATTATCTCCATTTCTGTTGATCAAAAGTCTAGGCTCAAGCATGGCTTAGCTGGGTTTTCTGCCTAAGGGTCTCAATAAGTTATAGTCAAGATGTTGCCTGGGCTGCATGCATGCTCATCTGGAGGTTTGGCTAGAAAGGATCCACTTCCAGATTTGTTCAGGTGTTTTCACAGTGCCTTACAACTGTAGCACTGAGGCCTTCAGCTTCTACAGGGTGACTGTGGTTACTTGCCATGGGGACCTATCCATAGGCAGTTTACATCACAGCAATTTGTTTCTTCAAAGCCAGCGGGATAATCTCTCTTTCCAGCTTGCCAAGATGAAGTTTTATGTAGCATAGCATAATCCTTGGAATTAGATCCAATCAGCTTTGCTATATATCATATTAATCTGATCAAGCTATCATAACAAAATATCATAGACTGGGTGGCTTAGATAACAGAAATTTATTTTTTTCACAGTGCTGGAGTCTGGAAGTTCAAGATCAGGATGCCAGTATGGTCATATCTGATAAAGACTGTCTTCCTGGCTGTGTCCTCACATGGTAGAGAGAGAAAGAACAAGTTTCCTGGTGTCTAATCCCATCATGAGGGCTCCACCTAGTACCTAATTACTTCACATCTCCAAATACATTGCAGGTTAGGGCTTCAACATATGAATTTGGGGGGAACACAAACATTTGTCATAACATATTTAAATAGTACTTTCTGTGGAGCAACGTAACCCCACCTTTGCCCTATACCATAATCTAATGAAAGGAATGTCATTCTGCTGCCTTTGCCATATTCTGTTAGTTAGAAGCAAATCACAAGGTTTGCACTTGAAGGGGAGGGACTCATACAACCACATGTCTCATTGGAGCCACCTTAGAGTGTATCTGCTGTGGTGATACTGACACACTCTTACATCAAGAGGTGAGGTTCCATTATGTTTCTTCCCCTTGAATATGAGTCCTTCTTTGTGACTTGCTTATATCACATTAGAACATAGTGGAAGTGATACTGAATGACTTCTGAAGTCAAGTCATAGAAGATGATTGGCCTGCTTGTCTCTTTCTGTCCCTGTCTTTGTCCCTACTCATCTTTATCTCTCAGGACATGGTCCTTTTGGAGAGATTCATGGAGAGACCCATTTAGAAAAGAGAGGCTACTAGCCAACAGTGGGTATCAAATGCCTGACCTATAAGTGCACAAGCCTTTAGATGATTGCAGTTCCCTGACTTTGAATCTTCCATCTAAGACCTAAGACCTCATAAAGTCTAGACAAATCATCCCTACTGTGGCCTATTTGAATTACTGATGTATCAAAGCATGAAAAAAATAGATGGTTGTTTCTTGCCACTAAGTATGGGATAATTTGTGGTAATAGTAACTGGAATAACAATGAAGAAAAATAATTAAAAACTAGCTACTCTACTATAATAATGTATCTGATATATCAGACTCCTATACCAAGACTTTCTATGAGAGGACTCTTGATTGCTTATTTGTCTCCTTAGTTTCTGGCTTTCTACCATGTTGTGGAGACAGGTCTACCTCTTCTCAATTAGAATGCCTTGAAGGGGTCCTGCCACTTCCTCCTTGAAGTTCAGGCCTAACTTTTCAGTCTCTCAAGAGGAAAAAGAATATTCTTTTTTTTCTTTTTAATTTTTTTCAATATTTATTTTTGAGAGACAGAGAGAGACAGAGCGTGAGTAGGGGAGGGGCAGAGATAGAGAGAGGGAGACACAGAATCCAAAGCAGGCTCCAGGCTGTGAGCTGTCAGCACAGAGCCCGATGCGGGTCTTGAACCCATGAACTGTGAAATCATGACTCGAGCCGAAGTCAGATGTTAACTGACCGAGTCACCCAGGCGCCCCGAAAAACAACATTCTGAAAAAGATACATATTCTGGATATTTGTATTATCAACAGCAATGAATACATAGGCTATAGGCGTTTCATGAGGAGCACTTAAGCACCTTAATATCTCACACCTTTCCATACCATTATCGGTTCTTTGCTTATTTTTGCCTTGTCAAATTATGTGTTAAATTGTCATATCTAAAACAAAGACCCAATCTTCTCTTAGAGGTGAATCAAATCCTTAATATCTAGGGAATGAGAAAAACTACTTTAAAAATGGCAATTTTTTCTCATGTCTCAAGATTTGAAGGTCAAAGCTCAAATTAAAGACCTGATAATTTCTACTTTATTCAAGAGGATGGATTTGGAAGAGGTCAATAAATCATCTCCCTTTCATATAAAGAAAGTAGCCTTTCTTTTTTACTGTCAATCCCTGGTAACAGGAAGAAGTAAGATATGTTCAGAAAGTCTTATTTTATTCTATATTAAGAAAATAAATTCCTGAAAGTTTTGAATGAAATAGTACCTCCAAATTAAAAGAAAGTTATTTCCCGTGTAATAAGAATGATGAAATTCAGCAAAAAATACATATTCTTCAATTAAATTGCTCCTGAAAAGCATTTGCCATTGACAAAGCTTTAAACATAAAATGTAGTTTCCTGGGAATTTTTCTTTATTTTTTATTAGTGAGTGTCACCTTGTCATCTGTTTCTCAGACCATTTTTCTTGAGTAGTTTCTGAAACCATAGGAAGTATTGTTTAAATTGTGTGTCCTTGTTTATCTTACTCTCAAAAACAGGAACCCAGGAAAGTTGGAAGGAGAGAGAAGAAAAAAAAACCCACCATGTATTTTTTACTATTCTATTAAGGCACTGTGTCATCTGTTTTTGGCAACAATAATCTGGTCAGTTAGAAATGGGTTTAATAAATATCTTATGCGATACTAGCTGCCTAGCCAGATTTGGTCAAGGAGCTAACGCTCAGAGCCTGAGAACTTTTGCAGGACTCATTAATATACATTTGAAGGAGGGTTGCCCAGTGATTTCATTATGTCCATAGGGAAATTGCATATTATGGTGTTGAGGGGCTGTCCTCAAGGAATTCGTTTTGTTCCGTTCTTGAAATTGGCTTCCCCAGAAGATCAGTGCTAAAGAGGACTTTTCCATGCTTGCCATACACTTTTGCTTTTGTAGAGTGTGAGCCATTTTGATTAAGTATGCAGCAATCTGGGGGCACCTGGGTGGCTCATTCGATTGAGCATCTGACTCTTGATTTCAGCTCAGGTCCTGATCTCACAGTTTGTGAGATCAAGCCCTGTGTCAGACTCTGTGCTGACAGCATGGAGCCTGCCTGGGATATTCTCTCTCTCTCTCTCTCTCTCTCTCTCTCTCTCTCTCTCTCAATAAATAAATAAATAAATAAATAAATAATTTAATAAACTTAAAGTGTGCAGCAATCTATTTCTAAGAGACTTTTGCATCCCCTTATTAGGAAAACTACAATCTTTTTCTGAGTATTATCAGTCCTATCTTTTATCAAGAAAAAATGAGATTCTGACTAGTCTAAACACAGTCCTTACAGTAAGGATGTAGTTGTGACTTGCATCACAATAAAGAATAGCATGCTGCTGCAGCTGTATACTTGCTGCAAATAATGTCTCATAAAGAACCTGTACTTTGAAATCTTAAATTTCCATTTTATCAATACATCTGTGAATTTTACCTACAGAACATTTTTACCAATGGAGTGCAGTGGTGGTAGTGGTGGTCAGGAGGACAGCATCCTTTCCATTTTTGAATGCACTAGAATTTTTGACTAATCTGAAGATCATTGAGAGATAGGTTTAAGATTTTTGAAAATGCAGAAGTCGTTTTAACAGATTAGCCAAAATTAGTCTTTTACAGAAATTTTTTGTTATTAAGAAGAAAAACTCATTTTGGTCACTTGGAAATAAATTGTCTCTTTTGTAGGAGAAAAGTCTGATGTAATTCCAGGATTTTATTTTTCCTGCCTTCCTCCTTCCCATGTGGTCATTTTTTACTCAAGCTTCAATATGCCATGTACAGTCATCCTTTCATTTACATCTTCTCTCATTTCTCCAGAGGGTTCCTTTCTTTTTCTTAATTCTCACATACTCCTCTTGGAGGGACTGATCTCCATTATAATGCTTTTGTTTTTCTCAATAAAGTTGAACCTAAATATAAATGGTTCAAATATAAATGTCAAAGACTATGTCCTTTTTTTTTTTCACATTTCAATGCACCTAGCATAATAGTAAGTGCTTTTTAAATGTTTCTTACATGAAAAAGTCCTTTAGTGTAAAAGATTCTGACAGATTATTTACCTCTTGTTACAGAAGTTTTTCCTGTAACTTTTACCCCTTTATAGTGGATTTCCATACCCAAGTGTGATTCATTTCAATTTTTTCTGAGTATGGTTAGAATATTTTCTGTGTACATTGTTTTCTTATCTAAATATAATTAACTGGAAGCACAATTAATATCAAAATGAATAAGTAGGATGATGTTCATTAATGATTTAATTGCCACTGGGTCTTTATTTTCATTCCTAATGGACTTTGTATTTATCATGTAAATGCTGTAAATACCTTAAAATCCACCCAGAAGAGGATATTGGAAGAGGAGGCAGGTACTCTTATACCTCTTGACCTAAAAGGGAAGTATTGGCTAAGGCTGAATGTTTTCTTTGGACATTGCAGAGTGTGCTATATTATCAATATCGTAGACACAAAGTCCTCATCTCTTCAAGAAATAATGCAGCATATTGTTTTATCTAGCAACTAAGCATTTCATTAAATTTTGTAGATAACTCTTCAGTAATCAGATGTTTAAAAGAATTTAAGTCTATGTAAAAGATGTCAGACATTTGTTATCTCTTATATTCTCTGTTACTCCAAATATTGATCTAAATGTAATTTTTTAAACAAGGATTGATGAGGTTTAGGGTAAATCTATTGCTAAATTTTGTATTTCTCTATGATAAGGATATATTTTCATGAGAATCAACCTTAATTTTTGTTTTTTGGTTAAAGCTGCATTAAGACTTTCCTGTTGATTTATTTTGCTTAGGTTTTATATTCCATGTCTTAGCAGTTTTCTATAGCATTTATTATCTGTATTACACCATTGATATTTATATTGATTATGAATGAATACACAATGTCTCAATTTTATTGGTTTACTTTATATATGTAGACCTATTCTCCCCAACTAGACTGTAAACTCCTTTTGAAAACAGGGATATAACTTCTATTTGTTTATATTCTCAGCAGTGCTTAATATAATGTCTGCCCAAAGTAAACATTGAATAAATATTGATTGATTGATTGATTCACCTCACCTTCTAGACAGTGTTTTAAGTCAGACATGCTATTTTATTTTATTTTATTTTTTTATTTTTTAAAACTTAAGTTTGAGGGAGAGCATGCACGTGCACACGTGAGCAGGGGAGGGGCAGAGAGAGAGAGGGAGAGATATAATCCCAAGCAAGTCTGCACCGTCAGTGCAGAGCCCCACTAGAGGCTTGACCCTGTGAACCATGAGATCATGACCTTAGCTGAAATCAAGTCAGCCGCTTAACTGACTGAGCCACCAAGTGCCCCAGACATGTTATTTTAAATGTTATTCTTTATTTATTTTTAAAACAAATCACTTAAGATTGAGGTTTGTTTTCCTGTGAGAACATTTAATATAATGGTATATGGGGCCATGTGATGGTTAAGAGTAGTCTCTGGAGTTCAGCTACTTGGGTTTGAATCCTAGCCCTACCATTTGCTAGCTGTACAAATATTTTGGAGAACAAATTAATTACCTCTTGGTTCCTTAAAAAAATTTTTTTAAATGTTTATTTATTTTTGAAAGGGGGGTGTAGAGAGAGGGAGAGAGAGACAGAGTGTGAGCCAGGGAGGGGCAGAGAGAGATGGAAACACATAATCTGAAGCAGGCTCGAGGCTCTGAGCTGTGGGCACAGAGCCCAATGCAGGGCTCGAACCATGAACTTGACCTGAACTGAAGTCGGATGCTTAACTGACTGAGTCACCCATGCGCCCCTACTTACCTCTTAGTTCCTTTTAGTTTTCTCATCTATAAAGTTGGGATAATAATAGTGTGTACCTATGGGGTTGTAAGGATTAAATGAGTTAAAATATATGTGAAATACTCAGAAAAAGTCTTGATAATAGAAGTAAGTGCTATGTAAGCAATGTCTATATTTATATATGAAAAGAGTTTTTGTAATTTCATAGGATAATAGAACATTGGGATTGAAAGGAACTTTTGAAACCAGAGTGCAAAGAAAATGAAAACATGGTCAGAAGTCCTGGCTTAAGCTCTAGTTATAAAACTTCTGAAGTGACTTCATTGTGAAACAGGCTAATAACTTCACTATTGATCTTAAGGGTGCTTTGAGGATTAGAGAGAAAAATATACTCAGGATGACACTGTAAATGGTAAAACACTGTTATTAGCATGTTTGTTATCATTACTACTTACAAATGAGGAAACTGACTCTATAGACTTGGTCAAGTTACTTATTCTTTCAATGCTTGTTTCATATATATGTAAAGTATGGATAATAATGGAACCCAACTTATATTATTACAAGGATTAAATGAGTTAATACATACAAAATGTGGAGCCAAGAGCCTCTAGATTGAGTTATAATACTTGGCTATTTTTAGCTATTTATTATTTTTATACTTATCTAGTAAGTATTTTTGATCTAGTAATAGTCTGTGCTTGTTTATAGTAATTAACATGTGAGGATATTGTTAAAAATACTCCTCTGCTAAAGGATTTGATTCAGAAGGCAGATAAGAAAAATTGTCTGTCAGAACATTCTCAGCTCAGCTTTCCTGTATTGACATACATATTGCTTTGAATTCTTTATATCTGCCCTGAGACCTATTATGTATTATGTTAGGTTTCATGTCTTATATGTGTGCTTCTAGTGATTCCATCTAAATGAAAACAAACAACAAAGAACAATCCCTGTATAGATAAAGACATATAAATATAGGGTTAGTATATATCACAGTCAAATGTTTGTTTTTCCACTAAAGGAGTATCAATTTTGCACATTCTGATTTGCTTCTACAGGGAAGAACTGTGTAGCATGTAAGTACTTAAGGCAATTTTTGTTTGTTTTTTTAGTTCAAGATGGTTTCCTGTTTTTATGCTCAGATATATCTTTACAGGTACTAGCCTTGCTTGAATAATCTAAATTTTAAACTAATAATTTTGTAGGTGCTCGGAGGTACTGGTTATGAGAGATTTCTTTGAGTGCTATGAGAGAGTGCTTTATATTTTGAGTAAGAACAATGAGGCTAATTCTTCTCCTTGAAAGGGTCTAATTTAAGGCTGTTCTTTCAACTTGCCCTCTCAACATTGAATCATTCTTATTCTCAACACTTGATGAATTTAGCAGAATTCAATATTAGCTTATGAGTTATAGAAACCTGAATGCAGAAGTTATGTCTGATTTAAACATTACCGTGGTAGAATTATTTACAGGTAATTTAGCAGTCCAGTGTTCTTTGATTCATCTTTGTGTTCTTGCACAATGTGAGTGCCTGTATCTATTAAATCCCCCAGTAAATGTTTGATGAAGAGTAATAATATTGTATCAGATATTATGATAAGTATTTTATATGTATTATCACTTTTAATCTTCACTTGATTAACTAGACACTGTTATTAATTGTATTTTATAAAGGAGGAAACTGAGGTACAGAGAACTTGTAGAACTTGCCCAACTTCTAAGAGCAAGTGAGTGACAGAGACCCTGGGTCTCTTTTATTTTAGAAGCTGGCTCTAAAAAACTATCTTTCATCAAGCTATAAATAAGAGATAAGTGGATAAATGTTACCAAGTTAAGTTTTGATGTTTTGGTGATATTGTGCCACTTGGCTCTGCTGAGTCTATAATCTGCTCTAATTATTGATTCTATTTGCTTTGTGTATTATCTCTCCTTCACTATTATAAATGATTCTAGTGTAGGGAAAGTAACTTTATTTTATACCCATACTATTCTTAAAGTGGTGAACTCACAATAGGTGTTTGCTAAAAATTATTGACTATATAGCTAACGAACTAGAACATGCTAAAAATAAACAGCAGATAAACAACAGGTAACAGGCTTCAGTGCTCTCTATTTAAAAGGTACAGGGATGACTAATCATTCCTTTAGTTCTTTGGTAAAGCCTAATACAACTTAAAATTTTCTTTTCAGCTTTATTTAGTCATGATGGACAAATAAAATTGTATACATTTAAAGTATACAATGTAATGATTTTATATACATATACTTTGTGAAATGATTACTGCAATATGGTTAATTAACACATCCATCACCTCACATAGTTACCTTTTGTATGTGTGTGGTGAGAATGTTTAAGATCTCCTTACTTCTGATAATTTCAATTACTATTAACTGTAGTCACTATGTAGTGCATTAGATCCCCAGAACTTATTCATCTTATAACTAAAGGATTATAACCTTGAACCAGTGTTTCCCTATCTCCCCCATGCCCCAGGCCTGGTAACTACTATTCTACTCTGTTTCTATGAGTTAGGCTCTTTTTTTTTTTATTTTTTTCTTAAGATTTCACATGTAAGTGAGATCATATAGTATTTGTTCTTCTCTGTCTGACTTATTTCACTTAGCAAAATATCCTCTCATTTCATCCATGTTGCTGCAAATGGCAGAATTTCCTTCTTTCTCATGGCTGGATAATATTCATATATACAAAGCATTATATAATATATCACATCTCCTTTATCCATTCATCAAATGATGGACACCTACCTTGTTTTGTATCTTGGCTATTGTGACTAATGCTGCAATGACAATAGGTCTGCAGATATCTTCTCCAGATACTGATTTCATTTCCTTTGGATATATAGCCAGATGTGGGATTATTGGATTGTTTGGTATCTGTATTTTTAATTTTCTGAGGAATCTCCACACTATTTCATAGTGGCTCTACCAATTTGTATATCCAACAACAGTGCACAAGGGTTCCCTTTTCTCTATTCTTGTCAACACTTGTTATTTCTCATCTTTTTAAAAATTTACTTATTTATTAATTTTTTTAACATTTATTTATTTTTGAGAGACAGAGAGAAACACAGCACGAGCAGAGAGGGTCAGAGAGAGAGAAGGAAACACAAAATCCAAAGCAAGCTCCAGGCTGTGAGCTGTCAGCACAGAGCCTTACACAGGGCTCGAACCCACGAACTGTGAGATCAGGACCTGAGCAAGTTGGAAGCGTAACCAACTGAACCACACAGGTGCCCCTAATTTATTTATTTAAATTCAAGTTAGTTAACATACAGTGTAGTATTGTTTTCAGAGTAAGATTTAGTGATTCATCACACATAACACTCAGTGCTTATCCCAACAAGTGCCCTCCTTAATGCCCATCACCCATTTAGCCCATATCCCCGACCTTCCCTCCAGTAACCCTCAGTTTGTTCTCTGTATTTAAGAGCCTCTTATGGTTTGCCTCTCTCTCTGTTTTTATCTTTTTTTTCCCATCCCTTCCCCTTTGTTCATCTGTTGTGTTTCTTAAGTTCCACATATGAGTGAAATCATATATTTGTCTTTCTTTCCATTCACATTATTGCAAATGGCAAGATTTCATTCTTTTTGATCACTGAATAGTATTCCATTGAATACATATACCACATCTTCTTTATCCATTTATTATTTTATGAACATTTGGGCTCTTTCCATAATTTGGCTATATGTTGATAGTGCTGCTATAAACATTGGGGTACATGTGCTCCTTTGAATCAGTATTTTTGTATCCTTTGAATAAATACTTAGTAGGGCAATTGCTGTATTGTAGGGTAGTTCTGATTTTTTGAGGAACCTCCATACTGTTTTCCAGAACAGCTGCACCAGTTTGCATTCCCACCAGCAGTTCATAAGTGTTCCTCTTGCTCCACATCCTCGCCAACATCTACTGTTGCCTGAGTTATTAATTTTAGCTATTCTGACAGGTGTGAGGTGGTATCTTATTGTGGTTTTGATTTGTATTTCCCTGATGATGAGTGATGTTTAGCATCTTTTCATGTGTCTTTTAGCCTTCTGGATGTCTTCTTGGAAAAGTATCTATTTATGTCTTCTGCCCATTTCTTCACTTGATTATTTGTTTTTTGGGTGTTGCATTTGATAAGTTCTCTATAGATTTTGGATACCAGCCCTTTATCTGATATGTCATTTTTGAATAACTTCTCCCATTCTGTCAGTTGACTTTCAGTTTTGTTGATTTTTTTCCTTCTCTGTTCAGAAGCTTTTTCTCTTGACGAGGTCCTAATAGATCATTCTTGCTTTTGTTTCCTTGCCTCTAAAGCCATGTCTAGTAAGAAGTTGCTGTGAATGAGGTCAAAAAGTTTGCTGCCTGTTTTCTCTTCTAGTATTTTGATGGTTTCCTGTCTCACGTTTAGGTCTTTCACCCACTTTAATTTATTTTTTGATGGTGTAAGAAAGTGGTCCAGTTTCATTCTTCTGCATGTCGCTGTCAAGGTTTCCCAGCGCCATTTGCTGAAGAGACTCTTTTTTACATTGGATACTCTTTTCTGCTTTGTCGAAGATTAGTTGGCCATACATTTGTCCCATTGATCTATGTGTCTGTTTTTGTACCAGTACCATACTGTCTTAATGATTATAGCTTTGTAATACAGCTTAAAGTACAGAATTTTGATGCCTCCAGCTTTGGTTTTCTTTTTCAACATTACTTTGACAATTTGGGGGGGGGGTCTTTTCTGTTTCCTAGAATATTTTAGGATTTTTGTTCTAAGATTTTAGGATTGTTCTAATTTTGTGAAGAATGCTGGTGTTATTTTGATGGGATTGCATTGAATAGATAGATTGCTTAGGGTAGTATGGACATTTTAACAATATTTGTTATTCCAATCCATGAGCATGGAATGTTTTTCCTTTTCTTTGTGTTTTCTTATTTCTCTCATAAGCTTTCCAAAGTTTTCAGCAAACGGATCTTTATCTCTTTGGTTAGGTTTATTCCTAGGGTTGTTTCTTTGTTTCTTTGTTTCTTTCTTTCTTTCCGGTGTAATTATAAATGGGATTGATTCCTTGATTTCTCCTTTTGCTTCTTCTTTATTGGTGTATAGAATGCAGTCAATTTTTGTACATTGATTTTTATATCCTGCAACTTTGCTGAATTCGTGTGTCTTGATAATAACCATTCTAGCAGGGGTGAGGTGATGTCTTTTTTTTTTTTTTTTTATTGAGTTGTATGAGAGTCTTAGTGGCTGGTGTTGCAAGGACTAAATGGGAAGTGCACTATAAGTGATATGGATCTAAGCAAAGCCTGATTGTCATTAGGGTGTAACACAGACAAGCTGCTTTAGGACTCTTTCATTCTACATGCTTCACTGGTCTTCTGCAATGGCTCCAAGTCTGTTTATGAGGTTAGAGTATGGTCTTTGGAGAGAACTTCCCTGGAATTGTCACATATTAGTTACATATACTTGAGCAAGTTACTTATCACTTCACATCCATGTGCCTTTCCTCTTGCTATTACATAATATACCTTTACCTGAAAAACTGTATTCATCAACAGCATGTTGTACCTCAACTTTCTTGTGAAGCTGTCGTGACTTGTCCTTTGCCTTCAGGCAGTTTATCATTTTCTTTTCTGGGCCACTACTGTGCACTCCTATCTTACAGCTCTGCCCTTATACTCCAAAATCCTATGAAAATGTTTCATACGATTCCTTAAATCTGAGATACTCTCTTTTGTCCCTGGGCCTTCATATATGCTGCTTCTCTGACTAGAACATTATTCTCTGCCTCTAATTGTTTCTTCATTTTTTAGTTTCTTACTTAAATATTTTTTCCTTAGGAAGCAACTTGCCTTAACTCAATCATACATCTGATTACTTGTTTAATTTTCTGATTTTCTCTTATAGACTATAAGCTCCATAAAGGAAAGGATACATTTTTCTAGTTCATATCCTCAATAACTGTCAAAGTGTTGGGCACATTATGATCACTTAAATATTTATTTGAGGAATTAATGTATTTGACTTAACATGGAATCTTTGGAAACATTATGAGTTTTATGTTTGTGGGGCTATAAGAAAGTAACAAGGTTTATCTCATGTATATAAACCTCATACATAAATATATTTTTATATGTTATTTGTGTGTAAGTATATATTCATATATAAATCCCATATCTATAAACTCAGACATGTATATATGTATTTATATACACATACACAGTATGGGGATAGTGCTGTAGAAATGATCTTGTCTTCATTACAACAACCTGGGACCCTAGTCTCAATTTTCTATTAAATAGTTCACAAAGTTACTGCATATGAAAACACTGAGGTTTAGAGGCATTGCATTTTATTCTCAAGGTCACATAGAACATGGTGGAGCTGAGATTTTATTCTAGTCTATTTTACTTTAGAACTAATGTTTGCAAAGTGAAAACAAATTTCATAATCACATTTAGGTGAACAACATGTTAACTTTTTTATTTTTTTGGTAAACTTATTTGCTGCCTAGAATCTCCCTAATGAAAACTAACTTAATGTAGTCACCTCCATGTAAGCCCAGTCATTCCATGATATGAATTCAATGAAATAAAAATTTATATAGGCATATCAGTAAAGTCTTAATTCCAGGGGGTTATGCATTAGTGGACATCACAGGGAGGGATGCCTTGTCTGTGGCTATTCTCTGTCCTTTGCTGGCATCAATTGAGTTATAAGTCATTTAGCCTGGTTATTAGGCAATGACCTCTTTCTTTAATATGCCTATTATCTTTCCATGGTCATTGACAGAGTATGCACATTACACACTCTGACCTCGTTCTTTGTCATATTCTTGAGTGTGTTCCGGTGAGCCTCCTCTTTCTCAGAAACTTTTGTGCCCTTGGGGTGCCTCAGTGGCTCAACTGGTTAAGTGTCTGACTTCAACTCAGGTCATAATCTCATGGTTTGTGGGTTCAAGCCCCACATCGGGCTCTGTGCTGACAGCTGGGAACTGGCTTCAGATTCTCTGTCTCCCTCTCTTTCTATGCCCCTCCCCTGATCATGCTCTCTTCTCTTTCTCAAAAATAAATAAACATTAAAAAAACCCTTTTGTGCCCTCTGGAAAGAAAGTAAATACATGCTTTTTCTCAAACTAATATGTGGGGTACTTTAAGATGTCATTCTAATCCATCTACTTAAACATCTTCTACAGGCATTGCCTGGCAGGTAAGATAATGCCTTTGTCCCCCCCTTTCCCCTCCATACATGTCTATATTCTAATCCCCATAACCTGTAAATTACCTTACATGGGACAAATAATTTTGCAGATGTGATTAAGTTAAGGACTCACTCGATTATCTGAGTGGGACAAATTTAATTATATAGGTTCTTAAAATTGGAAAACTTTTCCGTGCTGAGTCAGAGTGAGATGTGACTATGAAAGAATGGTTATAGAGATGAAACATGCTGGTTTTGGTGATGGAGGAAGGAATAATGAGTCAAAGAATGAAGCCAACCTATAGACTTTGGGAAAGGCAAGGAAATGGATTCTCCCCTAAAGCCTCCAGAAAGGAAAACCACCTTTCTGCACCTTGATTTTTATCCTAATGAGGCCCATGTTGGACTTCTAACCTACAGAGCTGCAAGACAATAAAGGCACCATATCTGTGGTAATTTATTATAGTAGCATTAGAAAACTAATACCTGGCCAAGACTAATAATGAGCCAAGACTTCTCTGGGAGGTATGCCAATTCTCAGAGTTCTAAGATTTTCCTGACCTTTTCCTGAGGATTCTAAGATCTCTCACTCAAGGAATCATCCTGAAAGGAGCAGATTCCCAACACTTTCCCCAACTCACAACAGTGACCAAATTTGCTTATATTTTTCACTAATGAAAAAATATCTCCCTGCTTCTTCCAGTTAAATGAACTTTTTCTGTGGCTCTTACAACACAGTACAGTTTTCCCAACATTGTCATTTTTGGTATAATAACATTTATGTTGTATGTTCTTCATGCTTTTAGCATTTTTTTTTACCTTAAATATTGTTTTCTATAAAGAAATCTACGTACAATGTAAAGCCTTGGTTTTCAAGACTATTGATTCTATACTGAGTTTCAAGAACATATTTTATAAATTGAGAAGTTTAATAATTATTTTGCTGTGTAGTTTTGCAAGACAATTTAACTTATTGCCTATAGAGAAAATTGAACGGTTGCCTGAATGGATGCAAAGATGAGATACAGTATTCATAGTTTTTTTTTTTTAATTTTCATTGGATCAGTAGTAATGACTCCTCTCTAATTTCTGATAGTGGTAACTTGTGTTCTGTGTCTATCTCTCCATCTCTCTGACTTGGTCTCCAGTGACCAGTTGGCTAGAGGTTATCAGGTTTTTTGTTTTTTTTTTTTTGGTATTTTTAAAAACCATCTTTGGAGTCCTTGATTTTATTCATTACTTTCCTATTTTAAATTTCATTAATTTCTATTCTAATTTTTATTTCATCTTCTGCTTGCTTTAGGCTTCAATTGCTGTTCTTTCTCTAATTTCCTAATGTTCAAGCTTAGGTTATTGATTTTAGATCTTTATTTTTTTCTAAAATATGTATTTAATACTACAAAGTTCCCTCTAAAGTATCGCTTTCATTTATTCCCATAAATATTGATAAGTTGCACTTTTATATGTATTTATTTCAAAGTAATTAAAAATTTCCCTTAAGACTTCTTCCTTGACCCATGTGTCATTTAGAAGTATATTCTTTAATTTTCAAATATTTGGAGACTATCGGGTATCTTTTTCATATTGAATTTTAATTCAGTTGTATTGTGATTTGCGAATGTACTTTGTATTGATTTCTACTTTGTTACATTTTTAAAGTATGTTTTAAGGCCCAGAATGTGGTGTATCTTGGCGAATGTCCCATGTGAGCTCTAGAAGAATGTATATTCTGTTGTTGTTGAATGGAATTTTCTATAAATGTAAATTAGATAAATTTGATTGATAGTGCTGTTCAGGTCAAATATATCCTTACTAATTTTATGCCTGCTCCACCTATCAAGTGCTTACATCTAGTCTTCCACTACAAAAGTGAATTTGTCTATTTCTCCTTGAAATTCTATCAGCTTTTGTCATGTATATTTCAACATTGTTTTAGGAGCATACATGTTTAAGTTAGGTATGTCTTCTTGTAGAACTGATCTCTTTAGTATTACGTAGTCTCCTTTTTGTCCTTTGATATCTTTCCTTGTTCTGAAATCAGCTTTGTCTGAAATTAATATAGCTATTCCAACTTTCTTTTGATTAGTGTTAGCATGGTATATCTTTCTCTATCCCTTTACTTTTAACCTATTTGTGTCTTTACATTTAAAGTGAGTTGCTGGGGTGCCTGGGTGGCCCAGTTGGTTAAACATTTCAGCTCAGGTCATGATCTCATGGTTCTTGAGATCAAGCTCCAATTCGGGCTCTGTGTTGAGCATGGGTCCTGCTTGAGATTCTCTTCCTTTCCCTCTCTGCCCCTCCCCAGCTCTCTCTCTTTCTCAAAATAAATAAATAAACATTAAAAAAATAAAGTGAGTTGATTGTAGGGCACCTGGGTGGTTGAGTTGATTGAACGTCCCAGGGTTTTAGGATCAAGCCCCATGTGGGGCTCTGCACTGAGCATGGAGCCTGCTTCAGATTCTCTTGCTGTCTCTCCCTCTCTCTCTCTCTCTCTCTCTCTCTCTCGCTCTTTCTCCCTCTGCCCCCCTCTCCTCCACTTAATGCTCTCTCTCCCTCTCTCAAGTTAAAAATAAATAAAAATAAATAAAAATAAAATAACGTGAGTTGCTTATAGACAACATATAGTTGGGTCTTGTTTTTTATAAGCCAATCTGACAGTCTTTGTCTTTAAATTGGTTATATAGACCAGTTCCATTTAAAGTAATTTTTGAGGGGCTCCTGACTGGCTCAATCAGAAGAGCATGCTACTCTTGATCTTGGGGTTGTGAGTTTGAGCCCTACATTAGGTGTAGAGATTACTTGAATAAATAAACTTTAAAAAATAAGTTTTGAAATATCTGGGTTAAATCAACCATATTTGTAACTTTCTTGTATTCATTGTCAGAGGCATATTTTTCTGCCTCTCATTTTAACTGAATATTTAATATTATTTCATCTGTTCCTTCTCTTAGTGTATAAACCATACTTCTTTAAAAATGTTTATGGTTTTCTTAGAGTTTATAATGTAAATTTTATAAAAAATATGAATTATTCTTCAAATAACCCTATTCTGCTCCATGTGTAGTATAGGTTCCTCATAACAGAGTTCTCTCAATTCTTTGTCTCTTGTGACATTGCTGTCATTCATTTAACTTATCCTTATTCTGTAATCACCCAATGCATTTTATTTATTTTCCCAATAAAATATTCCCAATATTCTTATTATGATTATTATTTTAAATGAAGAGATATTATTTAGATCAATTAAGAATAAGAAAAATAAAAGATTTTATTTTAGCTGTGATTTATCCTTCTCTGATGCTTTTCTTTCCTGAGTTACTAACAAATCATTTCCTTCTCTTTATAGAATGTCTTTTAATATTTTTGGCAGTTGCTAGCAATGAATTCATGTAGTTTTTGCTTGTCTGATAAAGTATTTTTTCTTGCACTTTTATTTATTTATTTATTTATTTATAAATGTTTTATTTATTTTTGAGAGAGAGAGAGAGCATGAGCAGGGGAGGGTCAGAGAGAGAGGGAGATGCAGAATCTGAAGACAGGCTCCAGGCTCTGAGCTAGCTGTCAGCACAGAGCCCGACGCGAGGTTCGAACCCGGGAACCGCGAGATCCTGACCTGAGCCGAAGTCGGACGCTTAACCTACTGAGCTGCCCAGGCGCCCCTTTCTTGCACTTTTAAATGATAACTTTGCTGTGTATAGAAGTCTAGGTTGGTGGGCTTTTTCCTTCAGTTCTTAAAATATTTTACTCGCCTTGCTTCAATGGTTTCTCATGAAAAGTCCAGTGAAATTCTCATTTTTGTTCTGGCATAGGTAAAGTGCTTTTGCTCCCTTTCTGGTTTGTTTCAATATTTTTTTCCCTTTTGCCTTTGGTGTTCTGCAGTTTGAATATGATAGAGTTAAAAATATTTTTATCTATTTGCTCTGCTTAATGTTTTCTGAACTTCCTGGATCTGTGATTTGTTTCTGAACTTCCTGGATCTGTGATTTGGTGCCTAACATTAATTTTAGAAAGTTCTTGGCCATGTTTTTTTCAAATATTTCTTCTACTCTGTTTCTTTTCTTTCTGCTATTCCAATTAGGCATATGTTATATCTTTTAAAATTGTCTCATACTTCTTGTATGCACTGTTCTTTGTGTTTCTTTTTTTCTCTCTTCACTTTAATTTGAGAAGTATCTATTGACCTACTTTTAAGCTTACTGATTCTTTCCTCAGCTATGTCAAGTCTATAGGTGATCTCACCAAAGACATTCTTCATTTCTGTTAGTGTTTTTGATTTCTAGTGTTTCCTTTTGATTCTTTCTTAGAATTCCCATCTCTCGGGGTGCCTGGGTGGCTCATTCGGTTAAGCGATCCACTTCGGCTCAGGTCATGATCTCATGGTTCATGGGTTTGAGCCCCGTGTCCAGCTCTGTGCTGACAGCTAGCTCAGAGCCTGGAGCCTGTCTTCAGATTCTGTGTCTCCCTCTCTCTCTGACCCTCCCCTGCTCGTGCTGTCTCTCTTTTTCTCTCTCAAAAATAAATAATAAAAAAACATTTAAAAAATTAAAAAAAAGAATTCCCATCTCTCTAATTGAATTGTCCATCTGTATTTGGATATTGTCTACTTTTTTCTTCTCTTTTTTTCTCTTCTCTTCTTTTCTCTTCATTTTCTTTCTTTCTTTTTTCTTTCTTTTTTCTTTCTTTTTTCTTTCTTTCTTTCTTTCTTTCTTTCTTTCTTTCTTTCTTTCTTTCTAGACCCTTTAAAACAGTAAACATAGTTGTATTAAATTCCCTGGCTGGTAATTGCAACATAACTGAATCTGGTTCTGATGCTTATTTTGTCCTTTTAAGGCCTACTTTCCCCGTTTGCTGAGCCTTTTAATTTTTTGTTGAAAGCTGGACATATTGTGTTACGTAATAGGAATCACGTTAGTTTTCTATTGCTGCTATAACAAAATAACACAAACTTAGTGGCTTAAAACAACACAGATTTATTTATTTATCTTACAATTCTGGAGGTCAGAAGTCAAAAATATGTCTCTGTCAGTTAAAATCAAGGTATCAACATTCCTTTCTGGAGGTTGTAGGGGAAAATCAGAAGCCTTTTCTAGCTTCCAGTGGCTACCTATATTCCTTGGCTTGTGGCCCTTATTCTATTATCAAAGCCAGAAACTTCTGGCTAAGTCCTTTCCAGGCTGGCATCTTTCTGGTTCTCTCACACTGCTTCCCTCTTTCACTTAGGCTTATGATTATACTGGGCCCACCTGGAAAATCCAGGATAATGTCTTCATTTCAAGGTCAGCTGATTGTCAATGTCCATTCCATTTGTAACTTTAATTCTCCTTTTGCATGTAACCTAACATATTTACAAGTCCTGAATTAAGACATGAACATCTTTGGGGGTGGGGAATGCAGTATTTTACCTACCACAGGAATTGCAGTCAGTAGGCCTCTAGTTTGAAGATTTACGATTATTTAGCTGTGAGTTGGGCTTTATTTAATGTTTTCTGAAGCTATAGGTGCCAGGAGCCTTAAGTTTCTCAAATTTCTTTTTTTGTTTTGTTCCCCTCTTGACTTTGTCTTCCCTAAATACCTTCTCAGAGAAAATCATTTGTGTTTTACAGCTTTTTCAGGAGTAGTGCACTACTTTATTGGAGCCCTGTTGGCATGATGGTAATTTTTGAAAAATGGGAAATATTCTATAATCCTTTAATTAAATCTTAGTCTTTTAATAGGACCGTGTCTCTGGCCTATGACTTTCACAAGTATTTCTTCTTATATGGATTCCTGTTTTACCTTAGTTGAGACAGAAAGGCTGGAGGACTCTAGAGTAACAAAAATGTATTTCCTCCTGGCTCTGGGAAACATACTTGGTATTGTTTTTCCTCCTTGGAGAGTAGGTTTTTGTTATGGAGAAGACTCTGGGCACATTGTACAAGGATTACTCTAACCCTCTCCTGCTAGAGCAGTGAGAGGATCTTTCCTGGATCTTCACCATGAGAATCTGGTGGGTTTCCTAGAAGTAAAGCCCATATAAGTTTGAATGCTCATCTAGGACTGCAGCCCTCAGAGTTTCTCATACTCACACTTGTCCATACACATCTTCTAGTAATTTGTCAAAAGTACCTTTTTAATGTTCCTACCAGTTTATAGCTGCAGTGTCTTCTGCTTCACATAAGGACATACTGGCTATGACTCTGGATTTACTTGGTTCTCCAGATTTTGAGGTGGTGGTTTGCTATGTAAACTCAGTTCTCTCATGGGTCCAGTAAATCACTGATTTTATTTAGATTTTTCTTGTTGTAAAGGTGAGAGCAATTACTTCCAAACTCTCTACATGTTGGAGCTAAAACTGGAAGTTTCCTGCATTTTAAAAACTCTATTCCCCTTTCAGTTGCACTTAAATCTCTCCTCATAGGAATCCTTCTGAATTTGTTATCATTATAATTTCCTGTCCTCAGCAGGGCAGACTCCAGTAGCCCTTTTATTCTCTGCCCATAAACTCTGACCTGGTGCCCCAGCTCACTCTTTCCATATCTCTTTCTCTAGTTAGGGAGCATCCATTTCATGAAATGCCCCCCCCCCCCCATTTCTCTAAGAATCTCCCATAGACCACTCTTCCATGGCTTTAATAATTGTTCATTTGATTTTCCTATACCCATCCAACTGTTGTTCTCTTCTGGTGAATTGTAACCATAATTCATTTTGCATTTCCTTTCTCACCTTTAAGTCCCAGGCTGATTTACAACAATGCAAATTTATGCTTCCTAACCCACACTGAGTCTTTAGAACCAGTTTCACCCACCCTTACCTGTCTTTGGTTCACTCCCTTTCCCATGGCATCATTGAGTATTATAAGTATGTACTCTCTCTCTTTAACCTCTCTTGTTCTCAATCTTAATATGTAGTCTATCATGCCTTGCAACAAAAATCGAGGCCATCAGTCAAAGCTTCCTCAACTTCTCTTCCTCTCCATGTCCATACTCAGACATGGCATAGGTACTAGGTAATTGACAAGGAAGAATAAGATATTGTGCCTACATCTAAGGAATTTAAAAAAACATACATGCTCAAGCACAAAATGAGCACTAAATGTAGCAAGTGCTCAAGTTTATAATGGTAACAAAAATTCAGAACTTTAAATGTATTATTTTCTTTTATGCATTCAATGACTTGGAAGGTAAGCATAATTATTATCCCTTTTACATAGCTGAGTGAACTGAGATTCAGTGCTATATTGTAATTTTGATAGAGATGCTGAGTGAATAAATGTAGATAGTGGGTTTGCAATCATATGTGACTTATGAAAATGAATAGACTCTTTTATAAACCTAGGTGTAATATTAATATTGTGTTGACTCTGTTCTAGGCCCCTTCTCTGTGTTGTTACATACCTCTGGAGGCATGCAAGAGCAGGGGAGCATTGCCAGCAGTTGGCTACAGATATTGCCTTGAATATTATTCAAAACCTCAGTAAAGCATGTGTCTATCTTGTCCCTGTCCTGGATTCTTGATTTCTGGGATTTCTTTCTAAGCAGCAAAGTGAAAATAGATCAGGTGACATAAGATAGCTATATAATTATGTGATTTATTATTAACCCTGCTTTGAAACAGTAGCAGGAAAAAGAAAATGTCAGCAGTAGCTGGAACTTTATCAAGCAAATAGGCTAAAATATATCCTTTTTTCTTACATAAGTCACTTTATTTTATTTGATAGCATTCTTCTTTGTCAGAAATATAAATTGTTTCCCAGAGCTTCTCATGGTTGGAGCCTACTTGGCTATGTGAGGTTCTCCCACTTTTTACTTCTTATTTCAATTGCGTGTATTATTTTCTTAATGTTTTATTATCATTATTATAAAGTGAAGTTCTCCTTTAACAAATATATTAAAGGGGGAATATGCTCAGCGCATCTTTGACCAATACCTTTGTGTCTATCTAGTTAGAATCCCATCATGCTCATAGTTACCCTCATGCCTGTGAGTTTAAAAAACAAGCAAAAAAAGCAAACCACTGCACACTACCACCTGTTTTCTGTTGTTTTCTGTTTTCTGTTGTTTTGACTCTTTACTCCCACAAATTTGTTTAAACTGAATATTCCTTCCTCAATTTCTGATGTAACTCCTATTTCCACTAGCAAACTTGATCTTCCTCTCATCTTCTTCCATGGATATCCTTCTGATCAACACTTCCCACTTAGCATTCTTATTCAAGCTTCATCTTAGCATGCATAAACCATCCTTTAATTGAAAAATTGTATCCTTATGAGAGCTACAGCACCTCTTTTATTTTTTAAAGCTTTTATTTAAATATCAGTTAATATACAGTATGATATTAGTTTAAGGTGTACAACACTTCTTTTAGTTTGACAGTTTTTTTTTTTCAAAAAAATTTTCTTTTTCACTCAGTACCAGAGGCCTGAGAGTTCTTCAGCAGCTTTCAAAATACTTAAGTTTCAAACAGGGACTTCCTTATGCAAAGAGATAAGGGACCATCAGCTTTATTATCCTATTCAAGTATATCACAATTATCATCAACCATCTCTGTGCCAGTTTTAAACAGTGGTCTTTGTTTTATTTACTTCTGATAGAGAATTACCTGCCAAGTATGGCTTCAAGCATGTGCCTACTGGCATAAAAAGAATAGAGATGTCACATAAAAAATCTCAAATGTATTTCTAAGCTCATCAGAGTTGTCTTTTGAAAAAAGTAGTATGACTCCCTGAATTAAACATAATTATAAATTTACAAAATATCATGATTTTTGATATTTTTCATATACTGGGCCTATAATTGTCATTGTTAATAAGATTTAGAAAAATATTACCAAATAGTTAATCTTTCTCTCTCTTTTTTGGTATGTGTGTAAAGAATTCTCATTCAAGCTCTTTGGAGAGGGTGGCTTATTTGTGAGACCTTCAGAATTGTACAGAATTTTCAAACACAAAAGTGATCCAGTTTATTATCACTGCTATTACTGAAATGAATTGCCATCCCCAAGCCCCAGGCCTGCTAGATGTCTTTGCTTTTTACATTAAGCAAAATATATTCTGAGTAGAAATGGCTTAAAACAGTATTTATAGAATGAATACTATAGGAAAACTAATCTTAGAGGAATCAGGAGAGCAGGATCTTATGAAAATCTCTGAATTCCCAAAACAACTTTTAAAAATAACAGTTTTCAACCAGAAGAACTCTGTTTGCTCAGAGAAGGCCCGTGAATGTGTTTTAATTAACTGATAACAAAACTAGATTTTAGAATTTGCTGCCAAATTCCCTCCTATATGAAATTGCCTTGTGTAATAAGAATGGACTTGGTGGTTTACTGGTTTTAATGAGAGGCAAAGCCTAGGGAAACATCCCCTTAAGGTAAGGGATAGAAGGACTGATTGTTTTGAAATGGGTAGTATGTATTGCTAAGAACACCAGACAGCTTCTCAGCATATTCCAGGTCCACACTTTGCTTCAGTTTTCTTTATTGTGGGGGTAAAGTTTAAGCAGTCTGTTGTTTCAATTTTAGAAGTTTCTGAAAGAGTGACCATATTTTACTTTGGCAAATCTGTACAGTGTGTGTGTATGTGTGCGTACATATACCATTTTTATTGATTTGTGAGACTTAGCAATATGTGACACAATAAGGAGCCTTCAAATATGTAATCATTCTGGCTTTCAGGGTCTTATACTTAGACCAAAGCAGAAGTTAAATTTGATAGTATTTTTTATGAGAAAGATGGGTAGGTCTCTAAGGTGTAGTTTTCCTGACGTAGTTGACAGTGTACTATGAGAATGCTTGGGTTGGCATTCCTTCATGTAGGCAGTTATCTTTCATGAAAGTTAGGCACAGGAAAAAAAAAAAAGGTTGGAAGTGTGTGATGTGGAATTAAGTGGTTCAAATTAATCCGGGATAGGAAAAAGTTAAAACAGAAAAGTGTGATATTCTTAAAGGGCATCTAGCATTCTTGAGATTTACCTGACCTAGCTGCATAATTTGACTAATTCACATTCATAAATTAGCAGAGGAGGTCTGGTAGACAGAATTTGGAGCTAGAGAAGCTAGAGCTGGAATACCAATTTTTCTATTCGTCAGTAGAAAGACCTTGAAAAAAGTAAACCATCTTTCTGAGTACCAGCATTTTCATCTGTGGAAAGAAAAACAATAAATACTTCCTTGAGCATTTATATAGATTATAATGCATGCAAAATCTCAAGTGCACATCTTACAGTAGGTATTTAGAAATATTATTTACATCTCTCCTACTGCCAGAGAAAATAGGGTTATATGTGGTATTACTTTATTTTAGCGTCTCAATTTTAAGGCTCTTAGAGTATGTCATTTTAAGGAAATTGACTTCTTAAAATTGAATTTCTCAGATGATTTCTGAATAGTCCATGGCATGCACCTAAATTTGAATCTTCTAACACATCCTCCAAAAACTGTAAAAATCAGGTACATCAGGGGTCAGCAGACTTACTCTGTAAAGGGACCAGATAGTAAATATTTTAGGTTCTCTGGGCCACAGAGTCTCTTTCATAACTGTTTTACTCTGGTATTGTAGTGTGAAAGCAGTCATAAAAATGCATAAACAAATGAACATGATATTTACTTAAAAAACAGGTGATGTACTAGATTTTACCAGGGAACCATAGTTTGCTGGCTCCTGAAGTAGAAGAACAAATATAACCACACAAATCCCATACTTTTAGTATAAGTCATACATATTTCAAAATGCTCCTAAGTAGAAAAATAAAAATCAATTTTCAGTGGAGCTATTTCTCAGATCTCTACCACAAGTCTTTACAAAGTGCAAGATGTGACCAGAAAACCTATGGAAGAGAAAAGGGGGAAATGAAGGGCCTAAATGAATTAAAATCAATAGCAGAAAGAGAAAGTCAATCTATGTAAGGAAATACTGAAAAAAAAAAGTCCTGGTAATTTTGAGTATTAACAACAAGAATAATATGTAAAGAAAGGTAAGGAGGAATCCTTGGAAAGGCAGTGCATAGGAAGAGTAGAGGAAAAAGGAAAGAAGAAGCATATTGTGGAAACTGTATGGCAAAGAGAAAAGGAGAAAGGGGGAAATTTATGATCCTTAAAATAAAATTTATTTTAAAAATAAAATTTTAAATAATTGAAGGACCTAACTCTTGAAAAAAGAGCCATCTATTAAAGAAACTGAATGTTGGAACACTGACAGAAAAGTGGTCTTGAACTAGGAATCTTTTAAACTACTCTAAACTGTCAGACTGCTCTCAGAAATAAAAAAATATGAGTTTATTTATTTATTTATTTTTAAATTTACATCCAAGTTAGTTAGCATATAGTGCAACAGTGATTTCAGGAGTAGATTCCTTAATGCCCCTTACCCATTTAGCCCATCCCCCCACAACCTTCTGTTTGTTCTCTATATTTAAGAGTCTCTTATGTTTTGTCTCCCTCCCTGTTTTTATATTATTTTTGCTTCCCTTCCCTTATGTTCATCTGTTTTATATATTAAATACCTCATATGAATGAAGTGATATGATATGTGTCTTTCTCTAATTTCGCTTACCATAATACCCTCTAGTTCCATCCATGTAGTTGCAAATAACAAGATTTCATTCTTTTTGATTGTCCAGTAATATACCATTGTATATATGTACCACATCTTCTTTATCCATTCATCTGTCGACGGACATTTGGGCTCTTCCCATACTTTGGCTATTGTCGATAGCACTGCTATAAACTTTGGGGTGCATGTGCCCCTTCAAAACAGCACACCTCTTGTATCCCTTAGATAAATACCTAGTAGTGCAATTGCTGGGTCATAGTGTAGTTCTAGTTTTAATTTTTTGAGGAACTTCCATACTGTTTTCCAGAGCGGCTGCACCAGTTTCCATTCTCACCAACAGTGTAAAAGAGATCCTCTTTCTCCACATCCTCACCAACATCTGTCATTACCTGAGTTGTTAATTTTACCCATTCTGACAAGTAAGGTGGTAACTCATTGTGGCTTTAATTTGTATTTTCCTGATGATGAGTGATGTTGAACATTTTTTCATGTGTCAGTCATCTGGATGTCTTCTTTGTAGAAGTGTCTATTCATGGCTTTTGCCCATTTCTTCACTGGATTATTTGTTTTTGGGGTGTTGAGTTTGATAAGTTCTTTATAGATTTTGGATACTAACCCTTTATCCCATATGTCATTTGTAAATATCTTCTCTCATTCTGTCGGTTGCCTTTTAGTTTTGCTGATTGTTTCCTTTGCTGTGCAAAAGCTTTTTATTTTGATCATGCCCCAATAGTTCAGCAAAAATATGAGTTTGATATGTACAAAGCTACTATGAGAAAAAAAATAGAACATATGAATAAAAATTTTTCAGATGAAGAAAGTCCTATTTCACCCAGCTCCAATTAACGAGGAGGTAGAAGATAACTGCAAAGCATCATTACATATTAAAACATAGATCACTAAATAAGCACATAAAGAAAAGAAGGAATAGATCTGAATAAAAACTAAGTTACTCTAAATAAATTAAAAATAATAAATTAAAAATGTTAGAGATAGAGCTATAAAATTAATACAGTGAAGGGAGATCCAACATACTGGAATCCATGAAGATGAAAATTCAAACACTGAAACACTACTAATATTAAAATTCCATTACAAGAAAAGTTGTCTGGAATTAAAAAAAATGTATTTCAAGGACCCACTGATGCCTGGGAAGATTATCAACTCTGCTGTGTACTCAAGTAAAACTAATGATTATAAAGAGAAAATCCTCAGGGCCTCTAGAAAAGCAACATGTAAATCAAGCCTTCAAAGGAACATCATTTTCAAGAAATTGAGACAAAGAAATTGTAAACCGGGGCACCCAGGTGGTTCAATCGGTAACCGTCTGACTTCCACTTAGGTCATGATATCATGGTTTGTGGTTTCAAGACCTGTGTCAGACTCTGTGCTAACAGCTCAGAGCCTGGAGCCTGCTTCAAATTCTGTGTCTCCCTTTCTTTCTCTCTTTCCCTCCCCTGCTTGTGTTCCCTCTCTATCAAAAGTAAATAAATAAACATTAAAAAAAAAAAAAGAAATTGGGGGTGCCTGGATGGTTCAGTCAGTTAAGCGTCCAACTTCAGCTCAGGTCATGATCTCATGGTTCATGAGTTCGAGCCCTGAGTCAGGCTATGTGCTGACAGCTCAGAGCCTGGGGCCTGCTTTGGATTCTGTGTTTCTCTCTGTCTGCTCCTTCCCTGCTTACACTCTTTGTCTCTCAAAAATAAATAAACATTAAAAAAATTGTAAACCAAGGATATTATATTCATCCAAGTTGTCCTTTAAATGTCTTGGCCATAAAAATAGTAAACATGCAATGACTCAGGAATATTTTACTTTGAGTCTTTCTTGGGCCAAACAACTAGAGAGTGAACTTCAAGCAACGAAAAGATAACTAGAGTAGTTTCAGCAAAAGGAGTTATTTAATTTAAAATATCAGATTAGTAAAGTGAGGATGGGTAGAAGAAAAATGTGTAAATATTATATGCTCTTAGAAAGTAGAAATAATGCAGCTAAAAGGAAGAAGGGGGAAATAATGAGAAAGTAGAATAAGCTATTATATAAGCAATATGTGGGTATCCAAGGTACTATTAACAACTGACAAACTAGATATTAAAAGTTAAATAAGAAAATAGAAATCCAAGTGCCTTTAACAACTATATCAGTACAAAAGTAACCAATATAGCCAAAACATAATTTTTTTATATACCAAAAGAAATAAAATTAAGGACCAACCTCCCTCCCCCACATAATATAGGTAAAGAAACAACATAGAAAACATAGTATACCTAGTATTTATTACATTAAAATTTATCAGTTATATCAATATATGTGAGTAGGCTTAACCAGAAGAAATTCTAAAACAAAGAAATTATATTACTGACCCCTATGGAAATACATATGAAGACCTAGATGAAATGGGGAACAGTTTACTTTTTAAAATTGAACCCATTGTAGATAGAAAGTTTAAAAAATCAGTTTTCATTGAAGAAATATTTAAAGTTATTGAGAAACAACTGCATAAGGGAATTCTATCAAATATTGAAAGTTTAAGTTTTATTTTATTTTATTTTATTTTATTTTATTTTATTTTATTATTTTAGAGAGAGCACATGAGAAGGGGAAAGAGGCAGAGGGAGAGAGAGAATCTCAAGCAGGCTCCATGCTCAGCAGAGAGCCCGTGCAGGGCTCATCCAATGATCCTGGGATCATGACCTGGTTTGAAATCAAGTTACACACGCAAGCAACTCAGCCACCCAGGCTCCCCAAATATTTAAAGTTTAGATAGACCTAATACTACATAATTTGTTCCAAGGCACAGAAATCAAGGGAAATATTCAAATTCCCTTTTATGATGCAAATACATTAGTAGCTAAATCAACAAAGATAATACAAAAAATAAAATTATTGACCAATGTGGCATATAAACATCAGTACAAAATATGCTAAGTAAAATATTAGCAATCAGAATCCAACACTACAATAAGAAAATAAAACATGCATGATTTATTTCAGGAATTATTTATTTATTTCAGGAATGCATGGTTGGTTTAATATTTGAAAATATATGCAAAATGCTGTATTAATAGATCTAAGGAGAAAAATAGAATTGGTGAATACTTTCTTAACATAATTTTATATCTATCTATGCCTATATTTATATCCATCCTATTCCTAAACCAGCATCATATTTAGTGGAGAAACACTAGAAGCATGATCATCAAGGCAGGATGCCTACCATATTCATTAATATTTATAATGGAAGTACTAGCAAATTAAATTAGACAAGAGAAACCATTTAGAGTTATAACAATTGGAAAAGAAGTAAAATTATCTCTATTTGCAGATAATATAATGGTATCAGTGTCCGTGATAAAACCTAAACAGTAAAAGAATTTAGCAAGATAGCAGGTATGGAATTAACATGCAGAAATCAATAACCTCACATTCACAAACAATTACTATGTAGGAGGTAAAATGGTAGAGAAACCTCACTTACAAGTAAGATAAAGTATTAAAAGTAAACTTAAAAAGGAATATGCCAAAATTATATGAAAAAAACTTTATAACATCCCAAAAAATACAAAATGAAAAGATAGTTTTTATTCGAAAACAGGGTAAATTATTATAATGTAGATGTTGCTTCTTCCTAATTTATAGATTTAAAGCAATCCCAGTTAAAATCAATGTATCTGTGGAAACTTAATGTGTTGATAATAAAGCTAATATTGAAAAAGAAAGATGCAAGAATAGCCAGGAAAACTGAAAAAGAAAAACTATAAGAGATGACTAGCCTTTCCAGATAATAAAATACACTATAAGTCTATTTTGTTAAAACATTGTGCTACTAGTACATCAATGAGTAGACAGACCAGTTTTTCTTATTTTATTTCAGAATGTTCAAAGTCCAAAAAAAGAAACCAACTGCACACTGAAATTTGTTTTATGATAAGGATGAGATCTCAAATTAGTAGGCAAAGTTGGACTTTTTAATAAATGCTTCTGGAATAATTGGATAGACATTTGAACAACAACAAAAGTAAACCAGTGAAACAAAATCCATATTTCTAGTTTACATAAGAATTAATTCTAAATGGATAAGAGATAGAGATATAAAAAAATAATGTATTATCCTGATGTAGGTAAAAACTTCTTAATTATGCCTCAAAATCCAAATTCAGTATAAACAATTAATACATTTACTTATCAAATAGAAAATATTTGTACGACAAATTAAAGTCAAATGCAAAATGAAATAATGTGTTTGTAACATATACCTCAGGTAAAAGAGAATGTTACCTATTTTATAAAGAACTCTAAAAATTAGAGAAGAAAAAGACCTTGTAGAAAGTTTGCAGAACACATAAACAGCAAAGATATTGAAATGGTCATTAAATATTAGAAAAGATACTTATCCTGACTCATAATAGGAAATTGAAATTAAAATATTTCTCACCTCTCATGTTGTAACAATTTATAAGCTCAGTTGTATATGATGTTGCTCACCACTTTCTGGGCAACAGTAACTGTTTCAGTGCAGTAAAATTTATTTATTCCACATCTCTCGGGGATTATTGTTCTTTGTTGCCTGGTGACCAATGTCTTGAAAGTCATTTCTTGTATCTTCTGTTTTTTTTTTGTTTGTTTGTTTGTTTGTTTGTTTTGTAAGGTAAGGCTAGTTCCTGTTACTCCATTTTCCAGTATTGGAATTCTCTTTGATTTGAGCCACAGTTTATTGCTTGAACTGTAGATATTTACATTGGCAAATGTCTCCAGGGGAAATAAAAGCTGGAGAATATCAAACTCACTTTAAATGAGATTTCTCTTCTCTCTAGGATCTTGGCACTTAATGTCCTAGCTACCATAGTTGTTTGTTGTTGGTTTTAAATAGCTGTTTGTTTTATTTATCCAGTATTATAGTTCTTAGCAGGAGGGTTGACCTAATAAAATCTTTTCATTATAGACAAAGGCAAGTCATTATAGACTCAGCCGATAACTCTTTTAAATATGACTCCTGCCCCATCCTTTCTAGTTTCTTCCCCGTGGAAATCTGATTCGATATTAGTGAACATTCTCAGTTCTTCCTCTATATATCTTCACATCTTTTTCATATGTAACATCTTGTTCACTTCCTTGTGTTGAATTCTTTATTTTATTTTATTTTATTATTATTTTTAATGTTTATTTATTTTTGAGAGAGAGAGAGAGAGAGATGGACAGGTTGTGGGGCGGGGGGAGCAGAGAGGGAGACACAGAATCCGAAGCAGGCTCCAGGCCCCAAGCTGCTAGCACAGAGCTACCAGCACAGAGCCCAACATGGGGCTCGAACCCGGACTGTGAGATCATGACCTGAGCTGAAGTTAGACGCTTAACTGACTGAGCCACCCAAGTGCCCTTGAATTCTTTATTTTTTAAGGTCCATTATTTAGTTTGTTAATTCTGTCTTTAGTTGCTAACCTGTCTATTGAGTTTTAAATTTCAATTAATGTATTTGTTACTTCCAGGATGTTTAGTTTTTTTTCCAAATCTGTGTGGGTCATGTTTGATTTTCAGACATGAAGATTTTGTCATTTCTTTTGTCATTCTTTAGTCCCTTTTATGTCTTGAAACATATTTTGTATCTGATATTTCTAACATTTTCAGATTTCTTGTAGCACTGATTCTTCAGTATGTTTTTTTTTTCTTTAGAATTGCATTCTTGATGATGCATTTCCTTGATGTTCTGTGATTTTCATGTATTGTTATCCAACATCCTTGGAACTCCATCTGTGGGAACTCCTTGAGCCTGGTTTTATTTATTTATTTATTTATTTTTAAACTATATTAAATATTTTTTTTTCATTTTTTTAACTTTATAGTTTATAGTTTATTGTCAGGTTGGTTTCCATATAACACCCAGTGCTCTTCCCCACAAGTGACCTCCACCAAGACCATCACCCCCATTACCTCGTGCTTTGTCTCCCTCCCTCTCCCTAACTCTTTTTCCTCCTTCCCCTCCCCACGGTGCTCTGTTGGGTTTCTCCTGTTAGACCTATGAGTGAAAACATATGGTATCTGTCCTTCTCTGCCTGACTTGTTTCACTTAGCATGACACCCTCGAGGTCCATCCTCTTTGCTACGAATGGCCAGATTTCATTCTTT
>CM053570.1:47331599-47373980 GCA_028646485.1 Cryptoprocta ferox | reverse complement strand
GCTTTCTCCTCTAGGGTTTTGATGGTTTCCTGTCTCACATTCAGGTCCTTCATCTATTTGGAGTTTATTTTTGTGTATGGTGTAAGAGAGTGGTCTAGTTTCATTCTTCTGCATGTTGCTGTCCAGTTCTCCCAGCACCACCTATTAAAGAGAGCCTGGTTTTAAAGTGCATTATGTCACAGGGCATTTGCTATAGAACATCATGTGTGCTAGTTAGGAGTTTTAGAAATTCCCCCTTACCCTTACCCAAACTTTTCTTAGTTTCTAATGCTGTTTTTCTGTTTTTGTTTTTTGATTTTTGTTTTTCATTTGGATTTTCTACTTGGTGAAGTCTCTCTCTCTTCTGAGGATTTTGCTTCCTTGATGGTTTCTGCTCTAATTTCCCACAGTGATTGAGCACCAAGCCATTTGTCTTATTCTTGATAGGTATGAGTGACTGGCCTGTTAATACTAAGGTTCCCAAGTACTCAAAAGATTAGAAAATCCCCAAACCCTCTGAGAAAAGGAAGACGACAGAGCTCACCTGTATTTAAGAATCATTCTCTTTTGACATTGTGGGCCTCATATGGTTTCCCTTTATTTGCAAATCACTCACTGTTAAAATGTAACTTAAATTTCAGTAATCATTGTTTAAAATGTAACTTAATGTTTCTTGTGCTGAAAGGATTTGTGCTGCACGTTTGATCCACCATCTAGTCTTCAATGTTGCTAGAAGCAAAGTCTCTTCAACCTTATATTTTACTGAAATTCAGGTTATATACTTAATTGTAAATATTATCAGTTTTCTCATATGTTCAAAAGATTTGATTTTTCCTGAATATCTTCAAGGTGAAAGACACATTCCTTATCAAGGAGCCTGATTTGATTTCCTTCATGATTTGATCTTTGCTTGGGACTTGTACTTAAACTTCTATATAACTCTTCCTCTTTATACTTTGTTCTATTAAAATACTTGGATCTCTCTATAGAACATCTTTTATCTTAACTCTTTGCCTTTGCCTGTTTAACTCTCAGCTAGAGATGTGGTTTTAGTTTTTGTTTATTTGCCTATCCCATGTCTCAGGACTGAAAGGATGCGTTGACATGATATCTTATAGGAAGCATCCTTTGAGCTGCCACTCTCTTCTCTCATATTTGTCATATTCCAGCTTCCCTCGGACTGTATCATGTCTTTATTTAAGTTGCAGCACTTATCAAATTGAGAACAAATTGAGGTCAAAGACTGACTTACTTATCTCAATATTCCCAATGCCTATTATGTTACATAACAAGTCAATAAATATTGAATGAGTGAAAACACTTGTTAAAAATCTCCTTACATGACACAGCACCTTTAATTTTTATTTTTTAAACACCAGTATGTAAAGAGTTTTATTTTATACTTTTAGGATTTTTTGTTTTTTGGGGTTTTTTTGTTGAGTTTTTAGTATTTCACAAAATATTTTCTTACACATGATCACATTTTGTGCTTGAAGGAATTTGCTGAAAATTAAGTAACTTCTTCAAAGTTAAAAAACAAACAAACAAAAAATGGTAGCATAGCCTGGACTTCAAAGAGCGATTTTTTTTTTTCAATTCTAGGGAGGAAACTTAGCCCTGTTCTACACCTGCCAGTCTATGAGAATCCTATAATTCTCATTGACTGTTAATGTCAAGATGGCAACAGTGGTGTAATGCTGCTGTTTGATAACATGATGGATATTTCTAAATTGTTCTACTTTTCCTAGTTGTACCTTTTATCTTATTTTAAAGTCACAAATCTTTTGGTCAAATCAAAATAGGTCTCCTCAGTTTTTCTCTGGTATAGTGGAGTGCTAATGAAATCAATTTGATATTGATATTTTTCTCTTGGGGGATGGTCATTTTCTCAGTACTCTAATGAAAGAAAAAAATATTTGTTTACCAAATCTTTTCTTGTGATATTTATGAAGAAAAGTTCAAAATTTTAAAAAATATGTCAGATTAAAAGGTGAAGATATAACTACATTTTATTATTATATAAGGACATTTTATTTATAAAGATGTATATTTTGATCTTTAAACATAGAGGAGCTAACTGATGTCGGTGTTGGATCTCCTTGAAATCTACCTATAGTGGTGAAGAGGGAGATACATGAAAGCAATCAATTCAGATAGGGAATATGATAATAAACACAGAAATGTATCATTTCTAGTGTATCCCAGAAATAAAATAGCTGAGATGTTTGACCTCATGACTAAGTTTGGAGTTACTCACTTGCTTTATATTGAGATGAAATTTATACAACATACAATTAGGGTTTTTTTAAATATAATTTATTGTCAAGTTAATTAACATACAGTATGTACAGTGTGCTCTTGGTTTTGTTTTGGGGGTCAATTCCCATGACTCATCGCTTACATACAACACCTAGTTCTAATCCCAAAAAGTGCTCTCCTGAATGCTCATTACCCATTTCCCCCTCTTCTCTGCCCCCCTGCCCACCATCAACTCTGTTTGTTCTCTGTATTTAAGAGTCTGTTATGGTTTGCCTCCCTCCCTCTCTGTTTGTAACTATTTTTTTCCCTTCCTTCCCCCATGGTCTTCTGTTAAGTTTCTCAAGATCCACATATGAGTGAAGACATACGATATCTGTCTTTCTCTAACTGACTTATTTCACTTAGCACAATACCTTCTAGTTCCATCCATGTTGTTGCAAATGGCAGGATTTTATTCTTTTCCTTGCCAAGTAGTATTCCATTGTATATACAAACCACATCTTCTTTACCCATTCATCAGTTGATGGACATTTGGGCTCTTTCCATAATTTGGCTATTGTTGATAGTGCTGCTGTAAACATAGGGGTACATGTGCCCCTATGCATCAGCACTCATATATCCTTTGGATAAATTCCTACTAGTGCTATTGCTGGGTCATAGGATAGTTCTATTTTTAATTTTTTCAGGAAGCTCCACACTGTTTTCCAGACTGGCTGTACCAGTTTGCATTCCCCACCAACAGTGAAAGAAGGTTCCCATTTCTCCACATCCTCGCCAGCCTCTCTTGTTTCCTGAGTTATTAATTTCAGCCACTCTGACCAGTGTGAGGTGGTATCTCAATGTGGTTTTGATTGTATTTCCCTCATGATGAGTGATGTTGAGTATCTTTTTTGTGTCTGTTGGCCATCTGGATGTCTTCTTTGGGAAAGTGTCTATTCATGTCTTCTGTCCATTTCTTAACTGCATTATTTGTTTTTGGGGTGTTGAGTTTGGTAAGTTCTTTATAGATTTTGGATACTAACCCTTTATCCAATATCTCATTTACAAATATCTTTTCCCATCCCATCAGTTGCCTTTTAGTTTTATTTTAGTTTTAGTTTTTTAAGTGTATATAGTTCAGTATCATTTAGTGCATTCACAATACTGTGAAACTACCACTTCTCTCTAGTTTCAAAACTTTTTTTTTTATCACATCAGTACATCCCTACCATGTACTCGATAGGTAATCACTCTCTATTTCTCCCTTCCCCCATCCATTGCTTTTTATCTTTATGGATTGGTTGTTCTTAATAGTTCACATAAAAAGAATCATACACATGACCTTTTGTTTCTTGCTGTTTTCACTCAGCATGTTTCAAGGTTCATCCAAATTATAGCATACATCAGTATTATATACCTTTTTATGATGCAATAATATAGCATTATGTATATACACACACCACAGTTTGCTTATCCATTCATCGGTTGACAAACATTTAGTTTGTTTCTACCTTTTGGCTATTGTAAATAGTGTTCCTTTGAACACTCAGGAACAAGAATTTGAGTTCCTTTTTTTAAGTTTATTTATTTTGGGAGAGAGAGAGAGAAAGAGAGAGAGAGAGAGAGAGAGAGAGAGAGAGCACACACATGGTTCCCATGAATCATGAGATCATGACCTGAGCTGACATTAAGAATTAGGTACTTAATTGACAACACTTAACTGACTGAGCCACCCAGGTGCCTCTGAATACCTATTTTTAATTCTTTGGAGTATATAACTAGGAGTGGAATTGCTATGCCTTACCGTAATTCTGTCTGAATTTTTGAGGAAACATTAAACCATTTTCCAAAGTGTCTTCACCATTTTACATTCTAATTTGAAATGTATGAAGGTTTCTATTTCTCCACATCCTCACAAACACATGTTATTTTTCTGGGTCCTTTCCTTTATGTTTCCTTTTCCTTTTCTTTCTTTTCTTTCATTTTTTATTAGATCCATCTTAGTGGATGTGAAGTAGTTTATCATTGTGGTTTTGATTTGAATTTCTTTAGTGACCATTTATATTGAACATCTTTTCATATGCTTGTTAGCCATTTGGATATCTTCTTTAGAGAAATGTCTATTCAAGTCATTTGCCTATTATTTAATTGGATTGTTTGCCTTTTTGTTCAGCGTGAGTTCTTCATATGTTCTAGGTACTAAACCCATATCAGATAGATGATTTACAAATATTTTCTTTCAGTCTATAAGTTGTCTTTTCACTTTCTTGATGTCTATTGATGCACCTAAGTTTTTAATTTTTAAGAAGTTCAATTTTTCTGTTTTTCCTTTTGTTGTGCTTGGGTGTCAAATACCAGAATCCATTGCTAAATCCAAGGTTGTGGAACTAATCCCTGTGTTTTTTTGGTAATAATTTTATAGTTTTGGCTCTTACATTTATGTCTTTGATCCATTTTGAGTTAATTTTGTGTATGGTATGAAGTTGGGGTAAATTCATTATTTTGCATGTTGTTATCCAGCTGTATTGGCATAATTTGTTGAAAAGACTATTCTTTCACTATTGGGTGGTCTTGATAACCTTGTCAAAGTCAATTGACTATATATGTATGGGTTTATTTCTAGACTCTCAATTCTATTCTGTTGGCCTATAAGTCTATCCTTGTGACAGTAGTAAATTGTACTGATGATGCTTTATTTACTGTTGGCACATGGGTATCCCCCCAAAGCAATAGCACCTTTCCCTTCTTTTTACTATCAAATGACAGAAAAGGGGCACAACAGAGTATCCAATTTTTCTTAACTCTGATGGCCTGCCAAATATCTGTGATAAAAGATAGAAAAAATGGGTGACAACATCTGTAAAATCAAATTGAGTTATGATGGCCTAATAGAAACAAAGTAGACTTTACAGTCCAACATACTTAAGTTGAAGTCCCAGCTACCAGTTATAATATCTTGAACATTTAATCTCTTTGAACCTTAGTCTATACTTCTGTTACATTGGATAAAAATGCCTACCTGGTGGTATTTTTGCAACAGATGGGCATAGTATATGTAAATTTTCCCTAGTTCGGTGCCAGATACAAAATAGTGGTAGAAAAAATAACTATTAATGGTAGTTTATTGTTTTTAAAAACAGAACTTCATATGGAGAATGATCCTAAACTTTGAAAAATGTTCTGCAGTCCATTAAAAAGCAGCCCATCGTAGTCATTTCAGAAATTGCTTTCTAGGAAAATGGCATCTTACCTATTAGCCATCACATTTGGCTTTGAGCTTAAGGAGTTAGCTTCTTTTCATTCAAGTGCCAGCAGATTGTGTGTGCGTGTGTGTGTGTGTGTGTGTGTGTGTGTGTGTATGTAGATCTCTGTGAGTACATATCTACTCTGTTTGCTTTTATTTTACATGCTGAGTCTGTAATCCTTGATTCAGGCACTGTCTTTTATTAATACACTGTATAAATGTGCCCAAGGTCTGTAAAAGAATGTGTTACATATAAAAAATAAAGAGAATTAATGACTTCACTGGCAGTTGAATGGGGGTCAGGAGAGAGTCTTCTTACTCTCATCCTCAGACTATCCAGTTCTCAGGTTTATAATCAAGTCACTTTTTAAAATGTAACTGGAGTATAGGAAAGAGAACTTCATACCAATTTTGTTTCTTTGAAAGAATTGTTTGATTTGTGTTGTTCTTCTGGTGCCACCTGCTTTGTTACTAGGATATGGTGTTGTCAGAGAGTGAGAGATTTACACATCATGAGACCTGGGTTCAAACCCATATGCTACTACTCATTGGCTATATAATCTTCTAGAGTCACTTTACCTCTTCAGACCTCATTTTTTTTTCATTTGTAAAAGAGAAAGAATAATTACTTCATAGGGCTGATTATAAGAATAAAATGAATCATTGAGGTCAAAGTGCTTTTTCAACCATAAGGCATCATATACATGTGACCTCTCAGTATTGTTAATATTTAGTACCATTTATGAAATTGTGGAATCTTAAATTAGGAAGGCACCTAACCGGTCGCTTTGCCAATTACCCACTACTACATTTGCTTTGCTAGCAAGACTTATAAACTGCTTTGTTTAGTAGTAATTCTTATTCCTTGCACTGGATGCTTGAACATGATACCATTGTAGTGTGAAGTGGCATATCCAATTAAAAATATGACCATTGAAAACAGGCCACACTCTTCTCAGTGGTGTGTAAAATGACTTTTTTACTTGTATAGGCAGTTAAAAAGCCTTTGGTAAATCCAAGAAAGATAGACTTCTTTGAGCTCTGCTTTTTCAGTAGTGTAGTACCATGGTCTCTGAGCGTACAGAGAATGCTGTTTGATGCTAATGGTAACTTGGTCAATTTCCCATTCCCTGTGTTTCTGTTCTCATGCTTAGCAGAGATAGACTTCTGCAAGTTAAACACAGGCGATATAGAGGCAGGGCACTTTAAAAAAGAATATTAAATATCGATATATCGATAACTACTAATAGCTCATTAAGCTAGTTACTCTATAATGATGGTTTGAATTTAGATATTTTGTGCAATTAATTTATAAAATATTAGAGTTCAAGGGAAAGATGTTTATTTATTTCATTCCCCCATCTAAGAAATACTATTATCGTCAATGTAGTAGTAGAATATTTGGGAATTTTTCCAAAGTATAATTAAGGACTATATCAGAAGTGAGTAGTTCCATGATTACCATTGGTAGAGGAAAGACAAATCATATTTTTTTCCCAAGTCTTTGGTTATAAACAATGGAAATTTGAAGTCACAACATCAAATAACAGGAATGAATAAGGTTTGATGATGCTTCTCTGTGTTGGAGAGTTGTGTCTTTGCATACGGCCTTTATTATCCAATTTCTTTGGAGAATCATCCTTTTTTTACTCTTAGTCCATATGATTTGGAGGTGTTGGTTCCTTTACATTATGTTAACAATAAGTTATTTGTTTTAAATTTTTAAATTTTGAAATAATGATGGATTTACATGCAGTTGTAAGAAATAATAGAGATCCCATAATGCTTTATCCAGTTTTCCTCAGTGACAAAGTTTTGCTAAACCATGGTGCAATATTACAACATGGATCTTACCATTGATACAGTCAAGATACAGAACATTTCTGTCACCACAATGGTTCTTCATGTTGCCTTTTCATAGTCACATCCATGTTTCTTCGGCCCCCTTTCCCTCTTTAACTCCTGGCAAGCACTAATATGTTCTTTACATCTGTACTTCTGTCATTTCAAAAACTATATAAATCAGCTCATACAGTATATAACTATTTGAGACTGGCCTTTGTTACTCAGCATAGTTCTCTGGAGATTCATCCAGTTTGTTATGTGTATCAATAATTTTTTTCTTTTTATTTCTGACGTGGATGTGCCCCAGTTTGCTTAACTATTCACCTATGGAAGGTTGTTCCCAGTTTGGGGCTATTATAAGTAAAGCTTTTACAAATGTTTGTGTACAAGTGTTTTTGTGAATGTAAGTTTTTGTTTCTTTGGTATATCAGCCTAAGAATCTAAATGCTATTTAGTACTGCCTGCATGTTAGTATATTGTATAGAATTCTTTAAATGTTTGGTAGAATTCTCCAATGAAAACATTTGGGCCTGATCATTTCTTTTGTTAGAATTTTTATTTATTTATGTATTTATGTATTCTTTTCTTTTTTTTTCTTTTTTCTTTTCTTTTTTATTGTTTGAGAGACAGAGAGAGAGCATGAGCAGGGCAGGGGCAAAGAGAGAGGAAGACACAGAATCCGAAGCAGGCTCCAGGCTCTGAGTTGTCAGCACACAGCCTGATGCAGGGCTCGAACTCACGAACTGTGAGATCATGACCTGAGCCAAAGTCGGAGCCACCCAGGTGCCCAACTTTTGTTGGAATTTTTAAATTACAAACTTATTTTTTATTAATAGTTATAGGGCTATTTTAATGTTCTTTTAAATGTTTATTTTTGAGACAGAGAGAGAGGGCATGTGGGCAGGGGTCAGGCAGAGAGAGAGGCAGAGGGGAAGAGAGAATCCCAAGCAGGCTCCGCAATGTCAGTGCAGAGCCTGATGTAGGGCTGAATCCGATCCCATGGACTGGAGATAATGACCTGAGCCGAATCTAGAGTTGGATGCTTTACTCATTGAGCCACCCTGGCACACCTTGAATGATCTATTTTATATTGAATGAATTATGGTAGTCTGTGTGTTGTGAGGAATTGATCCATTCATTTCATCTAAGTTCTAAGATTTATGGTTGTTTGTAACACTCCCTATTATCCTTTTAATATCTGCAGGATCATTATGATGTTCCCTGTTTCATTCCTAATATTGGTATTTATATCTTCCTTCTGCTTTGCCAGTTTTCCAAGAGGCTTGTCAATTTTATTGATCTTTTCAAAGAGATAGTTTTTTGTTTCATTGTTGATTTCTGCTTTTTATTATTTATTTCCTTTTTCTTGCTTTGGATTTATTTTGCTCTTTTTTTCCTAGGTTCTTGAGATGAGAGCTTTGATTATTGAGATACTTTTTCACTTTTGTAAAATAAGCATTTAGTGCTGTAAATTTCCCACTTTATTGTAGCATATATAACATTGCATTATAATTGACTTTAGTGTTTTAGTTGTGTCTCACAAATTGGCTATGATATATATCTTGTTAATTCCCTTAAATTCATGGATTATTTAGGATTATCTGATGTGTGGAAATTTTTTTGTATCTTTTTATTATCAATTTCTCATTTGATTCCATTGTGGTCAGAGAACAAATTCTGTATGATTTAAGTACTTTTAAATTTGTTGAGGTTTGTTTTATGATCTGGAATATAGCCTGTCATGGTATATGTTTTGTGGGTGCATGAAAAGAATGTATTGTCTGCTATTTTTAATGGAATATTTTATAAATATGAATTAGATAGTGACAACTTCTAAACTTTATATTTGTCAGGGCTGAAATTGACTAGAATTTTAAATTCATATTTTTTTTCAGTTTATATTTATTTTAAGGTGTACCTATTCAGGATTACTAACTATAAGCCTGGGATGTTTACTGAGTTTCTTCACCCCAGTAGAACCTGAACTCCAGCATTTGTCTTTTCGGTTGACTTCTGAAAGTTTACATTAATTTCTCATCCTCTTAGCTTCTACTTGTGAATAATCGAGTAAGATAAATGGTGCCAAGTATAGGTCTTACCTCTTTGCCCTTTTCTTCTCTATGGGATATTTGCCACTGAAGTTTCTTGGATACTTGAGAGAGAGAGAGAGAGAGAGAGAGAGAGAGAGAGAGAGAATGAGTGTATGTATGTGAAAATGGTAATATTTTTAATCAAACCTTCTCCAGTTTCGCTAGTTTTATTAATGGTGGGATTGATTTTATACAAGATAATTTGCCAGAGCCAGAACTGGAAACCTCAACAATTATTTACTGAGTATGTATTATCTGTCAGGTACTAATTCTAGAACCTTTATTCTAGATTCTCTTCCTTAATGGAGTTTACATTTCAAGTGAAAGCCCAATCAGTCAGAATAGTGTCTCATTGGTAAGTGGTTGTTCCAGTGATCCATTTTATGAAAACAGCAAAGCCAGTTACACCTGATGAGACTCAGAGGGTATTTGAAGGGACTGTTAAAAATAAATGTTACTTAATTTCTTTAGGACTTGAAGTTGACAGATGTAAGCCTAACGATACTGGGATGCAGGAGAAGAGAGAGTGTTGTTGTTTGTTTTGTTTTGTTTTTCCTTATGGACAAAGGCATAAAATCAACATACAGAAATGTAGGGCTGAGAGATGAATAGAGTCACTATATTAATTGTTTAAATTTCTAGCACTATTTCTGGATATATGAGTCATGTGAATTCTACTGGGTTTTGGTTAAGCTCATCTAATTTGAGTTTTTGTCACACAAAACCTCATTATTACACATCTTAACCATCAAATTCAATGCATACTTTTTGGTATATATTTTACTGGTCTCTCTGCATTTGACTGGTCTCTACATTTGACTCTGTCTTTACATAATACCCTCTCTTTTTTCTTAATAGTTTTTTCCTTTGGCTTCTATGATACCACTTATTATTGATATAAAGGTTCACACTAGTTTTCCTCAGGCTTCTTCCAAGTTTTTTGTTTCTCCTTCTCACTCTTTTAATTCTTGCATTCTTGATAATGATATCCTTGGTCCTTGAGTCTATCATATCTAAATGAATATCTTTGAATGTCTTAACTAAATGAATATCAACTAGAATTTATCCAGAAAGCGGAGTTATTTTTGACTCATTGATTCTACCTCATAAACATTTATTTCCATTCCTTGATTACAGTTAACTGTATTAATTCAGGCCTTCACCAATTCTCACTGGTACAACCTAATAGTGGCCTCCTAACTTACTTAACTCTCTGTCATCTCATCATTTTCTAAAATAGTTTTACTAGAGTAGTAGAGCTTCACTGCAAAACTGACCATGTAATTTCATTATATTACACATATGATAAAATCAGTAGTGCCAGGATATGGTCCTAGCTGACTTCTCTGTTCTCAGCATTTATTGCTCTTCCTTTTCATACTTTACTCTTGTCAGAGAAAATTGCTTTGACTTCCCTGAAAAAAAGTTATGCTTTTTATGTTTTGGTTCCATGGCACCTGCTATCCCCTATAAAATATATTTTTCTGTATGCCAGTCTGCTGAACACATGGTTGTACTTCAAATCAGAGCTCAAATCATTACCTCCTCTTTGAAACATTCCCCAAACTCAGGCAAATTCAGGAAGTTCACTCCACTTATGTTATGGACCTAGTATTACTACATTATAGTAATTTTTTTGTGCTATAGTAAATGTAGAAAAGAGAGACATAAAAAACAGACTCTTAACTATAGAGAACAAACTGATAGTTACTAGAGGGGAGGGAGATGGGGAGATGAGTGAAACAGATGAAGGGGATTAAGAATACACTTTTGATGAGCACTGAGTAATGTATAGAATGGTTGGATTGTGATATCATATACCTGAAACTAATGTAATACTATATGTTATTAATTCTACTGGCATTAAAATAAATGACAGAAGACAAAACGAAAATAAACAAAAACCGCAGGTGTGTGCCAAAGCCAAAAAAAAAGATCCCTACTGCTCGATTGTTTAGTTGAGCAGAAACGAGAGATTCCCAGAGTTCAGCCCAAACTGCAGATTAATGAGTGAAATAAATATTGCTGTCATTTTAAACTACTACGTTTTCAAGTGATTTGTATGCAGCCACAGTAATTAAACAGTTCAACACATCCCATACACACTTCTGAATGGTATAACTTTAACAGTAATTGCATTGAATCTGTAGCACAATTTGGGGAGAACCGGCATCTAATTAATACTGATAAGTACTTTCCAACACATGAACATGACATGCATTTTTATTTATTGGTACTCTTAAAAGTCTTGCAATAAATTTCTTAACTTTCTCTGTAGAGGTCTCACATTTTTTAGTTTTTTTCCTAAGTACCTTATACATATATATAAGGTACCTATACATATTTTAATTTTATTAATTTAATTTAATTTTATTTTATTTTATTTTATTTTATTTTATTTTATTTACATCCAAGTTAGCATATAGTGCAATAATGATTTCAGGAGTAGATTACAGTGATTAATTAATCCCCTATGTATAACACCCAGCACTCATTCCAACGAGTGTCTTCCTTAATGCCCCTTACCCATTTAGCCCATCACCCTACCCACAGCCCCTCCAGAAACCCTCTTTCTTCTCTATATTTAAGAGTCTCTTATGTTTTGTCCCCTTCTTTGTTTTTATATTATTTTTGCTTCCCTTCTCTTAGGTTCATCTGTTTTGTATCTTAAATTCCACATATAAGTGAAGTCATATGATATTTGTCTTTCTCTGACTGACTAATTTCACTTAGCATAATACCCTGTAGATCTACCCATGTAGTTTCGAATGGCAAGATTTCATTATTTTTGATTGCTGAGTAGTATTCCATTGTATATATATACCACATCTTCTTTATCCATTCATCTGTCAATGGACATTTGAGCTCTTTCTATACTATGACTATGGTTGATAGTACTTCTCTAAACATTGGAGTGCATGTGCCCCTTTGAAACAGCACACCTGTATTCCTATATACACCTGTATACCTAGTAGTGCAATTGCTGGGTCGTAGGGTAGTTCTATTTTTAACTTTTTGAGGAACCTCCATACTTTTTTTCCAGAGTGGCTGCAATAGTTTTCCCACCAGCAGTGCAAAAGAGATCCTCTTTCTCTGCATCCTCGCCAACATCTGTTGGTGACTGAGTTGTTAATTTTAGCCATTCTGACTGGTGTGAGGTGGTAACTCACTGTGGTTTTAATTTGTATTTCCCTGATGATGAATGATGTTGAACATTTTTTCATGTGTCGATTGGCCCTCTGGATGTCTTCTTTGGAGAAGTGTCTATTCATGTCTTTTGCCCATTTCTTCACTGGATTATTTGTGTTTTGGGTGTTGAGTTTGATAAGTTCTTTATAGATTTTGTATACTAACCTTTTATCCCATATGTTATTTGCAAATATCTTCTCCCATTCCATTGGTTGCCTTTTAGTTTTGATGATTGTTCCCTTCGCTGTTAAGAAGCTTTTTATCTTGATGAGGTCCCAATCAGTTTTGCTTTTGTTTCCCTTGCCTCCAGAGACATGTTGAATAGAAGTTGCTGTTGCCGAGGCCAAAGAGGTTTTTGCCTGCTTTCCCCTGTAGGATTTTGATGGCCTCCCATCTTACGTTTAGGTCTTTCATCCATTTAGAGTTTATTTTTGTGTATGGTATAAGAAAGTGGTCCAGGTTCATTTTTGTTGCTACCCAGTTTTCCCAGCACCATTTGCTGAAGACACTGCCTTTATTCCATTGGATATTCTTTCCTGCTTTGTCAAAGAGGAGTTGGCCATATGTTTGAATGTCCATTTCTGGGTTCTCTATTCTGTTCCATTGATCTGAGTGTCTGTTTTTGTGCCAGTAAGTACCTTATATTTTAATGCTATTGTTTATGGTACCTTTGTTTTTTATTTTGTTTATTTGTATTTGTTTGAAAAACAAGCATTTGTATTTATTAACCAAAGGGAGAGAAGTCAACGTAGTATAGACTCCTACCATTCTCTCCTATAGTCTACCCACCTAGGCCAGGCTGCCAAGGCCCTGCCCCAACCCAGAGCAAGTTTTAGGGAACCAGCGCCCACTGGGAAAGGATAAAAAGGTCGAAGTCCCAAGAAGGAAACAGAACCGCTGGGTAGACATGCCTAGTACGATCCTTTGGCTCCTGACTCTCAGTGGAGAAAGCTAAGTGTCCCAAATCCAAACCTATGAGAAGAACCAAGCAGGACTCATATCAAAACACCTGCATGTGAGGGGGAGACGGCAGCCTAAGGTCAAGGCAACTCTCTCCATGGTCAGTCCTTGCCAGATGGATGCTGATACGGCCTCTGAGGCTCTGCCTTTATACCAAGTTCATATAAGGTAACAGCCTCTGGTCTGCTTCAAGCCAGGAAATGGATGCAGAAGAGGCAAAGGGGACAGTTTTATGGTACGTTGGTATTGATTTTTTCTACCCATTTTCTACTTACTACTGGTATATAGACATATAGTTGTCTTTTTGATATTGATTTTATACCTAGAACCTTGCTGAACTCCTGTTAATTCTAAAAATTTACTACTAACCATTTGAGATTTCTACATAGAAACTTTTTTCTAATATTTCTGATTATTTACTCCTAATAACTACATATTTTAGAATCCTTCATTGATTCTAAGATATCATTGATTATAAGTTACACAAAATACATTTCATATTTATGCAAAATATAAAAAATATTTGCACCTTATAATTTAAAAAAATTGTAATTTTTTTCCTTGCCTTATGGCATTGATTTGGATGTCTACTATAATGTTGAGTAGAAGTGGTGAAAGAGGTACCCTTGTTTCATTCATATTTTTATAGGGAATGCTTTTAGTTCCACTTTTTTTTGCAGGTTTTGGAAATACACATATTAAATTTTATTTAATGCTCTTTCTGCCTGAATTGAGATAATCATGTGATTGTTTTTGCTGATGTGATTCATTATGGTTGCTTATTATTTAATGATAAACTAATGCATTCTTAATATAAGCCCAACTTAATTGTTAGATATATTTTTTATTCATTACTAGATTCAGTTTGCTAATATTCAGTTTAGGATATTTGTATCTTTTTGAGTGAGATTGCCTTGACTTTTCCTCTCATATACTGTCTTTTTAAGTTTTGGTGTTAAATTTAGTATAGGATGTTTGCATTTATGTCCATGAGTAAGATTGTTTTTTATTTTTATTTTTTTGTCCTTTTATGGTTTTGGTATCAGTTAACCTAGGCTTATAACATGGAATGCAACTGTTTCCTCTTTTACTTTGTAGTCTGGAATATTATGTGTGTTATTAGATTTATTTGTTGAATATTTTATAAAGATATTCAAATTTGTAAGCAAAATTAATTTTGTGAAAAAAATTTGACATTCCCAGTCAATTACTTAACGTTTGTCATTAATCCTAGTTGAGCTTTCTACTTCTTTTCAAGTAAGGTCTGTTGCATATTTAAAGGAAGGTATCTACTTCATCTAAGATTTCAAACTTTTGATGTAAAGTTGTTCAAAGTATGTACTCATAGGTCTGCTGAGTGAGTAATTGTGTCTCTTTTTCATTTATAATATTGCTTATTCCACTTTCTCTCCTTTGCTTTATCAATAGTAGTAGACAACTGTTGATTTTGACAGTTGTTAAAAGTTCCAACATGCAATTTTTGAGGTTCACTATTTTGCTTTTTTTTACCACTCTTTTTCTCTTTTTTTAAAATACTTTTTTCTTTTATCTTACATTTTTAAAACTTTTAGCTTTTTAATGTTTTAAGAATTTTAAATTTTAAGCTCTTAACACATTTCATTCTGATAACAGTTTTGGCCATACTGTACAAGTTTTAAATTATAATATTTTTCAATATTTTGAATTCCTAAATAAATATTATGACCCTTTCTTTAACTCATAAATTTAGAAATGTGTTCAATAATTTCCAGACTTGTGTTTTTCTGGTTAACATTTGTTATTGATTTTAAGTTAATTTTATTGTGGTCGTGGATGGTGACATATAATACTAATTCTTTGAAATATACTTAGATTTGACTTTTTACATAGCATAGGATCAGTTCTCATCAATGTTTCTTATGTTTGAAAAGAATATATATTTCTCTGATATTGGTTACAATATTCTATATATTGATGTTAGATCAATTTTTAATTATTTCATTTGAATGAGCTCAGCCTTATTCATTTATTTTTGCTTAATCTATCAATTACAGAGAATGCTATACTAATCTATGCTGATCTCCTACTATGATGGTAGGTTGTAAATTTCTTTTTAGTATTCAAATTTGTATTTACATATTTAATATTATACATATATGATTTTAGGATTATTTATGCATAATGAATTAAAGCTTTTGTTATTATATAATGCACTCTGTCTTTTGCCATGCTTTTTCCCTTATAGGAATTTGTTCCCATTGTGGTTATACCATTTTTTTCTGACTTGCTATTTATATAATAGCAGTTCTTCCCTTTCTTTTACTTTTACCTATTAATAGTCCAGTGTTTCAGGTGAATGCAGTATTTAGTTCAACTTTAAAAATTCAGTATGAAAAGCTTTTTGTTAGAATTAAATAATTTAGTCTAGGGGCGCCTGGGTGGCTCAGTTGGTTAAGTGTCTGAGTTTGGCTCAGGTCACGATCTCATGGTTCCTGGGTTCAAGCCCTGCATTGGGTTCTGTTCTGACAGCTCAGAGCCTGGAGCCCACTTCTGATTCTATGTCCTTCTCTCTCAGCCCCTCCCCCAGTCGTGCTCTGTCTCTCTTTCTCTCTATGTCTCTCAAAAGTGAACATTAAAACATTTAAAAAAATAATTGTCTAGTCTATATTTTTTTATTGAGGTATACTTTATATACAGTAAATGAAACAGTTCCTAAGTATACTACATTTAACATAATTGCATTTATTTGGGTTTAAATTCACCATCTTTCTTTGTGCTATTGTTTTTCCTTGTTTTACTTTTTTCTCTTTCTCTTCTTGCCTTCATTTTATTCATTCTCTGTTTTTTTTGTCTGTTATTTCATTTCCCCTTTTAATAGTTTGAATTTATTTTGTTAATTCAGAAAAAAACAATTTATTCTGTTATGCTTTTCATGGTTCTCTAAGAGATTACAACACACATCCATATCTTATCAAAATTAAAGGCATTTACCCACAATTTCTATTCAAAATATTTAATACCAGCACACTATGAGCCCTGATCATTCCACCTGAATGCTGATCTGAACTGATACCAGCCAAAACATCTGACTATTTTATTTATCAGCCTACTAGGACATATACCTTAGCATACTTTATTCTCAGTTCATCCTCTTGACTTATATGTTATTATTGCCATATGGTTTAATGCTATTATTTTAAAATATTACAAGTTTTATTTATTCATTTTTGTATGTCAAAGTCTGTTTAAACTTAGTAAGATATTTACTACATTTTTTTTGCTATTGGTTCCTTCTCGAAAATCAGACCTTTCTGAAATGTGTTCTTTAGAATTTCTTTTAGTGAAAAGTTTTTGGTGGAAAGCTTAAAACTTTTCACGTTTCTGGAATGTCCTTTTCTCCTCTCCATTTATGAAAGTTACTACTTTGCTAGAGTAATCTGAGTTATTTCCTCTCTTTATAACGGAAAAGTCTTCCACCTTCTTGCTTCCATAGTTGCTGAAGCAAAATTAGCTATCAGTCTAATTGATACTCCTTTGACTGCAATCTGTCTTTTTTCTTTGGATGATTTTATTTGTTTGTTTTCTTTGGCTGATTTTAAAAATTAAAAAAAAAAACCCTATAGTTTCAGCCTTCCACTGGCTTGAGATTGTTGGGGTCCTTGAATTTGTGATAATTACATTTGCTTAATTCTTAAAGGTTCCCAGCTATTATGTTTTCAGATATTGCCTTTGTTCTGTTCTCTATCATTTCTCCTATTGGAACTCCATTAGGATATGTTAGCTTTTCTCACTTTATCATTCATGTCTCTTGACATCTGTATTCATTGCTATCGTTCAGTTTGCTGATTATCTCTTTAGCCGTGTCTAATCTGCTTTTAAGTATGTCTACGTATTTTTTATTTTAATGTCTAGAACTTCGTTTTAGTCCCTTTTCAAATCATTTGGCTCTTTACTCATAATATCAAGCCTCTCTTTTATTTCTCTAAATATATTAAACATGGATGGTCAATATACTGTTTCTGCAAAATTTAGTATTTAAGTTTCATGTGTATCTGATTCTCTTATTTTTTTTCTGCTTGGTTCTACTTCATGATACATTTTGCCTTTGACCTTTTACTAACTCTTGATGATAAGGTGTACTTCTTTTGTGGAAACTTTAAATCCTTGGATAAGGGAGGGTTGTTCTAGGGAATTTGTTTGCTTCTGTTAGGTATTTGGAGTTCTTACCAGATTAAGACTACTTGCAGCAAATTCTTGGTTTGAGGCTTTTCTGACCACCAATGTAGTATGAACTCCAATTTGCAAACAGTATGAAATCTGGCTCTTTGTTATAATTCTCAAGGAAGATGATTTTTCATTCACTAACAGACTGTTTTGAGATATTGACTGATTGTCCATCAGATCGGGGATGGTAGAGTATTGTCCTTTATGATTATTTTTTTAAATGGGCTGATCGTCTATTAGAATCCCCACCTTGAGTGGGCCCTACAATTTTTTCATGCCTCAACATTTATAAAGCTGAAAAAGCAAGTCTTAACTTTCCTGGTTTTGTAAATACTCTGTCACAAAAAATATTTTAAATAGTCCTCTTACTTTCCTAGGTTTTAGGCTTCTTGATTTTGCCTCAGGTATTCCTTATGCTTTTGTTGGTTTATGGATAAATTTAAGATGAGTTAAAAATGCTTCTATCTTTCATCATAAATTGGTTTAAATAAAATAGTCTGTCCTGGTGCCTAGTTTACCATAGTCCTGAAAATGGAAGTCCAGTGTTTTCAATAATTTTATAAGCCTATATTATCCACCTCTTATATGCCAGTCATCATGGAAAAAGCTTGAAATACAGAATTCAATAAGTTACAGGATCTAACTTCAATTTAATTCAAGTTTGGAGGGGGGAAGAATTCACATAAGCACAACATTATAACATATGAAAAACCGTGAGAGAATTTTACACAGAATATTATGATGTCAGAGAGCAGATACACCAATCTTGTTTTGTGCTAAAGAAGGTGGTATTTGGGAATATGTTTTGAAGAGTTAATGTCTGAGGAATATAAGCAGGATATAAGCTTCATGACAGAAAGTACCTAATCTGGCTTGGTTAATATTGTATCCTTTATATCTAGAACAGGTCCTTAATAAGTATTTGTTAAATTAACAAACATTTGAATAGGATGTAATTCAAATCTGGCCACTTTTATTGCTTTTGCCTGAATGAATCCTTACTATTGGTAAATTATACCGTATCTTTATTCTTCCAAATCTTCTCTAATCTTTACTTTCCAATGTTAAAAATCATGTGTCTACCTTCTACATGTCTTTCTCAAATATGTAAGAATAGAAAAATAATGGGAAGTGGCTATAGAATTCAGAGTGTCTCACAGAACAAGATATTTATTTAACCCATATTTTTCTTTATTTAATATTTCCATTTATCCTTTATTGCCTTTTAAAATACAAGGAAAGAGTTTACTCTGACTCTTGAATTTACATTTAAATAATTATTTCATAATAGAAAGAACTTTGGAAATAGAACTTGATTTGAATTTTAGCGGTACAACTTGTTAGTTATATAAACCCTCTAAGTGTCATTTTGCCTATTTATAAAAGAGTTAAAACTTTGCAGTATTATAATTTTTAGAAATAATATATATGATATATGAATATCTAAATATAAATAACAGACATGAATAAATTACATATTTGATTATATAAAATTTGTTTATATAAACTTTCTTTTTAATTGAATGCCTACACTGTGGCTTTTTTTCTTGGAGTTCCAAAATTAATGCGTATTGGAAGACTAGAGAACTAAGGAATTATAAACTCTGTACAAATTTTGAGGTGCTTTTTGGTTTGGCTCTTCTAACACTTTTCCTCTTTCTTTTAAGTACCTTCTACAGTTTGACACATATTCTCAAGTTTTGAAATTGGGAGAGGCCTATTGAAAGGTTAACAAGTCAGCATGATAGTGGTCAGGTTTATGTTCTCATCTCATGTCAGTATAATTATCCAAGTAACTTTTGGCTGGCTTAACATAAAGTTTAATAATCTTTCTTTGCATTATGTTGGTATTTTTTTTCAAGATTAGTAAGGTCAAAATTAAAGTAGTAAAACAGGGAAAATAATAAGAAAGAAAGCTAAGATTTTTTTTTCATTTACCAAACATTATCTTAAGAGTGCTGATTTCTATATGTGACCATTTAACTTCAGCTGTTCTGACATTTAGGATAGGTGTCTCAGCTTATCTCTTCATTATTGTGGATGCTAACACCATTAAATGCCCTCTCTGTTATCAATGGCTGAAAATAATTTGAAAACCAAAATAGTTAAAGTGCAAAAGAAACTTTTTTATTGGAGGTACAACTTTGCTCCCTCTAGAGATGTATTCTTTCTGACAAAAACTGAATCAATACACTATAATTTCAATTAAACATGATCCCTGCTCTTGAGCAATTATGTAGGCATTTTGGTGAGTAGCTTTTTATAAAGGACCTACTCTTCAGAAACTTGAGAGAAAAGTTATCGTATTTAAGATAACATATTTAATGAGCGTCCATTTTATGTTAAACAATTTGTTACCTTTGCAGGAGATATAAAAATAAGAAAGACAATTTTTTCTTGAATTTAAGTAGCTTCTAATATTTGAGTAATCAGACAAATATGTAATATATATCAAACAAGTTAAACAACTAGGTCTGAGAGCATTCAGATGAGGGAAAAATCATACCTCCTAATAGATACAACAATGCAGAAAGAGGTCACCAAGCTGTAGGCTCTAGAGTTAAGCTTTGAGGGCAAATATAATTTTGGCAGCTGAGGATATGAGATACTTCAGAAATGGCAGTCTATACTAACAGCATTAGATGACCAGAGATAAGAAATTCAGGGCATAGTTAGAGAACAGTGTGTATCATAGGTTTACCAAGTGAAGGATATTGAGCAGCTGAAGGAATGGGCTTCATCTGGTAGATCAAGACATTTAGGCTATAATATAAGCTATGTAATAATACTGTATTGCATATTTGAGAGCTGCCAAGAGAGTAGTAGATCCTAAAGTAATCATCACAAGAAAACACATTTGTAACTATGTAGATGTCAATTAGACTTATTGTGGTGATATCACAATATATACAGATATTAAATCCTATCATTCTATGCCTGAAACTAATAGGTCGGTTGTATCTCAATTTGAAAAAGAAAAGGAAAGAAAAACCCGTAGATTATATTAAATGTCCATGGGAAAAACAGCAGAATAATGACATCATTCAAAATATTCTATAGGAATAATTCTTTAACATCATATTCAAAGACCTAGAGAATGTAATGGCATGATGCATTCAGAACTGCAAAGACTTTGACACAGTAGGAATGACTGTAGGAATGAAGGAGACATTTGGGAGAATACAGAATGCTAGAGAGGAGGGAAGAACCTTAGGTTTTAGGGAGCATTACATTGGTCTTAACAGTGAAAAGGAATCAAAGAAAAAAGTTGAGGTATACCAGAAAGTGCATTATAAAAGTCTGGGAGTAGATGTACTGTGTCCATCTCTCCCTCAGCTTGTGCTTCTGCCCAGAGCATAATTTTTTGTTTGTTTGTTTCCAGTAATCCATGTCATGGAATCTGTCCTTCCCCATCTTACTGTGCCAAACACATTTGAAAACCTCACATTTAAGGACAAGAAGCCACAATAAAGAATAGCTCCAGCTGGTTCTAACTTTCACAGATGAGATTTCATGACATAGAAGAGAGAGTTTAAACTATTTCAGTGGGTGAGGCTGTCATGAGAGAGAATATAAAAAGAGGAGAAAAGTCAAGGACAGAGCCTTGGGGAATGCTTATTTTTAGATGATAAGAGGAAGACAAAGAGCAAAAGTAGGAGAAAGAAGGACAGATTGGAAAAGTAGGAGCAGAACCAGGGGCAGAGAGTATAATGTAATAGAAGAACCAGGAGACTTGCCAAAGGAGTTTACATAAACAGAATTGATGGCATAGACACAGTGATAAAGAGAACCACTTAGGTAAAGCAGGAGATTTAAGAGTAGATTTAGTAGGGCCATGAAGTTGCTAGATTGCAACAAGTTAAGGCAGGGAGCGGATTGAGACTGAAGATGGAAAAGATCAAAGATGAATGGATAGAGGAAACACAGAAATGAGACCTGTATTTAAGAACACAGTGTGAGGAGAAAGCCTTGGGAGAGAGAACAGAGAGCAGAAAGAAATAAGAGAGGTACTACCAAGACAGATTTTAGGTGGAAAAGGGGATGTCGAAGGCACTGGATGACACAGTGTAGCGTAGTGGTTTATGAGTGCTGGCCCTGGGAATGGACTCTAGTTCTTCCACTAACTTTGAGACATTTCATACGGCACTCGACCACCATGAGCCTCTGTTTCTTTCTTTGCTCTCATATGGAGATAATGACCATACTTGTAGGGTAGCAATGACTATTAAATGAGTTAAAATTTAGAGTAGTACTTGGCCCATAATCATTACTTACTATCATGTTGAATAGCATAACTATTCTCTGTAGAGTATGTGGTAAGAATATCATGGAAGAGTGAATGTGTGGAAGTAGAACTAGGGAATTAGGACCTTTTGAAATGGTTGTTCGTACACTCTAAGTGAGTAAAGTGACCAGATGGAACCAGAGCATCACTAAGATAGGCTCTGAGAATACTATAGAGATGGAGAGGGACTGGAGACCAAGTGAGAAAAATAAAGAGCCTTAAACCTGATACAATTATGTATGTGAAAGAAATGTAAAATGGGGAACAAATCTCCGGGCTTTTATAAGTTAGGTAGGCACAATACGCCCATCCAATTACAGGTGGTGCTATTCTAAAGTATAGAAGAAAGGATCATAGAGTCTCAGGGTTGGAGAGTGCCTGAAAAGATGTTCAATAAAATCAACTAGCAGATACTCAAATCCTATATCACTAGAGCAGGTGATTGGTAATTTGTTTTTTAGCCTGTGTTTTAAACTGTCAGCAATAGCAAACTACCTGCTCTGATCATTAGAAGGAAAGGCCTAAAAATTTCCTTTTCAAGTCAAATTTTTTTTCTGTAACGTATACCCATGCTCATAGTTCTACCGTTTGCCATTACAGAATATGTGTAGTTTTTTCTATTGCCAATTTGTTCAATATGTGAACATAGCTATTCCCTTCCCCCCTTTTTTCTTTTTTTTAAGTTTATTTATTTTGACATGGGGGGTGGCACATGTAGCTGGGGGAGGGGTAGAGAGAGAGGGAGAGAGAGAATTCAAAGCAGGCTCTGCACTGACAGTGCGGGGCTCCATGCTGGGGCTTGAATTCATGAACCACGAGATCATGATCTGAGCTAAAGTTGGACACTTAACCAACTGAGCTATGCAGACGCCCTATTTTGTTTTTTCTGAATCTTTATAAGGGGAGGCGATGGTATGGTAAAATAGGTTTAGCTTACTTCATCACTCCTCCTTTGAGGTGTTTTTGTGTTCCTGTGTTGCTTTGGTCACTTTGTACCTTAGTTTGTTTCAATGTCCTAGGAAGGCCATACCCAGGAAGAAGAGGATAAAGGCAATACACAGGTCAGGTTTGATCAGTGTGAAAGGAGAGGGACTAGAAGGTAAATTTTTATTATTTGCTATAAAACTTGGCTGCTTACCAAGCAGAAATATAGGGTGAACAGAAAGTTCATATGAGAGTCTGAGTATTTACTTGTGAAATGGGGGTGACAATACATACCTCTTCAGGTTATTGTAAGGCTTAAATGAGCCTGTAGCCAGAGACTGACATCTTAGAGCACTCATTAAAGAGCACCTATTGTGGCTTTTGTCACTCTTATCAAATGGTGTCACCAATAATAGTAATGAAATTTATTCTTTTGTGTGTGCAGTAGATAAATTTTAATTCTTTTCTAAGTTATCAGTATGAAGAACATGTGCACATAAATCTTTTATACCTTTTACGGAGCTACTTAATTGGAACTGTAATAGTTTTCATTTAAAATGAACATCATTTAAAAAGTGAATATGATGTATCATCAGGCTTTGTTGATCTTTGTGTTCAGAATTTAAATCCATGGGATAGATCATGTCACAGTATACATTGGTATGCAGAAGGAAATGATAATTTTGTATTCATGACAGCCTATTTAAAATGGCCATGAAAAAATAAATAAATAAAATGGCCATGAAAGAATTTTTAATAACAAGGTTATATTGTATTGATTTGACTTTCAAGTATTTATTTATTTATTATATGTGATTTTTCTGAAAAATGAAAAGTGCAACAAAAATTCATGGCTACCTCCAGCTTCCAGGGAGCTGGATAGATACAAGAGTGTATTTATGGGGTATATATTTCCTAATATATGCAATAGAGTTGATCCTAAATGATTTGACTTAGAAGCACAATATAAATCTCTATAGGCACAAGTAGAGTTAAGGTTTGCACTAAATCTTTTCCTAAAACGCCCCAAAGCAGGTTATGAAAAATTCCTTTCCATGTATCAAATTAGATCTTACCTTACTGGGAAGCCAGTGATGAAACAGGACCCCTGGACCACTTTGCTTTTATCACAGCATCCATCATTAACTCTGATATATGAAGGAAATATCTTATTTCTTAGAGTGTAATATACGTTCTTTAAAGACAATGTCTTTGGCCTTTAGTGCCTTGCATATAAGTAAAGCTATGGGGGAGGGCACTGCTATTTATACAGCTGCTCTTATGTGCCAAGCACTGTTCAGGGCATTTTGGTAATGTTTAATATTTATATAGTGCTTACTGTCAGGTAGGTATTTTGTCCAAATGCTTTGTATGAATTACACATTTAATTCCCACAATAACCATGTGACTACATATCATCTTCTCCATTTTTCAGGTGAGAAAATTTAGATTCTGAGAGATTAAGTAATTTGCCCAGAGTTAGTTTGCAATTGGTAAATCCAGGCCACGAGCCCAAGTTTGATTACTTGAAGAACCCATCTTTTTTCCATTATTCTTCAAATAGTTTTTAATACCTTTTGATCTAGGAATGAATGTATAATTGAGAATTCTTAGAAAGTATCATTTTTCTGGAACTAAGACCACTGGCTGAAAAAGCATAAAGTTTCTCATTTACCTCAGAGAGAGATCAAATAAAAAACATAATGTTCATTCACTCATTCAGTAAATACTTAATGCTAGTTTACTTTGTGTCAAGCATTTCACCAGGAACTGAAGACATGGAGGTAAAAGATTTGTCCCACTGGTTCACAGTCTTTAGGGGATTCAGACAATAAAAATCTTCTAATATGTAGCTACTGTAGAAACTTTCACAGCTTGAGGGTTCAGGGAAGTTATTAAAAACTTTCCAGAGTGGCTGACAGCCAAGCTGAGCCTTACAAACCAGAAGTACTGAACCAAGAGAAGAGAGAAGGTGGGAGAAAGAAAAACAAATACAAAGCGTGAAAAAAATTCTCATTTCAGTCAAAAACTGTTTTTCAACTCATTCAGCTGCAACCCATGGCAGCAGCTTGATGTGAGAAAACTCTTGGCAGGAGAGAGGGAGGATAGGGAGAGAGGGAGAGAAAAGGAAGGATAGAGAGAAAGGGAGAAAGAGAGAGAGAGAGATAGAGAGAGCACATGCAAGAGTACACCTCCTGAGATTTCACTGCAGTTGGCTGTTTGGCATTGTCTTTTTTTCTGGTTTGGAAAATTATAACCTTTCTCAGGAATTGATTGTCATTTTTGATTTTCTGTAAAGAAGGTTGACAGTTGAAAGACTGCTGAACTTTTCTGAGATCCTGCATTGTCACTTCCTTCCCTTCACAGCCTTTTCCTTTCCTAGACTGACACCATCAGCCACTGCAAAAGGGTGATGCTGATTTCCTTAATAACCGTATTGAGATTTGAACACAAAGGCTGCACTGGACCAAGGAGGGTGGGAAGAAACAGCAACCATAACTGCATTTATTCCTGGACTCTAGGTCAAACCAGAGTAGTTAGGGAGTGAAATACAGGGTTTGCTGGAAGTGATCCAAGAGCGAATTACAAGTGGCAGGTTCTATCTAAACTTTGGGCAGACTTCAAAGCTGGCAATCTCCAGTCAGTTCAATTCCAGTGCAGTCAGCAAGGGAGCCCTTTCTTTTGGAATGCTGTACTCTCCCTGCTTCTACATAGACACAATCACTAGTATGGAGGTTAATATACAACATAAGCCCAAGGAATGTATGCTCTAATCAATTTTACACCTAAGGGAAGAATAGTAATGCTTCTGGAAAAAATGGGAACATTATTCTCTACCTCCTTTCTCTGGTCCAGTCCCCTCTTAGTCCAGCATTGTCACAGATTTTCTTGTTTTTACTTTTTCTGTGCCTGGGCTTTTTTTAGTACTCTCATGACAGACTAAGTATTGTTTTCTCTTGGTTCTATTCTTGTTGACTTGCATATTGTCTAATGCAAACCTTATTCTCTTGGGACACTGTAGCCTCTCTTCTTCTTACCCCTGCAGCAGTATTTTCTATATATAATATACCTTCAGTTTCAAACAGTTTTCCTACTTTGTCACAGTCCCATGTAGAGACACAACTGCAGCATCTGTGTGGATTCCTTTCTCTATTGTGAGGTCTTGAATTGCTCCTAATTCTCTTTCTGAGACTTAAGGATTTCCCTATTTAAGATTTTAGAACCAACATTTTTCTTCTTCACTGTGATTTTATTTATTCCCTTTCCCCTGCCTTGAATCGATCCTAATGGGTGTTTTCTGATGGTTTGATGCAATTGTAAAAGAATGAGAAAGTTGGTTAAATCATTCTTACCATTAGATCCTTCTGTCACCCAAATACTTTCTTCCCAGAAAAATATTAGGTTAAAAAAAGAGAAAGAAATATCAGTGGAGAAATATTGTTAATTTTGAAGATACCTAATTTTAGGAAAATGTGAAAATTTCTGTATTTTCCATACCTTGATCACAGCTTATATCAATGATTAGTTTAAATTATCTTTCTCATTAAATTATATGTACTTCAAGGACAGAGGTTTCGTCTTATTAATCTTTGTGTCCCTAGCACTTAGCATAATGCCTGGCATATAGCAGTCCCTGATAAAGATTCTTGAATGTATATTTTCACTGTTATCTCCTGGCAATACCAGAGTTTTAGTTTTGCCAGTGAATATTATGTAAAATCCATATAATTCAGATTTGAATCATACTTTGTTGATTTGTACTGTTGTTTAAGAATTTAAGCAACTGATCACATCCAAATGCTCTTTTAAATCGTGAATATTTTACACACATATTAGTACATGAAATTATACAGCAAACTTGAAAAAATGCTTTTGAAAATATGAACATATGGGATTTTAAAAACAGAAAGGTAAAAATTAGGATCTCAAAAGAAACAAAGAATTTAAGACATGGATTGTGTCTGTATTGTATCATACACAATGTTAAGAAGAAAGTCCATCTGTCATCCATGTGCTTAATTGTTAAGTCAAATGTTTAGATGGCATACTATCTTTACCCAGATTCCTATTATTTAACAAAAATCAGAGCCTTCTAAACTGATACAGATGGATTGACAATCTATTCTGATTGTAATCAACCATAAAAGGAAACAAAATGCCCAAATGTATTTCTGTCCATTGATTCATCTGGGGCAGAGTGGGAGATTAAAAAATGTACCAAGTGTTGCATATCAAGCACAAATACAAAGCTACCATCCTTGAAACAGAGAAGTAGGAAGCCTGAATAAGAACCTCCAAATACCATTTTCATGAAAGCAACAAAAAAGCTGCAGTCTGAGGGGGAGGAATTCAAATTGAAATGAGCTAGCAGAGGAGCTGTGCCATGGAAACTCCTCAGCTGCTGCCTGTAAGAGATCTTCAAAAGCCCTAAAAAGGAAGAAAAAGCATCTTCTGTCATCTTCTGTATGAATATGATGAAAAAAGGGAGAAAAATTTAGACGCTCCTTTGTAGATAGGCGTGCGTGTTTCCAAGCAGACTCCAACTAGGGAAAGAAGAAAATGAATTCTGGATGAAGTGCTTTTTGGGAAAACTGCAAGATCTATACGTTCATGTATTCTTTTGTCTAGACTGGCGTTATATTGTGAGCTCTGTAATAATACTGTTTCAAATTGTTTTCTCTAGGGGTCTTTCATAGTTTTACATCTTATAGGAAAAGTTGGACACTATCTAGCCTCTTCATATTTCCTTAGAGTTTTGTTTACATGATATAGAAAAAAATCAAATGAAAATTTGAAAGAAACTTGAATGGTTTTCTACACCTTGCTGATAATAAAGATGCCTCAAGAATATAACTAGATGGTTTATTTGGAATTCATGGTGGCAGGAATTAGGTTATGGTAAAAAAAATGGAGGTGGAAAACACATGGGTTATGGAGTCAGTCAGGATTTCTTTCTTTCTTTTTCTTTTATTCATCCATCCATCCATCCATCCATCCATTCATTCATTCATTCAGTAAACATGTATTGAAAGCCTACTATATAGAAATCAGCTATTGTGCTGGCTTCCAAGTAAGTAGTAGAAAATAAAAGAGAGAATGTTCCTGTTCCCATGGCACCCAGAGATTATTAGTAAGGGAGAAAAATCATTAAGTAAACAGTCATATGATGAATTTATGCATTTTGCCAACAGATACAAAACAAAAAAATGAGGAGGTTAGGATGTTTGGGAAACTAAAAGTGTTCTAATTCCGTTTTTGAAAATTCATTGTATTTTGACTATGGCAAAACTACTTACATGAACCTTAGTTTTCTAATCTGTAAAACATTTTAGAAGTGCTACTAAGCACTGTAGTGTGAATAAAATGACATGAGATGAATAAAGTGTCCAATACAGGCCCACTTTGGATCTTTTGCATACTTTAAGATTAACTAGAAAACGCTTTTGTTCTAGTTATATTACCAATAACCTAATATACCCTTTTTTTTTCTAACCTCACTTCAGACCTAGGTCAATATAGATCACTGAAAGTTGACCTTCAAGGTCACATTCATTGCATTTCCTATGCTTTAGGCAAGAGCCTTGTTCTGTCATGGCTAATTAGGCATAGCTATAACTTCTCAAAATGTATTCAAATCTCCTGTCTAATTACTATTTTATTATCAGCAAATAATCCATTCCTTAGTTTTTGAAGTGGTAAAAAGAACCTTAACTCTTTATTTTTGGACTAGTCACCTGATTAATCTGTTGTTGGCTTATGCATTTCATCTTTTAAACACTCTTGAGGATATTGGGTATAGGAGGTTCATTCTTGCTTTCGGTATTTGGGAAGGCCTGAAGTCCAAGGTTGTCTGGCATAAAGAGGAATGTTAACATTTCAGGCTAATAGCACAGTGGGGTGAACATAACTGAACAGTGCTTTGAATATTCCAAGCCCAGCAATGACCTAGTGTCAATACACTAATGAATTGATAATCCAGCATGCTAGGAGCTGAAAGTGAAAATGAATGAGATACAAAATCTGGACTACAACTCAGAAATTGATTTCTTTAAAATGGAATCTTTATATGTCCTTATTTTTAATGTTTTGCCTCTTTTTATTAAAGGAATGAATTTTGGTTCATAGTGATCTGGAAAGTGTATTTCTGGTTATTTCAGATTTTAAAAATTGAATTTGGAATGATCTTAGCATTTAAAGTGCAAAATAGTGAAGTGTAAATACCTTTCCTCCATTCATGCTTCAGCCACATATTTTAATGGCCTGTGCCATGGATTCAGAGTGAATTTTTCCTACCTGGAAATTATTCCTTGTTCAGGCAGTATAATACATAATTTGGTTAGGGAAGGAATAACTGTTAAATCTTATTACACATCATTCAAGAGAAACTTTTAAAAATACTTCTTCCTGGGCTCTATCTCAAATACATAGAATGAGAAATTCCAGAAGAGGAGCCTCCAAATCTGTAACTTTAAAAAATCTCTCCAGGTGATTCTGGTGCATAAAGTCCACCAATGAGCTTTTGAGTACGAGCTGAGGGAAAGTGGCAAGTGGCTGTGTGTGTTTTGTGCTAATGTGGATGACTTTTTGCCCACAGGCACATTTCTGACAGTCATTACAGGTGTAATCAGTGATTCTGCTGATTGCAGTTGTTCCACTCTTCTCCAGTTATGACCCAGATGTGTTGTAATTCAAAATGAAACTCCACTTCAAGTATTAAGAGGGAGGGTAATGTGTCTCCCAGAAAAGAAGCCTTGCTCATTTACAAATATTCTCTTTTTTTATAGTACTGAGAAAATATTAAAAATAAGGTGTGTATATGTGTGTATTTGTGTGCATACATGAGTGTGTGTGTGTGCGCGCGCGCACGCATGTGTGTGTTTAGAATAATAATAGTCTTGATGAGAAGCCCTTTCATTAGTATTATAGCATAAGGGACTATAAAAACATTCTTGGGTAAATTGCCATTTTGTAAGCTCCTCAGCTTGAATTATTCAGTTGTGGTTACTATGGAACCACGAGCCTTGTTCACTTTGCAGAGGAAAATTCTAATGGTCCCCCAGTGTCCCCAGACTGTGGAAGAGCTCATTAAAGGAAAAGTACTGCTCTCCCTGTTAAAGACACATAAGCCAACCACAGAATGTCCATATCAGGGTTTTAGGTGTACCTTGCACTTGGCAGAGCTTGCACTTTTAGATGGCGTTTGTTCTTTCAAGTGTTAAGAATGCCTCTTTGCTGGAAACAGTTTTTATGGGTAGGTCAGCTCAATCCTAGAGATATGACATTTTGAAATAATGAAACTAGTTTGCTCTTCTTTTGGGATATGGTGAGTGAAACAATAATTTATTCACCATTTATTTAACATTTAATAATTTCTCCTTGTTCTGCTAATGGTTTATGTATATAATTTTATGTAATTCTCCTGATGATTCTAAAGGAAGCTTACTCCATTTTACAAAGGAGGAAATGGAGATTCAAAGTGATTGGATAAATTACCTAACTATGTAAAAGAGCCCGTATTTGAACCAAGGTCTAACTCTAAATCCTGAACTTTACCACCAAAATAGAATATACAGTTGAGGCCCAGTAGTATAGAAGCCTTTGACTGCTATCCAGCTATTCTCCAAGAACCAGAGATATAGTAACTACTCTCCCAGCTGAGGGGAGATTTTGAACAGATCGTACTCTGCAAAACTCACCACCTCTTTATCCCAGTACTGGTGTTAGGAATTTGTACCCTATTAAGTAACCATAGCTCTGGCCTCCTTCATTTGGATTTATGAGGACACATTTGCAATGTGTCATTGCAAGAGAAATGGATCTGTGGTCCCCCATCTCCCACCCCTACGAACTAAGTTGTATAGTGACCAGAAAAAGCCTTGAGACACGGATGGGCTAATGTTGACTTTGGAAGCAAGCACTGGTCAGAACTTGGTGGGGTAAAGTTGGGGCAGTCTGCTGATACACTGTTAGCCCACTCTTACTGATAAGAAATTGAGGTAAATTGAGTTGAGTGTTTCAGGTTTACAAAGGAAACAGGTGAAAAATTAATTCAGCAACAGATCCAAAATTTCTTTTTATTCATCTGGAAAATCAAAGTATTTTATTAGCTGAGGGGATCTTAGAGGTAATCTAGCTCAGGTTTATTTCACATTCAAGAAATTGAGGGCCAGAAAGATAATGGACTTGCCTGAGGAGTCCTAAGGCCTGGAGAGTATAAGGGCAAGTAGAATCCCAGTTGCCTGACAAGACCAGCTTTCCACACTGGATTCTGCCCTCTTGTCAGGGCTCAGTCCATTTAAGGCTGTATGCAGAACAGCAGTATCTGGCTAGGTGGAGGGAGAACTGGCTGTTGAGCAGTAAAATTTGGAAGAGAAGAGGAAATAGTTGACGGGTAGGTGAAGATGAATATAAAAGAACAAGGCAAGGGGATCCAGATGACAGACAAATTGTACTACTTACAAGTGTGTCCAGAATTGCCTTAGTGTAAAGAGGGTGATACCCTTGATTTCAAGTCTGCAGGAGTAGGTGGGAAGCCTCAGTTAATGAAGCAAATTACGTTTCTTAGAAGGGACCTAGAAGTATTATCACATTTTTTTTCTTTCTGGGTTTTATTGCCTTATGTTTCACCTTTCATATGTAAAAGCAGCTGCTTAAAAGCCTGGGAGGTTCTTTCCAAATTACGTTTGTGTCTGTGAACTGCTTTTAACTTCTATTCTGAGTGTCAGTTCCTGAGGAGGTTTACTCCCAAATATTAGAGTCAGTGTCTCTCCATAAGTGGCAGTAGGTCCTCAAAGCACATTTCGGGTTTCAAGGGGAAAAATGACAAGGTGGCAGATGAGTGACTATCACATTTGCTTATGGTACTTGAAGATGACTTTGAGGAGTAAGTCTCAAATTTTGGTGTAGGCATAATATTGCTTAGTGAGCTTGTTAAAAAATGTATATCCCTGGGACCTACCTACTGACACAAAGTTTTTAATTCAGAAATCTGCCTACTTAACAAGACCCATAGACTATTGGTTGTAAAGAGTTCTTAGATTGCTCTTTGAGAAATACTTATTTAAATTCTTGCTCTTCAAAGTATGATCCTGACCATCAGCATGGGCATCGGCCTAGGAGCTGATACAAATACAGAATCCCAGGTCTCCCTCCCAAACTTCCAAATCAGAATCTCATTTTTAATGAGATTTCTTGGTGATTGCCATACACATTAGAGTTTGAGAAGCATTGGTTTAGAGGATACTTTAGTTTGCTGTTCTACACACATTCTGGTATAATGAAATACCACAGACTGGTTGGGTTAAACAATAGAAATGTATTTTCTCACAGTTGTGAAGCTCAAGATCAAGGTGTCAGCAGGTTTGGTGTCTTCTGAAACCTTTCTCCTTGGCTTGCAGATGGCTACGTCTTTTCTGTGTGTTCACATGGTCTTTCCTCTGTGTATGCACATCTCTGGGGTCTTTGTGTACTCAAAATTCCTCTTCTAATAAGGGCTCTAATCAGATTAGATAAGAGCCCACCCTAAGGATTTCATTTTAACTTAATCACCTTTTCAAAGCCTCCACCTCCAAATACAGTTCTATCTGAGGTACTGGGTTTAGAGCTTCAACATAAGAATTTTGGAGGAACACAGGTTAGCTCATAACAGAATATGGTGATCACCAATAGACCTGCTTATATGTACCTCTGTCATTGAGAAGAACCCTGAGAAGTTTAGAAACTCATATCTAATGGGGACTGCACCCCCAAACTAATTCTTTATCCTGTGTTCTCCATCTTGGTAAATGACACTATCTTTGACTTAATTTGTCCAAGCCAGGTAACTTGGAACCTAGAACTCCCTCACTCTTGCTATCACTTTTAATTAGTCACCATATCCTACTATATTTGTCTCTGTTATCTTTCAGTACAATTTTTTTCCCACTCCAGTTTCCAGTACTCTGGTCCCTACCTCCTCATCTTTCATTACACTAGGCATACCCTTCACCACATACTGGAAATAATCACTTTTCATACTGGTACTTGACCTCTAATTTTCTGGGTCTATCTATCATTTATATTAGCCAGAATGTTTGTTATGTATATAAAAAATCTTATAATGTCATTCTCCTGCCTGAAATCATTAATGGCTTACATTGCCCTAAGAAGAAAAGGCATCCCTAGGATGATCTGCAGAACTACTTATGATCTGGCAAATGCTTCCCTTCTCAGCCCCATCTCTCACTTCTCCCCACTCTAATTCTTCAACCGTCACTCTGGTCTCTAGCCATACTAGATTATTTTTCCTTCTAGCTTCTTTAACATGTCACATTTTGCCTCATGTCTTGAGGTTTTGCAAAAGCTATACCCTCTACCTGGAACTTTGTTTTGCTTTTCTTCCTCCCTCTACTACCCCCCCACCTTTACAGTTAACTTTTTATTATCTTTCAAATCTCAGCTCATATGTAATTTTCTCCATAAAGTCTTATTTGCCTCAGTTGTCTAGCATAGGTGGCTTTCTTCAGTGTTCTGAACATGTCACTCATCACACTATGTAGGGTATGCTTGATTACCTGTTTCTTGCAATGGACTGAAAACTTCTTGAAGACATGGATTGTGTTTCATTTACAGCTGTATTTCTGAAACCTGTCCAGTGCATGACATACATATATGTTGAAAGTACTAGTGAAGGAATTATTTCTATGAAGTGTAAAACCTTGGGGAATGGAATGGAACATCTGAATGCAAGTACAAATAATTACCACTAATATAACTTTCTTAGGGAGTAACTTCTAACTGGAAACAGGTGTTAGAGATAAGCATTTGGTTTTCCCCTGAAGAAGTTAAAATTCTTTAGCTGCATAAGTATGCGGTTGAATGTACTTAAGGGACAGACCCTCTGAAACAGAGATGGACATCGTGCCACCATGTACCACTATGCCTTCCCTCAAAGATCTCAGTCTTTAGTGAATGCTGACAGTTACCAGTCCCCCAGAATCACTAACAGTCAGGTTTGATCTTCCCTTCTGATGAGGTGACACAGAAAAAAATGAATCAGGCGTTCTTTACTAGACTTCTACAGTAACTCAGGGAAAAGAACATTCTAGTAGGAGTCTTTGTTCTTTCCTATACTCTCTTTTAATTTTAGATCTGTTGTTGTAGCTGGGTGTCAGAGAGTAGATACGAAGTCATACTTGTTATTTGATACTGTTTCAATGTCCCGTTTTCCCTTTAGAGTTGTAAATTCTATAAAGTCAATGATCATATCTATCTTGTTCACCACTGATTAACTACTATTACAGAGCTAGTTAAGCACATAACAAGTACTTAATACTGACTAATTTTGAAGAGTTTTGTTTAGACAGCCAAGGGCTGATGACACCATTAACTAGGACCCAAAACAGAAGGAAGTGCACCTCTAACAAGGGAAGATAAAGTATTGAGGCAGTCAAATCACAATGCAGATCTAGAACTTAAGAAATACACTGACACTAGAGATATGGAAGTTCATTGTCATGTAATATTGTTGATATTTAAAGCTTTGGGAAAGCATGGCAGTATATAGGAGGAACATATTTGACCTGTGTATACAATGATTATAACATTAACTAACACTTTTTAAACATATGCTATGTAGTGTCTTAAATTCTTTGCAAATATCAATTTATTTAATTCTTACAAAAACTCCATACTGTAGGTACTATTAGAGTCCCCTGTAACACATGAAGAAACTGAGCCAAAAAGAGATTAAAGAACTTGTCCAAGTTCACACAGCTTTTGAGTGGCAGAGGCAAGCTTCAGACCCAGCTGCCTAGTTTATGAGCCAAGATCAGGGAGGAGGCTGGCTCCTCCTTCTTCCCGTCATATTTTTAGTAAGTGTTGATAAGAAAGGTCATTTTTCAGTGAGATAGGAAAATAAATTTCAGGGTTTGCTATCTTGTCCTGAGTGTTGTGCATTTATTCTTATTGAGTGCAAATCTATGGACTGGCAATGGCTTTGCCTAAGCTACTCCAGGTATCAAAATGGCCCATAGATAGCATGATAGCAAAAGACTTTCTATTAAAGCACCTTGAATTGTTCTTGGCAGCTTATTCTTTAAAAGGAAGGAACACTAGAAAAATGAACTGAAATATGCTTTGCATTGCTATGCCAGCTGCCTGTCACAATCCAAAATAGCTGAGACTCTACAGAAACTGTAAAATTGTCTTAAAGGTCCAGTTACACTTTTAGCTTATCTGATTTTCTTAAAAGTAAAGGAGTTTAATTCATTCAATATTACCTTTTATAACAAAATTGGTACTATATTGTATACTGAATTTAGTTGGCACTAATGTAGGCTCGGGGGATTGCCTTCCACCAGATCAGATCATGGAACTGCTTAAGAGTACTCATTATTATATGCAAGTAACAATTGACATGTGCTTTTATTTTATCCACTTCTATATTTTCATGTTATATTTTGATATACTTTTTGATACCATATTAGATATTTCCCATTTCCAGAAGAGCAATGCACTGAATGGAACACTTTCCTATATGTATAGTTAAAAATACATATTTTTGATGGTAAATCTGCTTATCAAGTTTGTTAAAGAAACATGGTTTTGCTGAATTGCAGCTTCAGATAGGTATCTGTGTTTCTCAATAACTGCTTTAAGGAAAACAAACAAACAAATCTCCAAATCCCCAAACACTGTGGACCTTTTAAAATAAGATTCACAGAATCTGTTTTCTAAAGATATGCCTGGTGAAACAGTCCAGCATGATCACCAGCTTTGCACTTCATTAGGAGATTTTAGACAGAACCCTGTACCAAGGAACTCCAGTCAGCTGACATTCCAACGAAGACATGAATTTTAAAGCATCTTCATATATAGGTTCTATTAAAATTGGGTTTGATCTTTTTAGTTTGGCTTTTAATTAGCAGCTTATATCCAGTGGTAACTTTAATCTGCATTTAAAGGATTTACTTTCATCTTCATGAATGTGTGTGTATGTGTGTGTGTGTGTGTGTGTGAGAGAGAGAGAGAGAGAGAGAGAGGGAGAGAGAGAGAGAGAGCAAGAGACTATGTGAGAGTATGTGTGAGAAAGAGTCCGTGTGTGAGAGAGGAATAAGAGCATACGGATTCGACAGTGTGTGTGAGAGCGAGAGTGTGTATGAGTGTGCATGAGATTGAGAGTGTGCGTAAATGTGTGTAAGAGAATGTGTGAGAGAGTGAAAGTGAGAGAGAGTGTGTATGAGAGAGAATATGTGTGTGAGAGAGTGTGTGAGAAAGAAGGAAAATGAAACAAAAATCTTAACAACCAACTGTTAAAATAGAAAGCAAAAGTCCATATCTGCATTTTCTTACTCCTGCCTCATTTCGTGATTCTCTTTGCTAACCCTCCCTTAAACATGGTGATATGAATGTCCCTGCAATGGCTATGGCAAATCCTGCAAGATTCCCACTGTGTTTTCACTAAGCTCAGCCTGCTTTTTCCTGAGGCCTTGGAGAGAAGCCCATTTATTCGCTTGAACATTCTGGATATCATTGACATTTTCTTTGTGCCTTAGGCTGTTGTAGTGGCTAGGGCTTTAAACCAGGTTAACTGCCTGAATGTCAGAAAGTCTCAACATCCACAAGCTTTACCAGCAAATGCAATCATGTATTTTTGTACATTCAGGTGGGTCTAAGAGCAGGATACCTATTAATGGGCTATTTGTGGGGATGGGGAGGGTGGGGTGGAGCTTTCAGGAAAATTTTTGACCTTGCTGTTACTTCAGTATTGGCAATTATATCCTGCCTAGGGATTAGGTGATAGAGGATTGACTGGAGCTCACAGAGCAAACTTGATAATTATATATTTACGCTATCTTATATTCTGCATATTTCAAAGCCCAACTATAAATCCATCAAAAATAGGTGTCAGGATAGAAATTGCTGGATCTATCAGAACTTAATTATTCTGGTCTTTAAACTCCTTCTGGTGATTAGAAAAAAGGCCTAGCTGCCAAGTTCTCTTGTTGATTGCCTTAATGTCCTCAACTGAAAAATAGAGATAATAATAATACCTTCTTTGGAGAGTTGTGGGGATAAAGAAACTAACAATGCACATCAAAAGACTTAGATCAGTGTCTGACACAGAGTACATTTGCTCAAAGTGTTTGTTGAGCAAATCATCATTCATTCATGATGAATGTTGATTCATTTATCATCAGAAAAGACTCTCTCTTGTTGCTATATGTAGTCATATTGGCCTACTGGCCCAGTTTGTACCGGTAAAATGGGGTTGCTTCTACATCTTACCCCATGGGTGGCATTATAGGTCTGACTCCCTTTCTCTTGCAATGCACCTAAAATGCTGAGTCTGATACACTGTAGGTTGTGGGTGAGGTGAAAGTCAGAGGTAAGGACAACAGTCTGATGTAGTAGAAAAAAATTGTTACAGGAATATGACATGCAGTATTTTTCTCCCAGATCTTATGTGTAACCCTAAAAAGGAGACAGAGGGAGGAAAATATTGAGTATGGATACCTTCTGTAGGTTAAGTGCTGCATTATTGTTTTATTTATGTTTTCACATGTAATATTTTCCTTATAACCAGGTTATGAGGTAACTGAGCTTAATGAGATTACATGACTGGCCCAAGTCTCTTGGTAGAGATTAGAATCAGACCCACTATGCCTCCCAAGGTTATCTCTTGGGTCCTTTCTTTTATTGAGAAAAGGAAGGTTTTGGATTTAGATATTTCAAAGTAAATTTTAGCTGTGCTGGGGGTATTTTGCAATATCAGCTTGTTTTTTAATACTGTTTGGTGGGATTCCATACAAGTGCTATCTCAAAGCTTTTAGTTCTTTTTCATACTCCACATTTAGGAATATCTTCTACTACATAAGGGGATGACATTGTCTCCAACTTCACTGAATACATTTGGGATCTCAGGACTGGAATACCTTAACCTTCCAACCCCACCCTCATAAACTCATCTATGATTATATTCATGATGGTTACCTTTCTTCTAATCTCAGAGATGTATTAACATAAAATAAGAACATTATTGGCTCCTTACTATGTGCTAGGAATTTTACATGGATTAATTCCCACAACTCTTTGAGGTAGGTACTATTACTGTCCACATTTTATACATAAAGACACAAGTTGCTATGGCTGAATTGTGTCCTTCAAAATTCGTATATTAATATATTCATATATCAATACCCACTATGATGCTATTTGGAGATGTGGCTTTGAGAGACAATTAAGCTTATATAGGTCACGAGATGGGGCCCTCATAATGAGATTATATGAGCCCTTATGAAAGGAGATACCTTTTTTGCTGCCATCATGTGAGGACACAGTGAGAAGGCAACCATCTGCAACTAAGGAGAAAGCCCTCATAGGGGAGCTAAATTGGCTGCCACCTTGAAATTAGACTCTCTAGCCTCCAGAACTGTGAGGGATAAATTCCTATTGTTTAAGCTACCCAATATATGGATTTTTGTTATGGTAGCTCAAACTGGGTAATACAGATGTAAAGTGTCTGAAGTTAAACAACTATCACTTGGAGAAGCCAGGATTCAAACCTGGGTCTGCCCTTAACCACTCTATCCTGTGGCTTCACATTTTCTTAGTAAGGCTGAGGCCTCTACATGGGCTCTTGTAGTTTGGCTTTCAGTGTCTTCTCGAATTTGTGCTATCTCTTTCTTTCTTGCATTTTCAAGTTTTGTCTTGTCTCCTTCCGTTCTTAAATATATGTGTTCAATTTCTTTTTAAATCACATCACCATCCTTTGTTCCCTAGTAAGCTCTCCTAGTTGCCAAAATCAATGCATTCTATTTAATTTCTGTTTAGTGATCTCATTTTAATGTTTGACAATGTTGAATCTTTTGGGAGGCAACTTTTTTCTTTATTTACTAACATGACACCATTCTCTGCTAATATTCCTACTTCTGTTTCTTCTTGTTTCTGTTTATTCATCTTGCTTAAATATGTTTCCCAGGATTCAGTCCTTAGTTCTCTTTGTCTTTCTATAGCTTCAACCATGGAGATCTTATTTATTCTCACAGCACATATTGTTGATGGCTCTGTGATCTACATGTGTGATCCAAACTAGTTTATAGAATGTGGCTTGTTCTTTCCATTCAGGTTTTTTAATTTTTTTATTTTTGTTCAAATGTCACATCCTTAGAGAGGACTTATTTAACTACCTATCTAAAATAACAATCCTGCCCATTGCTTAACCCTGGTTTCCTTCCTTTTTTTTTTTTTAGATGAATCAACACCTGACTTTATAGTCTATATTAATGCTATATTAATGTAATTCTTTGTTTTCTATTTCTTTTTTTAATGTTTATTTCTTTTGAGAGAGAAAGGGAGAGAGAGAGCATGCATGTGCACACACACAAGTAGGGGAGAAGCAGGGAGAGAAAGAGAGAGAGGGAATACCAAGCAGAGCAGGCTCCAGGATATCAGCACAGACCTGATATGGGGCATGAACTTAAAAACTGTGAGATCATGACTTGAGCCAAAATCAAGAGTCAAATGCTGAAATGACTGAGTCACCCAGGCACCCCTGTTTTCTATTTCCCTCACTAAATGAGTACTTGAGGAGGAGGGGTCTAATATAGTGATTAAAAACATCAAATCCATAGCACATTGCACATTCAAACTTTGCTACTTCTTAACTATGAATTTGGTAAGTTACTAAATTATGCCTCGGTTTCCACATTTGTAAAATGAGGATAAAATTAGGAGTTCAGATTGGGGTGCCTGGGTGGCTCAGTTGGTTGGGCAGCCGACTTCAGTTCAGGTCATGATCTCGTGGTTAGTGAGTTTGAGCCCCACATTGGGCTCTGTGCTGATGGTTCAGAGCCTGAGCCTGCTTCACATTCTGTATCTTCCTCTCTCTCGCTCCTTCCCTTTTCACGCTCTGTCTCTGTCTCTCAAAAATGAATAAACATTAAAAAATATTTAAAAAAAAATAAGAGTTCAGGTCAACATTATTTAATGAATGCCTCCTTTGACCTAGGCTCTGTTTGTAGGCATTTGAGATGTAAGACAGAAACCTGCAGACAGAAATCCATGCCTTCATGGAGTTTATATTCTATCAAAGAGAGACAAGACAATAAGCAAGATGAATAAGTGAAGCATATAGTTTGTCAAGTAGCAGTAAGGCTGTGAAAAAAATAAAAAGGCAGGAAAGGGGATGGAGAATAAAATTAGTGTTCAGTTTAAATCACGGTAGTCAGGAGAGGGATCCCCATGAAGGAGAACTTTGAGCAAAGGCATGAAGCAGGTTAGGGTGTGACCATGTGAATATCTGGAGAAAAGTTCTCCAGGCAGCAGGACCCCTTTCTTTTCTAGGTTCATCCATTGCTTCTCTTCCTACTTTCATGCTGCCTCCCTCCCACATTAAATTTAACTTTGGTCATTCTGAACTATGAATGTCTCATACCTCTATATCTTAGGTAGTTGTGCTTCTTCAGTTTGTAATCTCTACCTCTCTTGATTTTTTCTGGAAAATAGCTATGCATTTGTAAAATAGGGATGATGATAATTGTACCTATTTGACAGGTACAATTCACATATTGTGAATATTAAATTATTTTATATGTGTAAAGCACAAAATACAGTGAGTTATGCATAGTATGGATAATACAGGTGTTGGTTCTCATTATTACTAAAATGCAAATATGAATCATGTCATTCTTGTTAATATGGCTGCTTGCCTAAATTTTGCTCATATTTTAGTTCCTAGCTCCCCTCAGTCCCTCAATCTAGAAGGGCACTTGTCATATGTAATCCATATGCTTTCTCTAATACTGCTTTTATCACAAAGAATTGCAACTTCTTACTTATTTGGCTGCGTTCCAATCTAGAATTTAAGCAATTTGAGAATGAAGACTGTCCTAGTTCAGTATTATATCCCTGACTGGCACATGCTAAGGACTCAATAAATGAAAGGTTTAAAGTTATAAATGATAACTTTATTACGTATTTTGTTAATACATAATTAATATATTAATAAATATGGAATTAATTAATACATTAATTAGGTAGCTTAGTTGTATTCTGCTGAAAAAGTTATTTAAAAACCTACCATAAAGAAACCTTCTTTGGAAGGATTTGATTTCTAGAGGCTTCAGTGAGATCTGAAAATTTCTCAGTATGGCTTCTTTCTCTTCGGTTCTGCCACAGAAAGTGCACTTTTCCCTACTTGTTTCTATCCTGAATATCTAATATTATCAATAATATGTGTCTTGAGGGATTTATATTATATTAGTCAGAGTTGGTCAGGTTATACTGAAGGAATAAATAAATCCCAAATTCTAGAGGCTTAGCATAATAGCTTTATTTCTTCTTCCTCAGTGACCCTAGCTGACAGAAGCTCTACCAACGTGTGACTGTAATCTCAGTAACAAGTAGCCTCCTGGGCCATTATAATAAAAGAGGAGGAGAGAGCCTGGATAATTATCGTGGATTTTTACTCTCTGCTTGAAGTAAGAGATAGGTGTCTTTTCCACTCCTTTTCTTTGGCTGTAGTGAATCACATGGTTCTACCTCTTTTGAGGCCTACAAGTACAGTATTGGTGCCCTGAGGGGCAGGAGAACTGGATATTGATAAATATTAGTAATGTTTACCACAAATACATATCTAGGACCAAACATATACAACCCGGGGTACAAGTTTTTGCTTACAGTTCTACAGTTGGCCAGATTAGATAGTTTGCTATCTACCCTTGGGCTTGGAGATGAAAATTTCAGATATAATTCAGTTAAAGTTCTGTTTTGTCTTCAGGTAGAAAATCGCATTTATGTATCAAATACCATTTTGCCTGTGAAGCTCCTTCCTAAATTTTATGTCAACAGCCTTCAGTTCTTATTGAAATTACCTAAAATGTGAGCACCTCAAAGGTAGAAGCTAAGTCCTAGTTGTCTTTGTATTTTGATATCTAATAATACTTGATATTTTAAAAAGAAACAAAGATTTTTGAGTGAATTAATACATAAATGCCCTCTCTAAACATAGTTACTTAATTTGCTCCCCTTTCTTGACCCATATCATTCCAGTTTGGAGGGAAAGTGTTTCGTGATGGGTAGGAACAAGAACTCAGGAGGTAAAGAGATATGGATTGGAAGCCTTGCTTTGCTACATTCCAGCTGAAAGCTTGTGGGCAAGTTAGCAAAGACACAATCAATTCATAGTGTTGCCATGAGGTTCTTTTGAAGATTTTCTGAAATAATTCTTAAAAAGTGGTGAGGGTAGCATTTGGCATTTAAAGGGCTTCGATGATGTTAGCTATTATTATTGGTCTCTAACTGGACTTCTGCCAGTTCCTCCCCCAAATATTCAGGCAGGATAGTAAAAAAATATGCATAATATTTATTGATGACTTATGTACCAAATACTGTGCTAAATATTACATATTTTTTTTTAGTTTAAATACTTTTATTTTTTTTTT
>CM053570.1:47258536-47331099 GCA_028646485.1 Cryptoprocta ferox | reverse complement strand
TTTTTCTCTTTCCTCCTCTTCGGGAATTCCTATGATACAGATATTGTTCCGTTTGATTGTATCATTCAGTTCTCGAATTCTCTTTTCATGTTCCCGTATCAATTTCTCTCTCTTTTTTTCGGCTTCCTCTTTTGCTAGAACTGTGTCTTCTAATTCACTTATTCTCCTCTCTGCCTCTTCAATCCGTGCAGTGGCTGACTCCATTTTGTTATGCACCTCATTTGTAGCCTTTTTTAACTTGTCACAGCTATTTTGAAGGTCCCTAGTCTGTTTATCAATAGCTTCTTTGAAATTTTTTTCAAGTCCAGCAATTAATTTTATGACAATTGTTCTAAATTCTTGTTCAGTCATGTTGTTTAAGCCTGTTTTGAGCAGTTCTGTGGCTGTGACTCCTTCCTGGAGTTGCTTTAGAGGAGAGTTCTTTCGCTTCGGCATTTTGGCTAGCTAAATATTACATATTTTGCTCACATTTAATTCTTAACCTTATGTCTCTTATTATTTCTTAAAAAAACGTTTTTAACATTTATTTTTGAGAGACAGAGAACATGAGCGAGGCAGGGCAGAGAGAGTGACATAGAATCTGAAGCAGCCTCCAGGCTCTGAGCTGTCAGCACATTTCCCAACGTGGGGCCTGAACCCATGAACCCTGAGATCATGACCTGAGCTGATGTCAGACACTTAACCGATTGAGTACAGTTGCTCCTCTTATTATTCATATTTAGGGAAACTGAGTCTTGGATTAGGTAGAAATTTATTCAAATTCCTGCAGCTGGCAAGTGATGGAACTGAGGTTAAGGATCAGAACCATGGCACCATTTTGTCCCAATCACTGATTTAGAACCAGGAGGGTGATCTTTTGGTTGCCATTCTGTGGAGATGCTTTCATCCATATTAAAGTCTGTTCTATTTGGTTGGCTAACAGAAATACTTAAACCAGTTATTAACTAAGGCACAAAGACAAGTTCTTTTATTTGAGTTCATCACTTTTTTGTTCTAACTTGGAAGCTTACTTATACACAACTGGAAATGCTCAGCTTTATTGTCATCTACTTGCCACTGGCACTTTAACCATAACTATAAAACTGTTAGTAGCAATACTAGGTTACTGAGATACTGTGTAACTATTTACTTCTATAATCTCTTTTTAATAGCTATGTTTCATTCTGGGAGCATTCTCAGTCCCATTTTACAGTGTGGTAAGCTGTAGCACAGAAGGGTAGATTTCCCCATATTACCCATGGAGTTGGTTGCAAAAGCAAGATTAGAACTCCAGGATTCCAAGCCATGATGAATTACTTTACCACTACCCCTCACATCCTAGATGATCAGATTATGACCAGTTAATTGCAAAATGTATCAAATAAGGTGGTCATACTTTTATTATTTGTATATATAAACTTAGTCCTGGGGTAGGTAATAATTTGACCGTGGTCATGAAGCTGGTAAGTGGTGGAACTGAGAATTAGACCCAGAATCATTAGTCCAAAGGGAACAGTGTGATAACACTCTAGTATAATTGAGAAGTTTTTAGCCTCATGCCGAGTTATCTGACTGGAAGTTTCTTTTGTTTTATTGTCATACTTAAAGCTACTTCTCTCTTTTTTTTTTTCTTTCCCTCTCTTTATCTTTCCGTTGATAGGGTTCTCTTCTCTTCAGTTAGAATATAATCTTGACAGTGGGGAATTTTGTTGTTTCACTCTTATTGTATCTCTAGAACCTAGAGTTGGGAGTGGCACACAGTAGGTGCTAAATATATTACTAAATTTGTTGAATGAAAGAATAAATCCTCTTTTGTCTGGAGCTATAGTGTTAAATGGTGAAAAGTTTTGAATTTCAATAAATATCTAGTAGATGACTGCATCACTGACCTCATGCCTTCTTATATTCACATCTTTTGCCAAGTGACCTTGCAATTCCTCCCACTAACAGAGAGGAAATTATTTCTTTACCCTTTCACTTTCGGTTCAACCACATGACTTGTTTTGGTCAATAGAATAAGAAAGAGAACAACATACAGCCATGTTTGAGCTTAATCTCAAGAGGCTTGTATGTTTCTTTCTTCTTCTTCTGTACCTTTGCTATGAGTTGTGGATGTCCTGGCCAGCTGTGTGCTCCACAGAAGATCATAGACACATGGAGAGACCAGACCTGTACACTTGCAGTGTGTAGCAGAGCTACTCCAGAAGCCTAGCTTCTATTAGTCAACCAGACAACTTATAGACATGTGAGTGAGCCATCCAAGATCAGCAGAGCCACCTCATAAAGCCCAGCTCCATCAACTAATCTTCAGCCATTCCACAGACATATGAACAATAAAAAGCACTTGTTTTAAGCTACTGACTATTGGCTTTTGGTATTTATTATGAAGGATTTTCACAGAAAACATTAATAAATATATCCAATTACTGTTGATAATGCATTATAAATATATATAAAAATATCATATTCTGTAATATTGTGTGATTAAACCACTGCCTGCATATATTGACATGTCCTTTGATTTCACTAATTTTGACATAGGTAAAGACATAAAAATTAAGCATTGATAGATGTATTTGAGTCACGCTAATATATTTGGGACTACTAAATGAAATAATGAAAGATAGAATTTTAGGGAAAACAAATTTAAATTTTATTTGCTGTCCCTTGAAATGATTTAATGTATTACAACTATTAGAACATAGTATTTATTGAATACTTATTCTTACAAAGGTGAATAGGGTAAACAGGTAATTTAAATGCAAGTATATAATATTTTTTATTTTAGACAATTAACTGGTAAACATTTTGTATTCTTATGAGTGATGGAATTTTCCAGGAATTTTAAGAAAAACACATTTTTAAAGACTTTATATAATATCATTTTTGATAAGAAAAGTACATATAAATAAATTTAGGAAATTTCCTATTTCATTTTTTAACCACTTGGAATGAGCTTCACCATTCTTGGAAACAGAGAGGGACAGGAAGCAAAGTGTATGCTAAAGATGGCCACAATTTCCAAATACCTTCCTCAGGTCTCGTGCAGAATGATCTTTGTAATCCTGCAATGGAAAATACTTTCCACATAGTCATGGCAACCAGTTGGAAAAGGGAAGAAACTTGATTCTGCAAAATAACAAACTTACTAGTAGTGGCTTCAAGCAAACAAGTCAAAAGACCAGCATATGCAGCACCTAAGAAGTTCTCAAATGTGTAGGCTACTAAAATTGTTTATTTCAAGCTACATTGATCTTGTGATCTTACTTTCTCTTAAACTTCTTTCAAACATTTTTTAGATAAAGTTAACTAAAGTACAGTTAGAGAAGGGGTTGCTTCTGATCTGATTGCTATTTGTTTGTTTGAGGTGTGGTAATGGTAATACTTATGGAGACTTCTGCTAGTTGTATTCAAGACTCACTGCATTTTTGTAGAAGCATATGTACAATGTAACTGAGCTTTTTCATATTGTCTCACATTGTATTTTATATTTTATTTTAATTCCAATGCAGTTAACATACAGTGTTACACTAGTTTCAGGATAGTGATTCAACAATTTCACATATTACCTAGTGCTCATCAAGATAAGTGTAGTCTTAATCCCTTAATTTATTTCACCCACCCCCCACCCACCTCCTCTTTGGGAACCATTTGTTTGTTCCCTGTAGTTAGGAGTCTGTTTTTTGGTTTGTCTTTCTCTCTTTCTTCTTCCCTTTGTTCATTTGTTTTGCTTCTTAAATTCCACATATGAGTGCAATCATATGGTATTTGTCTTTCTCTGACTAACTTATTTCACTTAACATTATACTCTCTAGCTACATCTATATTGTTGCAAAAATTTCATTCTTTTTTTTTTTTTTTACAGCGGAATAATATTCCATTGTATATATATGCTACATGTTCTTTATTCATTTATCAATAGACACTTGGGCTGCTTCCATAATTTGGCTATTATAAATAATGTTGCAGTAAACATAGGGGTGCATATATCCCTTTGAATTAGTATTTTCCTAATCTTTGAATAATACTGAGAAGTGGAATTACTGGATCATCTGGTAATTCTGTTTTTAATATTTGAGGGGCCTCCATACTGTTTGCCACAGTGGCTGTACCAGTTTGCATTCCCACCAATAGTGCATTAGGGTTCCTTTTTTCTACATACTTGCCAGCACTTGTTGTTTCTTGAGTTTTGATTTTAGCCATTTTGATGGGTGTGAAGTGATAATATATTATTATCTCACTTTTATCACTCCAAGTGGATTTTGATTTAGCTTAGTGGCTTGGGATCCAAAATATAAACACTATGTCACCCAAGACATAGGATCTTTTATAAGGCCCTTTAAATAAACATAATTGTTTATAATTTTGTATATGCATTTCACTACATATTACTATTCTACTCTAATTATACTTTTTATCAAATTAAATCAGTAACTTTAGGATAAATTGTGCTTGAGGAGATAGATCATTAACACAGAACCTCTTGACCACAGATTAAATTCAATAAAATTTTTATATAATGTTTCATCCTTCCCTTCCTGCCTCCAGCCTTTTAAGCTAAATGATGTGCCAAGTGATGGTTTTAAAGCACATTAGATAAATAGGAGGCATGATGGTATGGTGGAATGAATATAGGTTCTGTATTCATACAGACCTGAATTCGAGTCCTAGATCTGTTATGCAATTTTGAACACATGTAATTCCACTGTATCTCAATTGATATTATCTGTAAAATGTGACTAATACCTGTCAAAGTTGGTGTGAATATTAAATTATATACATACTACCCAGCAAAAACACCACTTGTATGTAGTAAGTGCTCAGTGAATATTAGTCCCCTTTCCAAGTGACCATATTCCTTTCTTCAAGTTCTGAAAAGAGAGCAAGAGAGAGAAAAAGAGAGAGAGAAATAGACATTAGAGTTACTTAGAGGTCAGAACATCCACTTATTGCCAGTAAAAATGCAGTGAAGGACTTAGCTTGCATCTGAGGTTCAAATGGGCTCTGAATAATTTTTGTATGATTTTATGGTAGTTTACTAACCTACATAGTTATGGGGTAGATATTACTACAGTCCTTCCCTTTCAAAAATAGATCCTACCCACCTTAGATAACATTTCTGCCCAAAGGAGATAAGAATATGTGCATCCTGAGGTTAGGTTGAATCCAAAGAAAGCTGATAAGGAGCTGAGCTCTGCATATTCAGACTTCTTCTTCTTCTTCTTCTTCTTCTTTTTATTTCTTTAGTTAGAGAAGTTAGAATTTCTTCTTATGGAGAAAGTAAGTGAGATAGGAATAGAGAATAGTAGATACTTTTCTTCTTAGTATTTCTTACCTTAATGAATGTACTGAATCTGTAAGTAGAGCTCATACCCATCTGGGCAGAGGTGATGAAACTTCCTAGTTCTTTGCGACTGAAGTTTCAGGCTATGACTCAGGCCTAGTGCATACAAAGGTGGCTGAAACCATTGTGACATGTGCCCTTTGCTTTTAAACTGACATTTTTTGGCATCATGGTAATTACCTTTAGGAACATCATAGGCTTAGTTATGTGTAGCATTGAGGGGTAAGGCAGACAGTGGTGTCTGAAATTTTTTGACTGCTAAGATGTGGCTAAGGTAAGGAGAGCATGAAATCATGCAAGCAAGGTCAGGCCAGCAGGCAGAGTGCCATTCTGAAGGTACAGCAGTACTGAATAAATAGTTCAGTACTTCTTTTCCAATGTGTTACTATAACCTCCTGTACTTTCTTCATTCATTCATTCATTCATAGATCTAGTATGTGTCAGATTTTATTCTAGGTTCTGGAAATATATCAGTAAAGTAATGAGTCAGAAGTCCCTGACATCATGGTGCTGCTTCACTCTGTCTTATTACCCTCTTCTAGCTGTTAAGCTAATTTAGAGTAGAAATCATATCTTATTCATTGGCAAATCCCTATCAATAGCACTGTGTTTGGGATTCAGTCTGGCCTATGTATACTCAACAAGTATTAATGGAATGAAAATGAACTTGCCAACACTGGCTAATAATATGTCCTGATATATGGACAAAGCAAGTAAAAGGGATCCATGTAGTGTTCTGTTTTGTGCCACAATATCTATAGCTTTTTATAGTATTTGTTTCATGTTGTAAAAGTATGATTAACATTCAGATATATAAAGAGGCAGGTAGGTATTGACATTAAAGTCTGTCAGGAGTGTAATAAATAGAGGGTACAAAATGGGAAACACAATCCATGCTGCTTCCATTGTAAAGGTTTGGAATAGCTTAATAGCAGAGTGGCACTTGAGTTAAGTCTTGCAAGCTAAAAAAAATTTCCTAAATTAAATACCCCCAAAATAAGACAAACTTTTATGTTAGAACTAGATGGCAGGGGAAAATGAAGACCCATCACATGGCATTCCCTAATTGGAGATCTTTGGGTAACTTATAGATACACAAACTACATGTCTGTGTGTGTGGGATTCTTTTTGTGTTTGTTTACTCCTGTTTGGTTTAGTCTTCAGAAAAGGCCAATAAGAGTTTCTGTTGATGATTTGTATTTGTTGTCCTCAAATGGGTTCCCTGAAGGTATCAGAAATACCCTTGTTAAAGAGAAGGCATTTGACATGACAGGAGAAAATCAGCTGACCTTGCTAACCAGATCTTCCTTTTCCCCTGCACCCTGAGAATTGATGTTTTCTAGTAATGGAGAAACTGGGTATTATGCCACCACGGACGTGCCTGGATTGTGTTTAACAGGGAGCTTCATTAGATTGTCCTCTATTTCTTGAGAGGTAATTCCATTAAACTGTTTATCAGTTGTGTGCTCTGCTTGTCATTACTCCCCTGTTCAGTAGCAGCAGCACCCCAGAAAAATGTGTATGAGTGGAATGTGTTAAAAATAAAACTGCCTGAATTATATTACATTATAGAAGAGATACCTTCTTAATGTAGTGCCCATACGAAAGAGACTGAGCAGTCAGCACCTGAAATACAGATACACACAAGAACTACAATACAGTAGTGTTTTCAGTTCAGGAGTCACATCTGTGGCAATAACCAGAAAGCACTTGAAAACATCAGGTGTCAATTATTTAGACTATTAGACTATTTAGACTTAAGCTACACACACTCTTAGAGCTTTCTGAGAGGCAGTTTTTTTCATAACTATTTTATTATTTTCTGAGGAATAATTTATTTCCTGGCACACTGGAATATTATTTTTCCTGTTTTCTCTCCCCCTGTCCCATACTCACTTCTTATAGATAGATACAAGGTATATGTTAAACAACCCTGTCATATGCTCCCCAGCCCTTTTGCATTCAGATTTGAGTGAACAATATTTCCTTTTATCTCGTATTTCTGGTAAATATTCTGAAAGGGGTTTGTGCCCTTTAGTTCATACTTTCTACTTATTATCTTTCTTTCATTTTTCTCCTTATTTATGTAACTCTTCCTAGCCTCGCTCATCATCATATAGCCTCAGAAAATGAATTTTTTCTTTTACATCCTTACTAAAGTCATAGCTTCTTTATTGCCTTTTAAGAGATTTAGAGCTCCTTGAAAAGAGTATTAATTAAGATCATCTTCTAGCTGTTACTTTATTGTTTTAACATTTGAGGTTTTCAAAGGATGAAGGCATCTTGGTCATTTTTTTGTTGTTGGCCATTGGGAGCTCTTAGTGACATGGCCTCAGACACTTTATCAAAATAATTTCCTGCTAGTAACATGCATTTATCCTCAATTCTATCTATCCTATTGCACTACTCACTGTACCTGATCTCCTCATTGCTTTTTGTCTCTTCACTTTTGCCCATGCTTTTGCACTCCTTTTGGAGTGCCCTTTCTTTTTCTCTGTAAAATCCAAAGCTTCTCATTCTTTAGGACCCATCTCAAATGTCCTTTTGTTCAAGTTTTGTTCCATCCCTTCTTCTGAAAGATCGTAGAACCTTATCTGTATCTTATTGATAGGACTGATTAATTATCTGTTAATTATCTAGCCATACATTGGTTGAGGGCAGAACCAGTGCCAGATATAACTTAGCATCTTTTCATAACGCTTAATATGTGCTGGTCCTCAACATTAATTCTTGAATAAATCCTATTTTTGTATGATTATTTGATCTACATATTCCCTTTAAAAATATCAAATGATTCTTCAATCTTTGGATACTCCGTATGTTAGCTGTAGGCATCACATTCCTGGTTCATAATATCAGTAAGACATTGTGTTTTTTGTTTTTGTTTTATGTATTCCCACTTAACTGATGGAACTGACTAGGGCCTCCCCTAAAGCAAAAGGAAAACTTAACGATGCCTTTTCTTTCTTCCAAGTATTGATCACCTCCCTTTTCCCATGATTTGCCAGCTTCTCTTCACTCTATATCAGGTGTGTGTGTGTGTGTGTGTGTGTGTGTGTGTGTGCGTGTGTGTGTGTATTCCCCCCACCCCCACTCCAGAAATTATAGTTGTTATTGGCAGAAAGTTTGATCTGTTAGAATCTATTTAGCTATTTACAGAAGCTGAAACTTACATCATTATTTTTAAAGCTGTCACTCTATTTCATTGTTCTTTATATTTGGCATGACCAATAGTAACCTCTTTGTAACAATATTTATTCAAATAAGTAAGTTCTGATACTTTATAACATCACCCTGGTTCTTTATTGGACACATGCATTTACCATTATGCATGCATCCCTTGTTAGTTTCAGTTGAAATTTGCCAGATTCTTGGCTTTTTTTTTTAAATGTGTCTATAACAAATGTCCTAAATGCCTTTCACTCAATTCTTCTGTAATACAACCAGATAAAATTAATAGACTATAATATCATCCTTTATTATTTCTCTGTTAAGTTTTGGCTTAAATTAACCTTTACCAGTAGCCCAAGCACCCAAATTTATTTAATCTTCCTGTTCTAATGTACATTCTACTTTTTATTTATTTAATTTTTTTAAGTTTATTTATTTATTTTGAGAGAGAGAGCAAGTGGGGTAGGGGCAGAGAGAGAGAAGGGAGAGAGAGAATACCAAGCAGGCTCTGCACTGTCATTGCAGAGCCCGATGTGGGGCTCCAACCAATGAACCATGAGATCATGACCTGAGCTGAAATCAAGAGTCAGAAGCTTAACCAACGGACCCACCCAGGCAACTCCATTCCACTTTTTAAATGTAAGCATTTAAGGCTACAAATTCCTAAGTCATGTGGTATTTGCATTTCATAAGTTGCAATGTGTCATATCTTCATTTTTGTTGAATTCTTATACGTTTAAATTTTATTTGTGATTTCTTCTTTAATTTGTAAGTTATTTAAAACTTTTTGAATTCCAATATAAATGCACTTTTAATTTTAAACATTAACTTCTAATGTATTTTTGCTGTACATGCAGGCAGTTTGCATGACACTGATTCTTTGATACATGCTTTATATCCCTTATTAAGTGATCAATTTTTGTAGATATTCAGGTGTACTTAGAAATGTATGTATTCTTTAATTTTTGAGCATAGAAACAAGAACTTGTGTCCAGGAAATCAAACTTGCTGACAGTGTTATCTCAATATTTTCTATATTTACTTATTTTTGGGTTATCTTTTCAATTGAGAGAGTTGTATTGACAGCATCCCACTTTGTTGGTGGATTTGTCCACTTTTTCCTACAGTTCCTCAAAACTCATATACAAAGTTTGAAGCTTTTTAAAAATTTTATTAGGTTTAATGTTATATCTTCCTAATGAATTAAACGTTACTGTATGTAGTGATTTGTTCAACCCATAAAAATAATTTTCTTAAGATCTATTTTTTGGAGCGCCTGGGTGGCTCAGTTGGTTAAGCGTCCGACTTCGGCTCAGGTCATGATCTCGCAATTCATGAGTTCAAGCCCCGCATCAGGCTCTGTGCTGACAGCTCAGAGCCTGGATTTTGCTTCGGATTCTGTGTCTCCCTCTCTGTCTACCTCCTGCCCGCTCACACTCTGTGTCTTTCTCCCTCTCAAAACTAAACATTAAAAATTTTTTTTAAAAGATCTATTTTTTTCCAACAATATTATATTACTGTTTCTTTTGCTTAGGGTTGTCTGGTATTTTTTTCCAGCTTCGAACTTCCAGTTGTTTTTGTCTTTATATTTTTGGTACATCTCTTAAACAACATAAGTGGTTTTAAAAAATTAAATCTTATAGTCTGCTTTTTAAAAATGACTTTATCCCATTAGTTTTATTAAGAATATTCATTTATTTGAACTTGTTTCTAGCACCTTTCTGTTTGTTTTCATATATCTAGCTTTTCCTGTGCTTGTTCCCCCAAGCCTCCAACCCCCAGTCTTTTGTTTTTTTTGTCATTAAGTTTTATAGTCATTCTTGTTTGTTTGTTTTCCTATTGCGTTTCTCCCTACTCTAAAGGTATGAAATTATATATATTATTACTATTTTTTAGTGGTTAACATAAAAATGTTTCAGTGCATGCTTACCTTAAAACCCTTTAATGACCCATTCCAACTATTTATTATTTTATGATTGAGATTTACATACATTTATACGTCTTTGCTTACCATTTTTTTTAAAGACAAATCATCTTATTTTTTCTTTTCTTTGTTTTTTAAATGTTTTTCTTGAGAGAGAGAGAGAGAGAGAGAGACTGCATGAGTGGGTGAAGGGCAGAGTGAGAGAGGGACACAGAATTCGAAGCAGGCTCCAGGCTTTGAGCTGTCAGTACAGAACCCGACGCGGGGCTCGAACTCACAAGCTGTGAGATCATGACCTGAGCCCAAGTTGGACGCTCAACTGACTGAGCCACCCAGGCGCCCCATTTGCTTACCATTTTTTAATCTTTAACATTCCTTCAAGTTTATTATCTTCTTTGCTTACTGTTCCTTCTCAGATCTTTCTGGGATAATTTCTTTTATAATGAAATACATCCTTTAGAATTATTGTAGCACATAAGTATTGGTTAAACATACTTTGTTTTTTAAAGTGATTGCTGGATTTATTTTGCCCTCATTCTTAAAAAATAATGATTTTTTTTTTAGTACAAAAGTAAGGCTTGTTTCTCTCAGCTATTTTAATGTATTATTTTGCTAACTTTACTTTCCATTGTTACTATTAAGAAGCATGGTAGAGGCACCTGGGTGGTTCAGTTGGTTTGGCGTCCAACTTCAGCTGAGGTCATGATCTCATCATTCCTGAGTTCAAGCCCCCTGTCAGGCTCTGTGCTGACAGCTCAGAGCCTGGATCCTGTTTCAGATTCTGTCTGACTGTCTGTCTCTCTCTCCTTGCCCCTCCCTCACTCATGCTCTGTCTCTCTCAAAAATAAAATACATTTTTAAAAAAAGCATGGTATGTAGCCTATCTTTCCTTTCTCATAAGCTGTCTTTTATTTTTCACCCTTTTAATATTTTCTCTCTTTTATTTTCTGCAGTTTCAGTATAATGTATCTAGGTGTAGACTTCTATTTGTTCTGCATGGTATAGATTGTGCTTCCTGTATCATGAATTCACACCTTTCTTTTTCAGTGTTAGAAAATTCTAAGCCATTATTTTTCTACATACTGTCTCTTCTTTACTTTCTCTATTCTGTCCTTCTGGGATTTAAATTAGCTATATGTTAGACCTTTTTATTCTGTCTTCCATATCTCTTAATATCTTTTAATTCTTTTCTATTTCCTCTATTGCTGTGTTGCATGCTGGGTAATTTTTTGGTTTTGTTGCTAATCTTCTCTTCAACTGTGGACAATATGCTTTTCGACCCCATCCATTACATCTAAAAAAAATTTAACAACTGTTTATTTTCTTTTCTGAAAGTTCTAGTTATTATCTACCTAATTATTTGGAATAATCTCATATTGCTTACTCATGGTTTTATTCCATTCTTTATTTCTAAATAATTAATACATAGTTATTAGATATTATATTTCTAAAATTTAAATTTGATGATTGTTATTTTATTAGCAATCTCTTAATGTTTTCATATCTATTTGAGGCTCTCAGATTTTGAGTCCATTCCTAGCAGATCTTAATCTCTGATGGATATGGGAGCTAAATCTTCATTAAGAGGTTTACTGTTTGCTTCATTTAGCAATAGGGACCTTCTGTCCTTGAACTTTTTTTGCTTCTTTCTATTGTCCATAGTCCTTATGACTCAGATTTAGCTTCATCAACTTGCCACTGTCTCAAAGTTTAGTGTTCCCATAAATGGCAGTTGTCCTTATGATCACTCTATATTTTGTATATAGTTAGTGCTTGTTACTATTGTTTTACCTCATATATTTTGATAGTTTTTTCTTTGAAATTTTCCTTACTTCCTCTAAACTTAGACTGCATGAAAGTTGTATTAATGCAGGATACTGGTATTTTGTAGCTGGTGGGTCCTTCAGAGTACTTAGTACACCATACTGACCTAGTCTCTTATTCTTTTTTTTTTTTTTGAAATTTCTTATATCATTTTTAAGACATATAATATATACATATTTTATAGTCTGTATTTGATAGTTCAAATTAAGATTTTTTTTCAGATATAATTTTACTGTTTCTTTGTTTCTACTGACTCTTCCTCATATGTCTTATTTATTGCCTGTTTGATTATTTTAAGCTATAATCATAGTTCTTAGAACTTTATCTCTGATAATTCTTTGAGATCTTTGATGTAAGTGCATTCCTCTAAACAAGAATTGTGTTTACTTATTTTAGGCACCTGGAGATACTTTAAATGTGGGACCATTTATTTAGAATTGGATTCTTAGGTTGAGGTTTGAGACCATCTGTAATGTAATCTCAGCCAGTAAAGTAAAGTGTAGTTTGAGGTTTCAATTATCAAAGGAGATTTTAATTCCCTTCCCATTTTGTACCAAAGCTCAAGAAATGTAATGTTCCTTGCAAGACCTGGTAGAGGGAAAAGGGTAGTCTCTAGTTTTCCTTTCCCTGGAAGCCCCAGTTTACATGGGGACCCTTGATTTACACAGGATGGTCATCTATCAGACTCTATGTTATATATTGGCTCCAAGTTTTGTTTTCCGTCTCTATGTTTATGAAAAACAAAGCTTAATTTCATTAGCTCAGCTTAGCTGTTTTCACTTATTTTTTTGGTTATTTCTGAGTAATTTTTACTTTCTAGTTTATTGATACATCAAAAGTTTCAAAATATCTTTTATCCATCATTTTTAGTTATTTACAGTGGAAAGTCAATCAGGGTATATGGAGGCCAAAGTGCAAGAAACAAAAGTCAGCCTATTCACTTGAAAATTAGACTTTTACCCTAAATAGAGTGAGTCAGAGTTTTTAATTTAAATTTATTTGCTTGGTTGGTCAAGGAATTTAAAAAGCTATCCAATCAGTTTATTTATTTATTTATTATTTTTTTTAATTAAAAAATTTTTTAATGTTTATTTTCTTGAGAGAGAGACAGAGCATGAGCAGGGGAGGGGCAGAAAGAGAGGGAGACACAGAATCCTAAGCAGGCTCCAGGCTCTGAGCTGTCAGCACAGAGCCCGATGCGGGGCTCAAACCCACAAACTGTAAGATCATGACCTGAGCTGAAGTTGGACGCTTAACTGACTGAGCCACCCAGACGCCCCTCCAATCAGTTTTTAAATAATAAGAGACCACACAAATACTAAATAAACAAAAAGAATCTTTGGATTCAGTTTTGATCATCTTAAGAGAATATAGAAGTATCATATGTGATGAGGGTCTGAGTCTGCTTAGCAAAAAAACTCATGTTATAAAGTAAAAATGACTTGGTGTGAGAGGTGAGCTTAAGTGTCAAGTAGGTCATTAAATATGAATTCATACAGAGAGGGATATACTACTTTCTTTACAGTTTTTGTTATACTTGAGCTTGATATTAAATACTCATAGGGCAGTTCAGGACATTATTCTTTGCTGAACTGTGGAAAGAATATGAATAACTATGTATACATGGATATAGTATGTATGTTTGTATAGTATATATAAAGACTATACCTCTTTATTCCTCTTGAAGAGTAATTCATTGAGGTCTTATTATGTGGTAGATTTGACAATATGAGTGTTGAACCATAGTACTCCTGCTCTTGGGAAACTACAATGTTTTCTACGAAACATAGGGTATGCTCTTCTCCAAGCTCCCACCTTCACATCTGCAATAGACTCACCCATATGTTTGACCTTATTTTCCTATGGATGAATTGTCTGTGCTCCAACCGGAGGTTTACGTCTCCACCTATTGCCTATCCTAACCTTCTAACTAAGGACATTATCCTATCACTTCTCTCCTGTCTCTCTTTTACCATCAGTTTCTTTCCTTTAACTGGTTCATTCTGTTTGGTGATACTAATGTTGTTATCTTCGTGATTTTCTCTTTAGCTATAGTCTAATTTTTCAGGTCTCTATCCACAGGAATATTTCTTAAAGAGCTCTCTAAACTCTATCTGCTATTCTCCTCCCAAGCTCCTGGAAATTTACTTCATTCAGGTTTTTGCACCTACCATTAACAATTAAATTAATTACCACTAACATAAAATTACTCTCTTAAGGTCAAACATCCTCTCCATGTCGTCAAATACAATTCCTGATTCTAAGTCTCATCTTACTTGACCAATCTAAAGCAATTGGATAATTGTTCATTCCTTCTATCTTGAAGCTTTTTTTCCACTTTGTTACTGGTGTAACACGCTTTGTATTTTTTCTACCTCAATAACTACTTTTGCTCTCTTTCTTCTGCTGGTCTCTCCTTGGAGCATCCCAAGTTTTGGTCCTTCCTCTCTTTGTATATTCACTTTAGGTTCTCACTGATTATCATTTATCTAAATGCCATCTATCTGATGATAACTTCCAGATTTAAAGCTCCAGAATACCTCTCTGAAGGATATTGACTAGTCATATCAAACTCAGCATGCCCAATACTGATCTTCTTCCTTAAACATCTTCCAACTAAGTCTTCTCTAGTTGAGTAAATTGTAATTCCTCTTCTTCAGATGGTGACTCTGTTCTTCCAGTTGCTTAGGGAAAAGAAATAATCCAAACTTTAAGTCACTTTAACTTCTCCCTTTCTCTTGTAGCTCACATCTAACCTGTCAGGAAATCATTTGTCAGAATCTGCTTAGTTTTTACCATCCCTTTTGCTACCACTCAAGATACAAGCTACCATTAATTTTTAACTGGCCTCCCTGATTCTACCTACAATCTATTCTCAACACAGAGCCAAATGATTTTTTTAATTATAAGTCAGATCATGTCACTTCTCTGTTCTATTCCAGTGGCTTTCTGTTTCACTCAAAGAGGAGAAAAAGTCCTTAATGTGGCTGACAAGGCTTGTTATGACCTAGCTGTCATTACTTCTTTAACTTCATCTCCTTCTCTTTTCCTATGTACATTGTTTCTAGCCAACTGACCAAACTCTTTGTTTCCTAGAACACGGAGGATAGTCTCTCAACTCAGTCTCTGCATTTGTTTCTCTTGCTTAGAACAGATTTACCCTGTTACTACTTCCCTCACCTCCTTTCAGTCTTTGTTTAAAGTGTTCTTTCTCAGTGAGGAATCCCTTAACCACCGTGTATAAAATGCTACCTCTGTTCCCTTTCTCTTTTTTTCTGATTCATTTCCCTTTTTAGCATTATATTCTATATAATTTACTAATTTGTTTTCTACATTGACTGCCTATCATGACTAAAATATAAGCTCTGTGAGAGCAGGGATTTTTATCCATTTTGTTCAGTGCCAAATCCTCAATAAATGGAATAATGCATGGTGTATAGACATGGCTCAACAAGTATTTGTTGAGTAAATGCATAAATTCCCACTCACCTCCTAAATCACACATCCCTCTCAATGATCACTCTCCAGTGTCCATCTAGCTTATATTGCAGGAAGGACCTTTGTAAATGTGTTTTACTTCAAATAATTTCTGCAAATCTTCTTGGTGTCTTTCCCATCTCAGGTCATTTGCCCTAAGAGATCTTTCCTGTATTCTCAATCTAGATTAGAGAATTATATTTTTCTATGGAGGTTATTTTTTTCACAGAATTTAAAAATAAGGCATAAGACATCTCCATTTCTTTATTTAAGGTTAAGCTCTGGTTTTTGATATAAACTACATACTCAGATATCCTAATTTGACCAGGCCATGGCTCTTCATATTTAAAGGAAGGTTTTAGAATTCAAGAACGTTTTTCTTTCTCAAGAGTCTGACTAGAAGAGCTATCACTTTACAAAAATTTCTTCTATAAATTTACAAAAATCCTTTCAGACATTTCAGTTAACTCCTTTATTTGGCCTTTGTCTGTTTTCTCCTTATGGACACATTTTAGAAAGCCATGAGTGGTAGGAAAATAATGGAAGTAAAGAAGATAATTATATTGCTGCACAAAGAATGTGGGAGAGTGTGCTAGAGTGTACTTAGGTGACAGTGACAACAAGGAGTGAGGGAATCTACTGGGACAACAAGCATCAACTTAAAAGAAAACTGGATTTGGTGGGATGCACCAAGGAGCTGGGAGAGTGCCCATGCTACTGATGGGTTGAATGGTACAAAGAAGGGGAGCCAATCTTCATGGAAGAGAGGACGCAAGGAAGTAGGTTAGAGGAGTGACCTGTTAAGAACTATAGAAAATAGAAGAGATTTGTTACTATTTTGGGGAGTATAGTATAGAAAAATTGGGACATGTGGCTAGCAGAGGAAAGATGGACCCAGGGAGCAGAGGTACAAATATCCTGGGGTAGAGTCCTGGGGAAGATGGAGCTGAGTACTTTGTGCCGTGATCATAACTGGCATGGGTGTGAGGTAGGATGAGACTGCATTAAGGCTCCACAAAGAATGCCAGGGCAAAGTTTGAATGTTGGGAAAGGTTAAGACAATTTTTTCAAGCATAACAAATATAATAAATATTAAGGAGAAATAAATAATTTATAAATCAATAATACATATTTCAATACATAAGCTTTTTGGAAAGACCACATTAGAAGACTAAAACTATTCTTTCAGATTTTCACATCACACATCCTCCCTTGCAAATATTGGTCTACTATATTCTCTTGGACTAATAATGACCTACAGGCAACTTTTTAAAATATTGTACCAGATAGACCCTTTGAAATCAGGTAGATAGATGGAAGGAGGCAGGATGGAGCTCAGAATTAGAATGGAATGTTTATACAAGTGTGAGAAATAAATTTTTTACTTGCTGACTGAGTGAATTCTGCATACCAGGCATGTTGTTAATCATATTTATGCTGTATTTTGGCCTTAAAAATTGTAATAATAGCCCCAGAGAATATGTATTGTATTATCTTTATTTCATAACTGGGGAAATTTAAGATTAGAGATGTAAAACAATTTGTCAAGGAAGTAGGAAAGTGGGCTTCAGACCCAAAACCTCTCTCGGCCTTTAGAGTCAATATTGTAGTGGCTGCACTGTGTATTTCCATCATGGCAGGAGTCCTTGGCACAGGGAGATGATTTGATCCACATTTGTCGAATGAGTAACTAAATCAGTATGTAGAAGTTTAGGGGAAGGGCATAGTTCATTCAGTAATTTTTTGAGTGCTTAATCTAAATGAGCATAAGATTTAAAAACAAAGTCAAGAGTGAAAGGCTCTGAGACATAAAACATCTTTGGCAATCATTCTATAATGTCTGTATCAAGTCCTAGCCCTGGACTGCCATTAGACACCACAAGTTGAAATTTCAAATTATTCATTTGGAGTTTTGTGACTTCTGCCCATAGGATGACAATATTCTTTCTTACCCTAAAATTACAATAGCTAGCCCTTTGGGACAAGAGACTAAGGGAAAGTAACCATATATAATAATATGGAGGAAAAATGACTGGATTATAACTCAAAGGGCACTTTTGGTATTCGGGTACCTCTCTCTACTCTCACCTTATTTTTAAGTGTATTTATTTGTTTTTGAGAGAGAGAGACAGAGAGACAGAGAGACAGAGGCAGAGAGAGGCAGAGAGAGAATCCCAAGCAGCTCTGCACTGTCAGTGTAGAGCCGAGATGGGGCTTGAACCCACAAACCATGAGGTCACGACCTGAACCAAATTCAAGAGTCAGACAACTGACTGAACCACCCAGGCGCCCCTCTCTGCCCTCACCTTTAATGGATGTGATCCACAGAGGAGCTGTTGCAGGGCAAAGGAGTCCACTCTACCTCGAGCTATAAAATTAGCCTCGGGACTCAGATTGCTTAATCAACCATCTGGAGTTTGCGCAGACTGGCTTTCCCTTTTTTAATGATTTTTTACTTTGCTAGACCAATTAACTTGGTACTTTGAGAGAACTTAACCCAGAGATACTTGTGATTCAGCCCTTGGTGCTGAGCCTGAGAACAGTCAGCCAGGAAGCTCCCATCTTCTTAGGGAGACTGCCAAGAAAGGAAGAGTTCTGAATGCAAACATTGGACTTGAGAAACAAACAAATAAAACACAGAACACAGTTTCTTTATCTTACATCAGTATGCCCTTTAAAGCTGAGTGCTTAAAAAAAGCAGATTCCTGGGGTGCCTGGGTGGCGTCTGACTCTTGATTTCTGCTCAGGTGGTGATCTTACCGTTCATGGGTTCAAGCCCCCAGGTCAGGCTCTGCACTGACATTGTGGAGCCTGCAGAGGATCCTCTCTCTTCCTCTCTCTCTGCCGCTCCCCTGCTTGTGCCCCCACATGTGCACATACTCTCTCTCTTTCAAAAATAAACACATGGAAAATAAAAGTAGATTTCTGACACTACTTACGTTATGCACAAGTAATCCTTTCCCTTTCTTCACTGTAACCTTTGGAAGCCTGCTAATATGCCATACTGACCACCTAATAACCTGAGACTTTCTTTTTTTCCTTCTGCAGCCACAGAGGACTATATCTTTGGAGGAGCAGACTACTAGACAAGTAGCAGGGTGATTTAAATCTGCATGGTTTTCTATACCCCTGAGAGTAGGCCCGTCCCTGCTGTGAATCTGGCAGTCAGCCTTTTTTTTTTTTTTTTTTTTTTTTTTAACCAAACCATCTGGCAGCCTCAGTTTTCTGGTAATAATTGTGCTACTTACTCCATCTGTACTTATAAGATAACTAGTTGTCTTCACAAATTAAACCAGCCCCATCTGTTTCCCTGCCTTATAAATGAGTATAAGGGCTTCACACACTCCTTGGAATGTGGACATCATGAAGCACAGAGAGCCATGAAAGAGAAAGCAAGAGGGACTTTCCTTCCTACTGCAAGAGAAGTGCTGGGTTCTGAAAGCCCAGCATTTTCTATCCTAGATTTGCAAAGGCACAGGAGTCTATGGTGGGTACTCTGTCCTATTTGCATCCAGGCTGCTAGACTTCAGGAAAGGCATAGTTACTCGAAGGGAATTGCTAGGAGTAGGCTCTGTTAGAATAGAGTACAATAATTCAGTTAAGAGCCAAGGCAGAGTAGAATGCTGATTGTGACCATTTTGTGTTCTGAAAATGCTGGAATTGAGAAAAGGAAAGGGATTAAGAGAGAAGATCAATGGGATGTCTTCAAGCTGTTCTGATCCCCTTGATGTTTTTAATCTTGACCCACAGAACAAAACAATAAATTTGTTTCATAACATCCTAGTACCTGTAAGAGTTAATATAGTTTCCTGAAGTGACTAACAGAGAGCCGTTTACACATTTTGTGAATCAGTCTTAATATCTGATAATACCACATTATCTTTCTGCCACCAAAATGCGTGCACATACTCGCACGCACATGCGTGGATTGGGAGACTTCCCTTGTGTTCCTAGAGGGGAGTATTAGGAGGTGGTTGAAATCTCCTTGGTGTGAAAGGTTAATTTCTAAACACACAGTAAAATCCTGACTACCACAAATGTAATGTGAACACATGTAAATGATTTTGTTTAATACATTATTAATGAAGAAACCAGTAAGATGTTACAACTGGTTCAAAGGAGTATTCAAAGAACAGAAATAGTTATTGGCAATTAGGATGGTTAAATGAATTTGTTTAACAGGTGCACAACTGATTTATGCAGTGGGGGAAGAAAATCAATGCACTTATACCATTTAAAATCATTTGCATATACATGGACAAAAATCATTTGCATTATCAGGTATCTATAGTTTAAATAGCTCAAGGATAATGAAAGACACAGAGACCTTATAAAATCAGTTAATGAGAAAAGTTTTCCATTGAAGACATCCAGTAATCATTTTTATTAATTTCAAAGATTATTTATACCTGTTTTGAGAATAAGAATTATGAAGTACTGGCTGGGGCCTGGGTTATAGAGTCAAAGACCTGGTTTTGGGTTCTGACTCTGTCAGCTATCAGTGTTTTAATTTTTTAAATTAAATTTGTCAATTCATATAAATTCTTTCTGAGTCTCTGATTCCTCATCTATAAAAGGAGATTTGTCTATAATATCTACCTAACAAGGATGTTGTAATTATCACTTATAGTTTTTTCCATAAGGTTCAGTGTAGGAAGTGCTTTCCCATACAAATGTTGTTTTTAGTAATGGTAACTAACATTTTTTATTTAATACTTATTATATACCAGACATTACATGAAACACTGTTCATGGGTTACCTCACTGAACTTTAACCGTATGCAATTCTTTTTTTTTAAAAGGTTTATTTTTTTTTTTGAGAGAGAGACAGAACATGAGCGGGGGAGGGACAGAGAGAGAGGGAGACACAGAACCTGAGACAGGCTCCAGGCTCCAAGCTGCTAGCGCAGAGCCAGACGGGGGGCTCGAACTTACAAACTGTGAGATCATGACCTGAGCTGAAGTCAGGATGCTCAATCGACTGAGCCACCCAGGTGTCCCCTAACTCTATGCAATTCTCAACTATTATTATAATCATATTAAAGATTACAAAATTAAGCTTAAAAAGGTGACTTATCACCCAGTGTCACAAACGGTGGCCAAGTTGGAATTCAAAATCCAGAAGCCTGAGTCAGTTTATGTTCTTAACTCTGCTACTCATAGCGGAGCCACACGTATGTATGCAAAGACTTTGAGGCTGTTCACAGTCTCTTGAAGTGCAAATACTTCCCTAGGGAGTTGATATAACTACCTACTCTGGGGAGTCTCATTGGGATGGGGTAGAATCATTGCTGAAGGAGTGGGTAGAGAAAGGTGATCTTTGGAAATTTCATTTTAGATGCATTAACTCATATCTTGGAAGAAGATCTTCACATTGTGGTATCCATAACTCAGTGCTGGCCTGCCTCCTTCTCTTCCCATTTTAGACAATGGACTCTGAGCAGAATAGAGAGGAGGCTGACATATTTTGCTTGAGGCATGCCATGGATAAAAAATCTTAAATAAGTGTTTCCACTTTTTCTCACTTTTTATCTTAGAGTTTCCTGCAAGTTGGAGACTGTTTCTACCCTTCCACTTAAGAAACTCATAAAGAGTACATCATTTTAACAGAACTATTTTATACCATTGATGATGTCATTGGTATTTACACTGAAGGCATTCATTGGATTGTCCTAATATTGACACTCTGTTTTTATGTACTCTGTTAATAGCTTTCTTTTTCATTTTTTTTCTATTCACAGTTTGGATCATATAAAAATGATGAGGGAGAATTTATTTCAACTGTTAATGTTTATTTCTGAAAAGAACAAAAGGCAGATGTATATGGTTTATTTAGCAAAACTTATTGAGTTTAGTTTTCATTGACATGTTTATTTTTGGGTGAGATGATTATTTATAAATACTTTTACAAGTGAAAACCAAGTTTTTTGAAGTGTTTTTGGGTGAGATGATTATTTATAAATACTTTTACAAGTGAAAACCAAGTTTTTTGAAGAAAAATAAGAATGATTAGATTTGGCTAAAGAGATGGTAAAATATGTTTCTTTCTAGATTTTATTTTGTGTGTTCCCCTCTACAGTTAATTTGTAGAGTTCCCTTTTTGTTTGTTAGTTGTTATTGCATGACAGACTTTTAGAATTGGAGGACCAATCTGCTCTTATCCTCCATCACCTATGGTTTCTTTTGTTGTAATTTTTTTTAATTTGTACTTGACACACAACATTGCATTAGTTTCATGTGTACAACATAGTGATCCATCACTATTTTACAAATAGGAACTGAAGTCTGGGTTTTTATGTGTAATGTTATTGAAAGGAGAGATATGGGTTAATTGCTCAGGCTCTGTAAATTTTCCATCATTGCCATGAAATCTCTATCAACAAAAATGATTTATCCATTTTTGAAGCTAGGCATTTCTCTTTCTTTACTACTCTATAAAGGAGAGTATAGACATTTACTAACTTCTAATGTATTTGATTTCATTTGATTTCTTTTTAATATTGGTTATCCAGGTTAGGCTTATTAATTATATAACTATCAGTATCTTTTGATGTAGGAAACAAAGGCAAAAGAAAAAAATTAGATTTCCTTTCTACCTGCCACCCATTGACAAATCCTTGAAACAGGCAGAGTGACATTTCTCTGGGTTACCTCATTTAATGATAAGCTGCCTTGATGACACTTTGCTAAGGGCGAAGGGCAATCTTAGCTTAATATCATTCTGACAGCCTCCCCCACCAGAATCCTCTAAGTCTAGTTTAGTATAAAAATTCCTTTGGAGGGTAACTGGATAGCTTAGTCAGTTGAGTCCAACTCTTGATTTTGGCTCAGGTCATGATCCCAGGGTAGTGGGATCAACGCCTGCTTTGGGGTCCACACTGAGCGTGGAGCCTGCTTAAGGTTATTTCTCTCTCCCTCTGCCCCTCTCTCTTGCTCGTGCACATTCTCTCTCTCTCTCTTAAACAAGAAAATAAAAAAAATTCCTTTGGAAACTTCCTTTATCTCTACCCCCCCAATATGTGTTAGCAATCATCCTCCAAGCATATGGCCCACTGATATACATTTGAAGGGTCTCATGATAAGGTTTTATTAGACAGTAGTAAATTTTCCTAACAACAGCAAGCCCCCTCAAGGTCCTGGAAACCTTGCTTCCAAAATTCCTTAAAGACTTACGCTATCCCTAACCCCCTCCCAACTTGAAGGTATATAATCAGTCACTCTTCACAACCCCAATGCAGCTTTCTGCCCACAGGCCCTGTTTCTGTTCTTAAATAAAACCACGTTTTTGCACCAAAGACATCTCAAGAATTCTTTCTTGGCCCTAGGCTCTGAACCCCAACACTTCCATATCACCTTCTTTTTCTGTGGATGTGATTCTGGAAATTTGTGAAGTATCTCCATAGTTGAGAACTTGAGGAGCATTACAAGCACTTTAGAAATTTTCAAAGCATCATTCATTTCCACCTAAATAGTTCAAGCCTAAAGAAGTGAATACATCATTAATATTTCTGCATTCTAGTGTGTGGTTAACTAAAACTAGGATAGCAGGAAGGTAGTTTACAAATGTATAGCTAAGGAGGAGCAGCTGCCTTTCAGACTGAATGCTAATACAAAAATATTTCTTTTTAAATTAGAATTAAGGGTTTTGTGACATTTTGCATGGATAGATATTAGGGGAAAACCTACTTTTGATATCCTGGGTTGGGTAGCAAAACCTGATTCTCCCCTAAACCATAACAATGCTGTTGTCTAAACTGAGAGATAAATTCTGGCAAGAAGAATGATTTGGCTACTTCTGATCTGTTGCTACATAGTTAAAGGTTCTGCAAAGTCCTGGAAATCAACTACAGTCCTTCTATGGAAAGAATGATTTCTGAACCTGAACATCAGTGTGTAGGCACACATGTAGAAACTTAGGGATAAATTAGGTGGTGGGAAACCATTCATTACAACAGAATTCACTATAAACCCCCATAAAGCCTCCTGGGTTGGCTTATGGAAATCTGTTCTTACTGCCATGAAATCTATATAAGCTCTAGATATTTCTCCCTTGCCCATGTACCACTCTCTCTTCACCTTTCTCTTTCTCTTTTCCCTCTGAGAGATTGCTCATGTCTCTTTAGTGATATATATACCTCAGTTTTCCCTTTACAGATGCTATCTTTTGGGTTTTATACCCAATGGACTAGAAACTCTTTAACATCAAATTTTGTTGTTAAGAGAACTAAGAGTATCAGATTTGAGGCCAAGCGAGTGGAAGGTGATCTATTCTCTTCTGCTCACCAGATGTGGAATCTTAGGCAAGTTATTTGACATCTGGAGTCTCATTTTACTCATTTATAAAATGGAGCTAAGTGCATTTACCTCATGATCATGAGGACTGACTGGTGATACCCATGCTATAAGTGAATGCCTGCTTTTACCAGACACCATGCAAGGTGCTTTACATTTTCAGACCTTGAAACTACTCTTCAAACCAGGGTATTTTATCACCATTTCATGTCTGAGGAAACGGAGGCCCATGGAAGTTCCTCCAGCTACTGAGTGTCAAAACAGGATTCTGTTGCTACAAAGGGACTGACTGATCTCTTAGAATCTGCTAGTGCTACCTGATGGGTTTCAAGTATTGCCGATAATCCATGACAACCTGAACCATAAATCAACTTTCTTCACCTGTTGGATGCTGTCCTTTGGATTATCTATTTCTACAGCTTTAGCCTCTGTAGCCAAGTTATTGTAACAGTTGGTTCAGGCTTTTTAAACTTTCCAATTGATGATTCTGTGCATAAACTTTGGAACTGAATATCTCAAGTTCAAATCTGCTTTCTTAGCTGGGTGACCCTTGAGCAAGTTATTTAACTTCTGTATGTCTTTCTATTCTCATATGTACAGTGAAGATAATTGTACTTATGTCACAGTTGTTGGGAAGATTAAATGTGATTTTTTATACAAAGTACTTAGAGTACAAAGTACTTAGAGTACTGCCCTGGAATGTGGTAAGCTGTATATCAGTGTTGTCTGTATAATAGTCCCAGTATGTCCTACTCTTTCTAAGCCCACTTGTAGTATGACACGTAACTGTAGTTTCCATTCTTTACCTTCAGCTGTCAACTTTAAACACTTTATTTTTTGAGATACAAGGCACAGTGTTAGTTACTTAGGCAGATACATTACAAACCTGATACCCCCCTTCCTTTGATGTACATGTAGCTCAGTATAATGTTCCTTAGATTGTGTGCCATGAAGATGTTAATAGCTTATATTAGAAACAAAAAGATTCTCTTGGTGTCATATAAGTTTGTGTTATTTATGTGTCAGATAAATTTGAGAACTACTATGAATTATAACCTCTTCTAGGAGATTTATGAAGCATATTGGCAAATTTAATTCTCTGAGAATTCCTGTAGAAAGGAGTCAGTTTAATTTTGCTTAAACCAATGTTTGTTAAATTATTTTTCCACATCCCCTCTCACCGCCCCCCCCCCCCTTTTTAAGGGGGAAATACCCACACAGTGTTGGCTAGTCTAGTAGATTCTGGCTTCTTTTATTTATTTATTTTTAAAATGTTTTTATTTATTTTTGAGAGAGAGAGAGAGAGAGAGAGAGACAGTGTGAGCAGGAGAGGGTCAGAGAGAGAGGGAGACACAGAATCCGAAGACAGGCTCCAGGCTCTGAGCTTGCTGTCAGCACAGAGCCTGACGCGGGGCTCGAACCCACGAACCGTGAGATCATGACCTGAGCCGAAGCTGGATGCTTAACCAACTGAGCCACCCAGGTGCCCCCTGGCTTCTTTTATTAAAGGACCATCTGAAGAAAGTACTTAAGAAACTTGTTTTAAATGTCCTATATCCTTGGAGCAAACTAAATTGCTAACCAAGTAAAGGCTACTTGGTTAGCTTATCTTAATTCAGACTACTGCGAAATCACCAATACCACATTGCATTTTAATATTGTGACCTTTATTTATGCTGAATATAGAGATAAGAAACAATCATTTGCAATTCATCTGGACTATTGTGCTCCACCAATGTTGGGAATATTATCTGTTATATATTAGCGTCTTCTATATAAAATCTCCTATGATGAATTTTCCTTCAGAATTCCCTCCTGGGAGTAATGTTTTTTCCCTTGAAGAACTAAGGGAAACAATATTTTCCTCCTTTCTGATGAGAAGCTTTTTACAAGCAGATTCCAAGAAGCTGAAAGAAATATTTGAAGCGTGGAGCATATAGGTGGCTCAGTCAGTTAAGTATCCAACTTTTGATTTCAGCGCAGGTCATGATCTCACAGTTTGTGAGATAAAGCCCAGGCTCTGCCAAGAAGCCTGCTTGGGATTCTGTCGCCCTCTCTCTCTGCCCCTCCCCTACTTGTTCTATCTGTCTCAAAATAAATAAAAATAAACTTAAAAAACATTAAACATTTGAAGCCTAAACAGCATAATTTTGTTGTTCTTTATATTTGGCATTTTCTATATTTTTCATTTCCTTGGTTTTAGTTTTCTATTTCCATTTAAATATTTGATTGCAGTTCTTTTATTATAAACTACCTCAAGTTCTTTGTGGAAAGATGTAGGCATATAATAAATCTATTAAATGAGAATCACTGTAAAAGGGAAACACTTGCTATCAAAGGAAGCAATTGCAATATGTATTTCTGTGAGAGGTAAGTGCAAAGTGCTCAGAATTAAACTGTGGAAGTGTGGGGAGAACAGAAGCATCAGAGAGGATCTAATGTGAAGGTGGAGGCAAAGGAAATGGTCTTCTTATTAAGAGAATAACATTTCTAAAGGCAAAGAAGCAAGAAAGCTGTATATTTAGGGATTTGCTGGTAGTACATTAAATCTGAGATATGGGATTGTTGTGAGCAATGAAATAGGAACGTTGAATAAGGGCCTTGTATCAACCATTTCCTTCTCATTTCCACAGTGATTAGTAATATGCCCTCAGTGTCATGATGACTCCTCAGTTCTTGAAGACCCCCTCCCCTAACCTTTGATGATATTTCTGTGCCTGGTAAATTCTAGGTAAACTGTGATGATAGCCATTTATAATCATCAAGAAACAACAGAGGGATTATAGTGTAGAATGGATGAGGATTTACACACAGAAAAATGAGAGTCATAAGTAACCTGTGGTTGTGTGAAGTGTTCTGGGAAGAAATTACATCATAATGGTATTTTTTTGTTTATTTTCTTTCATCTGATGCTGTTTTATCTGATTCTATACACTGTCTTAGCACAACCAATCAGGGAGGTTTTGTTTATTAAGAGAAGTTAATTGTCCCATTTTGTACATGTGTTATTTATTTAATAACAAATAAAGATAGTCTTCTTTCTTCTTTATTAGTTGAATATATCTTCTTCAAGCTGCTGCTCTAACATGTTTCAGTATATCACTGTCACTAGGATGATTCACAGAGAACTCTAACTTTTCCATTGCATGTTGCAGTGAAAAGACATCTTTGTAACTCTGCTAAAAGATGATAGCTCCAGGGTGGAGCCACTCAGAAGCAATTCCCTCCAGATTTTTTTTCTTTACACTTTTCTTTTTGTTATGGACTATATGCTATTTGGGGTTCCATTTCCCTACCACACCCGTTTCCCCATACCAATCCTTAGGTTTTTTTTACAAAGATATTTTCTGAGTTAGTATATCTAGTAACTTCTCTAAATTGCCATTACTTTTTAATTTTTAATTTATTTTTTAATTTTTTTAATGTTTATTTGAGAGAGAGTAGAGAGAGGGAGTGCACACACAAGTCGGGGAAGGACAGACAGAAAGAAAGAATCCCAGGCAGGCTCCATGATGTCAGCGCAGAGCCCAATGTGAGGCTTGAACCCATGGACTGTGAGGTCATTATGTGAGCCAAAATCAAGAGTCAGACACTCAACTGACTGAGCTACCCAGTTGCCCACACTATTACTTTTTAAAATCATAGGATATATGGTAAATTTTTGGTTGTACAAAGTCAGTTCACTGCAGAAAAAATAATCCACACGGTTATTTGACAGGGTTTAAGATTTCTTTGATGTTTTCTCTGGAATTTTCATCTTTAAACTTCACATTTAGTACTGAGAAAATACAAGATGTATTGGAATCCTCCTATACATCCTGAGAAAAGTACTGGTATTACCTTTTCAAAATTCCTAGTCCCCTAGGAAAAATTCTCTAGGTCCTCAAGGTATCCTCTTCTATCTGATTTAAGACCTTTTTACCAATGCTGGTAGCTTCTGGAAATGAGAATATTCCTTTTTTAATCATAGTGGGACACCTGATGTATTTGAAAAACTTTGTAAAAATACTATTTTGTTCCTGCCTTTAGAAAATAACAGCTTTTTTGGGATATTTTAACTTGTGCCCAATTATTTTTGTCTTACTGAATTTTATTCATTTGAGGGTAATACTCTCCCAAATTTTATTCTTCCTCCATACATTTTATATGTGTGTTCATATGCTGCCAGCAAAACACTCACTTTAAATCAAAAAACACAGTTGGGTTAAAAGTAAAATGATAAGAAATATGCCATGATAACACTAACAAAAAGAAAGTTTAGTGTCTATATTAATATAGAAAAAGATTTTATTTTATCTATATATATTTTCCAAAGTAGATTTTATTTATTTTATTTTATTTTTTAAATGTTTGTTTATTTGTGAGAGGGGTTAGGGGAGAGGCAGAGAGAGAGAGGGAGACACAGAATCAGAAGCAGGCTCCAGACTCCGAGCTGTCAACACAGAGTCTGACATGGGGCTTGAACCCACGAACCCTGAGATTGTAACCTGGGCTGAAGTTGGACACTTAACCGACTGAGCCACCCAGACACCCCCAAAGTAGATTTTAGAGCAAAGAATATTACCAGAGATAAAGAAGGTCATTTATGATAAAGGGGACAATCCATCAAGAGGACATAAAAATCCTAAACATTCAAATAATGGAACAAAATCTGACAAAATTATGAAGAGACATAGACAAATCTATAGTTATTCTTAAATATTTTGATACCATTCTCTCAATAATCAGTTGAGCAAATAGACAAAAATGGTCAGTAAGTATACACAAGATCTATGCAAAATTACCAACCAATTAGACCTATTTGACCTTTTATAGAATACTTCATCTAGCAACAGAGCAAAATATATATTCTTTTCAAGTGCAAATGGAACATTTTCCAATATCTATCATAATCTCAGCATAAAACAAGTCTGTATAAATTTTAAAATGATCATACAAAGAATATTTTCTGATCATAGCAGAATTAAACTAGAAATCAATAATGTTAAATTGTCTGGAAACTCTCCAAATATTTGGAAATTAAATAGTATACTTCTAAATATCCCATGGGTTAAAGGAATAATTGAAAGGGAAATTAGAAATTATTTTGAGTGGAATTTAAAACACAATATATCACAATTTGTGGATGCCACTTAAGTAAGATTTAAAAGGAAATTTATAGCTCTAAATGTCTAAATTAGAAAAAAAATCTCAAGTCAAATGGAAGAGCAGATGAAATCCAAATTAAGTAATAAATAGCAGAGCAGAAAACGGTGAAATAGAAAAAAAAAGTCAATAGAGGAAATCAGTGAAACCAAAAGCTAGTTAGTTCTCTGAGAAGATCAAGAAAATTGATAACTCCCTAAGCCAAATTTATGAGGAAAAGAAAAAAAACAAAACTGCCAGTATGATGAATGAAAACAGTGACAGAACTACATATTGTAGAGATATGAAAGGGTAATATGAGAATGTTCTAAAAAACTTTATGCTAATAAACTTACCAATTTAGATGAAATGGATAAACTCCTCAAAAAGTACAATATATCAAAACTTATTGAAGAAGAAATATTTATTAAAGAAATTAAATTTTTTGTTAAAAACATCCATCACAAATAAAACTGTAGGGGCGCCTGGGTGGCTCAGTTGGTTCCTGAAGCTTCTGACTTCGGCTGTGGTCATGCTCTCAAGGTTGGCGAATTCAAGCCCCACATCAGGCTCTGTGCTGACAGATCAGAGCCTGGAGCCTGCTTCAGATTCCATGTCTCCCTCTCTCTCTGCCCCTCCCCTTCTTGCACTCTGTCTCTCTCTCTCTCTCTCAAAATACATAAACATTAAAAAGGTTAAAAAAAAAAAAAGAAAAGAAAACTGCAAACCCAGATTGCTTTGCTGGTAAATTATATCAAACATTTAGGGGAAAATAATACAAATTCAATTCAGACTTTTCTAAAAAATAGAAAAAGAGAGAATAAATCTCACCTCATCCTTTGAGTCCACCACTATAACTGAGACTAAAACCAATGATATTATAATAACAACATAGAAACCTAATACATACAAAACTCTTTAATAAAATTTTAGCAAATATAATTCATCAATGTATACGAAGGATAATAATTCCTGACAAAATAAAGTTTCTCCTCAAAATACATTTCTATTTTAGCATTCAAAAATCAGTCATTGTAAGTTGGTATATAAAAGGTAGAAAAATAAAATTCATAGGATCACCCCAAAAGATGCAAGAAAAATGTTTGACAAGAGTCAAAAGCCATTAATTTAAAAAAAAAATCAGAAAACTAGAAATAGAGAAGTACTTCTTTAATCTGTAAAATGGGCATCTATGAAAAACCTATAGCCCAACATCACGATTAAAGAATGAATTCTTCCTCCTATGAGGCAAGGGTATCCTCTTTTACCACACATATTTAACCTTACTGGTGGTGTTAGCCACTGCATTAAGGCAATATGAGAAGTAAAAGGTATCTTTACCATTATAATGGGAAAGAAGAAATAAAACTGTTTTTATTTGCAGATAATATGATATTTGCTGAAAATCTGAAAGAATCCATAAAAATGCTAGTAGAACTAATAATTGTATTTAGCACATTCACAGTGTATGAGATCAGTGTTCAAAAATCAATTTTATGTTTATATGTTAACAGCAAACAACTGGAAATTGATATAAAAATATAATCTGTAGCATTGGGGCAAATTTAGTGACATCTGTGTAAGACTGCCACACTGAAAACCATGAAACATTGCTTAGAGAAATTCAAGATGACCTAAATAAATGGAGGGATATATCATTATTAATGGCTTAAAAGACATGATATTTCTAAGATGTCAATTCTGTCTTTATTTGACTCTAAATTCAATGTAGTCCCAGTGAGAATGTCAGCAGGATTTCTTTAAAAAAATTAACAAGGTGTGTCTACAATTCATATGAAAATGTAAAAGGAAGGCCTAGAATTTCCAAAACAGCTTTGACAAAGAAAAACAAAGTTGGATGTCATATACGTACTGATTTCAAAACTTTAATTATAAAGCTCCAGCAAACAAGGCCGTGTGGTGTTACATATGATAGACATATAGGTCAATGGAACAAAATGGAGTCTGGAAATAGACAAAACATATTAAGTTCAACTGATTTTTGAGAAAAATTCTGAGGTAATTCATGGATATGTTGAAAAGACTAAACAAATGAGACCAAAACAATTTGATATCCATGTGCAAACAAATAAATGTAGTCCTTTCTTTCCAATATGCGTAAAAATTAACTTGAAATGGATTATAGATGTAAATATAAGAGCTAATATTAAAAAAAACCGTAGGATAAAATGGTTGTATCCTTGTGTTAGGCAAGGATTTCTTAGATAGGATACTAAAAGTATTGTATTAACCATTTTTATTGGATTTTTTAAAAATTAAAAACCTTGCTTTTCGAAAGGCACTGTTAAGAATCTAAAAAAGTAAGCCATATACTAAGAGAAAATATTTACATAATATATATCTTATAAAGAACTTCTAATCAGAGTATATAAACAACTCTTACAACTCAATAAAAACAATAAAACCTGATGATTTAGACATTTCACAAAGGGTGATATAGGAATGGCAAATAAGCACATGAAAAAAATGTTCAACCTTATTAGTTTTTGGGTTAATGCTAGTTAAAACCATTCCAAGTACAACCTCAGAGTAGAATGGCTAAAATGAGAAAGATTGACATAATTAGGAAGTGGCAAAAATATGGAGCAACTAGAACTCTCATACTTTGCTGTATGTAATGCAAAATTTTATAACCACATTTGAAAAAAGTTTGGTAGTTTCTTATATAGTTAAACATACACTTATCATAGGGCCCATTAATTCCATTTCAAAGTATTTACCCAAGAGAAATGAAGATATAAGTCTTCATACAGAATATACAGTTCATAGCAGCTTTATCCATAATAACCATAACTTTGGAAACACTTGAAGGTCTATCAGCTGGTGAGTGGACCACACACAGATTGTGATTAGATCTGTAAGGAATGGTCATGATCATTCTTGATAAGGAATTTGGTAAGGAGAGGTCCCAGGGTGATCCGTCAACTCAGGTCACATCAGGATGATCATTTGGCTCATGTGTAATTCTCTTGGCATTTCTTTATGGCTCTAAATTGCTTCAATGGCTGAGAGCATCACACAGTAAGATCTAAAGCAAGAGAGGGAAAGGTGCTATAGTAAATGGTGCAAAAAGGTTTTTCCTTATGTGGCTTTTTATTTTATTCTGGACCAATGTTGTTTCAAGAAGCTTCCAGCAGACCTTTTCTAGAGCAAACTACAAGTGAAGAAAACTACAATTTTCCTGACTGGCTTTTACCAATCATGATTCATTTCTTTTATCTGGGGAAACGTTCTCTTAACCTTTAGCACAGAGATGGATCCACCTTTTGTAAAGGCTAATGGTTTTTTAAGTAAAGGAATATAAAATTCCAAATACCAACTTGCTAGCGCCCCTCTTAAGGCCTCAGAAGCAGCCATGCATGTGAGGGGTCCCTGAGCTTCATCATAAACTCGCCCTTGAGTACTTGTCACCCACTTTGAACAAATGCAAGGCTTTGTAGGTAAGGATGAGATGGCTGTTACATGATTAATCAATGATTTTTGCCACAGTTCCCTTCTTAATAAGAGTTTTGGCATCTTGGAAAATTTTCTAAGATTTTCTAAGGTTATGATGATGGAATTTATGGGAACTGTGTACTGATGTAAATAGAGTCATTCCTGTTTAATTCTTTTTCTTTTTAATTTGTTAACGTTTATTTGTTTTTGAGAGATAGAGATAAAGCACAAGTCGGGGAAGGGCAGAGAGAGAGGGAGACAAAGAATCCAAAGCAGGTTCCAGGCTCTGAGCTGTCAGCACGGAGGCCAACATGGGGCGGTAAACTCACAAACCGCAATATCGTGAGATGAGCTGAAGTTGGATGCTTAACCGACTGAGCCACCCAGGCACCCCCAAATCTTCTTCAGGAGTTAGATGACAAGTGATGCTAAATGCCAGCTCCTTTGTAGGACTGACAAAAGCAGCAGCATATCATAGAGCATAGCTGAGGCTTTGTTTAGAGTTTCTTCACTATTTTTAGTTGCGTGATCTTAAGCAAGTTATTTAATATTTCTGGGCTTTAATTGCTTCCTCTATAATAAAGGTAATGGTGGATAGATAAAAGTTAGATTTGAAATAAATCTGCTCACTGTTCCCCTGACACTATTTTCTCCTGAAAAAGTTATCATGGGCATCTTGGAAGTAGTGTCCTTCTTGTATTGTGATACCTGCTTTCGGTTCATTAAATGAGGATTTTTCTTTTTCTATTCCATCTTCTTTAGGCTTTGCTACAAGATATGTGTGTGTGTGTGTGTGTGTGTGTGTGTGTGTGTGTGTGTTTAAATGACCATTTAATTCCAAAGATCCAAGTTACAGATTGTCGGGTGGGTGGTGAGAAGCAGTATATTTTTCTTTCAAGTGCTTATTTAAAGTGATTGTTAACATGTATCCTTAGTGATTAAATCATTAAGCAAGAATACAATTTGTGAAATAATGTTTTCTCAAACTACTCAATTTTTTTAAGCATGACTCAGCAACATCAACTCATTGCTTTTATTCTGACTGATCTGAATTCCTATTACCAAACACTTCATAAATAATTCAAAAGGAAAACAATGGATAACTCATGTTCTACTTTTTTTCATAAATAATGTTTTCAAACCATTAAGTCATGTCTTCATAGCAGCTTGTGAAATGGAGACTTTCCCACTCTTTGGTTAAATCTGATCAGTGCACTCAGAGAAGATACATAATTATTATATAATAATTAGGACATGATGCCTCCATTTATTGAGTATCTTCTGGATGACAGGCACTATTCTAACCACTCCCTTATTTAATTTTAACAATAGGCCTGCAAAATATTTTTTTTTTCATTTTACAAATGAAGAAACTAAAAGTAAGTAGAAAGTTAAATAATCAGCCCTAGGTTATACAATTAAAAAACAAAAAGAGAGAGCTAGAGGTCAAAGTTACCTGCATCTGATGTCCCCATCACTACCACATGACAAATGAGCACTATAGAAATTTGAAGTTCTTGGTTCATCTGTTGACATTAACTTTAATGTGTTCAGAGTGGGATTTTCAGATTTTATTCCCATCACTCACTCTTTTTCACCTATGGAGATTTTTACTGAGATCTCTTGACAATAGGAATAATTGCCAGATTATAAACAAATATTTGCAATAGGTAGCCAAGTCTTCAGGATCCTCAATATTCAGGGTCTGTAGTAAAAAAAAGGCTTAGTCATGGGGATCCCAGTATAATTTTTCTGATCGTTACCCTGAACACGGACAGATTTTTTCACATGTCTCTGAATGCCAAGTTCCAATAGAAATCATGAGATAAGTCAACTAAATGACATCATGGTCCAAGTGCCAGATCTTTGCTGTGTGCTTGTTGCATGAAAGAGGGAAAATACAAGAGGAGGTAGAAATATGGCCCACTGAATGGTTGGTAAGAAGGAATAGGGAAAAGGATAAGGTAGAAGCAGATTTCTATAATACAGAATTTTTGCTTCTTTACTGGTTCATGTGACAGCCGATAAAAGAGGAAAGATAGCATTTGCTTTAGGCCCCATGGCACAGTATTCTTGATGCCTAATTAAACCATGTCCTCAAAAATATATTTGGCTTAGATAATTGCAGGAGGATGGTATAATATCATTTATTTAAGCCAAAAAACAGTATGGTAAATGGAACAAATACTCGTTGTCATTCTAGACCTTACTAAATACTTGCTCCATTGCTTGGGGCAAGTTATTTAGAATCTCTGAGTCATTATTCTCACATCTAAAATGATGGTTACAATATCTGTCTTTTAGAGATATTATAAAAATTGAAATATTTATGAAGTAAATGTTACCAGGCATACAGTAAGCACTCAATGAATATAACCGTTTTAGTTATTGATGATAATAACAATAGTACATGCCCATGAATCCATAGTGTAATAGTTTTAGACTTAGAAAACCACTGCCAAACTGGTATTTATTTTATTCATACTCAATTCCAGAAAGTTTAGGTGTAAATCATTGTTATACCCATTTTATACATAAGGAGTCTTACAGAGGATGTTAATTACCTGAGCTCACATAACTAATAAATGGTAGAATAGTCAAGTTCTATACCAGTTTCATGAGTTATTGATTATACTTGGATTGTCTCAAACATAAGAGAATCTTATTTAAAAAATTAATAGACCTCAACATTTCTGCCTTAAAAATTTCCGGTGTTTCTCCATTGCTTCTAGGATAGAATACAAACACTTTAGCATGGTATTGGACATAGTATCAGCACAACCTTCCTCTCCAACCATGTCTCCTGACACTTCCACCCTCCACCCCCCGCCTCATCTCTAACCCACTCCAGCCACAATAGTCTTCTCACTATTTCCTGAATATGACTAACGGCATGCAGGATTCCATACCTTACTTATGGCTTACTCTGCCTGGAATATCCTTACAGCCCTCTATGTATCCTTGACCCACTATTGAACTCAAACTCCTTGAATTTGACCTGGTCAAATATCATCTCCCATGTGAAAGCTTTTCTGAATCCTCTGTGCAGGGTTAAGGATGTTCTTTTCTGTGCCTTGATTTAGCATTTTCCACATTGTATTATAAATGTGTGTTTCATGTCTTGCAAGAGTATGAGTCTCGAGAGAGAGACTTAGCTTATTTTGCTCTGTAACCTCAGTACCTGCAGTTGTCTGTCAGTAGGTAACTAGTGAATGTTTGCTGATTGAATGAATGAAATAAACTGATTGATATTCTCCTCAGCCCTGTGCTGATAAGTAGCTCAGAGTCCAGTGAATAACTGGGCTGGTAGTGACAGAGGTCTATGGGAATTCAAGGTACCACTGAATCCAGCCTTGTGTCTTTTGTGTTAGATCCCACTTGTCTAGTTGTGACAAGGTAGCATTTTAACAATGCTTTGTAGAAGCAATCAGCCTTAGAGGAATACATCTTTGTTCAGTGGCTTCATCTTAATGGTTGACTTCTTGTTCTCAATGGGGTACTCTTGGCACTGCAAGTATAATGAAGCAGATTCATATAAAGGAAAATGTGATATCTGTGCTATCACTTAATCTGCATTTCAGCAAGGTATTTGGCACATACTCATGATAACCTGATGGACCAGATGGAGAAACACTGCCTGTAAATATAGCATTCAATGGATTAGTAGCTGGTTAAATAAAGTGTTGTACCTAAGCATCTATGCAATGGAATTCTTGCTCCCAAAATGCATTCATTTCTCTTCTCATTCTCTAGTTCTCCTGAGGCACAGCCCATGTTCTTTCATCTCCTAATAGCCAACCTTGACTATTTCAGTCTATAATCACAAAAGAATTAAAAAATAAATTTGAGCCTTAATTTTTTTCATGTGTGTTTGTTTTATGATCCCCAAAGCCCTTTAGAATAGGATTTGTATCTTATTATTTTCTCTTCCATAACACATTTATAGGCCATAACAATAAGACCACAGCACCTAGAGTCAGACAGGCTTGGACCAAATCTCTGCTCTGTCACAATTAGCCATCTAATGGTGAGCCTTTATTTTGCCCCTCATGTGTAAAATGGGGACAAGAACATTTTTGTCCCCATGGATGTAATCATTCTTCATGTCTTTGGTGTGATTACTTCCTCAGGGTATCCTCTTGAAGCTTCAGACTATATTAGTTTGCCATTAAAATGCTCTCATAACACCATATTATTATCTAATCTGCACCTTAAAATAAATTACAGTACTTAATTTTATAATTATTTAATACAAGTTTTAGTCATTAAATTGTAATTTCCATGAGGTCAGGGACCATGTTTGTGTGTGTGTTTTTTTAATTTTTTTAATGTTTTATTTATTTTTGAGAGAGAGAGAGAGAGAGAGAGACAGTGTGAGCAGGGGAGGGTCAGAGAGTAGAGGGAGACTCAGAATCCGAAGACAGGCTCCAGGCTCCGAGCTAGCTGTCAGCACAGAGCCTGATGCGGGGCTCGAACCCACGAACCGCGAGATCATGACCTGAGCCAAAGCCAGATGCTCAACTGACTGAGCCACCCAGGTGCCCCTCATGTTTGTGTTTTACACTCCTGTATTTGTAGCAGCCGACTGAAAACTTGGACAACGAAAGTCAGTGAGTAAATGTTTCTTGTGTAAATGAATCAACTTTAGCACTGCCTACATGGTCTTCTGCCTCAGCAGTCCCATTTTGAGCCATCCTCCTTATCTCTCTCCATATGCCAGCCACATTGGCCTCTTTTAGTTCCTCAAAGCTTTTATGCTTTTTCTTTCTTTGGGTCTTTCTCACATTATTCCATCTACTTGGAACAGAATATTTTCTTGTGTTCCTTTCACTCCAGTCTTTCTCCAGAGAATGCCTACTCTTCTGCTTCAACATCTCTTCCTAAAGAAAGCCTTCTGTGTTGGGATGCCCGGGTGGCACAGTCAGTTGAGCATCTGACTTCAGCTCAGGTTATGATCTCATGGTTCATGGGTTCAAGCACCACGCCAGGCTTTGCACTGACAGGGTGGAATCAGCTTCAGATTCTTTCTCCCTCTCTCTCTGCCTTTCACCCACTCACACACTCTCTCTGTCTCAAAAATAGATAAACATTTTTAAAAATGTAAAACAATAAAAAGAAAGCCTTCTGTGCACACCTTCACACCTATCCCCACACTGGGAGAACTATGTTAGAACCCCATTACAACCTATTCTGTGTCTTCATTGCTCTTATAATAATTGTAACTATTTAATGTAGACTCCTAGATACATGGTAAATTTCAGGAAATCAGACACTGTATTTACTGCTGTGGGAGTCCCTAGGGTCCAGCACAGTACGTGGCACATATATACTAATAAATATTGCCTAGGGAATTTAGGATCTTTACTGCAGACAAGAAGACTAAGGAAAAGAAATAGGGAAATGAACAGGGTTATGGTGGCAGAGACTGAAATCTGCTCACTAAAATCAATTTTCTCTTCCTCTTGGGCCCCAGCCTAGAGTACATGGTACATCTCTGGCACAGTTAGATGTGACTGTGTGACTGGGCAATAAAAGCAATGTGTCCCCTGTGCTCTTTCAGACTGACCCCTATAGAATTCCTACTCATCCTTCTCTGTACTTTTTCTCCCTTCTAGATAGCTGGAATGGAGATGGCTACAGGGATATTGGAAGCCACATGTTAAAGATTTCAGAGTCTTCTTTAGCATAGGTCCCTGAGTGTTCTTTTGGGGAAGAGTTGTAGCTATCTTACTTCTAGGATCACCTGCCTTCAGGTGTCACATGTGTGAGAAATAAACCCCCTTTTGGACATTTCTTTCATCTTGTTGTGTTTGAGCCATTCTGCATTTTGGAGTGTATTCGTTATAACTTCATTTAGGCTAACTGATAAAATAGCTTCCATAAAATATTTGAAGGACTGTTTTATGACAGAGGGAACAGACTTACTCTGTGAAGTAGTTTAAATGTTATTTAAGCAGTTTTCCTAAGTGTGAGTGGCAGCTTCACCATCCCCTGGGGATCTTGTTAAAAATGTAAATTCTCAGACCCCTACCAAGACTTGCATAATCAGAAACTCTGGGGAAGAGCCTGTGGTCTGTGTTTTAGCACGCCCTTCAGGTGATTCTGGTACATATTAACTTGAAGGACCACTGGACTTTGAATATAGAGGGGCTTAACCCTTGGAAGGTTTTTGACTTTGGACAACTTAGTCTAATTATTATTTTTTCAGTAAAATGTGGGAGATATTAACATTGTGGTGGTGTTTTGAGAGTTTGAATAGTGCTTTTTATAAAGTACCTATCACATAGTAAATTCTCAAACCACATCTGTTCTCTTCCTTCCATTTCTGTGGCTCCATGTAAAACTGGGCCACAGTAAGGATTCTAGGAATTAATGGAACAGGGTTGAATAGAAAATCACTAGTGTAGCATGTGGAAGTTAAGATATCCTGGGCTGCTGTGTCAGAATTAAGAGAAGAGGAACAATGTGTGAAAGATTAGAAGTGCTAGTCAGCTCTGCTTTTAAGGTTAGGTTGACTTGTTCAATGTTTAATATCATATTTTGACCTGATGATTTATGAATATTTTTGTCCAGCAGCTAACCTCTTTTTCTTTTGTGAACACATATAAAGGGTGTAAAAACAGTTCTTAACACTCAGTATGAGTGTTAGTCATTATTAAACTAAATTCCATGAGGTCAGTGGTTTTTGCTGTATTTTCTACAGTGTTCTCAGCACATAAAACCATGCCCTACACATAGCATGTGCTCAGTAAATATATGTTGAATGAATAAATGAAATCGCATCTGTTATATAAGTGACATAGTTTTATTCATAATGGCTTCTTTTCTCCACTTCTTCTACCCACCCACTTTGGCTTTAGTTTAGAGCCATGCTAGGAAATACTCCCTGACACTAGCTCACTGAGTCCTGAAGTTTAATGTCCATATCTGTCGCAGGGGAGGCTATCAAAATGCAGATTCTGATGTCATAGGTTTGTGGGGGAGCCCTGGGATTCTGTATTTCTGAAAAGTTCCCAGGTGATGGTAGTGCTTCTCTTGCCTATGCCCACCTGTTCAGGCATAGGCAAGAAACTCCATTATCATCATTATTGTTGCAAAAGGCATAATAATCCTTTTTGGTTTACACAGCTCTCCAGAAAGTACATTGATTTTGAGTGGTATTGGTCCAGCATATTTTGAGTGAAGGAACTTCTAATTATTTTTTAAGGCCGTTTTGGAGGAATTGTAACTTTTTAATTATAGAAAACTTCAGATGTAGAAAAAAGTGAAGAGAATAGAATAATAAACTCCCATATATTCATCACACCAATTCAGTAATTATTAATTTATGGCCAATCTTGTTAATCTATAACTCTTCCCACCACTAGATATTTTGAAGAGGATCCATGTATCATTTGACTCATAATTAATTCAGTAAGTATCTCTAAAATATGATAAATCTTAAAAATATAGTAACAATCTTATTCTCATACCCTTTGAATTGATAATTTCTTTAAAAAAATTTTTTTAACATTTATTCACCTTTGAGAGACAGAGACAGAGCACAAGCAGAGGGGGGTAGAGAGAGAGAGGGACACAGAATCCGAAGCAAGTTCCAGGTTCTGAGCTGTCAGCACAGAGCTCGATACCAGGCTTAAACCCACAAACTGTGAGGTAATGACCTGAGCTGAAATGGGCCACTTAACTGACTGAGCCGGCACCCCAATAATTTCTTAATATCTCAGATAAGTATTCAGTGTTCACATTTTCTAATTACCTTTTTGTCCTTTTTACAGTGATTGGTTGATTTATTCAAATCAGGGTCCAAAGAAAGGCTGCACATTGAATTCATTGCTATGTCTCTTAAGATTATTTAATTTTAAGATTACTTTAATAAACATGTCTTTTCTTTCTATCTTTTTTCCTTAAAAATTTATTTGGTGAAGAAATGGGATCATTAGTTCTGTATACTTTCCCATATTCTAGATTTTGGTGATTGGATTGTTATGATGTGCTATAAAATATTACTTTGTCCTTTGTATTTCCTGTAAACAGATAGTTAGATCTAGAGGCTTAGTATGTTTTAGATTCTACTTTTTTGTTAAGAATGACTCATAGAGGCTGTTGGAGGGCATTTCTTATATTAAAAGGCAATTGAAGACTGCTGGATACCTGAGAATTGGAGGAGGGGAGAGCTCACTAATGTGTCCAAGTCTGGGAGGCTTTTAGCTATACAAGCTTTGGAAACCCTGTTTTTTTCTAATGTGGATAAAGGTGGTACCTTGTCAGAGGTACCTGATTCGGAGGACTCCTGGGAAATGCTTGTAAGGTCATGTCTATTGGCTTATTAAAAAAGTGGTGTGAGTCATGGCACAGAACTATCTTGGATTTGAAAGAAGAACGTAACCGCGTTTTCAAATATCATTAGATTCTTGGAATTTATGCAAGGATTAGAATTTAAGAAGTAAGAGAGGAATTAAGCCTGTTGATTTTGATCCAGATAATAACAGAATGTGCTACCTTTTTTTTTTTTTTTGAGGGTTATATAGTGATTACTGAGTGTCAGAGGTTAAATAACTTAAAAGTCAGACTCCAGGGTTTTTGGGTACAACCACTGTACTATACCACTTTTCAAGGAAGTATGTCACTCCTCTGCTAAAATCCTTTAGTGTCTCCCATGGAAAACATACAAATTTATTAATCTGGTGTACAAGGCTCTTCATTAGTAGACTTTGCTTATCTTGACAACTTCATTTCTGGAAACTACCTTCTTTCTCTCCTGCCCATCTCTAGAAACAAAGAAGATAATATCTGACCCAATTACATTGAAATTCTTTTACTTCTTTTAATGCACCATGTTTTCCTACTTCTTGGCTTTTTCACATGCAGTTTCTTGTCTCTGAAGTAGTCTTTCCTCCTATGTCCTTCCTTCCACCAGTCTTTCATCATACTTTTGCTTACTTAGTCTCTGGTTCTAGGTTCAGCTTTCTTTTTTCAGAAGTCTTCTGATGACCCTCATCTGTAGATTAGCAGCTCCTCTGAGCTCTCATAAAATTTGTGTTTCTGCTGTGGGGGAATTTAGTGTCCCATATTTCCATTCCTTCTCTGAAAAATGACCAGAAGATCTGCAAGGCAAGAGACCACTTCCATCTCATTCATTGCTCTATCCTAGGAACCCTGTTGGTTGCCTCCCACCTGGTAAGTGCTTGAATATATGGTTTGAGTGAAGTACAACCAGGCTAGCATCTTGAGATAGAAATAGGATAGACCAGGCTAGCATCTTTAGATAGAAATAGGATAGACTTAGCCAGAAAGATCTGCTTCCCATGGATGTTCAAACCTCACTTCTCAGATGATGCCTAGTTTTTTTCAAACTAACATCACAGAATGAGGTCCTCAGATCCTTGCCCATTCCTTTCATCTTCTCTGATACACTTAAACCTTTTGGTGAGCTAATCTATTTTGCTTCAAGCCCTGTACAACAGATAGGTGAGACAAAGGAGACATATAGAATATGCATTCCATGAGTACTAAAACCTCCCTATGGCTGAGAATTTTTTTAAATAAGGCATGTTTGTACATGGAGCTGCATTTTATAAAGCTCCATTAAGAGGTGTGGGGGCAGCAATCTGTGGTGATCATTCATCACCCCGCCCACACAGCAATTTTAAGTTACTTTGAGGCAGTGTTTTCTTTCATCTAGAAACTGATAGTTCACTAGGGGGCTGGCATGCTGACTAATATATGGAGCGTTACTGGTGGCTGCTTAGAAACCCCCTGTTTCCCAGAATCATGTAAATTGTATTATTTTGACTCCTACTGATGAAGTGTGACTTCTGTTAACTCTTCTTGCCAAACTCCCTTCTTTTCCCTTTGTCAGGTTCTCAAAGCACTTCTCAGTAGGACTTAGAAATTTGCTGAGGATGTTGTTAGAGTATACGTATTTTTATGTATAATACAACTCATAAAATAGCATGAATATTGCAAGGAAAAACCTAGGCTCTCTTTTCCTTTTCTGTTTGAAATTATATATGAAATATTTAAATATAAGAGAGTATTTTGTCATTGTTGGTGTTATAATTTAGCTATGAGGAACTTCCTGACACAATATCCATTAACCGTCCACTAACTGGGATACTTGCTAGACATCATCTCACTCTAAAATAATTGGAGTACCAGAAATCCAGTCCTTCCTTGGAGGGTGGAGATAAGGAATGCTGTACTTTCATGATCAATAAATCTCTTAAATAATTCCAAAATGATAATTGATTTGGATTGATTTACTTGTTTCTGAATTTCAACTCTTTTGTTGGAAAGTTAGCTTCTCAAGGACAGAAACAATGTTTTATTCATGTTTGTATCCCTTTTAGTACATAATACTGTTTCATGTATAAAACAAGTTATTCAATATATGTTGAATTTAATTGAATATTCATTGCCATGAATTGTGAAGTGTTCATCCTTGTTACAAAACATTAAAACATAAGTACTTTTTAAGATAGCACATGTCATTAAATAGATATGATCCAAGCTTTTAAAATATTAAAATATTCAGCTTCAATACTTTAATAAAAAAAAGTTCTGTTAAGTACTTGGGGCATACAAAGATGAATATGATATGATATATGAATGTAGGTACATTATAGTCAAACATAGAGGTGGATATGCAAACAAGGTTTCAGTTACTCTGAAGCCCTTCTGGGTATTTCTAAAATTATCAGGGGATGAGGATTGGCCGCTATTGAGAATGCTGTAAGTTTGTGGTATGGATTCCTATTTTCAAGGCAGCTCTCCCAAAAGTCCAGAGCAATCTAGCCTGATTGGCACAGGACTATCATCCTGATGAATGAAGGAGAGAAGAGAGTACCTGCATTTGAAATAATATCATCCTTCTGCATCCATCTGCATCCATCTCATCTTTATCAGTAGTAATAAAGAAGAGTCCCAGAAATTTTCCTTGGTAGGGAATATCCTCTCTATCCTACTCTCTTTTCCCCTATATATTCATAACTTCACCACTATTTGCTGTGGGTTCTTCAGGATTAATCTCTTCTTGCCCCTTTCCCCAAATCAAGTCAGTCATTCCAAGAAAACCACAATCCTATCTCAGGCCCAGGGCTAATTCCCAATTACTTTTTGGACTCATTTTCAAATCCTCCCCATCTCCTTAACTTCTCTGATCCTTAAGCTCTCCCTGCATGTTCTGGAACTCAGCACTGATCTTCAGCAAATCTTGAAGTGCAACCCGTTTTGTGAGCCTCCCTTTACTTTCTTTCTCTTAACAGAAACCTGACTCTCCTGATGTGTTTCCACAAGATTCCTCTCATTCACAGGCTTTTTTTGTCTCTCGAACCTTTCCTATATAGGCCCCGAAAGTGAAGTAGATGGTATCCTTATTTCTCTGTGCCACTTTCACACCATTTTCTCTTTGTCCTCCATAAAAGCACCCAACTTTGAATCTTATATCATCAGGCTTTACCACCCACCATTATACTTTGCTGTAGTCCTTCACTCCCCCCTGGGTCACTTCCCCTTATTTCTCAAAGATTTTGCTCCTGGCTTATTTTTACTCTTTATATTCCAACGCTATTGCTTTTCAGTCCCATTAAATCTTCTGCAGTGATTTTATTCTACCTTACCATGCAAACTACCTGTAGCTGTCATTACCAATGACTGCACCTCTTGTATAACTGTAAATTTAAATACTAAGTACCACTGCCATCTGTCTTAATGACTTCCTGCCTTTTGTAACCCCCAACTATAATCTTCATACTTGCTGGAACTTTCAGTTTTTTAAACCTATATACTTGTTTCTCAATACTTTTAGAGCTTCTCCATTAGGTCCTATGCTTGACTCTTTTATTGGCTTTCCTAGGACACCTGCGTGAATCATTTTATTTATGCATCATATTTCCTCATCTGCAAATTGGAGAAATTGCTAAAAGTAATAATGATTATAATAATGATGATAATAATAATAGTAATAATAATATGATCTACTTTTACTCAGCAGTCTATGTGTTAAGCAATATTCTAAATACTTTTTATTTATTGTCTTTCAATTTTTGCAACAACACTCTTATTCTGTTATGTAGGTGAGCTATCATCTCACTTATGAGCTAACTACTCATAAGTATGTGGACTTCTTTAGGAAGAGCCTCATTTAAAAGAAGTTTTAAAAGTAATTTGTTTAGGTGTGCCTGGGTGGCTCAGCTGGTTAAGCGTCTAACTCTTTATTTCAGCTCAGGTCATGATCTCACAGTCATGAGATTGAGCCCCTGTTTGGGATTCTCTCTCTCTCTCTGCCCCTCCCCTGCTTGCACACACATACACTCTCCCAGAAAATAAATAAATAAACTTTAAAAAAGTATTTTATGCTGTTTTTTATAATTTTCAGTAATTATAAAAAAGTAGACAAAACTTGTCTTCCATTCTAGACTTTTACTACTCTCAGAGTTTATGACATGTAATTGAATATGCCTTATATCCTAGGTAAAGATGAAGCTGTCCAATTTAATATAATGTTGGTCGTCCAGTGGATGGGAGAGGGTGAGGACTGGAAAGATTTTTTCTGTCTTAAAAGAAATGATGATAGATGTGTAATACCTATTCACTTTTAATTTGAAGTCCTTCAAGAGCCAGTGATACCCAAGTTTGGGTAAGCATGATTTTCTCTCTGCTTATAAATAAAGCAAAGCAAAACAAAAACAGAGGTAAGGGACATAAAGGAAACAACTACAACTGAACTTTGGAGTAAACAGGATTTAGAATCCTCTTTGTCATCCTCCAGATAGCAAGCCAGCATATTTGGTTTCTATTTAAGAATGTACTTGAACCATACTATTTTCTCAGGGTTCAGAGTTTCTATGTAAATAAAGAGGAAAATATCCCAATGAAAGGTAGCCTGATTAGGAGATCTAAGGATCTCTCTCTTGCTCTCTTTCCCCTATTTTTTCCCATTTGGTATTTATCATTTTAACATCATACAAATGAATATTCATGCCAGAGAACAATTCAATTCATAAAAAAGCTAACATGAGACATGGTAATCTTCCTGATCCAGAGGCCTATATTCTATAGGGCTTCTTTTTCCTAGACTCCTAGGAGTTCCTATTTCCTAGGGAGTTGATGAGTGGACTTCAAAATTATGTGAACTGTTGGAAACCATTTGCCAAATTGTTGTGTATATGAGTTTATTTTTAAGGTGAGATTATATAGCTTTTGTCAGATTCTCAAATGGGTCTGGAACTCCATCAAAATATTTTTGGACCACCTCAATTAAAAGCATCAACATTCGGGCACCTAGATGGCTCAATGATTATGTGTTTGGCTCTTAATTTCAGCTCAGGTCATGATCTCATGCCTGGTGGGTTCAAGCCCCATGTCGGGCTCTGTGCTGTCAGTGCCGTGCCTACTTGGGATTCTCTCTCTGCCCCTCCCCTCCTCATTCTCTCTCCCTCTCTGTCTTTCTTTCTCTCTCTCTCTTTCTCCCTCTCCCTCCCTCCCTCAAAATAAATGAATAAATATTTTTTTAAAAAGGCATCATCATTTGCTCAGTGACCAAAGATGAAACCCTGTCACCATCAGTTAACTTGTGTTTCTTCACTCAGCTCTACTTTGAATATCCAAAGTGACTCCAGTTCTCAACATTTCTCTGAGCCAACACATTTAAAGGGTGCACTCATTTTCAGAAGTAGCAATGGTTTCTAACAAAAGCAATCCTCAATTATAAGTAGAGCAAGTCTTCTTAAAAAATATATCTCACAGAGGAGAAGCTAAGCCATGTATAATTTACTTTCTAAAAGTATTCGAGTTTGTTCTGATTTGTCTTTCTGAAGTTATGAACCAGGTAGTCAGAAAGCATAGGTCTCACTAATTCATATATCTGTATATAATCCCAGTTCTTTTACTTCATTCCCACTGCCATTATCCCAAAGTAGGCCATCATCATTTCATACTGAGATTATTATAATTTCCTTCTACCTGGTTTCCCTGCCTTCAGTTTCTCCCCTCTTCATTTCATTTACCACATGTAACTAGAATGATCCTTCTAATAGGTTGAACCAAAGAAAATTGCTGATATTTGACTATTTTTGACTAGTACAAGGGGGGGAAAAAGACAATTTCATGTGACCTAATATAACATAGATACAATTGTGTCATTCTTTGCTTAAAATCTTTTTGTGGTTCTTTATTGTCCTTACTAAAAAGTCCAAATTCTCCAGAATGATATACAAGAGCATGTTCTGTTAACAACAGACACTGAATTTGATTGCCTAGCCACAGTTCAAAAAGTCAAATGCTTGCAGAGATCAGATGAATAGTGTAAATATTTGGCATGACTAGAATAAGGCCTAAGAATGGTGCATATGGGGAATGGTGATTATAAGACAACACAAGCACACTCTTTCTGAAGGAACCTCTCCACTAGGTTGTTTTCAATCATTCCAAACTTCTGATCCTTCAGAAAAAGTTTCATCAGCAATAGTGTTTTTTTAAACATTAATAGCAAATATGTATATAGCATGTATTTTAGGCTAGACATTACTCTAAGCCCATTTCAATGTGGTTAGCTAATTCAAAAATTTAATAACCACTGTACAGTCAAGCATAATGTGTATATGAACAAAATGTGACCTGAAAAAGTCCAGTTCCTGGCTTCTTCCTGATGGTTCTGACAAGATATGAAACCATTCCTAATCTTCATACAAACCAGTCATTTATACATCTTGAAGTTTTCGCGTCTGTGGCATTCTCTGCATTGAGTTTCTTTTTCCTTCTTTCCCACTCCCTTTCAACACTTCAGCTCCAATTGGAAACTTTTTATTCATTCTTTAAAGCTAAATTAATGTTCTCCTTATTTAAAAATTTCTAATATCCTTCTGAGCCTTGTTTCCTTCATCTTTCAAAGCACTTCTCCCCCCATTTTTTTTCCTTGGCATACAGCTCATACATAAGTAGGCATTAAAAGTGATTTAATAAATAAGTGAATGACTATTCTAGAGGATTACTTAAAGCCCATTCATTTGTTTAACAAACATGTTTGATCATGTATTATGTCAGATAGTGTTTTATAAGAATCTAGAATACTTTTGTTAAAACTAGAAATAATACACTATAAACTCTCTAGGTTTGTCTTTCCCGAAGTATCAGTTGTAATGATTTTATCATTTGCCTAAACACTTTGCAAGGAGCCAGTTCCTTAGAGCCTTTATCACTACCCAGCAGATATTGGAATTTGATATATCTTGAAAATGGGAGTTAGGTAGCAAGATACAACTTCAGAAAGCTATTCCTTTTCAAAAGCTCAACTAGACTTGTTTGGCAGTTTCCTCTAGCCCTATAGAAAATCAGGCAGAGGGCGAGGTGCAATCAAGTTGCTTTCGAATGCTACCAGACATTCTACTAATGGAGGTTTTTTGGTGTGTTTGTGTGTGTGTGTGTGTGTGTGTGTGTGTGTGTGTGTTTTGGGTGGAGGGAGAGGAGAGAGAGAGACAGAGAGAGACAGAGAAAGACAGAGAGAGAGAATGAATCTTAAGCAGGCTCCACATACAGTGCAGAGCCCGAATCGGGGCTTGATTCCATGATCATGAGATCATGACCTGAGCTGAAATCAAGACTCAGATGCTTAACTGACAGAGCCACTCAGTGATGTGCCCCTAGTGATTTTTTTTAAAGAATTCACTGCTTTGTTTAAAACACATGTGCGTGCGCGCACACACACACACACACACACACACGATAACATGAGATAAATATGAGGCGAAGAGATAACAATGGTTAGAGACATCACAGGAACTAGGAATGTTATTAAGATATAGGCACCCACACACAAAGACACATATAAACATACACACATTTTTCTTAACACTCAAATTGAGTGAATGAGTGTCTGAAATCACATTTCTAAGTTTCCAGATTACTATATCTCAAATGGTAATGAAGTCATTATAGGTATGTGTTAATTTCTATTGCTGGATAGCAACTTATTACAGATTTAGTGATAATACATATTTATTTAACAATATATTTATTATCTCACAGTTTCCATGGGTTAGGAGTCTAGATGTGGTTTACCTGGGTCCTCTGCTCAGAATCTTATAAGGCTATAATAAAGCTGTGGCTGGGCTGCATTCTCATCTAGAGATAAGGCAGGAGTGGAATCCACCTCCAAACCTTTTCAGGTTTTTGACAGAATTTATTTCCTTGAAACTATATGACTGAGGGCCTTAGAATTTTGTGACAAATTGTCTGGAGGCTATGCTTGGCCTAAGGCCCATGTACAATTCCTTGCCATATGTGCTTCTCCAATGTAACTGCTTACTTTGTGGAGCCCACAAGGAGAAGTTCTCTCCCAATAAATGTCTCAGTCCCCCTTTTAAGAGCTTGTTCTTAGTTAGCTCATCCCCATCCAAGGGAATTTCCCTTTTGATTAACTCAAAATGAACTGATTTGAGGCCTTAATTATATCTTTAAAAATTCCTTCATTTTTGCCATATGCTATTGGCTAAAAGCAAGACACAGGTTGTTATGGCCTGAATTGTATCCTTCCCTGACTGCCTCCCCTCCCCCACCTCCAAAGTCATGTATTGAATTCTTAAATCCCCAGTACCTCAGAATGTGCCTATATTTGGAGATAGGATAAAGTTAAATAAAGTCATTAGGGTAGGTCCTAATCCAATATAACTGATGTTCTTATAAGAAGAGGAGATTAGAACACAGACACACAGAGGAAAGTCTATACTATGTAAAGACAGAGAAGACAGCAATCTAGAGCCTAAGGAGACCTCAGAAGAATTCAACCTTTGATCAATACTTTAATTTCAGACTTTTAGCCTTCAGAATTGTAAAAAAAATAATTTCTACTTTTTAAGCCATCTAATCTATGGTATTTTGTTATGGCATCCCTACCAAATAAATACACATGTCCCATCCAAATTTAAGGAACAGGAGTAAGGGTGGTTGGGAATGGGGATGTGTACAGGGTATAAAAACAAAGGGGTGGGAATCCTGGAATCCATCCTAGAATCCTCCTTCCATAAGGTACAACCTCAAATAGCCTAATCTGGGGAAGAAGAGATGGAGTAGCATCAGTTATCAATTTTGGAATCTCCTTTATTTCCAGGAATATGGAAGATTATACTTTTCTATCCTTTTAAAGCCAATGAAATGTGAGCAAAGGTGTCCAATATCACTTCTAAGATGAACCATTTAATGCTTTTTGGTGCAAACCCCAAGATTTTCTGTTGCAGTGTTAGCCTCTTAATATGGTGAACTTCCCATCAAACTGGGTCCCTGAATATTTATCATGAATAAAACCCCACTTACCAAACCACACTAAACATGGACCATAAGCATAACTAAACTTGTGTTAATTTTAAGCCACTGACATATTGAAGTTGTTTATTCGAACACTATAATCTAGCCTAACTTGGAAAAAGAATTGAGAACAGAGTAAGTTTTACATTATGAATGAATTAGGGTAGTTAAAATAAACAGTAAAAAACAAAGTACTTAACAAATTTTTGCAAAATTGTGAAGCAAGGTGGCCATTTTCTTTATACCCTATGAATTGCTATCAGAAGTTTATATGATACCAAGTGGGACTGATGAAATGATAACAAGAGTTCAGATGAAAAATAAGATGTGCCTCTTTAAAAGATTCCTCTGATCAACAGTTTATATAAACAAATGAATCTTGTGAGTCACCAGCTTCTGTGATAGAGCTGTATCTAACTCTATACTACTGTGGTAGAAGGAAACTATATAAGACGATCTTAGAAAATTCACCAGAGCTTTGAAATGAATAAAACCTCAAGGTAAATTAAAAGTCTGTACCATATTGCCTCAAGCCTGTTTTCCGTTTCACTTTCTCTGTCCCTCTCTCGCACTCTCTCTTTATTCCCAATCCTCTTGAATCTTCCTCTTTTCATTATTCTGCAGTGGTTTCTGTCTAAATAGTACACTGAAAAAAAAAATTGTTGAATTTTCTTTTCTGGTTTGAAATCAAGAAAAAATAGGGAGGACCTACAAGGGTATGTTTTGTATAACTGTGAAAAGGAGTTGCAGTGAGATATAGCTGAAGCAACAAGAAAGAATTGAAGAGCTGGAAAAAACCTCTTTTAATATGATACATTTCTAATTCTTAACTAGCCTCCATAAATGGAGGCAGACAAATCTATTCTATGCAGTCATCTTTGCCTTTCACTATAGTGCTATCTTCAGATAAATGCTTTCAGGTAGTAATACTTTAGTTCAGATAACACGAGGGGTGGCTACCCTCTCTAATGGGAAGGAAACCATGCAATTTATCCACTTTTGGCAAGTGACATAATAATATGTCAAATTCTCTGGACTCACCCCCTTTGTGAGAAGCAGTGCACTTTCTCTTTCTAGTCCATCATCCCCACTGAAGCGTTCCTTGGAAATGTCAAAGCCACCTGGAAAAGATCAATCTTTTTTGGTTAAGCAACTGTGAGAAAGAAGAGACATCAGGGGAAACATGGAGAAGAAAGAATAGGTTAGATAACATACTACTTAAAAACAGATCTGTTCTCACTATTTCTCTCTCTCTAGATATATGCGCGTTGCGCGCGCGCGCGCGCACGCACGCACGCACACACACACACACAAATAAAACCAAATATCAGAGAGCCAGACCAATAAATATTCTAGTTACTCTGGAGACCAAAGTAGACCCTGTAGAACATAAGATTTTTTTATTTTATTTTTGAATGTTAACATTTTGCTACCATTCTTGAATTTTAAAAAAATCTTAAATTCACTTTAATTAGAAGCATTTAACACCTACTGTGAAATGGGTTTGATTATGTCTAGACAAGCATAGAATTTTTAATGTGTGTCTTTGTTACCCCACAGATGTGTCTATTTTCCCACTTTGAAAGAAGTTTTGAAAGCATACAGTCCATTTCCTGAACATTGACAAGAAGCAGAATATTATACTCCATTTGAGCACATTTATATTCTTAACATTTGGGTAAACAAATAAGAAGGTTAAATAAACCAGAGAGAAGACCAAAAAAAAAAAAAAAAAGCAATGATCATTACCTCTGTATGTGATGAATCTACATATTTGAGGGTTTCTATGCGTATGCATGTGAGGGCTACCCTTGGTTTATGTAATAGAATAGAAAAATGAAGTGAAATGGATATTATAATTTTGCATCTTAAAAAATGACCTGGAAATTTAAGGCTAGGTTTTTAAATGGCTCAATTAACTGTAAGATGATTAATTTTACCTTCAGTAATTTTAAGCATTCTTCTAGATAAACAGCTTTTCAAGCTTTAAACTGCAAGCCATTATATTTAAAAGGAAGTCATATGAAGTATAATTCTTGATTTTTCCTCAATCTTCTGAGGATTAATGCCATGTATATGAGAGAGAATAAAATGATTTTGACGATATTAATACTAAGTTTTATAGAAATGCCCAAACATGATTATCAACCATTCTCCTTACTGAGTCCTTTTGCCTTATCTCCACTCCCATTTGCAATCCATTTCTAGAAGTCCTTTTAATTTTTAACATTTGATTTTTTTCTCAAATTTATCTACATTTTTCTACCCCAAAACCTCCCCTTTTCTTTCATCTCATCCCTACCCCACTGCACTGGTCTACTAAATAATCTCCATGGCTTTGCTCTTGCCCACCTCTAATTCATTTCTCACATTTTAATAGAATACTGTTTGTAAGACAAATCTGATTGTGTCACTCTCCCACTTGGAATATTTCAAAGAGGTCTTGTCATCCTTAGCAGGAAAAGCAAGATGTATAACATAGCTTACAAGTTCCTATAGAATCTGTTTCCTACTCATAGTCCTCCTACCCCCAAATCCATAATCCAGACTCAAATCTCCATGCTCTCTATCATGCAGCTGCCTTGGCTGACTTTCTCTTCTGTGGATATATCATGGTCCCTCCTGTCTTTGGGGCCTTTGCACTTTCTATTCCATGTGTCTAAAGTTCTGTTCTCTCTTTCTGCTTACCTATCTCGTCCCTACCTCCTTCAAGCTTTGTCTCAAATGTCATTTGCACAGGGAAATCTTCTTATAGACTCCAGACTAGACCTCTTGTATATTTGTGTGATACCCCATACTTTTTTTTTATATATGTTTTGTAGGTTGTAAATATATATTGTGCTGTCATGAACTTTAAAAATTACAAAGTTCAAATGTGTACCAAGATGTTATCTCCTTAATTTCTGTTCATCAGGAATTAAGGAGATTTCATTTGTCTATGGTACAACTAAATGTTGCCACAAGTCACTTCTAGATTTTTTTTTCAATTTCTTTCAGATAAATACAATTCTTTCAGTTCAACAGCTTTCCCTCCCTCATCTCCTTTTCTTCTCTTAGGAAGATTGGAGTTCCTGGACCTCACTGGAGATGGGGGACCTTGTTCTTAATGATTCTCTATTCTTTATAACTTGTGATGAGATCTACATGTTGTCCTTTGTTCCTCCCTATGCTGGCATTTCCTGCTACTACAACTGATCCTGCAATGACCTCTGATTGCCATATCCATGCCCTCTGTCTCATTCTAATCTCTACTCCAGAGGCCTACTGACCTGTTTTTAAGACTAGATTTTTTTTCTTGATTGCAGGAAGTAGAGGTTGCTTTAAAACTCAGTTGATTTTCTAAACCCTGCTGGAGTCTGCTGCTTCCGTGAGGCTTCCTTCAGGCTCATCTACCTAAGGACACCTCACTCAACCACAGCCAGAGCAGAGATGTGGGTACCATGGCGAAATTTGGCTTTCCTATGGTCTTGACTTCTTCCCAGGAGGCAACAGGGTAGCAAGGCCCTGCTCTAGCCCAACTTACCTATGGTTTCATCTCAGGAGGAGGCAGAGCTAAGGGTCCTTTCTCAGCAATGTGCAACAACCAGAGGCTTACTCTCTTTCTTTCCCAGTTGTGAAGCTCTTACCCCAGATGAAAATTGGCTTTTCTTTTATTGCCTTTCTGAGATTGTGGATGAACTTTGCATCGATCTTCCTAAGATTTTGCCTCCTTTTAGTATTCAGAGGCAAGCTTTTATTTTGAACCTCTTCTCATTGTCTTTCAGGACAGTTGTCCTTGCAATGAGCTTTTAAAAAAACGCATTCGGAAACTCAGTTGATTTCTTTTTTCTAAGCTGATTCACACTTTCCTAGGGCAACGAGGATGAATTTGAGGGAAAAAATGGTTATTTTTCAAAATGTTATCTTTCTACATTTGGTTGATTTTTATATTATCCACAGAACTGTAAACTCTCTGAAGTCAAGAGTCAGGTTTCCATATGTGATGGTATCCTGTAGCCCACATTAAAGCTCTCTATTAATAAATATTATCAAAGAAATGAATGTAAAAACAAGAACCTTAGCAAAAGGAAATAAACTCATACTTCACTTTAGGAGATTGGGCCAACTCTTCTAAGTAGATTATAAGCTCTGCTAGAGTTGGTAGTGTGACCTGGGGTTTACCTATCTTGACCATCTAATATTATGGTCTTATCTCACTGGACTGGTCCTAAGGGGGAAAGGCCATGGTATTCTTTTGTCTCTGGCTACACGGAATAAAGAAAGAGATAAGAGCATGATGACAGCCAAAAAAAGCTTACAACAAACAGAAAGGGCACAGAAGAGGGAGGAAAACATCAGAGACATGGGTGAGCTTTTCAGGTGAAACAAGTGTCATGGGTCACTTTGTTGCAATGATTGTATGGATGAAAGGAGAGAAGAAAAGAGCCATACTCATTTTCATATAATGTACAATGACCTATTATTTGTAAATGCCTCACAAGTAGTGATATGGAATCTGACTAGTATCTCTTTTCTTTGGGAAGAAGAGGAAAGAGAGTGTAGAGAGAGCTCTCACTGTTTTCTGCCTGCTGTACTTATTTCATTAAACCTTCATAGGGATGATTAAGCCTAACTTGGCACAAGGAGCAACTAATCCTTTTTGCTATGCGTGACAGCAAACAAATGTTGGGGTATGGCCAGCTGATGGAAGCATATAGTTTTGGGAGTTGAAATCCAAAGGTAAAATAAGATTCCATTTTCTTTTTCCTACCTACTTTTTATTATTGACTTTTACATTAAGAGGAATTTTCCAGTGGTTTCCATTTTAGAGGTCAGTCATTTCCCTCTTTGCTTTATTTTGACCACATTTCAGATTTCACAAAGAAAAACATTACAGAGTAAAATAAAACTAAACTCTGATGAGACTCACAATGCAGCACAGTTTAGAAATGGTTTGGGGGGGAAAAAAAACCCAGAACATTTAGGAGGTTTCTTAAGACCACCATGAAATACAAAAGGCCTAAAATTCTATTTAGATTATAATTTCAGAGTTAGCAAACAAATACTGAAGTAATTTTGTCCATGGTGCATAGTAATTACTTCATTTGGTGATTTGCTTCAAGGTTAAACTGTAATTCAGTGCAAACTCTTAGGCAGAGATTTTGACTCCCAACTAAGCTAGTCAGACTTTCTATTCAAGTAAAGTAAATATAAACACAGGAATGGAAAGGAGAAGAAAGCTGGAGTCAGAGTTCTGATAGCTATGTCTTAAAAAAAAAAAGTCCATGAATTTCTGTAAAGATGCCCAAATCTCCCTTGACTGGCCTTTGTCCTTGCAGAGGACTGACTCCTTTATTTCCTGCTGGAATCCAGGTTTTCTATCCAGTCTTTCTAATGAATTCCTTTGGTTAACTGAACCATAGGCCATATCTGTTGCTTACAATCAAAGAACCTAAAAAAGATTAGTTAAGTATCTTTTTTGTATGTTTTTCTATGGCTTAAGATTTTTTAAAGTCCTTTGTATGCTAGTGTGCTAAATATACATGTGGAGATTTCTATATTTATTTGACCTTTCTCATGGAACATCACTTGGACTTTTTTTTTTCTTTTTTGGCAGAACACATTCTGGAAAATATTGCATTACACAACTGCTGCATTTCTGTCCCTTGAGGCACTGCCTTTGCCCTAGAGCTAATTCTTACCCTACTTAGCAGAGCTTCAAAAGGCTTTCCTATTTATAAATAAAGGTGCTGCATTGATTATATGTCCTCGTAGGTATATTATGAGTTTGGCCTCTGTGTTGCAATGTTGCAACAGTTAGAATACTGGTAGCAATTTTACTTGAAGCATTCTGGTTGAACTCTCTGAGTATGGTTCTAGGGTTTCTATGATTTTTTGTTGCTGTGTTACTGACTCAGGTATATTCCAAAAAGGTTTTATGCTTTAGTTTCCCAAGAGGTAAAACAGAAAGGAATATTTATTTGATATCTCTCTGAGCGACGGCAGGTTGAACCAGGTAATGTCTATAATGTGGCCTGAATTCTGCAGAGACAAGACTTCTAAAACACTAACAATAAATGTTTGTTAAAGAAAAGACTGCACAGTGCTTTTCATGTATTTTAACCTAATATTTAGGTAATTGCACAACCAGTCTATTAAATCCTTTTGAGTAAAAACAAAAATACAAGTTAAAGCAGTTCACATTGAGTTCTGCACATGTTTAAGAAAGTTAGACCTTGTGGAAGAGCTATTGCTTTCCACTAATTCTGGGTGTAGAGACATGGATTGCTCCATAGTCAACATCAAGGCAGGGGAATACATTTAATAAGGCTACATTACAGGTCATGTCCATGGCATGTCATATTTCTACTACATGGCTGATTAGGAAATACATAAATTGTCCATTGTCTTTGGTCAATACACTGTCCCTTCATTTTGCCACAGTTATTCCAAAGCGAGGCAAAGTAGTTGAGGAAAACTACGATAAATTTGAGTAGAAGCCAATAATGCATTCTATTCATTAATCTCTAGAAAAATCTCTCAAATTTAGCCCTCTGTATTGAACAGATATGTTATTGAATATTTAAAGACAAATACCACTCCAAAATCATGGCTTCTTTCCCTAGTCTTTACAAAGAGGGTTTTTACAAATAGAGGCATGCTCTCAGGAAGGTAAGTCTTGCTTTTCCTGGTGTCTTGAGTATTTAGCATAGAGCCCCCAGTGGAGGCTTGATGAACTCTGAACCTAACAAAAGTAGAAGCAATGATAGACAAGCATGAGGAAAAAGGCATTGACAATGATACCCTTGAGCCTTGAAGGTTTGGAGGTTGCTGACAAAAGTGAGTATAAACTCCTGAGTTCTCTTCCTCAGTGGGAATCTTGGTCACTGTTGGAAAGGAAGTCATGGCAGAAGCAAATAATTTGGTCATCCATTAGATAAGGTTTCAAACTCTATTAGCTGCTGCTTCTCTGTGTGGGGACTTCTAAGTAGAGTCACACAGTTAATCAGAAACACTCCCAAATGGAAAAGAGTACTCTTAAGTTCAGTCAGAATGTATTAGTGACATTTAGAGCTTGCTTCTGTCTTCCTTACAAACTTATATCATCCAATATACCTCTCTTCTGAAGTGAGGTGTTGTTTCATGATGTTCATTAATTAATTAATCCAACAAGTATGTATTGAGTACTATTGCATACAACATTGTCCTATCTTCTGGTGATAAAATGTCTAGAATACATTCCTTGTCCTAGGGTATCTCATACTAGTTGTGAATTTATCATCTAATAATAATAGTATAATTTATTGGTAATTTAACTTTGGTAAGAGAGTAGAACTTAAATGTTTTAACCAAAAAAAAAAAAAAAAGAAAAGAAAAAAGTAAGTATGTGAGGTATGGATGTATTATTTAACTCAATGGAGGAAATCCTTTTACAATATATATGTATATCAGATCACTATGTTGTCATTTTAAATCACCTACAATTTTTTCAATTATACCTTAATAAAGCTGAAAAATTAATGCAATTAACCAGATGATTTTAGTATAGCAAAGTATGCTTTTGACAAAGTTAAGGAACCTGAGTAGAAGAAAGGAGCACTTAAACTAGCCTAAAGTGGGGGTGCCTGGCTGGCTCAGTCAGCTGAGTGTCCAACTCTTGGTTTCTCTTAGGTTATGATCTCACAGTTTGTGACTTTGAGCCCTGTGTTGAACTCCACGTTGACAACATTGGGCCTGCTTGGGATGATTCTCTCTCTCCCTCTCTCTCTGCCCTTTTCCTGCTTGCATACTCTCTCTCTCTCAAAATAAGTAAATAAACTTAAAAAAAAAAAAACTAGCTAAAGCATACTAGATCATGCATTCCAGAGAAGAACTTAGCTGAGAACTAAAAGATAGATAGGAATTGGATAGGTGAAGAAAGAAAGATAAAGGAGACAAATATCTCTCTCACATAGAAAAGTACAACTTTACTAGCCAATGGTTTTGAATGCTTAATAAATACTCTGTGATTTACATATATCACTTTTATTTCTTATAATAACTGTCAGAAGAAAGTAGTAGTAGATTCTCATTTTATTTTTTTTTTAATTTTTTAAATGTTTATTTATTTTTGAGACAGAGAGAGACAGAGAGAGACAGAGTGCGAACAACGGAGAGGCAGAGAGAGAGAGGGAGACACAGCATCCGAAACAGGCTCCAGGCTCTGAGCTGTCAGCACAGAACCCAACGCAGGGCTTGAACCCACGAACCGCGAGACCATGACCTGAGCCGAAGTCAGGCACCCAACCAACTGAGCCACCCAGGCGCCCCTAGATTCTCATTTTAAGGGTGAAGTAGTCTCTTAGAGGATAAGTTGTTTAATCAAGGTCACATAGTGAATAAGTAAATAAGTAGAGGAAACTAGATTCAAACTCAAGTTAGTGTGACCATAGAACCTGAATTTTTCCCCATGATATGTACTGGCCTTCATCTCTTTCTAACTGGCCACTTTTAGTTGGATGTGGGATAGAATTGTGATTTAAGGCCACCAACTGATTGATTGGGTAGGGTCCAGTCAGATTATCTCTCTTGTGAATTCTATCAAAAAAATGGTTAACATTAGAATTGCAAGCTGTGATATAGCAAACTGGTATGGTCAGAATGGAATATGTATAAAATGCACAAATAAAAGAATCTATATAATCGAGAGTGAAAAGTGGAAAGTTTGCAAAGACAGGAGCTGAGGGGAGTCTTCTGAGAGATGGAGAGAAGAGACTTGGTAGCTGCATCTCTAGTCCTCATGTCTGTGAGGCCATTATTTTTTGTCTTCTGCCCTCCAGTGCCCACGAGAGTGTTTGTGACATCTTTACAATCCATAAATATAAGTCAGTTTCTGTTTCTGGCAGCCAAAAAGTTCCAGCTAAAACACATTCTATGTGCCAGAAATTGTGCACAAAGTATCTCTAGTCTTCATTCATAAACCACTCAAAGTTCAGTATGTATTTTGGTGAGTTGTTTTATTATTTCTAGTTAACAAGAACTCATAGAGAAAAGCCAAAAAACTTGCTCCAAATTAAACATGTGGTAAATACTGTAGATAGAATTTGGGTCCAAGACACAATACTCTTACTCTAAAGATTATTCTGCATTGCACAAAAACACAAATCACATTGTCGGTACTTAAAGAGGCCAGAGTATTTGTCATGCCCCTGCTAATAAGTCACTGTATGATTTTGTATATTAGCCTAAAATTATTTGGCTTATTTTTTTATTTTTATTTTTTTACGTTTATTTATTTTCGAGAGACAGAGAGAGAGCATGAACAGGGGAAGGACAGAGAGAGATGGAGACACAGAATCTGAAGAAGGCTCCAGGCTCTGAGCTAGTGGGTCAGCACAGAGTCTGAAGTGGGACTCAAACCCATAAACCGTAAGATCATTACCTGAGCCAAAGTCGGACGCTCAACTGACTGAGCCACCCAGGCACCCGAGGCCTCATTTTTGTCATGTGTAAATGATGGGGTTTGGTCAAAGCCATGTAAATAAATAAATATACATAAATTTTAAAAGCCTTAGAACATTTTTATAGTAGTTGATACTTCCTTTCTTTCTCTGTACTAGACCTTGCTATTTCAGCAAGGCATGATACCATCTGAAATATGATTTCAAAACTGCGTAACTTTATGCACATGTTTTAAACTTTCTGAGCATTGATTATCATATTTTTGAAGGAAAATAGCAATACATAAGTTACAAGATTAAATAAAATAGTGTAAGTGAAAGTGTTGATTGAAATACTGCAACATTGCATTTCCTTCCTTCCTTCCTTAGTCTCTCTTCTCATTACTTCTTTTTCTTTCTTCCCTCCTTTTCATACTCTTTCCTTCTAAGTGTTCTTTTTATGCAAGTGCAGGGCTTATATTTCAGGAATCATTTTTAAAAGGAAACGAGAGACATGTTCCAAAGAGTTTAATGGTAAGAACTACATGGAGGAGTAGGAGGGCAGGAGTTCCTGTCCAGTGTCATTGTTTCTCCAGAGCAGTCCCAGGGGAATGGAGGAGATGAGCTAATGTGTCATTATCACCTCTGATCTCCATAATCATTGCTTCTGGAACTGACACAAGGGCCAGATGTGTTTCAGAGAAAACATGTACATTTGGCTTTGGAAGAAGGCTTCAAAGCTTTTAACAACCCCTTAAGAATGCCTAATTAACCTTAGGGAGGTACCCAGGGGACTCATTTTGCCCATGAAGAGTGTTTTGGAAGGGGAGAGATGATATGGGAGGCAGTAGGAATACAAAAGTACAATATGGTAGTTCATATAAAAGGTATCCATGTCAGATCAGAACTAGATGGATTCCTGATGTGATTTCCAAGTTGTCAGGTTGACTGTGAAAATCTATGAGAAGATAATAAGAATGGCTGACACTCTTAGAAACAGTGATTGAAATCTTTTCCCATTGTCTATTTAGAAAAGAGCCTATCTAGAGTCAGTCTATTTTGGCTGGGAGTTTCTTAAGCAGGGCTATTCCATTGTACAGCTCCATGGGACATCATTTGCATTGTAATCAATGTGAATGTCACTCCTGGGGTTGTGTAGTTGTGCAGCACAAAGCCTAATATAGTCTTTGGCCCAATGCTTCATTTGTAGGTGAAAGAGCTATGAGACTCAATGAGGGCAAGTCTCAGTCCAAGATCATGTAGGCAATAGCAGAGTTGAACCAGAAGCCAAATTTCTCTACTTTCAATTTGGTGATCTTTCAAATAACTGTGACTCCTAGCCTATGGGTTGTAGTTCTCTAAGGACAATGGAATTGTTACAAGGAGTACAAGGAGTCTGTGTGTGTGTGTGTGTGTGTGTGTGTGTGTACCAATCAATGTACACCAAAGGTACAAATATTATCATGTATTAGTCTTTTGCAATTTCTTGTATTAAAAAAGGATTCCTTATGTAAGGTGAGATTGGCACCTATTGCTTAAATCACTTTGCCTATCAATCAAACTGCTAATGTATATATTGTTTCCTCTTTTTACTAAAAAGAACATAAACAATACTTTGGAAACATGATACTCTGAGATGTACCTACCAGACAGCTTGTATAATGACAAAATATTCAATGAGAGTCTGCTATTTTATCTTGAAAATACATTATAGTGAGATATGACATATTCATGGAAAAAGCTTCAAATTTAAATCTGCCACTAACTGCATGACCTTTGACAAGTCACTTATCCCCTCTCCTCTCTTATTTTACTTTATAGGCAATTATTGAGTGCTCACCAGGTTCTAGGAATTTTCTGTAAAGAAACAGATAAAAGAATTCATCATTACCTTAAGGATTTCATAGTCTGATGAAAAATGAGAGAACAATTGCTGCAAAGTACAGTAAGTTCTGTGATTCTTTTGTTACTTTTGACAGTAGGAGCCTATAGGAGTGAAATCTACCCAGAATCTGGGGAGCTAAAGGGATGTGAGAATATTCTTCTCAGAAGAATAATTATAATTATAATCATAAATTGAAATTCATCCCAGGCAAGTGAAGATGGAGGAAAAGGAAAACTTTCTAGACAGAAGGATGTTGTGTTTAAAGGCAGAGGAGGATGAAACACTATGTACTGTCTGGCTCTCAATTTCTTACCCTCAGCTCCTTGGAATCTGAAATTGCTAAGTAGGAAATTGGAAATGTATTAACTATTTTCCATATTTTAAGAAACCTAAAATCACAAAATTTCCCACTTAAGTGCTGCTGAGTCTAACTAAAATATGAAGTTACTTAGCCTTCAATTTAAATTATAGCAACTAGGTTGACCTCTCTGGGTAAGTCGTGACAATCAGAAGTACTATTTGAGAATTATATGTGACATTGATTTATAATAATGCAAAACATAAGTATGTTACTTAATAAATAGAATTTTGTAGATAAAGTTCTTTCAACTATAGATAAATGGAAGAAGATGTAATTAAAATACATGAGGTCCTAGAGTGCCGCTCTATGCTTTTGGGAAGTAGGACATTCATCAATGTGCTTGGCTTATAGATATTACTCAAGAGCCACATGTTGAATTAATACATAAACAGATGTCTAGTTTGTAAGCAATCTTGCTTGGGGATTCCCTTAATTCTTTTGTTGTTCATTAGCTTTCAAATCCAAGTTTCATTTTTTCATTCCTCTCTTTGAGATTCATGAATCAAAAGAACAGATACTAAAAAAACAAAAAACACATATATCAAAATGTCTAGATTGCCATCTCTTTCCTAAAGCAATTATATTTATAATAAAGTCAATAAGAATTCAAAATACCTGAACTAAGATGCTAGGCTTCTACCTATGATAAGGGTACTAGAATATTTTTACTAGGATAAGGCTCCTATATTTCTGAATTATAATTAAATCTAATGATGACTTGCTTAGATTATAAATGCCTAAAAAGTCTAAGATATAGGGCATGACTTAAAGGAATTTGCAGTTAAATTAGGTAAAAATAAATACAGATGAAATGTTTTAAAAGAGAAACTAGATAGTCATGGTAACCATCCCCATGTCTCTCCAGTTTCCCAATTCTCTTCAAACAAATGCAGTCTTCAGTTTGGGCCATAACTCCACCAAACACGTCACTTTGCCATCTATATTATAGCCTCTGTAGTACTATTTGGTCTTCTTACTTGTAAAATAGAAATAGATGTGTAATACCAGGGCACCTGAGTGGCTCAGTCAGTTAAATATCTGACTCTTGCTCTCAGCTCAGATCATGATCTCATGGTTCATGGGATTGAGCCCAATGTTGGGCTCCGTGCTAACAGCATGGAGCCTGCTTGTGAATCTCTCTCTCCCTCTCTCTGCCCCTTACCCCTCCCCCACACGCGTGCGCTCTCTCTCTCTCTCTCTCTCTGAAAAAACAACGTGTAATACTAACTTTGTAAGATTTCCCTGAGGATAAAATGAGGTCATGCATGTAAAATATCTAGCACAGAACATATATTAAACTGTTGTTGTTGCTATGGGGGATGCAGCAAGGAGTAGTGTGGATGGCTTGAATTTGAAAGAACTAGGTGTGTACTTTCTCTCTGCTTGTTACCAGTTTTGTGATCTTAGTCAAGTTAACCTCTTAGAGCTGCTTTTCCCAATGTGTCAAGTGAAAATAAAACCAGAAAATAAATTTTCTGGAATTTACGTGAAAATTAATTTAACTAATCTATGGTACATGCCTAGCACAGTGCCTGGAACATAAAAGATAATACAATACAGAAATGTTCTCTCTCCCATGCTGGGCAATGAGAAACTTTCAAACAGGGGCTTTCATTGAACTATTCATCATTGTATCTCCAGTATCTAGGACACAGCTTGAAACCTAGGAAGTTCTTAATAACTATGTATTGAACTGGACTGAATGTTTAAAACATCAATTTAGTTAGGCTTACTTAGTGCATACGATATATATTCATTCAATTCAAGATTTCTCAAATAAAAGTACGCACAGATTAGGAACATGAGAAATCAGGAAAATCAAGATCCAGAATCTTAACGGTCAAGGAACTCAGTGTGTTGTTTGTATCTAAATCAGGGTTGTCCTGTATATATATCATGGGTCATCAGCAGAAGTTTGAAAATCTTTGTCCTAGTGCTCAGACATTATAGGACTTAACTGTGTTCCAAATGTCTGCTGATCTATTTACTCCCATCTAGAAAATTCTTATTTTTCCTGTTTTCCATGAATGGATAATGAAGTGCTTCAACTTATCCTTGGGAACAGACTATGAAATACTTTTCTACTCAGCCTATAGATTATCTACCTCTTGGTCATATGGCTACTTTTGATGTACAAAGACCATACCTGCCTCCCAGAGTAGGAAGCCTGGGAACAGTTCTAGCTAAAAGAGGGAAACTGGGCATGGCAGTCAACTTAAGGGGCCTGTTAGTATACATCATCCTTTGACTTCTATTCTCTCACATCCTTTATTTCAAAAAGTTTATTTGTGATTATCTAAACTTGATCAGAGGCAGGAATAGTAAATGCAGTTATTTGTCTGATGGGGATCTATTCAAGGAATGCTTTTATGTTTCCCACCCACCCTTCCTTGAAGACGAGATGCATGGACTATTATAATGCTCTTATTTAAAACAATACAGTGCATTAAAAATGCTTATGAACTGCTATGATCTGGTTAGAAAAATGTTTTGATTTTTAATGCTCCCATATTTTTCTGTGTAAGATAAAGTGGTTAGGCCAATTAAAAAAGAAGCCTCTCACCTTGGGAGAAAGAGACAAGCAAGATGAAAATTCAGCTTTGTCCTCATGGTCCAGAATTAAGAAAGGCTGAATTTAAGCCAGGTGTGGTTGTAACAAGGCACACCTTAAGAGGAGACTTTAAGACCCAAATTGATCCCACTCCATTTCCTTAGTAAGAACAAGATAAGCAGCGAGGAATAGGATCCAAGCAATAGTCATATATTGGTTCTAGAGGGGTCATTGCCATCAATTTGTTGCAGGCTGCATCCTGAGCAAGAATACTCAAATCAAGAAAATCTCTCTGGGAATCAGGGATATGGGATTAAGAAAAGTACAACTGGTGCCTTTCAATTTCTTTTTCCATTTTACTCACTATACCCAAAAATATATTCTAATACCTTCTTTTATTTTTTAAAAATGTGTATTTCTTAGAGAGAGAGAGAGAGAGAGAGAGATTGAGAGAGAGAGAGAGAGTGAGAGAGAGAGAGAGAGAGAGAGAGAGAGAGAGAGAGAGAGAGAGATTGAGATTGGGAATATCCTAAGCAGGCTCACTCTGTCAGCACAGAGCATGAAACCATGAGATTATGACCTGAACCAAAATCAAGAGTTGGATGCTTAACCAACTGAGCCCTCTAATGCCTCCTTTTAAAAAGGTGTTTAATTTGATTGGACTATGTAGGTTGTCTAAGGAGAACTGAGATAGACTGTGTACAAATTTAAGTGGCTAAAAATTATTCTTTCTTCCTAATAGTTTAGAGATGCTATCATGTCACATGATCCAGCATCTCACATGATGCATACAACTTTAATGCATTTACCTTGTCCACACAAGAAACTCAAAATCATACAAAACCACTTCATTCAGTGGTTATGATATCATGAAGTCCCTTGGAAGACCTTTATTCTCATCACCCACCAACTCCAGGTGATGCTAATTCTTCCTTTAGATCTATCATAACAGCATTTGACTATTATTCCTCTCTGTTTCACCACCTATAAACTAAATGGTAGCTATCAATACCAGTAACACACCTAGTATATAATAGTAGAAAAAGAGAAGAGTAAACTACTAATGACTACCTTAATTATTCTTGTGTTTAAAACAAAAAAGAGGGGACTAGTACCTTTCATTGCCATATATCCTTTAACTTTCAGACTTTAACTTTCCTTTAAGACAACACCTCCATTGGACAGGGATTTTGTTTCAAGAGATGTTATCTTTATTCCTTTGGGGTCTGAGTTCTTGGTAGTCTTGCAAATATGTAATTGAGGTCATTTTCTATTAACCTACTACCTTGGGTATGATGATACAAAGAGCTGCCCAGGAAGCCTCCCAGTTTCCGGGGTCTACCCATACTTCTTGCAAGCACAAAATATAGAAGAAGCCAATTGCCTCTTTAAACTTAGTGTAAACAATGTGGCCAATACTGCGACTCTTTTCCAGTGGTTAGTTACATCAGTAACCCAAGGAGCTAGAAATGTCTCTGTGTCAATCTCAACTGCAATTTGATCTAAGCATTTTGTGCACCTATTGGATATGTCATTCTCTTGGAAACTAAAAACTACAGGCCAGGGATGCCTGAGTGGCTCAGTCAGTTAGGCGTCCGACTTTGACTCGGGTCATGATCTTGCGGTCTGTGGGTTTGGGCCCTGCATGGGTCTCTGTGCTGACAGCTCAGAGCCTGGTGCCTGATTTGGATTCTGTGTTCCTCTCTCCCTGCACCTGCCCCGCTTGTGCTCTGTCTCTCTCAAAGATAAATAAAAACATTAATAATAATAATAATAATAATAATAAACCCTACAGGCCAGCAGAGTTCACTTATTGGGATGGGAAACAAAATTTGAAAGTGATTGATTCTCAGACCTATATAATTTGGCTATAGAAGAAACAGCATCATTTATGGGTTACCTGTTCAAGTCATGTGACTTTAAAGTTACACAGCAATTCACAGGTTGATGTCTTATGGCTGTCACTGTAGGAGTGTTTTAAATGGGTCTTTCCACATTCAGTAAAGCTAGCTGTTTTTGTTTGTTGATTGGTTGGTTTTTGCATGATAAAAGCTGCTAATGATTCTAGTTATCTCAAGGACATTAACCATTGCTTCCCTACTTTCATTTTGAAATGATTTCCTTTGGTTTGATACAATGCTATTGTAAAGGCACAATAAATGTTATGTCTTCAAAGCATTTAACAAATTCATGTATGATAGTGTTCTCTAAAGCATGATAGGGAAGCAAGTCCAGAATGAGTCTATTCCAGTGGCAGGAGAAGTAGATGAGTTTGATGTAAATGTGGTAGCATAAGCTAGTTGCTGATCCTCTTGATTTGGGTGCCAAACTGGAGTGGTGGCTAAGGGTTACTTTCTACCAATGGAAACTTGTATATTTAGTTGTGATGTATCTAGGTTAGCCAAGGTGAGGTGCCCATATAAATCTTTTGTTTCTTCTAACATTAATTTTTGGGGCGCCTGGGTGGCTCAGTCGGTTGAGCGTCCGGCTTCGGCTGAGGTCATGATCTCGCGGTTCGTGGGTTCGAGCCCCGCATCAGGCTCTGTGCTGACAGCTAGCTCAGAGCCTGGAGTCTGTCTTCGGATTCTGTATCTCCCTCTCTCTCTGACCCTTCCCTGCTCACGCTGTCTTACTCTATCTCAAAAATAAATAAAACATTAAAAAAATTTAACATTAATTTTTAACCCTAAATTAAGTTCTAATTTTGTTTATGGATTTCCACTGGTGTTTTTTCTCCTTTCTTCTTTTTCTCTTTATGTCTTTTTTTTATTTTTAAGAAGTAGTCACTAAATGTAATAATAAATAAAATTGTCATCTTTAGGGAATCATGAGTGTGTTTTGAGTCGGAAAAGAGTCAGAGTAAATCCCATTTTTCTGGTTTCTAGTTCTGAATTCCAGGGATGATATATATTTCTTGAGTTGTCAAAAAGAAAGTATTTGGAGGTCTTCGGAGGCTAATTTTAGTAAGGGTAGAATATTAATGAAGTCAGATTATAAGACTTAACAATGGAAAGAAGAAATAAAGATGTGGATATGCTTACCTTAGGAAAGCTTGGAAGTGGAAAAGAGCAAAATGAGCAATAAAGATTCAGGCTCAGGGTAAGGCTTTTAGAAATGAGAACAAACAATAACATTTGTAGTCAGGGGCTATGTATGTGGAAAAGAAGGAATGGATCAGGGACCATGAATCCTAGTCTCAGTTCTGAGGTTAACTAAGTGAGCTTGGGCAATTTGTTAGGTGTCCCTCTGACTCATATCGGTCATTTGATAATGATAAATTAACTACTTTCCCCAAAGGTTATCAGAGTAATTGCATCTGGTTTGGTCATACACAATTTATCTGTGTAATTTGGAAGGGAGTTGGGATTATTACTTTTGTTGAAGATCATATTGTCCTTGATAACCTTTGGAATTCTGGCCATTTAGGATTAAAGTATATAAATATCTATGAAAAACATCTCCTTGGCTCAGAAGGTAAATAATTGGTGGCCTTTTACAAACCTTAGCTATCATCCTACACAGAAAACATTCTACTGCTGCCAGCCTTGCAAAGACAGCACCATGTGGCCGAACAAAATGCATTCTGTTCTGCGTCATGCATCATCAACAAAATTGCCACTTAAGCCCCGATTCCAGAATCTTTATTGTTGGTTCTAATTTATGAAGCAAACATCAGAACACAGCTTGATTTTTCAGATGCCAAGATGAGTTGGCAGTTGCTAAAATCTTGTTTTGACTTGCAAAGTGATTGTATTTCAGCTTAAAGTTGTGAGGAAGGCACAAATATGAGACACCAATGTCCTATGAAAATTCCTAGATTTATTATTCTAGCTTTTGAACTTTTGGAAATGGAAATGAGGTTCTTGTTAGGAAGGGATAGTTATTGGGAGGTAGTCTTGCAGAATTCTTCTTTTTTTAAAATTAGTTTAACATTTGAATGAATAAGTAATTAAGAAGGTAAGTAAATAAATAAATAATAATGCTAGCACCTGATTGTGCATTTAATTGATTCATTGTTCAGAACAGAAGGCTACTATAGGGTAGGAGCTATTAGTAGTCTGGACAACTAAGAACCTATGTAGGTCGAACTGACTGGCATTATGGAGAAGGAGAATATCAGGGTAGCCTGTAGATTGTGTTGAGAGAAAGCAGATACCTGTTAATTGTGGTTTCAGAAGGAGCTGATTGAGACAGCTGCTGACCTTCCAACTGTTCATGAAAAACTGGTATAAAGTGAGTTTTGAGAAACAGTTTGAGATGAAGGAGAAGGACTGTTCAAGAGTAGGGCTCCTGAGATGTAGGGGTGAGGGCTGTCTGAGGGAAGCCTTAAAGTTTGATTCTAGGTACTAGATTACCTCCTTATCTGTCATTCATGGCCTTCCATACCTTGCCTCATTTCACTTTCCCACTTTAATGCCTCATGTTTTTTTCCATGTGTGTATTGTGCTTATCAGTATAACAGAAATATATAGAATTCCTTCAGTTTCTCCTATTATATAGCCTAGAAGGGACATTCCAAGTATCACTTCAATTTCTACAGGAAATCCACAAGGTATATATTATTATTATCTCTGTTTTACTGATGAGGAGAACTAAGTTACAGGAAGGACAAGTCATTTGACAAATGTTACATAGCATGTCCATGGAATGGGCAGGATTAAAACCTAAGCCTGACTCCCTAGGTTACAATGGAGGATTAAAGTGTTATAATACTAGTAGTACTCCAACCGACAGAGAGAATAAGGCAGCTATGCTTAATAACCTAATACAATAGTTTCAACACTGGTGGAGAGGCTTCCCTCCTCTCACTTCCTACATTAGCTTGAGCAATTTATGTGGCAACCTGGAGCCAGGCCTTCTAGTGGGGGTAGCAGTAGGTTAGTAGCAAGGCCAATGAGGTAGGGGAAAAAACAAGAAAAAGAAACAAAACCAACACATCAAGGTCATGCCAAGACCAGTTCACATCATTGCTCAATATAGTAAAAGAGCAGAATATAGTAGTTTAAAGCCCTGTGTGGTATGAGGTAGAAAAAAATGTCTCTAGCTACTACAGAGAAAGCCATTTATGGCTGTGGTACACAGACCTATAGTTCCCCAAAGATGTACATGTTCTAATCTCCAGAACATATGAATATGTTAGGAAAAGTGACTTGGCAAATATGATTAAGTCAAGGGTCTCAAGACAGGCAGATCATTCTGAATTATCTGGGTGTGCTCAATGTAATTACAAGGATCTTTAACGAGAGGGAATATGATGAGCCAGTAAGTTCAGTTGGCCTCTGAAAGCCAGAAATGACAAGGAAATGAATTCTCTAGGGCCTTCAGAAGGAACATAGCATTGCCAAAACTTTGATTTTAACCCAGTGAGATGCATTTCAGACTCTTGACCTCCATAAAAATAAGAAAATAAATTTGTGTTGTTTTAAGCCACAAAGCTTATGGTAATTTGTCACTGTACCAACACAGAAAACTAATACAATGGCCAACAAGACTGTGTGAGACTCTGAGAAGAGAACATTTGTATGTGGGGGTAGAGTTAAACAACTGATGAGTGAGAGGTAAGGAAAAATGGGGGGAATAGATTAATAAAAAGAAAGATTTCTGAGCCTGTTTCCTCTAGAGTCACAAAAATTAGGTGTTAGTTCTTTGTTTGTTTTACATTCTCCTAATTCCTGAGAGAGCAGTTGTTTGCTGTAGAAATCACTCAAGTGTATACTACAATTAGAAGAATTTAAAAGAATGGCTTCCTGTGGGTGTATCTGATGTGTCAGAGGAAAGGTTTCCCTGTGTGGTTCAGGCATGGAGCCTGAAATGATAGCTGCAATGCCTGTGGCTTCCCCATTTCAGCAAGGATGCATTTCAGAAATAGCATTGAAGACATTCAGAGAAGGCTTTCCTGAGTTAGTGCTAAGAGGAAACTTGAAGGATTTATAGAAGAAACTGGGTCAAATGCAAGGGTAAAGTAAAAATGGTATTGCAAGAGAGATGCAGAATGTGTAAAGCTCAGAACAAAAAAGTGCATGTGTGGGGCTCTGCAAGTCAGTACTCTTGTACAGTTTGGCTTGAGGTGCTAAGCACTAAGAAGGTGATAGTGAGTGACCAGATAGAAGCCTGAGGGTAAAGCAGGTTATTTGGATGTGAAGAGCAGCTGGCTGTTGAAGTCTGTGATTTGCAAGGGTCAGTCCTGCTAGAAAGGAAGTTTAATAATGGCAGAGGCTATGGTGGTCTCATTTATCATTAGAGTCTTAGTGCATAATACAGTTCTTGAAACATAGTGGAGTTCAGAAAATATTTGTTAAAGATGAAAGTAAAGGATAGAGAACAGATGGAGTGAGGAAGGAGACAGAGAGAAAAGAGAGGGAATGAGGGAAAGAGGGAGGGAGGGACACAAGGGAAGGGATGGGGCAAGGGAAGATTCCAGGAAATAAAGCCCTGTAAGAATAGTAGTCTGTTAGTTACATCGGTGGGAAGCACCTGCTGCTTGTTTTTGTCTCTGGACTGTATTTCAAGGGCTCAGTTTTATTATTCTACTTTGTACAAAGAGCAGTGAATATAGACAGACTCCCAAGTTACAATCCTAGCAAATTCTGTGGCCTATAAAGGGAATACTGACCTTATTTCTCAGTGTTCTAGTACAAAGGGCAATGCCTCTGAAAAGAATGTTGATTTACCTCCTTACTCTTCCCTATCTTTTAAAGCTTCGGTATTTTCACTGATGCTGATGGCATTTACCATGATGGACACAAAGGGACAAAACAATGAACAGGGCTAGATGGAGAAGACTCTGGTAGATACACAATAGGGTCAGCTGGCATCCCATCTACTCCCTTTGCCCAGAAGAGTCTAGTTTTGCACTCCCATCAGGAAAGCTGCAGAATATGTGATTATCCACAGCTTTGGAGCAGATGTGTGGCTAGTAAATTTCTGGATTTGGTGTCTTCTTTGGAGGACTTTGGTTGATACTGCCACATAGTATATAGCTGGCTTTAAATGCATTTCTGAGATACTTGTCCTATCATAATACCTGGATGAATGAATGAAATGGAATGAATAAGATTTCAGAAACTTGATACCTGAAATTAGACACTACACTCACCATAGTACCTGTGTAGGAAAGTGTTGTTAACTCAGCAGGCCTGAGTTGCTCAAACTCTGCAAATTCCTCAAAAAAGGCTGTTTGCAGGGTTGGGCCTTGGCTAGTCCATGGGTGCTGAGCTCTGAACCCTTGATATGTCTGTCTGTTAAGTGCTTTTGTGTGCTTGAGGATTTGGGACATGCTGTAGCAGTTTGACCAGAGAGTTTATGTTGCAAAGTGATTAATGATGAACACCTGTTTTTGCTTTGGGGTTCTGGATATGAGTAGCTGAGCTAGTCTTGCAGGTGGCTAACTATACCCCAGTAAAATTTCTGGATTCAAGGCTAGGGTGAGCTTCCCTGGTTGGCAGTGCTTTACATGTATTGTCATGCATCATTGCTGGGAGGATTAAGTGCATCCTGGTGTGACTACTAGGAGGCAACACTTGGAAGCTTGTGCCTAGACTTCTCCCAGACTTTACCTTCTAGGCCTTTTTCTTTTGCTGATTTTATCTGTATCCATCCACTGCAATAAACTCATAACCATGAGTATACCAGATTCTGAGTCCTGTGACTCCTAGTGAATTATCAAGTCTGAAGGTGATCTCATAGACCCCTGACACAGTACTTTTATCCAAAATGTAACAAAACTTTTTAGAGAGAATGCCCTGGTTTTGTACAGTGCCAAAAGTATAGAAATCAGAAAGACTGCTTAATTCCTCAATCAGAAATATTAAATAATAAATGTATTAGTGTTTTCCCAGAATGAATTAACACATCTCCATGTAGTAAAGATGGAAAATATATTATCTTTATGGCAGGCACTATAATCCCTTTTAGGAGAAGCTGTCTTTATTCAGGAGAAATCTTGAAAGCTGTTAGGGATACACAAGAGGCTGAGTATAGGAGTAGAAAGGTGACTGGGATCCTTACTATCTGTACAAGAAAATAGAAGGAGTGTGCTCCTGAGGGAGGGGTGAAAGAGGAAAGAAGAGAAATGAGTGATAGTCAGAAACAAGAGGGGGAAGACAAATGCTGGCAAAGTGACATGAGCCTACCACACTCCCTGGAATGAAATGGCCATGGAAAAAACATCCTGATGGGAAGGCTAAAGGAAAATATAAGACCAGGAAACTCTAATAATCAAAAATATTTGCTTTGTTAAAATGTCAACCGTTTCTTGTAGTCCTCAGATATTCAACAAAGTCTACTCATCAATGAGTGTGTTTTTTGTAAAAATTGAGAAAAATTTTGCCTAGAGTGATATAGTTCAGAATAAAGACACTAGGCAGGACAGGAAAATATATAAACTAATTAAATGATCAGTGAGAACCTGAGAATATTATTCTATTCCTCAATAATTTATAGAAATATCAGAGCTTTTGGTTTTCTTTTTTTTTTTTTT